>BRXU01000001.1:6000000-6635000 GCA_030267565.1 Pleodorina starrii | reverse complement strand
GACCACCCTCTCGACCGGTTTACTGCCTTGCGTGCGTGTGTACAGGACATTGAGCTGCAGGCCCAGGATATCGGCCACCCAGGAAGCCTGCGTCTCGTTTACGAAGGTCGGCACATCGCCCTCTCGACAGCCAGTGCCGTCGTTGTAGTCGCCGTCAACCGCTATTGTGGCTGTGGCCGTGAGTGGCAGAGTGAGTGTGTCGGCCCCTGTGGCGCTCGCATTGCCGGTGCTCAGCAGTCGCCTCATTAGGCAATAGACGGAGGCAGGCGAGGGGAAGATGATGCTAGGGGCGCCGGGTGAGGCGCCGAATGTCAGGGTGCCGGTGCCATTTGTAAAGGCATCCCAGCTGGAGGTCAGGACGATTGGTCCGTTCACGTAGGCCCAGTCTTCGGGGGGGATGAGCGTTAGGTCGCATGCCGCGGACTTGTTGCAGGCTGCGGGACATTGTGGAGGGAGCGCTGCTGCCGGGAGAGGTGGCGGGGCACCTGGTGGGAGTGTGCGAATGAAGTGTTTTGCAGCGGGGGCGGGGGGGGGGGCGACACGGAGGTTTGGGTCAGTTTGAAGAGGTAGACTGAAGGCGTGGTGTGAAGGAGTCGGTTGGAAGATGGCCGGGCACCGTATCAAAGGTAGGGAACCGAGGTAGGTTGTAGGTTGGGGTGAAGCCCGAAATGCGCTTACGCGTTGCCGTTTGCTTCAGGGTGCTATCCAATAACACAAGGCGTCTGTGCAAGGACGCGGCAAGTTGATAGTATCTCCGGAATCTTTTTCGGTGAGTGGTCCCGCGCTTTGCCTTTGAGATCAAACCAACCTCAAGTAGGACAAAGCATATAACATTGCATGTTGAATGCATCTATGTACGGTAGCTATTGAAAATGGAGGTAGGCACATGACTGGGCTTTCGTGACTGGCCACCGGCATCCATACATATGCCTTGCCCGAAGCTTACCTGAGCTCTGAAAGGCGAAGGTAACCCCTGCCATTGTCATTAGAAAAAAGAGCAAGAGTGTTGAGCGCAGCATTGGCGCGCGCCGTAGGCCGCCGGGTCTACCCATAGTAAAGCCCTGTAGCCCCGCCGCAACTTGTTGGCGCTTGCACCGGCAATCAGCCGGGCGCAACCTTGCAAGTTAGTCTCCTTAGAGCTCAACTGGGGCGGACAGCTCCATCGCCGCTACACAACCGATATGATCATTGTGATGTTACCGGCGCGCGAATCAGATCTAAAGTGGCGAATGAATTTATGTATAAGTATGAATGTTTATTGCGTTGGAGCTGTCCATATGACAGCGGCCAATGTTGTGCATGCTCGCGCCATTTGGACGGCAACGAGCAGCCCTGCCGTGGGCCGGAAATACGGCTTACGGGCTGCGGGTATTTCCAGCCTCCAATGCGTTACAACACATTTAATATTCGCCCCTATGACAAGGAAGTGAGCTTCCGAGCCCACTTCGTCGCCCGGTGATGAGCGCGCCGCCGGGCGCACGGCCCTCGCGGCGTGAGGTATGGGCATGCGTCGCGTATGCTACAACGACTTGTGGTGATGTCAAGGGGCGAAGATGTGACGCAGATACCTCTGCAGCATCTTTGCTCGGCGGCCCTGTGGCCACCGGGGACCGGGCAGCGGCTGGAGCGCTGTAGTGTACGTTTCAGCGCAACCCTGTCACCAGGTGTCTTTACAGCGTTATTGCCTATTACTGCACACTTCGCGTAGACAGCCTTGGAAGAACTTGAAACTCTCCATGAGAGAGCGCTGGCTGAAGTCGTTTAAGGGTCCGGGTGCCGACGTCGCTGCGAGGTAGCGTGCACACGGCGGCACGGGCACGACAGGGCACGACCGACGGTTGATGGTTGCCCGCGTCCTCCCATCCGTTTCCAACATTGTGGATTTTAACCTATGATCAAGAAGTAAGCAAAATTTGTGTTATAGTTGAGGCCCTTGTGTTCTTTTTAAATGCAAATGTACTGTATGCGCCATTTACTTCTGCGTGCCGCCGTGATTACGGAAAATGTTTTCCTCGGCCATGCTGTAAATGATCCGCATGGTATATTTCATGGCTAAATTTATAATAAGCGCACGGTTTGTTGTGGACCTCGCGGCGAGCAAATGGGAAGCCGGGGATCGATGGTGTCAAGCTACAAGTTCTTGATTCGCCTTGATTGTCCTTCGAGCGAGCCTCTCGTGAATGCCGAAGATTTGCTCATAAAATCTGCTTCAACTCTGCTAAGCAACCACTTCAGGAACTTATGCCCTTAAAGGCACTTGCTCTTGCGCCCGTCGTGGTCGTGTCCTAAATTGACTCGGGGCCCGTTTCCTGCCCAATGCATCACTACCAATCACTTTCGTCGCAACCTGATTATATTACGGTACGCTTGCAGAGGAAAAAATAACAGCTGGTACTTGGGCTGTCTAGGGCTGTCTACAGCCCAAGTACCAGATACTCGAAAGTAATCGTGTCAGCCATAAATCCCAGTCCACACACCAGTTGCTGTGTCTGCTGCTCAAGCTGCCCCTGCTGTAATCATCATGCAGAGGAAGACTGTGAGTGATGGTCTGATGGATCTGGCGTGTCGTGGGACTGGGCGCGTCGTGTCTGTAGGGAACAACAGGGACAAACCGGGGGCGGGGCTGGAGGCTCGAGCGGGCGCGGCTGCGGCGGCAGGTCAGGCTCTGCCAGGTGGGCCAGGCCTGGCCAGGAAGGGCCAGGAGGGGCCAGGCGAGCCATGGCGGCTTTCGTACTGTCCTGCAATCACCAAATGGCGACAGGCTGGTGCATGATACATACATGCCGTTTTCCCTCCTCCGCCCAATGAAGCACCACGAAGCACCCAGGAGAGGCCAGGAGCGGTCGTCAAGGCCTTCCAGGACTTCCAGGACCTCGGTCGATATGCTTGTCCAAGATGGCAAAGCGGATGAGATGCCGTGACGCGCATTTCATCGCGGAATTCACCTGCACCGTATTATACAGGATCTCATTTGCTGTGTTGTCAGGTAGGAACATGTAGCTCAACGGTTGGCGAAAAACACCTGGTTCGGTCTTCCACAAACTAGGATGCCACAGCGCACAAAAACCGCCATTTACGGATCAACAAATATCCGCTTTATTTTACCGAACTGCTGCCGCATCATCCGATGACTCCATCATGCCGGTTTCGGGGCCGGTGCCTGTGGACTCCCACGTCTCCGAGTTCGCCTGAGTGGCTACTCCGATGCAACACGAGATGTGCAAAGGAATTGCCTATTTTATCGAGTTGATGTGCAATTTCATTCTTGTTCTTGGTTCATTACTTGACAACAAGGTTCCGTTCGCCAGTTAGTAACTTAATCCTCGCTGCCTCGGCCACGTCCATAGGGGGGACGAGGGGAACAAGAACAATACATCGCTAACGTCAAATAGCGAGCTTTAATCAATATGCAGGGTCCGTTGTCAGCCTTGCTCGCAGAGTCCGCAGATGGGCTCGGGGCTGTCGTAATATTGGATGGGGCGCAGGGCACGGAGCTCGAGCGCCGAGGCGTGCAACTCGGCGGGTCAAAGCTGTGGAGCGCTCAGCTCCTGATAGACGATCCGGACCTGGTGCGGGCGGTTCACCTGGATTACCTGCGCGCTGGCTCAGGTGGGCTGTGCCCCAACTGGGGATAGCGAGCAATTTGGCGAGCGACGAACACGGCTGAGCTCTCGTGCGCGCTTCCTTTCGCGCCACGTCCGTCCATGTGCTACGGCTCTGCCTGTCCGTAGGCCCGTAGGCATCTCCGCGTCGGCAGCTTGTGCTGACTCCCTTTTCGCCATGTCTCACGCCTCTATGCGCCCCCCGCACCGGCACCGGCACCGGCACCGGCTAGACGTCATCACCACCTTCACCTACCAAGCCAGCCCCCAGGGCTTCGCGGATGCGGGCGTGGATGCGGCTGCGGCGACCTCGCTGCTGAACCGCGCAGTGGATCTGGCGGAGTCTGCGCGGACCGCATTCCTCAAAGAGCAGCTGCAACAACAGCAACAGCAGCAACAGCAACAGCAGCAGCAGCAGCAACAGCAGCAGCAACAAACACTGGAGGAAAGACAGGAAAGCCCGCCGCAGCCGCTGCAGAAGGCCGCTGTGGCGGTGTCCCCGCCAGACACGGCCCCACGCGCCCGCGCGCGCCCTCTGATCGCCTTTTCATGTGGGTCGTACGGCGCCTACCTGGCGGATGGATCCGAGTTCCGGGGCGACTACGCGGAAACCATGTCGCTGCAGCAGCTGGCCGACTTCCACAGGGCGCGCCTGGAGCCTGTACGACACCGTACGGAGATCGATCTTCTAGCGTTCGAGACGGTGCCGTGCTTGCGCGAGGCGGAGGCGATTGTGGGCCTGCTCCGGGAGGAGCGGTACGGCAAGCCCGCCTGGATCAGTTTCAGCTGCCGTGATGCCGTACACACGTGCCACGGCGAGCGCTTCGCAGAGCAGTGCGTGCCGCTGCTGGCCGCCGCCGCGGCGGAGGGCCTTGTGGCCGCAGCCGGCGTGAACTGTACGGCACCGCGCCATGTGGGTACGCTGCTGACGGCGGCGAGGGAGCAGCTGGCGGCGGCGGCGGCGGACCGCCGCAGCAGCGACGACGCCGGCGAAGCCGATGCTTCGTTGCCGCTGAGTCAGACGGGGACGCAGCAGCCGCGGTCGGGCCAGGACCCGCTGCGTGAGCAGCAGCAGCAGCAGCAGCAGCAGCAGCAGCTGCTGCTGCTGTGCTACCCCAACAGCGGGGAGGAGTGGGACGGCGAGCACCGCTGCTGGCGTCACGTGCCGGACGACATCTCGCAGTCGGAGCGCTTCGCGGAGGCGGCGGCGGGCTGGGTGCGCGGCGCCGCCGGCGTGGCGCTGATCGGTGGCTGCTGCCGTACGGGTCCGGAGCACATTAGGTCCCTGCGGCGGCGGCTACGGCTGGCGGCGCCGCAGGCCGGCGGGCCGGCGGAGCAGGGTGCCGGGGTGGCGGAGAAGGGTGCCGGGGTGGTGGAGGAGGGTGCTGGGATGGCGAAGAAGGGTGCTGGGGCGGCGGAGGAGGGTGCCGGGGCGGCTGGGCGGGAAGCAGTATATTGACAGTGTCTGTGTCGTTTCGGTTCGGCAGAACGTCATGTTAGCCTGAGCTTGAGACCATTTACAGTGAGGTGTGGTGATGTTGTGATATGGTGTGCACAAGCCCATTTGCGTTGCGGCACTTTCCTGTGCATTTGGCAGACGCAATGTTGGCACTGTGTATTGGGTTGGTATTTGGTAGGCACCGGTTCCCTCTTTGCCAAGAGGTATTGCGAGGGTAGAAGAACATGCTCAACGAATTTATTGGTCATGGAATGTACGGTATACACAAAACGATGAACATCCCTCTAACACGACAATATCCGGACACCGTCTGAAGCGCACCTCTCATCTCAGCCGTCCGGGTAACTGTCCCCTGGCTGCCATATCCACAAGACACACAGACCAGCCTCCACCGCTTCCATCCACAAGACACACAGACCTGCCTCCACCGCTTCCACCCGACAATATGCCACAGCCGCAGCCACCCTCCCAGCAACAAGACACCCAGCGACCCCTTCCTTCCTCAAACTCCAGACTCCCAGCGCCCCGTAACTTCTTTTTACGACATACGCACACCTCGCCCTGCAGTCACAGGGTCAGGAGGGGACCACGCACCCGCCGCCCACACGCAGTCACCCACCCTGCTGTCGTCGCACATACACACACACGCCGCAGCACAGACGAGCACGCGGACAGTTCCGTTATCTCCCGAGCCGGCGCGGGGGACAGCCAACCAAAAGATAGGACAGTGTACACGAGGCGCCATTCAGGTGCCCCGGTAACCTAACCGCAGCGTGGGACCCCTGGCAGACCGCCGCGCCTGCGACCGGGTCAGCACGGCACGCACATGCAGCGCGGGGCCGTCCCCAATACGGGTATACTGCCAGCGGTAGGGGAGTAGCGGTTGTACGGAGATGCTTGGTGACACCGCCGCGAGCGAAACAGGTAGCGCCCAAGTTCAGGCTGTGTCCGCACCACTCGGGGCATGCCGTATTGACGTTGCTGCTGTGCTCCTGCTTCTCGAGTGTATGCAGGGAGTGGAAGCTGTTGTAGTTGCTAGTCCCAGGCTGCAAGGCACTCCAGAACACCGTCAGGGAGCCGGAGGTTCAGCTGCACTTCCTGGCAGCAAGGGGCGGCAAGGGGCGGGCAGCAGCGGGCGGTAGTGGGCAATAGCGGGCGGTTTGGTCGCTTGCTTCGGTTTCCGATGTTCGGGCCCTCAGTAGCGACATGAGACAACGATAGATCTACTACAGCCAGCTATTGAAACACCTCTTCTACGTGCAACGCGCGAAGGCGCACCTGGAGGCGCCATTAGCCGCTGTGCTGGGAGGATCCGGTGGAGGCGAAGCTGAAGGCGCTCGCCGAAGCGAAGGCGGCGGACGCGGCCGCAGGCGGCTGTGAGGGCACAAATTGCACGGGCGCCACGACGGGTGCGCGCGCAGGCACCAACACGACTGGGGCCTGCGGAGGGGCGGGGGTACGAGGATTCGGTTATCTCGCTTGCTTGTGGCCAGGAGTTGTTAACGAGGGGGAGGGAGGCGAGCTTTGGTTCCCCGAATCGCGTCGCATCGATCAATGGCCTCCAGCTGGCTGAAATCGCTGAGGGCCGCCTTCTCAGCAGAACCAATGCGGTACATCACAGAGGGTCGTGAATCCGGCCCCATGTCGTCGTCCTCGCATAGCCGCGCCCATCCGCGCTCATCAAGCTGCCATACAAAACCCTAAAACCCTAAAACGCCTTCACCCGTCCGTCCACCGCTCCCAAGGCCCATCCCTACTGTGCACGGCTGCCCTCCAGCTCCCACACTCCGCCTCGCTGCCCTCGATCGGAAGACGGCCCCCTCACACCCGCACCGCCCGCACACCCTCGACCCCTCACCGCAGCAGCAGCCTGAGCCGCAGACACAGCCTGAGCTGACGCCGCAGCAGGCGCTGCAACCACCGTCGGTGCGGCGACCACCGTGGGTGCTGGAACCACCGTTGGCGCTGCAACCACCGTCGGCGTTGCAACCACCGTCGGCGCTGCAACCACCGTTGGCGCTGCAACCACCGTTGGCGCAACAGCCACCGCCTGCGTGGCAGCAACCGCCTGCGCGGCAGCAAATGCAGGAGCAGAAACCACCGGCAAGACCGCCACCGGCGGCGGCGCGGCTGCCACGGGGACGTACACCACCGACGTTGCAGCAGCGGAGGCGGAGGCGGAGGCGCCTGCGTAGCCCTTGTTGAAGAGGCCCCAGGTGGACAGCCTGCGGCCCAGCCCTGACAGCAGGTGGCGGTGGCGGAAGATAGGGACATCGGACATGGGCTGCTCAGCCAAGTTGCAGGACAGGTCCGCACCAAAGCACTGCGACCCACTGGACTGCCCGCACTGGGAGGGCTCTAACCCGAAACGTGGGCGGCTGGGAGCGCTGCCGGCTGGGCGCTTTCAGGCCGGGCTGCTCCCCCGTATTTGATCTCTGTGTGTGTCCAAACACGAGCCTTCCAAGTGCCAGTGGCTGCCCCAGCTAGCAGCGGCTGTTGCTCACCGCCATGGCTACGGTGTGCGCTTGGGCCCACACACCACAATCTAATGAAACATTGCGCAATGCGAGAGAAGGGAGCCAGCACACCAAAAGTTGACAGCTGACCCACGGGTCACAATGGCAGCGGTACAAGCGGTAGCGGCGCAAGCCTACCGCCACACCGGCCACACCGACCTCGTGAACAGAGCCCCAATTCACCCGCCACTGCTAGCCCACGTGCGTGTGCGTGTGTGTATGTGTGTGTGGGTGTCAGCTTCAAGAGTGACCTCACCGCGCAGCCGATGGGCTTCAAAGTCGGAGCCGCCAAAGGCACTGGCGGCGGCGATGGTGGGCCCAAACTGGATCGCCAACGCAAGTGACAGGCCCAGCAGCACGCGCGCAAGGGGCGCCATCAGAGCTCGCTGCGCCATTGTCCGTTGTCAAAAATCTATCAGGCGTTGTTGTGCAGTGGTGAGCGCGCCGGGAGCTGGTTGCAGCGCGCTAGAGAGCCGCACAAGTAAACCGCTCGCGCTGTGTTGTACCCAAGAGTAAGGAATATTGATCAGCTGAGAGACGATTGCGCTCTGCAGAAGTGCGTGCTCGTATTTGTTCAAGGCCGTGCGGGCTGGCTCCGTGACAGGCGCCGGGGGTTGGCAGCAGGGCGGCGACAGGAGCCTCGGCCTCGGCAGAGCACCACCATCCGAGGCTGCATGTACCTGCCCGCAACCCGCCCGTGCCCGACATGGGTAAGGGCCGCCCTTCGGAAGCGGTTCATTGGCGGCCCTACCCAAGCGCCGAGGGCCCTCGGCTCGCGGGGACGACTAGATGCCAAGAGCACGCTCGCCTGCTTTGGATTTGGATTCGTTTGGAGTTGTGGACCTTTGCAGCGGTGACCCGTGGGTCGGGTCGTTGCAGTCTTGCAGATACGGGTGGGTGGATATGGCAATAACGTAATATGAAACATGTAGAGCCGAGTTCATGCGGCGGGCCGTCCAGAAAACACATTAAGGTGTTGGTGTACTTTTCGACGTGCGCTGCCCTGCCCCGGCACGCCCCCCCTGCACTCCTGCACTTGCTCCTCCCAGGCTACACCTCGCTGCGCCAAACTGAGCAAGGAGCCCGCGCGCCCCTCCCTCCCTCCCTTTGACAGCGCACGAAAAACAACGAATCACGCACCCGCCGGCTGGCAAGGGGATGCACGTGCCCGCCGGCTGGCGCAGCATGGCCCCCATATGTACTGCCCCTGTGGTGGCGCCCTTGCGCAGCCGAAAAACCAACAATGAAAGCCCTGAGGAGCAGAGCTCACGCCGAAAGAAGAAAGAAACCGTAACACATAACTCGAGTCCTCCGTCCGCTTCAAAGGACCGCATCACACCGCAAGCATGCATGGAAATCTCCAGACGATGAATGCTACGTAGTACGGCTTTATGTCTATGTAACGGTGGGAGCCAAACCACCTAATTAGGTACATTAGTCATATTAATCAAATTCAAAAGCCACAAGTGACCGGAGCATGAATTAGATGATTGCACGCGTAGCCATGGGACCCAACACAAAACACGCGCATCACTGCGCACATCAACGTCGTGCCGGGCTACTGCTAAGAGCCCAGCACCCCCTCGCCCTGGCCCCCGCCCGTGTACCGTAACCCTCCCCAGCCCCAAACCACCCGGACGGACACCGCCGTCGCCGTCGTCCGCCTCAGAAGCTTGCGGATGGCGATGGACGGATATGGGATGTGGGTGCCAAATGGCGACGGAGGCGGCAGGGAAAGAGGGAGGGAAGCAGCCGCGGGCGCGGCGGCCTCGGCCGTTCGCCGCTTAGGGCCCAGCGTCGCCGCCCCTGAGGCCGAGCTTCGGGCTAGCGGCGGCGTCAAGCTCAGCGCCGACACCGATCGCGCCGAGCTCAACGGCGGCGGCCGCATCCCTCGGTGTTCTCTCCAATGTGAGCTGGCTGAGGAGCAGCTGGTCGTGCAGGCGGTCGGAGCGCAGGCAGCCTCCCCAGCCGGGGCGCTGCAGCCAGTCGCGCAGGTGCAGCAGGTCTTCGTGAGTGGCGGTGCAGCCGCGCAGCTCGCAGATCTGGGGATGTGGGGAAGCGGACGGGGCGGACGGGGCGGAAGGGAGGGGCCCCAAGCGGTGGGGGTTGTGGCTTGGAGATTCTGGGGAGAGTGGCCTGCGGCACGACGGGTGTGCGAGTCCAAGGGTGGGCAGTGTGAGGGGTGAGGGGCCAGGGGCGGGGTTCCCGCGTACGCTTACCCGCAGCTCCGGAACCGCAACCCGCAACAGCTGCAGATCCCCCGCCTCGAACTCAAAGCTCCGAAGCTGCAGCCCACTCAGCCCGGCGGCCCCCAACGGCGCCAACGCTGCTAGCCAGGAGCCGGCGTAAGGCCCGCGGAGCACCGCCCCGCCGCCGCCGCCCCTGCCGCTGCGCTCAAAGGGCCGGATGATGAGCGCCGGCAGCGCGGCTGCGGCCGCTGCGGCGGCGGCGTGTCGCGGCGGCGGCGGCGGCGCATGTGCGAACAGGAGCCGCTGGATGATCCGAAAGGCCGCCATCGCGACGTCAGAGACCCATGGGTCGGCCTCAATGGACTCGCCGTCGCACGAGGAGCCGATAAGCGCCAGTCGCAGGCCCTCAACGCCGGACGGGCCCTGGGCGATGGCGGCGGTGGCGGCGGCGGCGCCGCTGCGCGGCGCCGCGCTTGCCGGCGCCGACGCCAGACACCAGCCATCGCTCGTTCCACCGCCTAGATCTGCCTCCGCAACAGCCAAACACGCCGAGGTTGAGCTCGCGGAGGCTGCAGCTGCAGCTGTGGCTGCTGTCGCGGCTGCGGCTGCTGCCGCGGCTGCCGCCGCGGCTGTGGCTGCTGCTGCGGCTGCTTTATCGAATGCCCGGCACTTGAGCGACTGCAGACCCGGAGATGGCAGAGCTTCCAGTGCCGCCAAAACGGGGGCGCTGGGCAGACGGCGCACCTGAGAACAACAAACCGGAGCGTGTCAGTGTCAGTGCGTCCGTGTCAGTGTGTCCGTGTGTGTGTCCGTGTCAGTGTGTCCGTGTGTGTGTCCGTGCCAGTGTGTCCGTGTGTGTGTCCGTGTCAGTGTGTCCGTGTGTGTGTCCGTGTCAGTGTGTCCGTGTCAGTGTGTCCGTGTGTGTGTCCGTGTCCGTGTGTCCGTGTGTGTGTCCGTGTCAGTGTGTCCGTGTGTGTGTCCGTGTCAGTGTGTCCGTGTGTGTGTCCGTGTCCGTGTGTCCGTGTGTGTGTCCGTGTCAGTGTGTCCGTGTGTGTGTCCGTGTCAGTGTGTCCGTGTGTGTGTCTGTGTCAGTGTGTCCGTGTGTCGTTACAGTATCTGACCGGGCCCTGACGCTGGCCAGGGGCTGCTAACCCAGCCCCGTGTGTCCCGTGTCCCGTGCCCCGTGCCCCGTGTGCACCGTCCCGCGCCCCGTGTGCACCGCTACGCAGGAGAAGGATCAGCGTGTGCGAATGTCCAATGTGCAAATCTATCTAAACGATCTGGGCTCGCCGCCTTCTGTTGTTGTACGGCATGTCGACACTGCCACGGGTATCCCACCTGGAGCTCTCGCAGCTGTGGCGGGAGCGGTACGACAGGTGGCGGCGGCTGTCCGTATAGTAAGGCGGCGGCGCCGCCACCTGCTGCCGCCGCCGCTTCGACCCGCGTAGGTGGCAGCACGATGTTTCGACACGCCAACAGTGTCAGCGCCGGCGCGCGTGCCAGTACGGCCATGTCGTACACCGTACACTCGTACGACCTGCCGAGATGCACCTCCGCCAGGCTGCCCAGCGACGACGCCAGCGGTACGGCCCGCCAGCGCAGCTCAGCCGCGTGACCTTCGCCGCCGGCGGCGGAGCCGCCGACGTCGACGCCGCCGCCGGCGGCGGCGCCGCCCGCCGCCGCCAGCAGCCCTGGCGGCACGTCCACTCGCAGTTTCGTGAGGGCTGTGAGCTCCGACAGGCCCGCCAGGCGGTGGGGTGGGTCCAGAAGGCGCGGCAGTGCGGACCCCAAGAGCTCTAGGGAGCGGAGGTGGGGGCCCAGAGAGGCGATGGCGGCGACGGCCGGGGGCGCTGCGGCGGGTGGGCGGGCGGGCGGGCGGGCAGGTGTTCAGGGGAAAGAGAACCACAGGGGTTCTCAGCAGCGCGGTGGCTGAGGCGTCGTTGTCGCGAGGGCGGGGCGGGTCTGTGTTGGCGGCTTGAGTGAGGGGATGGGTTGAGCGGGGCGGGCGACGGGACGCCGGGGAGGCTTCGGATTGGGTTCCGGGTTTGGTTCAGAGTTGGTATTCGATTGGCGACTGCCGCTGCAAGTGAGCCGCTAGACAAGCCGCCGCCGCCGCCTTCCCTCCCCTTCCCTTCCCTTTCCTTCCCTTCCCTTCCCTTCCCGTGACGCCAGGACCCACGGGTCTGTCATGGGGGCCATGGGGGCCCCGCGTGTGGGTTGGCCAGGGGGACCACGGGATAAGGCCCGGCAGTGTTTCTGATCCGGCGCCTTTGGGCTCGGGTTGAAGATCTGAAGCAGCGACATGGATGTGCTGCGCGACATGTGTACAGCGTGTAGGAGGTGCGTGTTGACGCCGCGCTGCCGCCAGCCCCTCAGATGTCTAACCCTAAAACCCTAACACGCTACTACTACCGGTACCTTCGTCCCCGCGCATCCGCAGAGGCCCCAGCGGCGCCAGCGCGTTCATGTCCAGCACCAGCCGCAGCTCGTCCAATGCCGTACAGTCCTCCAGGCCGACGGCCGGCAGCGTGCCGCGCGGCGCTACACGCATCTCCAGCACTCGAAGCCGGTGGCCGACAGCTGACAGGACCCGGTCTACGCCCTTGGCGGTGCCCGGCTCCGAAACCTCTAAGACCAGCTGCTGAAGCTGGGGTACGCAGGCGGAGAGCGTGGAGGCGACGCGGTCGCCCAGGCGGGGGGCGCCCAGGACCGCAACTCGGGTGGCGCTTCGGGCGGTTTCGCACAGCACGGCGCACCTGCAGCCAGCGCAGTGCGCCGTCCTCAGACGTCCGCGACGTAATCATGACTATTTATGGATGAAGAGCAAGGACAAAATATGTTTCAAAGTTCTATCTAAATTTTTAGGGAAAGTCCGTGCTACGGCAATGTCGAAAGATGGCTTGCCGCTTACAATGTATCCTCGCACTCAGCGTTGACGGTTATCGAAAGCGGCCGACATCCACGAGCTGCCAGGCTGACAAGGGCATCCAGAATTGCTGCGCGCCCGACCAATTGCGCCTTCAAAAGTGACGACGCGCGCCCAACGTTGACGTTGAGCGCAAGACAGGCTGCATCATGCAGATTGCGCGCACTACGGCTAACTAGCCTGAGATTGAGAGATGCATGCCTTCCAAGTGCGGACCACAAGAAAGGAACGGCCCGCAGAACGTCATAGAGGGTTGCTTGGTCGGACGACATTGTTTTCAGTTGTAAATAACGGATATCTAGCACCGAGTGGCAGGGCAAAAACACAGCGGACGGCAGGTTGAACCGTTATTCGATTACTACGGTACTACGGTCCCGCAAGCACGGGCTACGGCTCGGCCCATGTGATTTTGCGGCATAAGTTATATACGAGGAGTGTGCGCCTATGTTCAGTATAGACAAATTAATCAGCAAAAGATTTTCCTGGTTCAGCATGCCGTCACATCGGTCCGCTTTCAACTGACATAGATGGCCTAGCCTGGCCTAGCCTGGCCTAGCCTGGCCTAGCCTGGCCTAGCCTGGCCTAGCCTGGCCTAGCCTGGCCTAGCCTGGCCTAGCCTGGCCTAGCCTGGCCTAGCCTGGCCTAGCCTGGCCTAGCCAAGTTTGATTCACAGTATTGCATACCGGTACCCCTTGCCAAAATTGGGATCGCATGACCTGCCCTGGACGGGCTTACAGCCTAATGCGTAATGCCGAACCGGGGACCGCTAGAGCCTGGCTAGCTCTGGCTAGCTAGAGCACGCTAGAGCCAGGGCAGCAGCCAGGAGCAGCCCCGGCCTCTCCCCATATGACTGAGTATTGGGCTGTATTGGCTGAGTGGAGTTAGCAAAGCCCGATACAGATCATGCAGTCAGTCGCAAGGGCTCACGCTGCGTCACGCTGCGAACGCTGGGCCTGGCTGGGCTCTCTGCAAAAGCTCACGCACCCAGCCATGAGTAAAACAGCCAGCCTGAACGGTGAAATGATCGATTTTTTGACACGCAGTTTCTCAGGCCCTCGCTCGAGTGTTTTCCAATTGAACCGCATCTGATCACCGCAACAAAAGTCGTGTACGATCAATCTAACTGTTATTAGTAAGGTACTGGTGCCGCAAGCCGAGCTTTCAGACCTAAGACTTGCTGTATTTGTACATTGTACAAAACTGTAACATAGTTATGGTCTTATGGATGACGGCGCGCCCCGCGTAAGTGCACTCCTCGAGCTTGCAGCCCTGCAAGCAGTCCACGGGGCAGAAAACTTTACCGTGCAAGATGAGTTGCATCAACAATTGCTGGATTTGGCTGCATCGGGTGCCTTGGAGGTGAGACGTGCTTCTCACACGGCTCGGTCGCGCCTCAGCTTGAGGCGCACAAACGAGCCGCAAACTCTCTTCCTGCTGCTCGTAAAACGTCGTATCATCGCACACCTTGAAAGTTCATGTTGACATTGGTTCGTGTGCAGGAAGAGGCAGCGGCCGCGCAGCTGGGCTCGCAGGCCTTGCACGCGACCCTTCGCCTCCACTCATCATCGGCTGCCAGGTAGGAGCTCGTCTGGCTTGGCGTGGCGTGCCGTGGCTGGGGGCACTTCCATGTTCCATCCCAGCCCGAATCCTTCTCCCCTTTCCCCACCCTCGCGCACCTCCCTCCCCCCGAGCTCCCAAGGCCCACACCACCCGTCCACGCTGCGCGCCGAACCGCACCCCCACGTCCCCACTCGCTCCACCTACGGACCTGGCGCCCTTTAGCGCGGAACGCCCCTCAGGATCCCACCGCCACTACCGCCACTACCGTTACGGCCACCACCACATCTTGTTCTGTGTGTTGACCCGCCGCAACACTGCCTCCGTTTGCCAACGGCGCCTCAATTCCTTCGATCGATGCGGTTTCGTAGTCTGTGTATTACCCTCTTTCGGTACCTGTGACAGTGAACATCCTGGACGGCAGCAGCAACAGCAGCCGCCTTTGGAGTTGGAGCTGCGCTTCACTCTGCCGCCCGCCTACCCTTCGGCGCCGTCAGCGCCACCACCACCACCACCATCACCTCCACCACAACCATCACCATCACTACAGTTTGCCTCCTCGTCATCGGAAGGCTCGGCGGCTGTGGCTGCAGTGAGGAGAGATGCAGCGGCGGTGGCGGCGACGGCGACGACGTCGACAATGGCGGCGAATGCGGCGGCGCGGTGCAGCGTGAGCGTCAGGTGTGAAGGAGGCAGCGGCGGAAGGCGGCGACCCACGGGTCGGGAATGGGCCGACGGCCTGGCTTCGGAGCTGGAGCGGCTGGCGCAGCAGGCGGCGCTGGAGGTACGTCGGGGCGCGTGACCGACCCACCGACCCACCGACCCACCGACCCACCGATGTGGAGAGGTGCCATGTGGGGCAGTTTGAGTTTGTAATGCAGTTTTGAACGGTGCAGCAGATGCATCAAACAACACCTCTACACTGATCAACAGCCTCTGTCTCCCTCCCAGTCCGTGCACATTTCTTAAGGGCCTCTGCAGACCCTTGAGGTGCGCTGCCGCTGCCGTTGTTGCCGCCACCGCCGCCGCTGCCCCCTCCTCCTGAACCGCAGGGCAGGCCCTGTCTGCATGAGCTTTGTGAGCACGCGCAGTCGGCCTTGGACCGTCTGGCAGCCGAGCAGGCGGGGGCGGAGGCGGAGGCGGGTGGAGCATCGGCAGGGCAGCAGGGGTTGGCGGCGGCTTGCTTGGCCTCCTCCTCCTCCTCCTCCTCCTCCTCTGAGGAGGATCTGCACGAGGTGCACGTGGGGTGGAGCGTGGAGGAAGGGTCGGAGAGGGCACGGCTTCGTCCACTTCTCGTATCGCACCCTTGGCTGCTGCTGCGGCGGCCGTTGTCGCTGTTTGGGTGCTTGGCTGGTGCTGCTGCGGCGGTTGTTGTTGCTGCTAGTTCTCAGTATCGGTCCTCCTGCACTGCAGCACCGATGATGCAAGCGCGTATGATCGGCCCTGCTGTTGTCACAAGCAAAGTTGCTGTTTCGGCGCCCGCTGTTGTACGACAGGTTCTGCTGATCCGTCTGGATCACATGCACAACCGGGCCCTGTACGGCAGAACGATTGGATCCTGGATCCGAGAGCTGCGTCTGACAGGTAAGGGGCCGAGGCGCGGCTCGGCGGGGGGCCCCTGATCCCCGCTGCGACCTGATTGGGCGGGACCGCATTGGGGGGCCGCCCCTCAAGTCATGTCGATTTCATGTTCAAGCAGCTGTTCCATGGAAGAACCGCCCGCCTTTCCCAGCATTCTGCATTGCTGCTAACGGAACCCGCAGGGTCGGAACCGCCTTCTTTTGATGTACGGCATCGGGCACGCGGCCTTTCCTCCTTCGCACCCCTCCCCCTGCGTGCTCATGCTTACTTCCCTGTCAGCTCCTGACAGCCAATTGCCGTCTTGGACTGCCATGCTGTATCCTCTCCCCCTTTGCCGCTCCCCCCTTTGCTGAGGCATCTTCTTTTCTTTCCCTCCTTCCCCTTCTCGCCGCAGGTCGGCTCATCTTCCAGGGCGGCCTCATACTGATACTGCTGGAGGGAGACGGCGACGCGCTGCGAGAGTACCTTGTACGACATCGTACGGAAAGCGTGGACGTGGACTCGCGGGGGCGCAAGGTACGACAGGCTGTCGTACTCACGGAGGTCCGCTACGCGATGCGAGGGACGCTCGCAGCCCTGCTGCCACTCTCTGCGTTGCTACCCGAGAAGCCGCCAGATTCTCCTTTTTTGATGTTTCTGTTTTGATGGCCCGGTTCACGATGTTTGGTGTTGCAGTGCAAGGAGCGTATGATGGATGTGGTTGTGCAGCAGCCGCTGCGGCGGCCCCTGTCGTCACATCAGGAAGGCAGCGGGCGCCGAGAGCAACCGGGGGCGTCGGCAGCTGGCGGCGGCGGCAGAGGGGATCGAGCCTTCTCCGACTTCCGGTAAGCACTTCTCGACTGACTGATTGATTACTGCATGAGCGTTTGTAACTTTTGACGGCGGCCGATGGTGGCGTGTGTCAGCCGGGTGCTTTGCTGCATCTCAACCACCGGACGATGGTGATAGATGTACGTACCTGGCTGGTTGGTTGGTTGGTTGGTTGGTTGGTTGGTTGGTTGGTTGGTTGGTTGGATACCGACCGGCGGTGATCCCGGTAACCCCGTGGGCCTTCGGCCTGTGCGGACATGCGGTCATGCGGACATGTATGTATGTGTGTGCGTGTGTGCGTGTGTGTGTATGTGTGTTTGTGCAGGGAGGTGCAGCTGGAGACGCTGGAGCAGGTGGGGCAGCTGCTGCGACGGGCGGGACTGGGGGAGTGGCTGCGACCGGCGGCGGGGCTGCCATGAGAGCCGCCCTCCTGCGTCGCCTGGACGAGGGTTGGGTTTTGGGTTTTAGGGAGAGCATCGGCAGGACAGGGAGAAGGGGGAAGACGTGGATGACGTGGAAGGCGTGGATGAGGATGAAGGCCGTCGTGGCGTAATCTAGAATTTAAGTGGGGCGCTGCTGTAGTTGTAATGCCGGCCAGGCAAGGCCCTCAACTCGATTTGAAGGGCGTGCTCTGGGTTCTTTTTAACCGAGTCTGTCTGACACAACCGAGAGCTGACCGACCCAGGCGCGGTGGTGATGTCCTCCCTGCCTCATGCGAACGACATCGCAAGATCGCAGAGGCGGAAATGTATTCGGTGGGCAGCTCGGTGGGAGGTGAAGCGTTTTCTGCGGGGGCCGATGCGCAGCCGGCGCACGCTGGCCTCAACAATCGCCCGCCCAGCTTTGGACGTTTGGAGCCACATAACTGGACAGCAGGCAAAACGCACTCCGCAAATGACGCAAACATTACACAATGTCCATAGTTGAAAGGATGGAGATGAGCTTTGCTTTGTTTTGGAATGTCGCGGCAGTCGCGGACGAGGTGCTGTTTGAAAGGCTGATGGCCGTTGAGCTGTAGTTGCCGTACTTGAGGACCGTTTTCGTTCGTCGTTGAGCTGCGATCACCGCGGCTGTCGGACCTTCCCAGAAGTGTCAGCAGACGCCCTGAGCTGCTCCTTCCTGACATGGCCGCCATGGCGAGTAAGCCTTCCGGTCGGCAATTTGCATGAGTTGCGCAATACCGGTACTGTCGGCAACATCGGTGAAGGTCTCCTCCGCTGCGCCTACGCAAGACTGCGCTCCGCACCAGCTGCAAGAGGCTACCAGCCCGCACCTCCGCGCCCCCCTTGGCGTTCCCTCCTCAGGGCCAAGGCCGGCGTGCGATCCATTGTCGCAGTCCTCACAGCATTGCGGATAACAACTCGGGCATGACGATGCTGCCAGTGTCGTTGAGTAAGGGCTGCTGAGCGTTGCGGCGGCCCATACCGACCCGTGGGTCGCAAACCGCGAACCGCGCGCTGTCGCAGACCCCACACGAGAGGCGGCGTTTCCTATTTAGGCGGCGCTGCAGAGGCTTGCTGCAATTCTTGAGTCCTTAAAAGCACAAGGCAGGCAGCTCGGAAGGAATGGCCGGTGGCGGCGGCGACGCAGCAACTCACGGCAGCAGCCGTGAACTTGGCGACCTTGACCGCTACAACTCACGAGCTGCTTCTGCGCAGCACTATCATCATCATCATCAGCAGCAGCAATGGGACAGCCTGAGCGGCAGCTCGCCAGACGACGGCACTGGTCCCCCGCAACCCCCCTGGAGTGGATTCAGCGGCAGCGGCGGTTCCGGCGGCAGGGCAGGGCCCGCGGAGGCGGCAGAGGCGAGCGGCACTTCCGACGGCGCAGCGGCAGGTCGTGATGGCGGAGGCGGCGGTGTCGGCGGAGGCGGAGGCGGAGGCGGTGGTGGCGGTGGGGGGCGGGAGGAGCTCAGTGAATGGCAGTTGTTCGCGCTGCAGACGTCCGCCGTATTCCGAAAGAATGCAACGCTGCAGGTGGGATGGCAACATGCCAAGGGTGCAGTTAGCAAAATAGCGGTTGTCGGTTGGGGTGTGCTGTGCCAGGCTCAGCAGACACACGCGAGGTACGACACTTTGAACCATCGGAGTGGCGGGCGGTGGTCCCATGGGTCCACTGAAGTAACGATTTGCTCGCCGTTGCTCGAACGCGTTGTTCGGGTGCTTTGTGATGCTTGCGGGATTCGAACGCTGGCTGGATTCGGCCCCGCTCTGGATCGAACCCTGGTTCTGTTGCGCTGCCCTTTCCCCGACCTCACCCGACCCGACCCGACCCGATCCAGCGACGCGCCTGGGGTCAGAACCTGTGTCTCCTGGGACTGCCGCTGCTGTTCTGCGTGCTGCTGCTGGTGAGCTGAGAGGGGGGAGGTGGAGAGATGGAAAGATGAAACCGCAGTAGTGGAGAGGGGGAGAGGGTTCGGGAGAGGCTTCGGGAGAGGGACTTGGCTGTCGGTCCGGGGTCGTGCACTGAACTCAGTTGTCTTTCAGTTGTCTCTCCACCTCTTCGAGTGCGTCTCCTCCTCCTCCTCCCCCTCCTCCTCCTCCTCCTGCTCCTGCTCCTCCCCCACCTCCACCCCAAACTCCCAGGTCCTCCAGCGGCTGGTCAACACGCAGCTGGGCGCCAGTGATGAGTACCGCTGCGGCTGCAAGTGCACCCAGTGCTGCGACTGGGTGACTTCCAACATCTCCGAGGGGCTGGGGGGTGCGTGGGTGGTGCACTCTGTGTTGGTGTGTGTGTGGGGGTGTGTGTTGCGGGTGTGTGTGGTGCCGAGGAGGACGCGTTGCCGGGGTGGGATTGTGGTTCACACAGGTGCTCGGGGCTGGGAACCTTGAGTTGAAGTGAAGTCGGGGGCTGGGGGGTTGAGCGAGCACATTAGCCTCGACCTCGACGATACACGAGCCTTGCACGCCATCGTCGGTCTCCACGGTTGGTTACTTTCAGCATCGCGTTTCCCGCTGTGCCCTCCTGCCCTTCCCGCCAGGTACTGCTGCTGCCAGCACATGGGAGTGCTACGTGGCAACCGCTGACCGGCCCTGCTCGCCCTACGCGCAATGCAAGGTGCGCTGTGGGGGTGGCGGTGGCGACGGCGGTGTTGGCGGTGGTGGTGGCGGTGGTGCTCCGACCCACGGGTCACTCCTGCGCCCATCCCTTCCCGTTAGTACAAGCAGTATTACCATAAATATGGACCGATTCACCCTAAATTAATGGACCCAAGGGATGTCATGCTTGTATGCTCCCCTCATGCTCCGTGCCGCCCGCCCAGGCTCGAGACCGCAGCGAGTGCGGCGCTCAGTACAGTACCTACGCGCAGATCGCCTTCTGTGATGTACGGTACCCATCCACGTGGCCTGCCGTATTGCAGGTATGATACGGTTCGGCATAGCTGCTCCACAGCTTGCGCTGTGTTGCCATGCCGATCGGTGCGCCTTCACCTGAGATGCCTGTCGTAACGTACCCTGCTTAGCTGTGGGGCTGATCGGCAGAACAGTTCGTCGGGCAAATCAATCTCGACGAAACTCCTCGTGGACTGTCCTCGGATCTGTTGCGGCTGGCACAGTGGACCGTCCGGTGCCACAGTGTACTGATGCTGTCCGGCCCCCCGACCGCCGTCTTTCGGGCCTACATACCCTCCACACCCTTTCAATACGTTACCACGCTGCACTCCTCCTCTGGTATCCCTTCCCCCGGCTCGTGCAGGTACCGTTGGAAGAGTACCGACCCGTGGGTCCGGACCCAACCGGCGTCAACGCCACCACCACCACCACCACCACCAACAGCGCTTCGTCGCCACAGCGCCCGGTCGTGGTGCCGTACACAGGTAAGGACGCAATAATTCCTCCGTGTTGCCGCCACCATCACCGTCATCCCATGCCCCCATCAGTGGTGCAGACTGCATTTCTGTCTGTGGCGCCTTACCATGCTGTTGGCCTAAGTTCCTCAACCCGCCTCGCCTGGATGCACCCGAAGTGGCCCCCCCTGCTTCATCCCCTTCCTCAGACCGCCCTTTCCCCTTTCCCTCTCCCCGCGCTCGCCCCGCATTCCATCCCTCTGCCGCCGCCCAAAACACACCCACGCGCCCATGCGCCGTACGCTACGACATGCCGGTGGCACGCAGGTGTGGATGCGGCCGTCAGCCGCAACCTGAGCCAACGAGTGGTGCCCAGCGGCGGGGACCGGGGCGTGGGGACGAGAATCTTCAGGGCAAGTACCAACCTGGGGAAGTGGGGATGAAGTCGATGAAGGGGGTTGCAGGCAGGAAAGGTTGAGTTGCATCGGTGGAATGGAGAGGTCAAGGGTGCCGGCCGATGGATAGCAAGTGCACTGTGGTTCGACTCCCCGGGTTCTCAAAATGTCTCTGTTAATCGTCGGCGTCATTAATATGATGGGCTTGTAGCGGCTTGAAGCGGCATGTAGCCCCTATAGATTGCATCCTGGCACCGCCTCTGCGTAATGATCTCACAACGCTACCTCTGATTCTGCACACCGCCAACGTCTCGCGGAACTCCCGCTGACTTGGTTTGCTACATTATGAACAGAACCTCCGTGAGCGCGCTAACGGTGTTGCTGTGCGGAACCCTAACGATGTAACGGATTTGTACGAACAGGATCTTCAGGAGGTGCAGCGGCGTGCACGTTCCGGAGCCTCTGATGCCGGCAACAGCAGCAGCAGCAACCCTCTGCTGGCGGTCCTCTCGGGCACGTTGGGCAGCGGCGGCGGCGACGGCGGTGCACGGGGTCTGGCGGCGGCGGCCGCCATCGGAGCCGGCGGCGGCGGTGGCGGCGGCGACGACGATGGCGAAGGCGGTACAGCCTTTGTCGACTTGTGTGACCCAAACGTCGACGTGACGGCTCTGTTCAGGTCAAACGCCTCCGCGGCAGCGTCGCCGAACACGACCCGCGGGTCGGTCAACGGATCTGTAAACGGATCCACGGCGGGATCCGTCGCAGCCAGGCTGACGCCCGAGCAGCTGGCAGAAGCTGCCTCAGCGCTGACCCAGATCTTGTCGGATTACGATCTGCTTCTGGGTACGGCAACAGATGCGCCCTTCACGAACTTGCTCGAGCCCGCGCTCATCGTCGGCTCGCGAGTGCTTGGCGCCACCAACGGCGTCGGCAGTAGCAGTGTCGTACGAGGCGGCGGCAGCGGCGGCGGCCATCTGCTGGGCGGAGGCGGCGGCGGTGGCGGCGCCGATGCGCCGGCATTTACCACGGATCCGACTCAGGTACGGCAGGCATGCGTGCGGCGTGCCGTAGAAACAAAATTTCAACTGCGCGTCCCTGCTCACCCGCAGCCTCCTAGCCGCCTGGTTCTCACACTTCTGACACCTTCGGTGGCCCTCAGACCCCAAAAGGCTCGGAAAAATACAAGGCACAGCAAACAGCACCTACCTGATCCAATTACCGGTATTTGGACAAATGTGCCATCCACCCAGCACATTTTCGTCCCATCCCATCCCCATCCCCATTCCACTGGTGTACCGGTACTTGAACGAAACCCCTGTCCCGCTCATTCCCACCTTCCTTCCGGCCCGTGCCGTACTTTGTCGTGCTGTACCCATTCCATGCTGTACATCCGCTCCCGTATGCCGTACTTGCCGTACAGGCTCTCCCTCTGTATCACCTGTCCCGCAACTGCTCGGGCCTGAGCGGCACCGACCGGCTGGTGCTGTCCCAGCTGTCCTGCGCCTTCAATCGGGGACTGGGACTGCCCCCGCTGCGTTGCGCCACCTGGGCGCCCGTCATGTGCGTCGGTTGGAGTTCGCTAAAATCGGTTAGGAATTCGTTGGGGTTGGTTTGGGAGTCGTTGGGGTCGTTGGAAAGGGGTTTGGCAGTTGGGGTGCTTCTGCAGTCAACTAGTATCATCATAAGCCAACTAGTCATATTTCATATGATGAGGTCGCGGTGCCTTCGCCCCTTTCCTTTCGAGCTGATACGAGCCGTCTGCAGTCTGTGTGGAAGCCCTGCCGAAGATTGCGCCGACTTTGCAAACCACTATTGTTAACGTCTCTCCGAGTCTCCGTTGAGAAACCCACCTGCCGGGGGCCACTTACAGGCGCCGGGACGCAGCCGCCATCCAGAGGGAGCTGTTTTGCGGCTGGGCGGGGACCGAGTGCGGCTCCGAAACCGCGGCCTCTGCCATGGACACCAACTCTACGGCTGACGCCGCCGCCGGCGTCCCGGCGCCGCAACCACCGGTGTCAACGACGGCGGCGGCGGGGCGCCGGATGTTGCAGCAGCCGCAGCCGCAGCAGCAGCAGGCACCGGCGTTGGTTGGGCCGTCGCCGACCGCAGCGCCAACCGTCAACGGCAGTGCGGCGCCGCCGGCGGTGCTGGCGACGCCAGCTGGGGGGAGTGCAAACTCCTCGGGCGCCGCCGCCGAAGGCGGAGAGCTCATCGTGCAGTACCCGAGCGCCGTGTACGACTGGCGGGACAGCGGACCCGCGGGTCTGGACATCAATATCTACGTCAACAACAGCGACGTCGCGGTACGATCATATTCGTACTTTGTACGGCGTCGCGCGATGGCTGACTAGGTGTTGGCGGTAGTCGGTCCTCGGTCGGTTGGTTGGTTGGTTGCCCGCGAGCTGCAGCCACCAACGTATCTCCAGTCTACCTCATGCCGTTGAAAACGTTTTTTGCCGCGCGTGTGTTTGCCGCGTGTGCTGCGCGTGTGCCGTGTGCCGTGTGCCGTGCGCGTGTGCCGCGCGGGTGTTGCCAACGCATACCGGTACTGCTGCTTGTACGGCGAGTAAGACCTTCGACAAGACTTCCTCCCTCCCCCGTGCTATGCGTGCCGTCCCTCCACCCTCGCCGCCACCAAATTGCACATCATGCGATGCGCTGCACACATGCATGCGCGCCCACAGGAGAGCGTAGCCCCCCGGGTGCAGCGCTGGCCCGCCGCCATCAACGCCGCCGCCAATGCCTGGCTGAGCGCCACCGCATCCGGGCGCGGGCAACGACAGCCCTGGGTCGCCCGACTTTCCGGTGAGTGTACGAGGGAGTACGAGCGAGTGACAGGAAGGGGGTGAGGGCAACTAGCGGTTACGTTCCCATAAATATGTGAACAATTGTTATCAGTTGTATAACCAAAGAAATAAGACGCTTGCGTCACCGGGGAATCGAACCCCGCTCTTTTGCTTGGAAGGCAAATATCCTCACCACTGGACTAGTGACTCTCATGTTGATATGTGCTTAACCCAACATAAGGTTCCGTCGCCGTGGCCGCGAACCGTTTCTCTGGGTCCCCCGGGGATAAGACATCTCTACTAACAGCCTCTTATACCGACGCCGGCCAGCGCCCGCCCCAACGCATGGCCCCCGCCGGACCCATTCAACCAAAATAAACCTTCCCGCAGGTATCAAGGGCTTCCCGACCCGTGGCTCACCTCTCAGCCTGGACCTGGCCTCCCTCATGGGACCCCTCTTCTTCATGTGGGTTATGCAGCTGCTGCTGCCGGTAAGTTGGCAGGGTGGGTGGGTTTCTCGCAATCGCGTTGCGTTGCATCTCAGCTTATGGCGCTGTACGGCACACGGCGCCGTCTTTTTGTTGGGGGCCATCGTGCGCCACTCCTCCATTCCCTGCGTACACCGTCCTTACCTTAACTTACCCACATTGCGCATGGAAATCCATCTGTCCCCTCCCGTTCCTTACGTTCACCTCCCTCCCTCTTTCCTGTACGACATACGATGCCGTGCAGTCGTACGTCTACTCTCTGGTGTCGGAGCGCGAGAGTGGTGCCCAGCTTCTCATGCGGCAGCAGGGGCTGCGGCCCGGGCCCGCCGCGCTGGCGTCGTACTTTTGGTTTGCGCTGCTGTACAGCGCCTTCATGTTGGTATTTGTGGGTTTCGGAGCCGGCATCGGTCTCAACATCTTCACAAAGACGGCGCCGGGCGTGCAGGTACGACAGCGCAGGAGCGCGGGGCAGGAGCGGGACCAAGGCCCGAGGGGCAGCCAGGCGGCGTGGCCCCTGGCCCCTGAGGGGAGGGGGAGGGACCCAAGCCATGCCGGAACCCCTTATTCCGCCCGCGGGCCAGGGTGCAGGGGAATGCAAAAATCAGTCCTTCTCCGGTTCTATCGGGCGATATGTGCATATGGGCTGTTCAAATGCACGGAGCCGCTCATTCAGCCGTCCCGTGTGCGGTGCTGTACCCGCGGCGGGTAACCCGCCCCTCTCCGGTCTCCGCACTCCCTGCTCCGCGCCTCCCAAAAATGCGCTTATAGTGCAACGTTCTGCACTTCTGGACTAGACTCAACCCATTTCGTCTTCACTGCGGCCTGACACTTGCTTGATTCTGTGGGCCTTCACTGACAACCGACTTAATCACGCCCCCAGGCGGTGTTCTATGTGGTATGGGGCCATACAATGGTCGCGTGGGCCTTTTGGTTCGCTGCGTTCTGGGGCTCCGCGGGGGCCGCCACGCTGGCCGCCACCACCACCGTCGTACTCACGGGCCTGGTCGCAAACATGGTGGTGGCGCAGGTACGGCGCCTAATAATTTACCCTATACAACACGTACGGCAGTAGACCTCGTATCTGATGGTATACATGTGTAACGTACATCGTTGTCTTTTGTTATTGAGGGAGGGGTCCAGCACCGCAAAACCGCTCGCGTCCCCTGCCGGAGGCTCGGTTCGTGTGCTCGCTCGTGTGTATACGCTCTCTCTCTCCATCCTTCCCTTTTGCAGACGCCGGCTTAGTTGCCGGAACTAAGCCTTTGCGCAGCGGTGCCCGAAACCGCGGCCTTTTCCCTAAACACCAAACCCAGCCCAAGCAATAACAAACAGCTCTCCCAAACCGCCTCACCTGCTTATCTCGCCCCCTCGTGGCCAACCGGCGCGCAAGTTTACGCTCCACAGCACCTTTCACTCCCCACTCCACAACCCGCCGCCGCCTGCCCACCTCCCGACAACGCAGTTCGTGACGTCGGGTCCCTACTGGTTGTCGACGCTGCTGGAGGCCTTCCCCTCCTTTGCGCTGTTTCGGGGCCTGTGGGAGATGAGCCAGTACGCCTTCCTGGCGGCAGCGAACGGCAGCCCGCAGGGTACGACACGCAAATGTCATGTCATGTCATATTAGTTGGAGGCAAGGAAGACGGATCGCGACGAGATACAGTTGGTTATTTGCAGCCGAGTAACTGCCGAGGGTCGTTGGGGGGTGGCTGGAGGGTTACCGGTATGGGGAACCAACCGGTGGGCGGGGGTCAGGTTCTTAGCTACCCTTCCTGCGAGAACTTGTTACAGCGACAGGAAGGCTTGGAAGGGGGAAGTCAAGGCAGCAAACGAACGCCACACGTCTGGAGGGGAGCCCAGTGTGACGTCAGCAACGAGACAACATCAAGAAGCACAAGCCTCCGTAGTCCGTACCCGGACGGCCGCATCAACCCGTACATGGAGCTAGAGCGGTGCCCACACGCATCCGCGGGCCCCTGTAGAACCCGGCTCGTCCCGGTGTGTTTCGTGCTGCCGTACGTGTTGCCGTACTTCCTCGCGCGGCCGTGCATGCAGGGCTGACGTGGTCACGGCTGTACGACCAGGGTAACGGTATGACGGTTGCCTGGGCGCTGCTGGCGGCGGTTACGGTTTGGAGCGTCATGTGGACCTGGTACTGGAACAAGGTGGGGAGGGGACGGTGGCGGTGGTTGAAGCGGTTGCCGACCATTATGATTGGTTTTCTGGCCGTGTGGCCGGTTTGTTTGTCCTTTACACATCATCCTCCCTTTCCGACGCCCTAGCACGCACCCTCTCCCTCATCCCCTCAGCCCCCCCCCTAGCCCCCGGTCGCCAACGTCTCTCCGCGGCAGTATCCGTTTTATTGCCTTCGCCCCTTTTACAGGTGGAGCATCAAACGAGCCAGCAATATCAGTGTTTGTCCTACTTGATCCCCTGGGAATCCCTTCCCCGCCCCCTGCAGGTGTTCGGTCCGGATGACCAGGGGGTCCACAGCCATCCCTTCTTCTTCCTAGGCTTCCGATTGGGCCCCGATGATCCGCGCAGCTGGGACTGGTTCACTCCCGCCGCCGCCAGGCAGCGAGTCGCTAGGTGCGCCTCCGCCCCCATGGCACGTGGGCGGGAGGCAGTCAAAAGGCATTCAGGTGGTTGGCCTCGGGTATTTGCTGTCCTCACGTGCAGAGAGAGGCGGATTATCGGTTGTAAGGATCTGACGTGTGCCTTGCTTTTGCCTTCCGCTTTTGCCTTCCTGTGCACCTGCCTTGTGCCGTGCGCTGTGTGTGTGCCGGTAGGGCTGTGGCACGCTGGCGGGGCAGAGGACGGCAGGGGGGAGATGCGAAGCAGCTGCCGCCAATCGCCGCCGCCAGCGCAGCAGTCGTGGACATGGGCCAGCCCGCTATCGCCGGCGGGCCCGCTGCTGCCGACGAAGATAGGGCAGCAGCCGCAGCGGCAGCGGCGGCGGTGGCGGATGCCGATGGCGGGGAGTACGTGGAGGGGGAGGATGTCATGGAGGAGCGGCGACGGGTGGAGGTCATATGGCGTCAGCTAACGACTACCGCCGGCGGCGGCGGAGGCGGCGGGCCGTCAGGCATGAAGGGCGCGGCAGACGTGCAGCCGCCCGCGCTGCTGCTGCGGAACATCCGCAAGGTCTTCCCTGGCCGGGTGGGTTGTGGCTGATGCGTCGCGACATCCCTTTGCCAGCCAGTGCTACGACGGCATATGGACCAATGTAAGATGTAGCTTATATGAACAGCGATGGTGCAAGGCTCGATAGGCTATGGTTGTTGTGCAAGGCTCGATAGGCTATGGTGTGTGAAGGGCCTCGCAATAAATGGCAATAACATCATGTTTGCGTTATTAGCGTCTTACACCCATAAAGCCTGTTTGCAAAACATGAAGGACCCCAAAGGCCGGCCCTTGCATTATTACCGTAACCCTTTCCATGCTCTCTGTGCAATGTTTCCCCATGCCGCCCGCCTGACTGCCTGCATATCTGCGCCCTCCCAGCAGGGATCTTCCAGCGGCAATGGCGGTGGTGGTGGTGGTGGTGGTCAGCACGTGGCGGTCCAGGGGCTGTCCCTGATGGTCGGCCCCCGAGAGACTCTGGGGCTGTTGGGGCCCAACGGGGCGGGGAAGACGACCACACTGAGAATCATGCAGGGTACGTGGGTGGTTATCTGGAACCGTGGGTCAGTGGGTAGGTGTGGGGGGCTGGGAAGCGCGGGGCCGAGGCTGGTCCCGCAGGCTGAGGCTGAGGCTGGGCCCGTGGGCCGAGGTTGGGCCCGTGGGTCGAGGCGGGACCCGAGGGTTGGTGCCTGGACCCATGGGTCGAGGCGGGACCCGAGGGTTGGTGTTTGACCCATGGGTCGAGGCGGGACCCGAGGGTTGGTGCCTGGACCCATGGGTCGAGGCGGGACCCGAGGGTTGGTGCCTGGACCCATGGGTCGAGGCGGGACCCGAGGGTTGGTGCCTGGACCCATGGGTCGAGGCGGGACCCGAGGGTTGGTGCCTGGACCCATGGGTCGAGGCGGGGCCCGAGGGTTGGTGCCTGGACCCATGGGTCGAGGCGGGACCCGAGGGTTGGTGTTTGACCCATGGGTCGAGGCGGGACCCGAGGGTTGGTGCCTGGACCCATGGGTCGAGGCGGGACCCGAGGGTTGGTGCCTGGACCCATGGGTCGAGGCGGGACCCGAGGGTTGGTGCCTGGACCCATGGGTCGAGGTGGGACCCGAGGGTCGGTGCCTGGACCCATGGGTCGAGGCGGGACCCGAGGGTCGGTGCCTGGACCCATGGGTCGAGGCGGGACCCGAGGGTCGGTGCCTGGACCCATGGGTCGAGGCGGGACCCGAGGGTTGGTGCCTGGACCCATGGGTCGAGGCGGGACCCGAGGGTTGGTGCCTGGACCCATGGGTCGAGGTGGGACCCGAGGGTCGGTGCCTGGACCCATGGGTCGAGGCGGGACCCGAGGGTCGGTGCCTGGACCCATGGGTCGAGGCGGGACCCGAGGGTCGGTGCCTGAACCCATGGGTCGAGGCGGGACCCGAGGGTGGGTGCTTGGACCCATGGGTCGAGGCGGGACCCGAGGGTTGGTGCCTGGACCCATGGGTCGAGGCGGGACCCGAGGGTTGGTGCTTGGACCCATGGGTCGAGGCTAAACCCGAGGGTTGGTGCCTGGACCCATGGGTCGAGGCGGGACCCGAGGGTTGGTGCCTGGACCCATGGGTCGAGGCGGGACCCGAGGATCGGTGCCTCGACCCATGGGTCGAGGCGGGACCCGAGGATCGGTGCCTCGACCCATGGGTCGAGGCGGGACCCGAGGGTTGGTGCCTGGACCCATGGGTCGAGGCGGGACCCGAGGGTCGGTGCCTGGACCCATGGGTCGAGGCGGGACCCGAGGGTCGGTGCCTGGACTTATGGGTCGAGGCAGGACCCGAGGGTCGGTGCCTGGACCCATGGGTCGAGGTGGGACCCTAGGGTTGGTGCCTGGACCCATGGGTCGAGGCGGGACCCGAGGGTTGGTGCTTGGACCCATGGGTCGAGGCGGGACCCGAGGGTCGGTGCCTGGACCCATGGGTCGAGGCGGGACTTGAGGGTCGGTGGCTGGATGGTCACCCTCACCTCCATCCAACCCATAACCGCATCCATACCCTCTCAATTCCCTTTACCCACCCAGGCATCTTGGAGCCGAGTTCCGGCAGTGTCTTGGTGTGCGGTGTAGACCTGGCTGCGGAGCCTGCCCGGGTGGCCCGGCTAGTGGGCATCTGCCCGCAGCACGACGTGCTGTGGCCCTCACTCACCGGCCGGGAGCACGTGCGCCTGTTCGGACGGATCAAGGTGGGGGGCCCGCTGCGGTGTGGTGTGGTGTGGTGTGGTGTGGTGTGGTGTGGTGTGGTGTGGTGTGGTGTGGTGTGGTGTGGTGTGGTGTGGTGTGGTGTGGTGTGGTGTGGTGTGGTGTGGTGTGGTGTGGTGTGGTGTGGTGTGGTGTGGTGTGGTGTGGTGTGGTGTGGTGTGGTGTGGTGTGGTGTGGTGTGGTGTGGTGTGGTGTGGTGTGGTGTGGTGTGGTGTGGTGTGGTGTGGTGTGGTGTGGTGTGGTGTGGTGTGGTGTGGTGTGGTGTGGTGTGGTGTGGTGTGGTGTGGTGTGGTGTGGTGTGGTGTGGTGTGGTGTGGTGTGGTGTGGTGTGGTGTGGTGTGGTGTGGTGTGGTGTGGTGTGGTGTGGTGTGGTGTGGTGTGGTGTGGTGTGGTGTGGTGTGGTGTGGTGTGGTGTGGTGTGGTGTGGTGTGGTGGGGTGTGGTGTGGTGTGGTGTGGTGTGGTGTGGTGTGGTGTGGTGTGGTGTGGTGTGGTGTGGTGTGGTGTGGTGTGGTGTGGTGTGGTGTGGTGTGGTGTGGTGTGGTGTGGTGTGGTGTGGTGTGGTGTGGTGTGGTGTGGTGTGGTGTGGTGTGGTGTGGTGTGGTGTGGTGTGGTGTGGTGTGGTGTGGTGTGGTGTGGTGTGGTGTGGTGTGGTGTGGTGTGGTGTGGTGTGGTGTGGTGTGGTGTGGTGTGGTGTGGTGTGGTGTGGTGTGGTGTGGTGTGGTGTGGTGTGGTGTGGTGTGGTGTGGTGTGGTGTGGTGTGGTGTGGTGTGGTGTGGTGTGGTGTGGTGTGGTGTGGTGTGGTGTGGTGTGGTGTGGTGTGGTGTGGTGTGGTGTGGTGTGGTGTGGTGTGGTGTGGTGTGGTGTGGTGTGGTGTGGTGTGGTGTGGTGTGGTGTGGTGTGGTGTGGTGTGGTGTGGTGTGGTGTGGTGTGGTGTGGTGTGGTGTGGTGTGGTGTGGTGTGGTGTGGTGTGGTGTGGTGTGGTGTGGTGTGGTGTGGTGTGGTGTGGTGTGGTGTGGTGTGGTGTGGTGTGGTGTGGTGTGGTGTGGTGTGGTGTGGTGTGGTGTGGTGTGGTGTGGTGTGGTGTGGTGTGGTGTGGTGTGGTGTGGTGTGGTGTGGTGTGGTGTGGTGTGGTGTGGTGTGGTGTGGTGTGGTGTGGTGTGGTGTGGTGTGGTGTGGTGTGGTGTGGTGTGGTGTGGTGTGGTGTGGTGTGGTGTGGTGTGGTGTGGTGTGGTGTGGTGTGGTGTGGTGTGGTGTGGTGTGGTGTGGTGTGGTGTGGTGTGGTGTGGTGTGGTGTGGTGTGGTGTGGTGTGGTGTGGTGTGGTGTGGTGTGGTGTGGTGTGGTGTGGTGTGGTGTGGTGTGGTGTGGTGTGGTGTGGTGTGGTGTGGTGTGGTGTGGTGTGGTGTGGTGTGGTGTGGTGTGGTGTGGTGTGGTGTGGTGTGGTGTGGTGTGGTGTGGTGTGGTGTGGTGTGGTGTGGTGTGGTGTGGTGTGGTGTGGTGTGGTGTGGTGTGGTGTGGTGTGGTGTGGTGTGGTGTGGTGTGGTGTGGTGTGGTGTGGTGTGGTGTGGTGTGGTGTGGTGTGGTGTGGTGTGGTGTGGTGTGGTGTGGTGTGGTGTGGTGTGGTGTGGTGTGGTGTGGTGTGGTGTGGTGTGGTGTGGTGTGGTGTGGTGTGGTGTGGTGTGGTGTGGTGTGGTGTGGTGTGGTGTGGTGTGGTGTGGTGTGGTGTGGTGTGGTGTGGTGTGGTGTGGTGTGGTGTGGTGTGGTGTGGTGTGGTGTGGTGTGGTGTGGTGTGGTGTGGTGTGGTGTGGTGTGGTGTGGTGTGGTGTGGTGTGGTGTGGTGTGGTGTGGTGTGGTGTGGTGTGGTGTGGTGTGGTGTGGTGTGGTGTGGTGTGGTGTGGTGTGGTGTGGTGTGGTGTGGTGTGGTGTGGTGTGGTGTGGTGTGGTGTGGTGTGGTGTGGTGTGGTGTGGTGTGGTGTGGTGTGGTGTGGTGTGGTGTGGTGTGGTGTGGTGTGGTGTGGTGTGGTGTGGTGTGGTGTGGTGTGGTGTGGTGTGGTGTGGTGTGGTGTGGTGTGGTGTGGTGTGGTGTGGTGTGGTGTGGTGTGGTGTGGTGTGGTGTGGTGTGGTGTGGTGTGGTGTGGTGTGGTGTGGTGTGGTGTGGTGTGGTGTGGTGTGGTGTGGTGTGGTGTGGTGTGGTGTGGTGTGGTGTGGTGTGGTGTGGTGTGGTGTGGTGTGGTGTGGTGTGGTGTGGTGTGGTGTGGTGTGGTGTGGTGTGGTGTGGTGTGGTGTGGTGTGGTGTGGTGTGGTGTGGTGTGGTGTGGTGTGGTGTGGTGTGGTGTGGTGTGGTGTGGTGTGGTGTGGTGTGGTGTGGTGTGGTGTGGTGTGGTGTGGTGTGGTGTGGTGTGGTGTGGTGTGGTGTGGTGTGGTGTGGTGTGGTGTGGTGTGGTGTGGTGTGGTGTGGTGTGGTGTGGTGTGGTGTGGTGTGGTGTGGTGTGGTGTGGTGTGGTGTGGTGTGGTGTGGTGTGGTGTGGTGTGGTGTGGTGTGGTGTGGTGTGGTGTGGTGTGGTGTGGTGTGGTGTGGTGTGGTGTGGTGTGGTGTGGTGTGGTGTGGTGTGGTGTGGTGTGGTGTGGTGTGGTGTGGTGTGGTGTGGTGTGGTGTGGTGTGGTGTGGTGTGGTGTGGTGTGGTGTGGTGTGGTGTGGTGTGGTGTGGTGTGGTGTGGTGTGGTGTGGTGTGGTGTGGTGTGGTGTGGTGTGGTGTGGTGTGGTGTGGTGTGGTGTGGTGTGGTGTGGTGTGGTGTGGTGTGGTGTGGTGTGGTGTGGTGTGGTGTGGTGTGGTGTGGTGTGGTGTGGTGTGGTGTGGTGTGGTGTGGTGTGGTGTGGTGTGGTGTGGTGTGGTGTGGTGTGGTGTGGTGTGGTGTGGTGTGGTGTGGTGTGGTGTGGTGTGGTGTGGTGTGGTGTGGTGTGGTGTGGTGTGGTGTGGTGTGGTGTGGTGTGGTGTGGTGTGGTGTGGTGTGGTGTGGTGTGGTGTGGTGTGGTGTGGTGTGGTGTGGTGTGGTGTGGTGTGGTGTGGTGTGGTGTGGTGTGGTGTGGTGTGGTGTGGTGTGGTGTGGTGTGGTGTGGTGTGGTGTGGTGTGGTGTGGTGTGGTGTGGTGTGGTGTGGTGTGGTGTGGTGTGGTGTGGTGTGGTGTGGTGTGGTGTGGTGTGGTGTGGTGTGGTGTGGTGTGGTGTGGTGTGGTGTGGTGTGGTGTGGTGTGGTGTGGTGTGGTGTGGTGTGGTGTGGTGTGGTGTGGTGTGGTGTGGTGTGGTGTGGTGTGGTGTGGTGTGGTGTGGTGTGGTGTGGTGTGGTGTGGTGTGGTGTGGTGTGGTGTGGTGTGGTGTGGTGTGGTGTGGTGTGGTGTGGTGTGGTGTGGTGTGGTGTGGTGTGGTGTGGTGTGGTGTGGTGTGGTGTGGTGTGGTGTGGTGTGGTGTGGTGTGGTGTGGTGTGGTGTGGTGTGGTGTGGTGTGGTGTGGTGTGGTGTGGTGTGGTGTGGTGTGGTGTGGTGTGGTGTGGTGTGGTGTGGTGTGGTGTGGTGTGGTGTGGTGTGGTGTGGTGTGGTGTGGTGTGGTGTGGTGTGGTGTGGTGTGGTGTGGTGTGGTGTGGTGTGGTGTGGTGTGGTGTGGTGTGGTGTGGTGTGGTGTGGTGTGGTGTGGTGTGGTGTGGTGTGGTGTGGTGTGGTGTGGTGTGGTGTGGTGTGGTGTGGTGTGGTGTGGTGTGGTGTGGTGTGGTGTGGTGTGGTGTGGTGTGGTGTGGTGTGGTGTGGTGTGGTGTGGTGTGGTGTGGTGTGGTGTGGTGTGGTGTGGTGTGGTGTGGTGTGGTGTGGTGTGGTGTGGTGTGGTGTGGTGTGGTGTGGTGTGGTGTGGTGTGGTGTGGTGTGGTGTGGTGTGGTGTGGTGTGGTGTGGTGTGGTGTGGTGTGGTGTGGTGTGGTGTGGTGTGGTGTGGTGTGGTGTGGTGTGGTGTGGTGTGGTGTGGTGTGGTGTGGTGTGGTGTGGTGTGGTGTGGTGTGGTGTGGTGTGGTGTGGTGTGGTGTGGTGTGGTGTGGTGTGGTGTGGTGTGGTGTGGTGTGGTGTGGTGTGGTGTGGTGTGGTGTGGTGTGGTGTGGTGTGGTGTGGTGTGGTGTGGTGTGGTGTGGTGTGGTGTGGTGTGGTGTGGTGTGGTGTGGTGTGGTGTGGTGTGGTGTGGTGTGGTGTGGTGTGGTGTGGTGTGGTGTGGTGTGGTGTGGTGTGGTGTGGTGTGGTGTGGTGTGGTGTGGTGTGGTGTGGTGTGGTGTGGTGTGGTGTGGTGTGGTGTGGTGTGGTGTGGTGTGGTGTGGTGTGGTGTGGTGTGGTGTGGTGTGGTGCGGTGTGGTGTGGTGCGGTGTGGTGCGGTGTTGTGCGGTGCGGTGTGGTGCGGTGTTGTGCGGTGCGGTGCGGTGCGGTGTGGTGTGGTGCGGTGTTGTGCGGTGTTGTGCGGTGTGGTGTGGTGTGGTGTGGTGCGGTGTGGTGTGGTGTGGTGTGGTGTGGTGTGGTGTGGTGTGGTGTGGTGTGGTGTGGTGTGGTGTGGTGTGGTGTGGTGTGGTGTGGTGTGGTGTGGTGTGGTGTGGTGTGGTGTGGTGTGGTGTGGTGTGGTGTGGTGTGGTGTGGTGTGGTGTGGTGTGGTGTGGTGTGGTGTGGTGTGGTGTGGTGTGGTGTGGTGTGGTGTGGTGTGGTGTGGTGTGGTGTGGTGTGGTGTGGTGTGGTGTGGTGTGGTGTGGTGTGGTGTGGTGTGGTGTGGTGTGGTGTGGTGTGGTGTGGTGTGGTGTGGTGTGGTGTGGTGTGGTGTGGTGTGGTGTGGTGTGGTGTGGTGTGGTGTGGTGTGGTGTGGTGTGGTGTGGTGTGGTGTGGTGTGGTGTGGTGTGGTGTGGTGTGGTGTGGTGTGGTGTGGTGTGGTGTGGTGTGGTGTGGTGTGGTGTGGTGTGGTGTGGTGTGGTGTGGTGTGGTGTGGTGTGGTGTGGTGTGGTGTGGTGTGGTGTGGTGTGGTGTGGTGTGGTGTGGTGTGGTGTGGTGTGGTGTGGTGTGGTGTGGTGTGGTGTGGTGTGGTGTGGTGTGGTGTGGTGTGGTGTGGTGTGGTGTGGTGTGGTGTGGTGTGGTGTGGTGTGGTGTGGTGTGGTGTGGTGTGGTGTGGTGTGGTGTGGTGTGGTGTGGTGTGGTGTGGTGTGGTGTGGTGTGGTGTGGTGTGGTGTGGTGTGGTGTGGTGTGGTGTGGTGTGGTGTGGTGTGGTGTGGTGTGGTGTGGTGTGGTGTGGTGTGGTGTGGTGTGGTGTGGTGTGGTGTGGTGTGGTGTGGTGTGGTGTGGTGTGGTGTGGTGTGGTGTGGTGTGGTGTGGTGTGGTGTGGTGTGGTGTGGTGCGGTGTGGTGTGGTGTGGTGTGGTGTGGTGCGGTGTGGTGCGGTGTGGTGCGGTGTTGTGCGGTGTTGTGCGGTGCGGTGCGGTGCGGTGTTGTGCACGGTTGTGCACCTGAGTGGAGGCGCGGGACCGGACAGATGCGCGTGCATGCTTGCGTGTGTGCACGGATTGAATGTGTTTCATTGCACGTGTCCCTACCGTATGTGCGTGCGTGCGTGTTTGTGTTCATGTGTGAGGGATATGTGTGCGCGGCCAGATTTTACAAGCTTGACGTAGGGAGGTGTCGAATCGCTATGGCCTCTGAACATACGGCTTAGTGTGTAGCGTGCTTGGCCCACCGCGGACAACGACGACGACAATCAAACTCTCCCCGTCGCGCATAACTGCGCCACCGTTATAGGCTCCTAACACGGATGTCCCTTGGGTCCTCCTCTGCTGCCTGTCGCTGTTGGTCCCCTCTGCTGCCTGTCGCTGTTGGTCCCCTCTGCTGCCTGTCGCTGTTGGCCCCCTCTGCTGCCGGTCGCTGTTGGTCCCCTCTGCTGCCTGTCGCTGTTGGCCCCCTCTGCTGCCTGTCGCTGTTGGTCCCCTCTGCTGCCGGTCGCTGTTGGTCCCCTCTGCTGCCTGTCGCTGTTGGCCCCCTCTGCTGCCTGTCGCTGTTGGTCCCCTCTGCTGCCTGTCGCTGTTGGTCCCCTCTGCTGCCTGTCGCTGTTGGCCCCCTCTGCTGCCGGTCGCTGTTGGTCCCATCTGCTGCCTGTCGCTGTTGGTCCCCTCTGCTGCCTGTCGCTGTTGGCCCCCTCTGCTGCCTGTCGCTGTTGGTCCCCTCTGCTGCCTGTCGCTGTTGGCCCCCTCTGCTGCCTGTCGCTGTTGGTCCCCTCTGCTGCCTGTCGCTGTTGGTCCCCTCTGCTGCCTGTCGCTGTTGGTCCCCTCTGCTGCCTGTCGCTGTTGGTCCCCTCTGCTGCCTGTCGCTGTTGGTCCCCTCTGCTGCCTGTCGCTGTTGGCCCCCTCTGCTGCCTGTCGCTGTTGGCCCCCTCTGCTGCCTGTCGCTGTTGGTCCCCTCTGCTGCCTGTCGCTGTTGGTCCCCTCTGCTGCCTGTCGCTGTTGGCCCCCTCTGCTGCCGGTCGCTGTTGGTCCCCTCTGCTGCCGGTCGCTGTTGGTCCCCTCTGCTGCCTGTCGCTGTTGGTCCCCTCTGCTGCCTGTCGCTGTTGGTCCCCTCTGCTGCCTGTCGCTGTTGGTCCCCTCTGCTGCCTGTCGCTGTTGGTCCCCTCTGCTGCCTGTCGCTGTTGGTCCCCTCTGCTGCCTGTCGCTGTTGGCCCCCTCTGCTGCCTGTCGCTGTTGGTCCCCTCTGCTGCCGTCGCTGTTGGTCCCCTCTGCTGCCGGTCGCTGTTGGCCCCCTCTGCTGCCGGTCGCTGTTGGCCCCCTCTGCTGCCTGTCGCTGTTGGCCCCCTCTGCTGCCTGCCGCTGTTGGCCCCCTCTGCTGCCGGTCGCTGTTGGCCCCCTCTGCTGCCTGTCGCTGTTGGCCCCCTCTGCTGCCGGTCGCTGTTGGCCCCCTCTGCTGCCGGTCGCTGTTGGCCCCCTCTGCTGCCGGTCGCTGTTGGCCCCCTCTGCTGCCGGTCGCTGTTGGCCCCCTCTGCTGCCGGTCGCTGTTGGCCCCCTCTGCTGCCTGTCGCTGTTGGCCCCCTCTGCTGCCTGTCGCTGTTGGCCCCCTCTGCTGCCGGTCGCTGTTGGCCCCCTCTGCTGCCGGTCGCTGTTGGCCCCCTCTGCTGCCTGTCGCTGTTGGCCCCCTCTGCTGCCTGTCGCTGTTGGCCCCCTCTGCTGCCTGTCGCTGTTGGCCCCCTCTGCTGCCGGTCGCTGTTGGCCCCCTCTGCTGCCGGTCGCTGTTGGCCCCCTCTGCTGCCTGTCGCTGTTGGCCCCCTCTGCTGCCTGTCGCTGTTGGCCCCCTCTGCTGCCGGTCGCTGTTGGCCCCCTCTGCTGCCTGTCGCTGTTGGCCCCCTCTGCTGCCGGTCGCTGTGGTTCCTTTTTGCTCTTCGATCCAAACCCAAACCCCCTACAGGGCCTGCGGGGATCTGCGCTGGAGGCCGCTGTGGATGCGGGTTTAGAAGAGGCGGGGTTGGCTGATGTGGCGGACCGGGCTGCGGGAGGCTACAGCGGGGGCATGCAGCGGCGGCTCAGCGTGGTGTGCGCACTGGTGGGTCCGCAGTACGTCCTCAAGAGAGTCGGCGGAGAGGGCGGAGGGGAGGGGGAGTAAGAGAGACGAAGTGCAGCCCGGGGGATACGCCAGGGATGTTCTGCTCACGCCTCCCAATGAGGTGCCTCTTATTTTGTTACGATCGCAGCTGCTCGTCATCTTGGAAACCAACGGGATAACCTACCAACCGTTTCAACCGTTTCAACCGCAGGTTGGGTCCCCGCGCGTGCTGTACCTGGACGAGCCCTCCACGGGACTGGATCCCGCCTCCAGGAGATTGCTGTGGAAGGTACGGCAAGCGGGGTACGGACAAGAGAGCAGGCGCTAGCAAATGCCGTTTCCGACTGCTGTCAGTTTTACTTACTCTGCGACCGCCCCCACCTGACCTTCAGGCGGCAAACACCACACCTGCCCAGCGCCGCCCAGCAGAGCTAATCCGTCCCTTCCGCCCCCCCCCCTCGCGCCTGCCCCCTTGTCTTCCCTCCCATGCGCACACGCATACACGCACACTCACACACTCACACACATACACATGCAGGCGGTGTTTCACGCCAAGTCCCGCTGCGCCGTGGTTCTGACCACCCACTCCATGGAGGAGGCGGAGGCGCTCTGTGACCGGCTGGGTTTGGTGGTGGGCGGGGCGCTGCGCTGCATCGGCTCCCCGCAGCAACTGATGGCTCGATACAGCTCCTACCTGTTGCTGAGGTAAGCACGGTTTGGTTTCGGAGAGGAACGGACTAAGTGAGCGAGCCGCAGCGAGGGCGAGTCCAAGTGTTGAATCCGGAAGATATTGATGTTAGCGGTACGTTGCAACGCTGCGCCGCCCTCCGCTCCCCTCTCAGCCCCTGCCTGCGCCCCTCCCTCCCACTCGGTCGCCCACGCAGCTTGACGGTGGCGCCTTCCTGCCCGGATGAGGAGGCGGAGGCGTTCGTGCGCAACCGTGTCAGCCACCACGCGAAACAGGTGGGAGCTCCGTGTCCGACCCGCGTTCTCCTCGCAGTGTCCCCGGCTCCCCGCCTTTGCCGCCGTGTCCTTTTCCCCAGCCGCCTCCCACATTCACGCGCGGCCCTCCCCACGAGATAAATCCTCCCCCGCACTTAATCGCGCCCTCGCCTTGCGTTGCGTCGCACTACGTCTTGTTGTACAGGTGTACTGCCTCAATGGCTTCCACAGCTACGAAGTGCCCCGCGGCGACGTCGACCTAGCGGAGCTCTTCCGTACAATGGCGGCGGCACAGGCCAAGTACGACACTGACGGATATGGCGGGTATGGCGGGATTGCGGTGGCGGCGGCGGCGGCACAGCCGATGGCGACGTCATCCGCCATGCAGCGACTTCGGGGAAGCGGCGGCGATCACCAATCAGCATCGGCGTCGTCGTTTTCGGCGGCGGCGGTGGAGTTGCTGGATTGGGCCGTGTCGAGTGCCACGTTGGAGAGCGTGTTTGTACGGATATGTCGGGAGGCGGGGGCGGTGGTGGAGGCGGCGGGAGGGGAGTGATAAACGTGACGTGGAGGAGCTGCCGTGTGTACCGTATGCATGTGTGTGTGTGGGGGGGGGGGGGTGTATTGATGTGGTGTTGATTCCCATGTGCGTTCAGAGCAAATGAATTATCCGGGGGAACGCCGGGGGAAGGGTGTGTGTGTGTGTTTGGGGCGGGGCGAGGGGCAGGCGGGCAGGGATCAGGGCAGTGGAGTAGCAGCTAGCCTCAGCATTTGGGTTCCGTGGGAGAGAAGCCGTTGACGACCTGGGGATGGACCCCTGTGCGTTGGGATGTTGTTGTTGGTTATTGGCGCATACGGCACGTCCCTGGGAGGGAGGCGCACATCTGGAGGTGAGGGGCGGTGATTGGCCCATGAGCGGGCGTCAGTGGGGTGTGGGTACGTGGATGGGGATGCGGGCTGAAGGGAAGCGTAGGAAGTGGTTGCTTTGCAGTCGTACTGCGGGGCGCTGCAGAGGGGGGATGAGATCCGAAAGGGCTCTGCGAAGCCCTCCGTCCTTCTTACGGCAGGGCCGGAGGGCCTCTTGAGCCAGAGTGAGCTTCACAACCTGTGTGAATCCTACCTAAACTTGCTAAATGGGCGCTAAACGCCTGGGTACGAGCAGTGCAACAAACGTTAACATACGGAACCTCAACCGCTGCCTTGTTTGGGGGCATGCAATGACTTCTCGCGCCCATGCGATCCGATGCGAAGGAAGGAAAGCGGAACAAAAGCTCAATATGCCGAGGGTGGTCCATGTCAATCTGTAAGGAACACCCCACACCCCGCAGTCACGCAGATGCGTTCAGGCCATCGTAGTGGTACCAACCATCACCTGCCTGCTGGGCCAGCTGCACCGCTGCGAGTGCCTCCAGGGCACGGGTGCCGGGCCGCTGCCCGCGTTGCTGTGCTGATTTGTTGAGCCGGTGGGCCAGGCTGGCGAGGCGGCGCTTGAAGCCCGGCCACCACGCCATCAGCAGGCCTGCCGGATTGTCCTCGTGGGTCGAGGCTGGGCCCATGGGTCGAGGCTGGGCCCGTGGGTCGAGGCTGGGCCCGTGGGTCGAGGCTGGGCCCGTGGGTCGAGGCTGGGCCCGTGGGTCGAGGCTGGGCCCGTGGGTCGAGGCTGGGCCCGTGGGTCGAGGCTGGGCCCGTGGGTCGAGGTTTGGCCCATGGGTCGAGGCTGGGCCCATGGGTCGAGGCTGGGCCCATGGGTCGAGGCTTGGCCCGTGGGTCGAGGCTGGGCCCGTGGGTCGAGGCTGGGCCCGTGGGTCGAGGCTGGGCCCGTGGGTCGAGGCTGGGCCCGTGGGTCGAGGTTTGGCCCATGGGTCGAGGCTGGGCCCACGGGTCGAGGCTGGGCCCATGGGTCGAGGCTGGGCCCGTGGGTCGAGGCTGGGCCCGTGGGTCGAGGCTGGGCCCGTGGGTCGAGGCTGGGCCCGTGGGTCGAGGTTTGGCCCATGGGTCGAGGCTGGACCCCGTCGGTCGAGGCTGGGCCCGTGGGTCGAGGCTGGGCCCGTGGGTCGAGGTTTGGCCCATGGGTCGAGGCTGGGCCCGTGCGTCGAGGCTGGGCCCGTGGGTCGAGGCTGGGCCCGTGGGTCGAGGTTTGGCCCGTGGGTCGAGGCTGGGCCCGTGGGTCGAGGCTGGCGCAACATATAAAACGTCTAACGAGTATCTAAGATCGAACCCAACCCAAAGTAACCAAACAGCCTCCCCAGTCAGTCTTACCTGTTCTCCTCTCCCTCTCCACTCTCTCCTTCCTTTCCGCCTTCCAATTCTGACTCCGCCCATACCTCCTCGCCTCCCCGCCTCACTGCCACGCACGTCAAAAGCCCGCCAGAACACCGCCGACGCCCTCCTCTCCCTCCTCCCCCTCTCCCTCCCCTTCCGCGCCCCCCTCGCCCTCCTCTCCCTCCTGCTCCTCCCCCTCCCCTTCTCCCTCCTCCCCTTCCCCCTCCACCTCCTCGTCATCCGTCACATCCAAAGCGCGTTCGTACGCCCGCTGGAGCTCCGCCGCCACCGGCCAGACCCCTTGCGGATCCAGATCTGGATCCTGGATCTCCGCCTCATCCACAAATTCCTCACTGCCGCCGTCCATCAGGCCCCCGGCGGCGCCATACTCGCCGTCGTACACGGATCCGCCGTACATGCCGTACGACGCGCCGGCATACTCGCAGCTGGCGTCCAAGCGGAGGGTCAGGGAGGGTTGCTCGTCCTGCAGGCGCCGTACATCGTCAGCGTCTATACGGCAGACGTACAAGCTCAGGACCTGTGGACACATGATGAACGTGATTCGGAATTGGGTTAGGATTCTAATGGGAGGGGGATTGTTTCAGGGTTTCGGTTTCAAGGTGGGCAGCTCAGCTTCCCCCCGAAACACACACGGCTCCCAAGCCACGTTTTCCAGATCCGGCAGACGCATCGGCTGATCGGCGTCAGCATTAGCAGCCCCATCTTTCCGCCGGGACCCCCTGCCTTTCCCTTCCCCTTTCGCTTTCCCTTACACTTTCGCTCTCACTTCCCCTTTCCTTCTCGCTTTCCCTTTCCGTTTCCCCTTTCCTTCTCGCTTTCCCTTTCCGTTTCCCTTTCCCTCAACCTTTCCTTTCACCTTTTCTTTTCCCTTAACCTTTCCCTTAACCTTTCCCGTTCCCTTTCCCCGGAACACCGCCTCCCGCCCTTCCACCAACCTTCCACACCCCGTACCACTGCACCACGTCCCCTGCCACGGCCACAACTGCCACAACTGCCACACAATCAGGTTTATAAGCATGCACTGCAATGGGATGCAGTTTTAAATGTCATGTTGCCGTACCTTGAGGCCCGGCAGCGCTGTCCGCAGCTCGTCCAAATCCCCGGCCTCCAACCCAAACGCCGCCATCTCCACCGCCTCCACCGCCCCCGCCAGCGGCGCCAACTCCCCCAACCAACCCGCCTGAGGCCCATCCAGCACCGCCGACGGCGAACGCGCAAACGGCTGCAGCGCCAGCCGCCGCAGCGCCGCCGGCGGCAACAGCCGCCGCAGCAGCGCCGCCGCCACCGCCACCTCCTCCCGCTTTCCCGCCGCCGCCAGCTGCCGGTGCTCGTGGGCGAAGTCCTCACCAACCAGCGTCAGCCGCAACGGCTCGCAGAGCGCCACCGCCGGCGGCACGGCCGGCACGCCGCCGCTGAAGCCGCAGCGCTCGGGATCGTGACCACCACGCAAGGCAGCCGCTGTCGAGCTACGCGCGTACGGCACCCTTACTACCCCATTGTGCGGCCGAGCCGCGGCGCTGCAGGCAGCGGCGCCGGCGCCGGCGCCGGCGTCAGCCAACGCATCGACTAATCCTTCGGCGGCGGCGGCGGCGCCACCGCCGCCGCCAGCTGCGGCGCGGCAACCTGGAAGGCCGATGGCCGTGCGACGCCCGAGACTCGCGGCGGCATCAGGATCCACAGCAGCGGCGGCGGCGGCGGCGGTCTTGGTGGCGGCGGCGGCAGCGGCGGCGGTTCCCACGTCCTCGCGCGCCAGCGTCAGCGTCGCCAGCCGCGGCAGCGACGATAGTGCCGCCAATACGGGAACCGCCGGCAACGTCGCAACCTGCAGATGCTCCAGGGAAGGGGGCAGAGGCAGCTGCAGGAACGGCCACGGCTGTGGCTCTTGCTGCGGCGGCTGTGGTTGTTGCTGTTGAACATGTTGGGCATGTTGGTGGTGGTGGTGGTGGTGGTGGTGGTGGTGGTGGTGGTGGTGGTGCTGCTGCTGCTGCTGCTGCTGCTGCTGCTGCTGCTGTAGCAACTGCCTGTGCTGTGGAGAGGGAGTGAGCAGCGACCCGCAGCGGAGCCGTGTCAGCTGCGTCAGCGGCGCCAGCGACGGCAGTGCCTCCGGCGGCAGAGCGTACGACACGCCGAGATCCAGATCCTGTAGCCACGTCAGCGCCGCCAGCGTCGGTTCCAAGCGCCAGCTGCCGCCGCCGCCGGCGCCGCCGCCGGCCTCTGGCGCCGCCGCCAGCTCGGCGGCGTCACCGCCGGCGCCGCCGCTGGCGATGCCGCTCCGGAATGGGTCGGTGGTTTCGTAGGGCAGGTCGATCCGCAGCCGGGTCAGGTTTCGGAGGGCCGTGAGGCCGAGCAGGCGGTACGGCGGATCCAGAACCCGGTCGATGGAGCTGCCGTACAGCTCCAGGCAGCGCAGCTGCGCCAGTGAGGCGATGGCCGCGACGGCGGGTGGTACTGTACGGCATAAATGTACGGCAAAAGGTCCGGGGCGGGGTAGGGCTTCAGGATTCAAGGAGCCCCCACAGCCTGACAACCCGACTGGACTGGGGCTACGGTACTCAAGGTCATCGTAGGGCACGTGGATCAATGAATCTTTACCCAAACGCCACCACCCAACAGCCAACGGCCAACGGCCAACGGAACAAGATGCAAACGGCGAACGCGAAGCACATGGCGTGTAGCTTCCCAGCAGCAGCATGCCTAGGGCAGGGTCGTTGGAGAGTTCCCTGATCCCCCTGGTGCCCCATTGTCCCCATCCTATACCGGTGCTACCGGTGCACGGGCCCTGAAGACACTCACCGGGACGATGGCCCGTGGCGGCGCCGCCGGCGGCCCCGTCGCCGTCGCCGCCGCCGCTGCCGCCACGGCCACCACCGCCGCCGGCGCGACCGCCGCCGCCGCCACGTCGCCGCTGCCCGCCACCGCCCGCTTGCTGTTGTTGTTGCTGCTGGAGTCCGTAACGGAAGGGCCCTATGTGCCGGTTCCGATCCATGCTCAACCGCAGCCGCAGCTCCGTCAGTGCCGTACAGCTCCGCAGCCCGTCGCACGGCAGTACAGCGCCCCCGTACAGTTGCAGCTCTAGGGCGACCAGGCGGCCGCCTCCGCCGATGGCGCGAAGCGCCTCGTCGGCGGCGTGGCTGGCGGCGGCGTCGTACAGATCCATCGAGAGACGCTGCAGGGAGGGCGGCGCAGCGGCGGCAAGGCCGCGGATGGCCTGGGGCGTGTGGTGTGCTCCCAGTAAGGCCAGCCGGGTGGCGACCCCCGCACATGACGTCAGGATGTCGTACCTGCAGCGGTTGCAAGTTGGGAACAGGGCGTGAGAGCAAGGTGCCGGCAACGCGGCAGGGCGCCGAGAGATTCAGCAGACGGAGAATAACTTGGGGCGCTTGGAAATGCAGCGATGGAACAGTGGCGATGTCGGCGAACGGACAACGGAGCCAGCTGGTGGGGTGGCATGGCGGCGTGGCGTTGGCGGTATCGGTGCTCGAGGTTGCAGGAGGTTTTGGAGGTAGGTTTGCAGAGCAAACTCCGCGACGGAGGAAGGTACATTCGAGACTGGCGATGGCTTTGCGGGTTAGCTTTGCTTCGGGCGGGTTGGAGGCGCCGACGCACGCCCGTATCGCGCGATAGCGTTGCGGCGGGTTCACGCTTACTCCATGTGGGGAGGGAGCGGGGCATGGGCCGTCACTGTAAGCTCCCGGGGCCTGCAGCCTCGTTCCATGATGCCCCTTAAAGCAGTGAGGCATTGTCCTAGGGGCTGACCGTTGCGAATTGTAACATTCAGCGTTGTGCAGGCCACATCGTGAAGTGTGCGCGCCTGACGGTTGCAGCAGCGGAAAGAGGCCAGGTCGCGCGGCCCCAGCAGCGCCCATATGCGAGGAGCCGAATGAAATACATCAAGGAGCCCTGCCCTAGCGCCGGGGGCATCGGTCGGACCCGGTTCGTGGAAACGTTCGTCCATTGAACGTCGAAACGTGGGTAGGGACAAAAAGTTCGTTAAGTAATGACACCGAAATAACTGCAACTGTGGCCTGTATTGAGACAGGGCACGAAACCAAAATGACGGCTGCCGGGAAACCGGTTGACCGTTCGTACGAACGCAATAATCATTATTCAGAAGTAACTGAGCGAATGATGCACGAAGGCAGCATCGCTTGGAACTATTCATCAATATATGGCTCCGGTGCAATATACCGGCGGGACATCAGGTTGTCGGAGGTGTAAGACATGGCCAAGATTGGTGGGGTGCGGGCCAGGGTGGAGCAGAAAGCTGATAGACGAAAATATACGTTCGACAACTAATAGCTGTAATACATATTTCGCTTCCATTAGCATGGTCCGTCGGCAGCGATCAGAAGGCAGGGGCGCGCCGGAGCGGGCGGCAGCGGGCGGGTCGCGGAGCAGTGTCGGCGACGCACACCGTCGCTCAGCCGTTTGGCGGCCGTGAGCTGTCACCCGCTACCTCACGAGTTTCGGTTTCGGTGGTGCGGGGCAGAACTGTCACAGAAAGCCAAGGCAGCGAGGCACCCATAACTAGTTTGTGTTACAGAAAGGAGTTAATAAGACACACGGCGGCGGGCATAGGGCTCCCCCCGGACAGCGAGGAAGCCACTGCCAGGGTGCGCAGAAATGAACCAACCGCACATACACCCTCCGACGATTCGGAGCCCACGGTAACGACGACAACTACGATATGAGACATGAGATCCTCCGGGGCGGGTCCACTGCGGTGACACGACTTATCCAGACCCGCACTACCCAACCCGATTTCTCCAACAGAAATGTGCACCGTGTCCCCCCTTGGCTCTTCTTACGTCTACTCCCGCGTTGCGGCTTTAGGCTGGAATCGGATATGCCGGTCGGCATCGCCCCTCGGCAGCGACCGACCTGGCAATCGCAACCTGCCATCGCCAAAGGCCCAAGCCTCCGTCTGCGAGATCACCACGAAACAAGTTCGCAGATGGTTTTCACTCCTTCGATTCGAACCTTGCGAGCTCCCTTCGCCAGGCGCCCGACTGGGCTCGACTCAAATCGAGCGGCAACACCTAAACAGCCCTAAATTAAAAGACCAAAATGACATGTCATCTTTTAAGTATCTCGGCGGCCAAAAACACTCAGATACAATTTACAATCGGAAACCACATAGCGGGCGGCGAGGGGCGGCGGCGGCGCGCGGCCCGCAGCAGCAGAAGAGCATACGAGGGCACAGCAAAACCCTCGAAGACACCTCCCCTGCGAGTCCGCTAGTCGTTCATTTGTTTGGTCGTCCCCAATGCGCCCCTCGCTCGGTGCCGGCCGATGTATAAAGAAGGAAACGCCTGGAAAGACCCAACTCCCAAAGACCCAACAAAACGTGCCGCACCGTAACTGAACCCCCCACCCCATATCCAGCTCCAAGCTAGCCGCAAAGCAACCCCCTGCCAAGCAATGTCCTGCCGCCATGTGAGATGTGACGTCAACGGAAAGCTCTAAGGTTTGACAACTGCAGTACTCTCCTGCGTCAATCATAAGGCCAACCCAAAAACCCAACAGAAGAAGGCCTACTCATCACTCTGGGGCAGACCCGGATGACAGACAGACAGGCAGACAAGGCAGACAGACGGGCAGACAGACAAACACAATTCAATGCACGTTTCTTGCGCCAATACCCGACAACGCACGGCACACGTACATGAGGTGGTGGGCAGTGCCCGGGCACGACAGCGAAAGGATAGGTGCCTGGGGGGTTGGACACGTGCATGGACGCCCTCCCCCGTAAGCGCGCGTGCAGTCCGGATGCAAGCGCTGTGGCGCGGTCTCTGGCAATCGATGCGACCGCGGTGTTGTGTACGTGTCAGGTGTATGCTTCTCCGATCTCCATGCTCAACACGGAATGCCCAGCGCCCACACCCGTGCAACCTTACGTATGGAGTCGTGAACCTAGCCAAACCACCTCAGCACACACACGCATACACGCACGCACACAGACACGCAAGCGCGAGTCGCAGCTCACCCCGATAGGGCACGAGAAACCCACAAAGACGGGGGGCCACAATCTCAGTTCTAGGGACCGTCAAGTGTGTATTTGAAGTACCGGTAACCCCCCCAAATGAAACTCAAACCGGCCACAAAAGGCTCTCCCAGTGAGCCACCATGTCGTGCCGAACCGGTTTTGCAAGATCGGCCTCGCCGTTGCTTATTCTGTCTCTTTTCATCCGGATGGTTGGGCGGGTGGGCGGCACTCACCCATGGCTCCATCACAGCGCAAGGTCCTCCATCGAAGGGCGGCAGGGGCGCCGTGATCGTCCTCAAACGCAGGACGTGCGATTGCAGCGGGCAGGGGGCATGAGCCGCTGTAGGCATCGCAAAACTTTACGCGCGCGACAAAGCCATACGCCCACGGTACGACACATGGCAGAGCACGGCAAGTGAGGACACCCACATCTGCGCAAAACCGCAAGCCCAAACTCAGCATTGCATTGTTATGCAGTGAAGTGATTCAGCGAGCCGCAGCCATGAGCAAAATATCGCCTTTACCCAAAACCCTCGGAACATCAGGAAGAGCAGAGCCAAAAAGAGCGCCGGAGCCCCCGTCTGACCACACGAGTGAGGCCGTGGTATGGAAGGCATGCGGCTCTTCGACCGCGTGGCGGCCTCGCACCATCCCCGGCAGTACCCCCGCCCGCCCGCCCGCCCGCCCGCCCGCCCGCTGGCCAGCGCGGCTACGATTGCGGCGGAGGCAGCGGCGGTGGTGACGGCGCGGGATCAACATAACCTCCACCGCGGCCCACAGCCCGCACGCCTCCCTTCTCCCCGGTCCTCCCTTCTAGAGCTTCCTCTCACAGGAGCGACGCCAGCGAGCTAGCCTGACCCACGGGTCGGTCTGCTTCGAGAACTGGCCGATCGGCCAACGGGGGCGCGACCCGATCCGACCCACAACGGCGCGCATCGCTGCGCCTCAAGGCCTCACCAACGAAGCAACGAACCAACGAACTAACGAACAAACTAAACTAGGGCGCGCAAGGTGTAATAGACAACATTCAACGCTGCGTCATCCGGGACCAATGCGTACGCGCCCCGCATATCCCCCGCACGGCTTTTCGCCTTTCCCTCCCCGTCCTTATCCAACTGATTGCACTTCCAATTCGTAGCCCACAAAGCTTTACTTGGCGCCCCTGTACTCGCCCGGGTTGCGCGCGTACAGCGCACGTCCCCAGACCTGCACATACTCTACGAAGGGGCCGTAGCCGATTCCGGCGTTGGGTGGCCGCTGCGTCGTGATCAACAGGCCCTGCGCGACCCTCAGCGACGCGGGCAGGTTTGCCGGGTCGGCGTTTGCGGGCGGGTTCTGGTTGATTCCGGATTTGAAAGGCGGCACCTCGATCAGCATCTCCTGGCCGCACGGCACCCTGTTGCCGGTTGTGTTGTACACGAGCGCTCCCACATCGGCATCGCTCCAGAAGCCGGATGGGTAGCCCGACCACTTGAGCAGATGGACCTGCAGCGGATTTTCGTTCCAGTATTCGGATGGTGAGATTCGGTTAAGGATTCGGTTGGTGAAGCGGTTGGGGTAGTTACTTGGAGAGGTTAGTGGGTTTGCTGGTGTCTAACCGCCAACTGTCAACCGCCAAACCACTCACCGAGACGATGTTTGGGTTCTTGACTTGCTTGATTGTAATGCCCGTGATCTGAACGGGGTCCTTGAAGAACAACGCGACGGAGAGGCTGGTGTTGGTCGCCCTCCAGGCGCGCTTGCAGGCACCGCAGCGGGTCTTGCAGGGCACCTTCATGCGGTGCACCTGTCGAGAGGAGGTGCGGCAGAGGGTGGAGATGGAGGTGGCGATGGAAGTGGGAGGTGGAGATGTAGGTAGAGCTGGAAAGGAAGTGGGAACTGAATGTAATATTGCCGGCTGGCGGAAGCGGGACTCACTTTTTTGGCGGGCGCTGCACGGAACCCCGGCTCGAGTCCGAGGTCGCTCGCTACCCTTACCTTGCCTTCCCTCCCGGCCCTGCCCAGGTCGCCCCCATTCTCCCCTAACCCCAGTCATCAGTCCCGCAAGTCCCGCAAGGCGATGGTTCTGGTCACACTGTCGAAGTTGTCCGGTCACACGCAGATGCACGTTTTGCGCAACAGCACCTTTACCGCCCACCGCCTTATCCGACATCGCGACAGGCAGCTCCGCCCCTTCCGCAGGGGCAGCCCGCAACCCAAACCCGCAGCCGGGAAACCCACCCCCTAGCCCCGACCTTCGGGGATCCACACTCCTGCTCGCGCCCTAGGGACCGCTGCTTGGCAAAGGCGGAATGAGGCCAAGCCGGCCCGTTGCCGACATCTCGTAATTCCTGGAAAGTATCTCCCCCCCTCACTCACCAGTTGCAGCGGGGCCTTGGCCGCCAGCTGATCCCTGAAATCCGAGTCGTCGTACCACACGAGGGACCTGCGTCGGCAATCAACGGTCAACGGACAACGGTCAGCTGAACCAGATGAACCAGACGTGGGTCGCACGAGCGTGGTGACAACGAGTGCCGTACGCACGCATGCGTGCGGTCGGGCGGATTCCCTGGATTGAACGTTTTAGTACATTTTAGGACATCAAGCGATGCATCGTGTGTTACACCGCGTAGGACAACATATACAGCAGCGTTTGCGGCAGCTCTTGCGCTTACCTGGTCTTGCCGCGAGCTCCCATCGGAAGCATGCCCTTGAAGTAGGTGGCGGCTGCTGCTGGCGGCGGCGGCGGCGGCTTCCTGCCCTCAGGGGGAGGCGGCGCGCGTGGACGCTTGGGGTGAGGCGGCGACGGAACACTCGGGATGGCAATAGCCGAGGGCATAAGAGGCGCCAGCGGATCAAGAGGCGGCGGCAGCGACGGCGGCGACAGGGAAGGCGGCGGCGGGGATGGTGGCGGCGGGGACGGGGATGGTGGTGAAGGGGAAGGCGGCGCGGGCGACGGCGGCGGCGGCGACGGCGGCGGCGGCGACGGCGGTGGAAGGGGCGACGGCGACGGCGGGGACGGCGGCAGCCTCTTCGGCGAAAGCGGCGTCCGGGGAGAGAGCGGTGCCTTGGGGGCCTTGGGGGGTGCGGGCGGCAGCCTGGGTGCCTTTGGAGGTGCCTTGGGCGCTCTCGGCGGCACTGGCGGCGGTCTGGGCGGACTTGGAGACTTCGGAGGGGCTCGCGGCGGCGGCGATGCTGGCGGCGGCGGCGATGCTGGCGGCGGCGGCGACGCTGGCGGGGACGGCGACAGCGCCGCCATCGGCACCAGCGGCTGCTGCGCGGGTGACGGCGACAGCACCGCCGACGGCACCAGCGGCGGCAGCGCGGGTGGCGGGTAGGTGCCGGTGGCCGCTTCCGACGCCAGGAACCGCCGTACGATATCGTTCGTGTCAGCCGCCACGTCCGTCACGGCCTGCAGCACGCTGTCGATGTTGATATCCTGATGATGCATCAATGATTCAAAGTCAGCCGGGTCGCTGCCGTGCAGAGGCGCCATGTACAGACCTGCGAGCGCGCGTGCGTGAGTCGATAGAGAGGCGTTAGCGGCGGAGCCAGCGGCGGCGGTGGTGATGGCGACGGCGGCGGCGGCGGGTGGCGGTTGCAGCGGCGGGGAGGCGAGCACTGTTGGGGTCGGTGGCGGTGGCGGTGGCGGTGGCGGTGCCTTGCCCCAACAGCCCTTTGCAGACCGGGCAATGAAAGCAGGCGCAAGTTTATGGAGGACACGCCGGAAGGGAGCAAACCGTGGCGCTGGGCTGCTTAGAGTGTTTGTGGATCTTGGTTCTTGTGGTGTGCGCTTTCATAAAACAAATGATACTCCGACGGCGCGTTAGGCTGTATCCAAGTTGCGAGCAGCTGTCCAAGAGGCGGAGGTTTGGCTGAAGGTTTGGCGTCGCAGGAGGACATGTATGTGCGGATAGTTGTGGGAAATGTCGCTCATGTCGCGGATCATGCCCGTGCACCTCCTTGGGTGGGAGATACGGGGGCACAGCGTTCGCGGGGACGGCGGCAACTTTTCCGTTGCGGCTGCGGTTGGTTAGCTCCTATTGGCCGTCGATGAATGACTATAAGGCGGCAGCTGCAATCACAGTATCATACTGTTCCCCGCGAGTTGAGTTTCTGGAATTTTGTTTATTGGACGGGCTTTCACCAGACAGATAGATAACAGGAGCGGGCGGGGGCCCACCAGCGGGTTCCAGATATTCCGGCACCTTCGTTGCGCGGCGGGGTCACTATCCGATGCGGCCAAGCCGTTACGCTATAACTTATTGTGCATAACATACCTTCCTCGAAATTCTGGATAAGCTTGCGGAGGAGAGCTCCCCAGCTGGGCTGCGGGCCATCGCGCCAACTGTAGCCCAGCCATACAATCGCACCCGTCACACCGACTTTTCCAAATGCCTGGTAAAATAGAGCAATACATGATTGTCACAACACGTATTCATTAAGGAAGGGAACGAGGAATGAGCAAACTCTGGTCTTACGCCGTGCCAAACGTTTTTTTATCCCGAGAGAAAATGGACGGCAACGAAACTCCAAATTGCGGTAGGAATGCACTTTCGCCGGCTGCGGACATACCTGAGCGGCGATGCCCTCGTCACCGCTGACAGCGTAAAGAGGGGTCGACGTTGCCGATGGATCTTGATGCCGACATACCGAGTAGAAAGATGTTGTCTGGGCATCCTCCAATGAGTCCGGCCAGGCATCCACGGTGGTCGGAAGAAAACTTGTCGCGGCCGAGACCAAAGACGGCCGACCGACAGATGCCAGCTCGTTGGTCCCTAGCTGCTGGCATACGGACCACTCGCCTGCTGGCAAAGCAGGCACAATTGAGCGTGGGATATTAAACGTAGGTAGACGTTCGAAACCACCCGGACGTACACCAAATGCAAGAAGTCAGCCCTAACTTATAACCCTTTGGAGGTAAGAAATGAAAAAGATATCCGAGTCCTTTTATTGTAGTGGTTAAAACGAAGGCAGGTCTACACCGCAGAGGTCGCGCCTTCAGTTGCAACATCTCACCCTGATATCCCAGGGCCTTTGCGACGAAGTGGCGAAGCGCCTCCGCTCGATTGCTGCTGGAGTCCAGCAGAATAACAAGTCCACCCTTAGACAGAAAAGAGGTAACGGCACCCATATCCTCGGCCGTGCTGTAATGAGCTGGCCCGGTTTGTGAAGGAACGATATAAGCGCTGAGACCGCCAGCCGAGAGGTCAGGCTGGCCCTCGCTGGCAACGGACACCTCGATGCCAGACTGCTGAAGCTGCTGTGCTAGGCTCTCGAAGCTGCTGTCCCATCCATGGTCGAGAACATCGTTCGCCTCGCTCGCGTACAATGAAACACGCGCCGCGCTAGCATGGTATACGCACAGCACGTAGCCAGACAGCAATAGAAGTAGTAATCGCATTGCTGCGAGGGCTCCGGGCCTTGATGGTGGCTTTAGACGAAGATTGCGCCTTTCTGTCAGAGGAGTTCCCAAGAGAAGGACAAATCGTAAGTGACTTGATTGAAAAGTACTACAATGGAAGCATTGCTGGTGTTGCAAAAGAACTGAGAACTCGCAGCTCGCGCACCATTAAACTTGACACTTCTGAAAGGAAGGCTACCTACGGGTGTCCGGGGCGCAATAATTGCACGTCAGGCCGGAGACAACTTTGCAAGAAAACGTTCTGGATATAAACGGAAACACAGGCTGCGACAGGTACGGCGGGTCTATACGACGAAGCACCCATTCGACGCACTGGCAGTTGCAGGTATGGCTTGAATCGAATAAAATTCTTCAACGTAAAATATAAAAAACATGCAGGGGCAAACAGTTGCATTGGAGTACATTGCTGAAGGTGACCTGTTCCCTTACCAATCGCCCACCTTTACTCCAATTATGTCTGCTGCTGTTACATGCCTGCCAACTTCATTATTACGTTAACGATACAATTTTCAAATGATTATTGCCTGCTGCCTGTGTACAATGGGCATTGAGTCGCACGATTGCGTACGGCAATACAGCTTTCGTTCCAGCTTTGCCGAAGGCCTGTGGGGACACAATCCCCCAAACAAGTGCGTCGCGTATTCCAGGGCCTGGGCGCTTCCAGTTCTTTCGGCGTTCTGGCCCCACTGCTGCTTGTGCCGCGACCGCTTCAGAAAGCACCTTTGGAGTGCCAGCTGGCCTTCTGGCTCTACTCCCACGGGGGTCCAAACTCCACTGCACCACCACCAACAACAACAATAATAATAACAATAACAATAACAACAAGAAGAAGTTGTAAGTGCATCTCCTTCGATTATTGAGCGGGCTGGCGGGCTGCACGGCGCGTTCGATGTGCACCGCACGCCGTGGAGGTCGCAGGGATTGGCAGGGCATTGCCACTCGTCATCAGCGTGCACCCCCCAACCATCTTCTTACACACAGCTCGATGGAAATCGCAGTGGCTTTATTTCCATAACCGTGATACTTACACGGATCCCACGTACTGATACTGTTGCTTCCGCAAGGGTTTCGGCAATGCAACGGCGCACAATTCCGCCCGACGAGGCAGGCTCCCACGCTGCAGGCTTGCGAAGATATGACACCCACCCAACGCGACCCAGTAGAAACGCCGCCCAGAGAAGTCAGCAGCAGTCAGTGGAGCGATCGGCCGATCGCCGTTATGGTGTGGTGTAAAGCGGATACGGCGGGTATGCATGGAACCGAGGATGCACCGCAACCAGCGTGTTGCGCTTTTTACGAAGCGAGGTTTCTCGAATGCCGGGCCGCGCTCCTGACGCACGGCCCATGCCTGGGAACGCCGCTCGCGTTCGCGTCCAAGCAGCTCATGAGGCAGCTATGCAGCAGGGTCGTCGGGAAGGTGGGGGCTGGGGGGGTAAAAAGAAGATACCGCAGCGGAGACGGAGACGGCGTTAGCGAACGGACCCAGGCTGGGGGGTGCGCCCTGCAGTGCCTCCTCCTCCACCATGCGCATCCGTGCCGCTGTAGGCCAGTATCTCCGGACTTGCCGAAATATATGTTTCGGCATGGGCCCTTGCCCGTCAAGCTCACAGCGCTAAGGGGATTTGTGCGGGTTGAAGCACGGCTTTTGATGATTCAAACCGTGAACTAACAGATAGGCACGAAGGGACCATGCGTGCTGTTGTAAGAGTGGTGTTAAATGTTGTTGTTCGGAAGCGTCAATCCCGTTCTGGGGCAGAGAATTACAGACTTACAGCTACGGGTGCTTGCCGAGGCTGGAAGTGACTGGCGCTCGCGCCTAGTTCAAAACCACGACTTGCCGTGTACCGCATTAGGAAAATCACTGCTGCTTAATGGCGGAGAGTGTTATCGTTAGAAAGTATTTTTTGATTTCTATAGTACGCAAGTTACGTTGATTTTCTTTTATTTGGGTCTTGGCATTGAGATTTTATTGAGATTTTATTGAGATTGGGTCTTGGCATTCTTGCCTGTCTGACGACTGCAGCTGCGATATCGAGGATACATCTCCACTTTGTATTTACAATATTTCTTTTGAATCATTGCAGCTGGGTGGCATCAAAAATGCATTTCCTGTCGTCCAGACCTGTCGGTCCCTCGTGCCGTCCGGTGTGCCGTTGTCTGCCATCCACACTACGCTGACTACGAATTTTGCCTTCGACGTCGTGTATTGCAACTTCTTGAATTTCTTGGCACAAAAACTGTAACCCTGAATTCCTAGGAATATTATGTTCATCAAGCTGCCACGGTCACCGGCTGGGTCGCCCTGGATGGCCGCCATCGTTAGCTATGCACGTACCAAGGGAACCCGCTTTCCCGGGCTGAGCGTACGTCAGGCGGCGCTGGTTCTCCCTAGCTGCCCTAAATTTTTGCTGACAGCCCTTCTTGCAACATTGAATCACTGCAATTCTTTCCGTTTTGACAACAAGTCAACGCCTAGTGCTTTCGCTGTGTCCCGACAGACCGCCCGCCACTTATGATAACCCTTTTTGAATGCGCCTGCTCAGCGCGCACGCCGCTAAGGAGCGCCTGCCAAGGGAATCTCGTCGAGTCGTAAGGAATGTTCTACTTTTTACCTGTTGAGCCAGTGCTGACCCTCCCTTGCGAAGAATAACAATTGACAGGTTGTCGCATTGCTTCATGGCAGCCCTGCGCGTTAGAACCGGTTTCGCTGCGCATCAAGTTGGACAAATCGGTCAAGCTTTATCAACCAAGTCTAACAGCAAGCACCATGCGCCACAGGACAAAGCCGTTTGTGCATGTACTTCTCCCCGGGGAGCGCGCGAACATTCATGCACGCCAGCAGGAAAAATAATGATAAAAACACGAAAAATATTCATCTCTTCAGCCATCATGATCATGACGTAGCCGTGAGGCGGGCGGCGCCTGCCAACTTTAAGAAGCCCCTTCCAGAGGCGTCGCCCCGACTAGCCAGGACTGGCCAACCCCACTACCCGCCCGCAAACCTGCGCTGGAACTTCCCGGCGCAGCGCAGCGCCTTACAAGCCGGGCTGGCGGGCCGGCCGCTACGCCGAAGGCTGCGCTGCGGTGCAGGCCGTTGCAGGCTTCTGGTTGCCGCGCTGGCACGACATTACGGCGGGGTAGGGCGGGCTAGCCCGGCAGCGGTGATGGTCAGCACGTCAGCTGGTCACATGCGCGTTCGGTATAACTGTGCGAGGGCCCAACGACCGGACGGCTGAAGCTCTTTTGTCGCGAAAGTGGCGGCGGTGTCGTGCACCGTTGGTGGCTGGGAAATATCTGGTCAGACTGACTGACAGTTGGAGCGTCGACGAACGCTCTCGGTTGGGCTCGAACCGGGGACCAGGGCCATGCCCGGGCTCCGGAACCAATCACTGCTCGTCCAGTGCGGGCTCTACCTAGCGCAAGCGTTTCCAGCGGGAAGCGCCGTGGACGCCCAAGCGCACATGACGCAGGCTGCCGCGCAAGGCCGTTGTTCCTTCAGCTGTCAGATTCTGCCCACGAGATCCTGAGGACTCCTAAGCAGGACTCGGTGTCAAGCTGTCAACTATCCAAGAGGGGAGGGAGAAGGGAGGGAGAGGGTGCAACGCATGCGACTGCGTCGCATCGCCCAGACACATGCATCTCCCCCTCCGGCCCCCCGCGTGAGCTCCCCCTACCGACACACCATCAGACAGCTGCCAGGTGGCCCGGCGCTCGATGCCACGTACAGGCCGGGGCCAGTCGACAGCCACCTCCCCGGCGCAGTGAGCCCTAAGGCCCAGGGGGCGACTCGTCAGTGTCTTACAGTTGGTGGCGCAACAGGGTCACCCCGGGGGGTGCTGGGGGGACCGGAGGAGGGCGAGGGAGATTGGCGCACCGCACCACACCGCACCGCATTCCCCGCTGGTGGGAGGTACCGCCGAAGACCGAAGCCACGAGCAGCCGCCCCGCCCCCCCCCAAACTCCTGCCCGCGCCCTTCCCCGTCCTCCCCCCCCACACACACACAGACGCACACACATCACGGGGGTCTCTCTCTGCCACGGCACGCTTTCTCCGCGCAGACTGCAGACGGCCGCCTTCCACACCCAGCGCTCGCATTCAACCCTCCCCTCCCGCACCTCGACGCCCCACACCATCGGATAGCGCCTCCCACGTTCCCCCTCTCACATCCCTACCCCACACGAAAGGCCAATACATACATACTAGATTTGTTCTTCTCCTCCACGCGCACCTGCCGCGTATCCCGTACGCCGTACACGCCAGCAACTCTTGTTCCGACATGCGCCTCGTTCGTGCCCCGGATCCCGGATTCCAACCCAACCACACCGGGGCCACACCACACACACACACCCTCACAGAAACAGCAGCCGTGGCCGCCACCTTCAGCCCAACCTCCCCCTGCCCCCGTTCCCCCTTCCCCAGCCCCGCACCAGCCGTCACCGCCACCGCTCTCATACGGGAGCCCCTGACCCTCCTCCGGCAGATCGAGACCGGAGCACCCAACGCGCCTGCCAGCACGACACCGCGCCCTTCTGCCCTTGTCCTACTCGCTCCAACGCTGCGGACGACTGCCCTCTGCTCTCCATCTCGCCAACGAGGAAGCGGATGCTGCCCACTACCCAATAAGGATTGCACCACACCACACCACCGGCCGTGTGTCAGGTCGCACATCGCCAATAGGCGGGAAAGAGACGACAGGGCGCGATGGTAATGACAACGAAAGCAGCAAGAGATTCAAGACAGCCGTCGAGGCATATGCACTTAAGCCGACTTTAAATTCACATACCCCGGTATTCAAAAAGACGGCGCACTAACTGTCTTGCTGCTGCTCCTCCCTCCCGCCAAACTTGGCCTTCAGGTTCTTTCCAAACTGCCACAACAGACTCTGATTGGCGGCGCGCTGCGGGCTGCTGTGCCGTGCCGCTGCCGCTGCCGCCGCTGCCGCTGCCGCCGCGGCGCCACCGCCGCCGCCGCCACCGCCGCCGATTGACCCCACACTCAAGAGGAAGTTGTGGACACTGCCTGAAACCATGCCGCCGCCGACACCGACGGCGGCGCCGCCGGCAGCGGCGCCCGGTGTCGCGCCGGCGGCGCCGTGGCTCGGGCCCCCGGAGCCCCGCGCCGTCGCTCCGTTGGCGGCGGCGGCGCTGCCGCCGGCGGCTTGGTGCCCCGACGACGACCCCGCCGCTCCGTGAGCCGCTCCGCCGCCGCCGAAGCCGAGTGCACTGCTGAGGCCGCTGATTGGACCGCCGCCGCCGCCACCGCCGCCACCACCGCCACCGCCGCCGCCACCACCACCGGCGGCGAAGGCGTGCCCTCCCTGGAGCTGGAACTGCAGGTTCCGAATGGCGTAGTCCTTGTCCGCCAGTGCCGTATCCTGTTTTGCCGTACAGATCGACGTGTCGTAAAGGGTGGCGATGGTTTGGTTACTTGGAACTTAACTCGCGGCTGATAAAAACAATAGGAGGGCGAACAAACTCGTGAACTCGCGAACTCGCAAACTCGCGAACTCGCGAACAAATTCGTGGCTGATAAAAGCAATAGGAGGGCGGTGCCCTCACCCTAGAATGGGCCCAGAAGCAGCCCACACTGTAACATTAAAAAATAGTTATTTGGTTGGGAGCCGAGGGCGGGATGTGTACGACGCACATGTGTACGACGCACATGCGGTTCACATGGGTGTGCGCCTCAGGCCAATGAAAGGTAAGGGTACGGTGAGATGAGATGAGATCAGATGAGATCAGATGAGATAGCGGTTCCGACATGTTGGTACACCTGCGACTACATCCTCCCCTCGGACCATGCAACCAGTACGACACCGTACACCGTACCTGTGCCGCGTACTTCTGCATCGTCTGGTCGAGTTTGTTGCTCAGCTTGTCAATGGTGTACTGCTTCTCGGCCAACTGGTGTACGACTTCCTCGAGCCGGGCCGCCAGCACCTCGCTCAGCACGCCGTACTGTCGTACACACAAAGACGGCAGCGCGTCGGCGGCGGGCGGCGTGCGAGGGGTTGTGGTACATACATGTCAGCAACAATGTGCAGCGATGTAACGAAGTGTGTCCCAATAGCCGCGCGGGTGCAGTTCCCTTCTCCTCACCTCCAAACCGCGTCCCCAGCCCTCCCCACAGCCACTCTCGCGTCCAACCCTCGACACACAGAAACGACCACAACACAAACACAGAAAGGAAAGAGGCCACGCTCCCAGCCACGCCGCTCGAGTCCTGGCACCTGCAACCACCCCTCCTCCCCGACCCACATCCACGCGCCCAGGCGTGGCTGTTCCCCACCACACCGTCTCCGCTAACGCCGTCTCCGTCTCCGCTGCGGTATCATTTCTTATCCCCACCACACCCTCCCTTACCTGCTCCAGCAACGCCGCCGCCTCCACCTCCCGCCGGTGGCTGCTGACCAAATCGCTGCGCAGTGAGGAACAGAGCACCGCCGCCTCCTGAAACAACAGATCCAGATCCGGATCTTGATGCTGCTGTTGGTGCTGCTGTTGTTGTTGGTGCTGGGGTGAAGAGGCCGATGCTTGCGGGCCGTCGACGACGGCGAGAGGCGGCGGCGGCGACGCCGTCGCGGACTGCAGCCTGACCTTGCCGCCGGGCCCCACCACCAACTGATCAAACGGCGTCACTGCCGCCGTCGACGTCGAGGTCGCCGCCGCAGCAGCAGCGTACGGCAACGGTATTGGAAGGAGGCCCTCCGGCATCAACGGGCTCGACGCCGCCGCCGCGGCGGCAGCGGCTGCGGCTGCACCGCTGCCGCCCGCGGCGGCAGCGATGGAGGCCGCCGGTGGCGGCGGCGGCACAGCCGCCGCCGCTGGGGCGGTCGTGTCCGGCTCAGACGGCCCGGCGGAGGCGGCGGTAGCCGCTGCGGCCGCCGCCGCCAGGCTCTCCAGCACGCGTTGCAGTTGTGTTAGGCGCTCCAGGCAGGGAGTCGGCGCGTCTGGTTTCGGAGCAGCGGCATGGGATGCACCACATGCGGCTTGCCCAGGCGCCACCGCCCCCTCGGTCGCCTCGCTGTTTGTCCCGACGCCGCAGCCAGAGGGCCGTCCCGGCCCCGGCCCCGACCCCGACACAGTCGCCGCCAGCCCTTCTGCTTCCTCTGCTTCTGAACCAGCCCCGGCCCCGCCGGCAGCAGCAGCGGCAGCAGCGGCAGTAGCAGAGGTCTGCTGCTGCTGCTGCTGCTGTTGCTGTAGCTTGCGCAGTCGTGCCGCCAGGGCGCTGTGGTGGTGCAACAGGTCGTTCACTCCGAGTGACTCCTGGAGGGGCGCGAGGCGGAGGGGATGCGAGGCGGTATGATATGGTATGGTGTGGTGTGGTGTGGTGTGGTGTGGTGTGGTGTGGTGTGGTGTGGTGTGGTGTGGTGTGGTGTGGTGTGGTGTGGTGTGGTGTGGTGTGGTGTTGTGGTGTGGTGTGCGCAGAGGCAGCCCCCCGCAGGAAAGGGGCCACGGGCGGACAGATGGACAAACGGGCTCGTCGCAACCAGCGCACACTCCACCGCGGCATGTGTCCCCACTACACCCGCGGCCGGTGTCCTCACTCCACAAGACCCCATCCCACCCCACCCGACCGCTCCAACAACCCGCATCCCCTCCGACAGCCTCCTCAACTGGGTGCGCACTCACCCTCATTTCCTGTACGGCAGGCTCCACCGCGTCGCCAGGAGACCGCCAATCCTCCGGCCCGGCCGCCGCCGCTCCGCCGCCCTGCCCGCGAACATTCGCCGAATGACCCCAGCTGCCGCCGCCGACGCCCCCGGCCGCTGCTGCCGCCGCCGTCGCCGCAGCAGCAGCCTGACTCCCACCGTCGCCACCGCCTCGACCGCCGCTGCCGCCAGGGGTGCTTGGCGCGGCGGCTGCGCCGCAGGCCCCGCCTCGGCAGCTTGCCGCCGCCGTGGCGCCGCCGTCGCCTTCGCCGCCGCTGCCGTGCAGCCCACTGTACGGCTCCGTCCAGGCTCCTTGCTGGTGCACCGGGGCTCCTGATGCGGGTGCGACAGCGGACAGGTCCCAGATGATCAGCGATCCCAGCGTGGTGCGGCGTGGTGTGGTGTGTCAGGGGAACATCGGGCTGGGCAGGGCAGGACAGATCGAGTTTTTGGGTTTCGGGTTTTTTGGTGTCGCAACCAAGGGACTAAGGAGTAAGCGGCGCAAGTGGCTTTGCAGGTCACGGGAAATGCGGTCGGGATATGCGGTCCCTAGCAGCAGCAGCAGCAACAGCCGGCGACCCGGGCACAGCGCCCCGGATGTGCCTCACCCGAGCCGGGCGGCACGCTCCCGCCGGTGCCGCCGTTGATGTGCGCCGCTGGAATGGCGGGTCCGATGACGCCCGTGGCGGTCACCAGAGGGGCCATGGAGGAGGCGGCGGCGGCGGGGTGCCCCTGCGCGTGGCCGTGTCCGTGGCCGTGCCCCTGACCCGGGCCGTGGCTGTAGCCGTGGGCGTGACCCTGCCCCAGCCCGTGCGGCAGCGTCCGCTGGGAGGGCGAGGGCGAGTGGGAGTGGCAGTGCGGGTGCAGGGGCGGCAGGTCTGCACCCGAGGGAGCGGACATGATGACCCACTCGTCTCGCGCCTCAGCCTGCGGCGGGGGCAGCAGCAGCGGTGGCAGCAGCAGCAGCTGAAGCGGCAGTGTATATCGTGGTTTGGGGCAACAGCAGAAGCAGACGCAGAAACAGTACAGCGTCAAGACACATACGCGTCGAAATGCAGCAGCAACAAGTCCCCTCCCCCCCGTGCCCTCTGTCCTTGCCAAATGCCCCGCCAGCCGGCCCGCCAAAAACGCCCCCTCACTTCAAGCCCCCCTTTCCCCCCGAGCCCCTTGCGGGAACCCAACCCTGACCCGCGACAACGCACCGGCGACGCCTCCTTATGCTCGTCCAACAGTAGTACACTGCACGTACTGGCGACGGAGCTGCCCGCCGGCGGGTGCAGCAACGCCGCATTCGCCGCCGCCAAGCCACTGCCGCCGCCGCCGCCGCCGCCGGCGGGCCCGTGCGCCAGGTGCGGGCCGCCGCCGCCGACCGGATACCGGATAGGGTGGAGGTGCGGGTGGGCGTGGGTGTGGGGGCCGCCGGGGAGGCCGGCGCCGCCGCCGCGCGGCGCCGCCAGCGGTATGGCGGCTGAGGGCGCAGCGATGGGCATTGGGAGTGCAGGGGTGGCTGTCCCAGGCGGTGGCGGCGGTGGGGCGCCTGTGTGGCCTTCCAGGCACGAAGAGGGCGGGGGAAGCGCGGGCGGGCGGGGGGGCGGAGGGGTGGGGGTTGGGGAGAGGATCGGGAGGGCAGCAAGGACGCGAGCAAAGCTGGGTCACAAGCAGGGCAGTGCGGTGCGCCCAACGCAGGAGGAGCAACACAACGTTCCTCATTGCTTTGGGCGAGCCCCGCCGACAACCCAGATGGTGCGTCCACGTCCACGTCCACGTCCTCGCACTCATCCTAGGCATGAAGGCAGGCAGCCCCCTGCGAAGCAGCCGCCCATCGACAGACCGCCTCTGTCCCTCCCCTTCGTCCGCCTCGCGTCCTTCCATGTCACGTCCTCCCACATCCCCCAACCCCCCGCCAAGCCACGTGAGGCAGCACCCCACTCCCCACTCCCCCGGAGCACCCGTGCCTCGGCCGTCCCCCAGCCGCTCCCCGACCCACCCGCCGTTGCGACCGCCAGCCCAAGACCGCTGCCTGCAGCCGCCGCCACCGCCGCCGCGTCGGCTCCCGCCGCGGGCGCTGCCGCTGTCGGAGCCACTGCCGTCACTGCCGTGTGCTGCTGCTGCTGCTGCTGCTGCCCTGGCGAGCTCACCGGCGCCAGTGCCACCGCAGCACCGGCCGCCGCATCCGCCGCCGCCGCCGCGTCCGCCGCGGAGCCCCGAGAGGCGCTCCAGGCGTGCAAGAAGCCGCCGCCACCGCCGCCACCACCACCACCGCCGCCGTCCCGAGAGGCCCGCCCCGGCCCTGACGGATGCTGCTGCTGCTGCTGCTGGTGCTGGCGCGGGCCCTCCAGGCCCAGGAGCCGCCTCTGCGACTGCGGCGGAAGTTGCGGCTGTGACGGCAGCGGACTGGGCTGCTGCGAATCTGGCTGATGGAGGTCCTGCGCCTCCGACTCCCACTGCTGCTGCTGCTGTTGTTGTTGCTGCTCCCGCTGCTGCTGCTGTTGTTGTTGTTGTTGTTGCACCAGGTGTTTGAGCTTGAGCGGCGCAAAGGCAATGTCCCAGGCGAGGCCCGCCGACTTGCTGCAGCGCCGCTTGCTGCCCTGCGCCCGGCGGGCCTGATCGGCAGCCTGGACCTGACTGAAATCCGACCCGGCGGCGGCGGCGCCGCCGGCGGCGGCGGCGGCGACGTAATCGCCCGGCCCCGCCGGCGGAGCCGGCGGAGCCACCGCCGCCGCCACGGGCGCTTGGTTTACGGAGCCGAATTCCAGACGTGTCGGCGGCAGGTCTGCCGCCGTCAGGGCGCCGTCATCATCATCGTCGTCGGCGGCGGCCGCCGTCATGACCGCCGCTAACGACTTCGACTGCGACCTTCCCGCCGCGAGCATCAGCACGTGCGGCGACAGCGGGCCTACCGGCGCCTCGCACGCCTCCGCCGCCTCCCCCGGCTCCGGCACGACAACGGACACCGCCGCCGGCGCGGTCACCGCCCTGGCCGGCGGGCTCACGGGCGCCGGCGGGCCGCTGCCGCTGGCGGCTGTGGCGCTGAAGACGCGGTAGTTGGTCCATTTGGGCGTCGGGTGCCAAATGAAGGACGATGCGGACTTGCGGAGCAGACGTTGCTCTCCGGCGTCGCTCGTCGGCGCCGCCGCCGCCGCCGCCGCTGAGGGGTCCGGTGGCGCCGCCGACACCACCTCCAGCAGCTGCCGCAGCGGGTCGTCGCCATGCACCGCCGCTGGCGCGGCGGCGCCGCCGCCGCAGGCCGGGACGCCCTCCGCCGGGCCATTGCCTTTCCCCGCCGCCGCCACCGCCAGCGAGCCGTCGCCGCCGCTGCCGCCGCCAGTGGCGGCGGCGGCGGCGGCGGTGTCCGACAGGAGGTCCGACGGCGCGACGTAACCCACCTGCTCGTACTGGAACCCGTCGTCGCCGTTGAGCCGGTGGTAATCCTCACTGTCGACGTCGACGCAGCCGCCGTCGAGCGGCTGAGAGCAGCGATCAAGCAGCGGCTGCTCGGCGCCGCCGGCGGCGGCAGCGGCGGCTGCTCCGCCGCCGCCGCCAAGCGCAACGGAGGCGACGGAGGCGGAGAGGGCGGAGCCGTCGGGGACGGGCGACGCGGCGCGCTCGACGCTGTTGGCGCCCGAGCCGCTGTGGGCTGCCGTACCGGTGGCGGCGGCGGCGGCGCCGCCGCCGCCGCCCACGCCGGCGAACTTCTCCTTCATGCCGCGCGCAAACATCTTAAGCACGCTGATCTTGCTGTTCGACTGCAGCTGTTGCTGCTGCTGCTGCCCCTGAGATGACGCCGAGGCGCCCGATGCGGCCTGGTGGCCCTGGATCCCGCCGCCGCCGCCGCCGCCGCCGTTGCCGTTTCCGGCAGTGGCCCCGCTGGCGGAGGAGGACGCCTCCCAAGCCAGCTCCTCCGCTAGAGCCGCCGCCTCCGCCTCTACCTCCTGCACCACACCCATACCGGTAAACCACCCGAGGCCGCGGAAAGGGAGAAGGGAGGTGCGAGCATTCACCAAACACCCCAAAAAACCCCAACCTATCTCAACCGATTCTCCGCCGCTACCGGTACATCCCCGTCCCGCTTCGCATTTGAACCAGGAACCACCACATAGAGCTATGTCCTCGAATCACCGTGATTATAAGTTCTCCCTGGAGGCCACCGGTTTGGTCAGCAGCGGATCGGGCGACGGGCCCCAACGTTTGTGAACCCACCAGTCCCCCCACCCCGGCACCACCACCACCACATCCCCCACGCCCTTAACCCCCACCACCACCACAATCCCCACCATCCCCTCCACCTCCACCTCCAACCCCAGCAGCCCCCCCCATCTCCTTGCCCCTCCCATCTCCTTGCCTTGCTCTTTGCCACTGCCGCTGATGCCTTTCCTGCCCACGGGGTCGTCCGCGCCCGCCACCCTCGTACACATGCACGACATAGCCCCCTTGTGCACGTATTTCTCTCCTTAATCCCCTTTCCCATACAGCATTCACCCATTACCATCGCTCAATCAGCCAGCTCGACATTATCAGCCGCAGCTCCAGCCGCATTCGCATGGGGGTCTCGCCGGTAACGCTGTCCCTGCGTCTGTTCTTCCTGTCTGTTGACGTCGCCCTTTCCTTGCTCTGCGTCCTTCTCTTTGCCTGCCGTAGGTGAGTTGGGTCCTCGCGGGCTTCGGGGGATTGGGGCGTTCCTTGCATCCCAGCCGCACTTTCTCGACCAGTTCAGCAACGTGTCACCTCACAGCCTCAGCGTATTTTCAGCATCCACCATTACGTCTCGTCTCGTCCTCGTCACGTGGCGGCTCTACTCGGACTCGCTACAATTTCTCGGTTTGTATCTAACGCCCTTGCTGCTTGCAAGTTTACCTCGTTTTTCTTTTGCAGACAGGAAGGATTTTTTCTGATTTCTTACCGTTCACGGGCTCCGGCCTATACGTGGATAACCCCCCGCCCTCACCTCCCGGTACTCCCGCCGCAGCGTGGCCAGCCGCGCGTCGGTGACTCCCTCGAAGCTGGGTCCGAATGCGTGTTCGATGAGTCGCGATGAGTCGTAGGTGAGTGGCGCCATGGTCTGCAGCAGGTCCAGGGCATCCAGCACATCGGAGCAGGCGGACAGGGCGGGGGAGAACACCTCCAGGAGAGCCAGGGCGGCCCTGAGGGGAGGGAGGGAGGGGAGGGGGGAGGGGGGGGAGAGGGGAGTTTGAAGAGTGAATTTGCAACAAAGAAACATGAAGCCCTGCGGACGTTGTAGTCTGAAGGGGAGGGGAGGGGAGGGGAGGGGGAGGTGCGGCGGCGGAGAGGGGAGGGGGGGTGGGGGTTGGGAGCGGGGAAGGGAGGCACTTTCTCAGTCTGGTCCCGCGCTGGCAATCTCAACGGAATGGGGGGGGGGGGCAGGGGAGGAGGTGCGAGGTGCAATGCGAGGGGCGGGAAGGGAGAACTGCCCACGGGTCGTGTCAACTCACCCACCTCGTCTGCCTCCCAGCTACCTCCTCCCCCCCAGCTTACCCCCGATTCCTCCTCCTCCCCCCATTTCTCCCCCTTCCCCCAAAGACCCGCTGCGTGTTCGCCCTCGCGCCCTCTCGCCCGCTCCCTCGCTCACTTGAACAGCACGGTGGGCGAGCGGTAGTAGAAGAGCGCGTCCCACACCCGCAGACAGGCCTCGATGGGCAAGAAGTTGACGAAGACGCACAAAAACCACTGCACGGGGCGGGGGCCGGGGGAGCAGGGGAGCGGGGTCGTATATGCAGGGAGCAGGGGAGCAGGGAAGCAGGGGAGCGGGGTCGTATATGCGCAATGCAATGCAATGCAATGCAATGCAGGGGAGCGGGGCGAGGCGGGACGCGGGCGTTGAGGACCTTGGCACCTCGGGTCGACGGCGTGACGTGACGTGACGTGACGTGACGTGACGTGACAGCCAGGGCGCCTCGCGGCAGACTGTGCGAAGCGCTCTTGGGGCTCGGGCCGGTGAAGGGAGATGCGTGGCGCCACCTGAACCCGACCGGAAACCCCTAACCCCCCCCCCCCGACCCACACCCCCCCCCGACCCACAACCCCCGACCCACACACCCCTAACCCCCCCCCCGACCCACACACCCCCGACCCACACCCCCCGACCCACCTGCACAAACACACAGGACACGTCCGCTCCCAGGCCCTCCAGGTGGGCCGCCAGATCCGGAAAGTGCTCCGAAACCAACCGCTTGAACACCCGCTGATCCACCTGGAGGCAGCGTGCCGTGTGTGTGTATATTGGGGGGGTGGGGGGTGGCGGTGTGGGCACAAGTCGGCCACAGCATCATCAGCAGCAGGGGCAAGGGAACGGAAAGGCAGGCAGGCGGTGAAGCAACGGCAGCGTAAGACCCACGACAGCGCCCTGCCCCCCCGGCCCCGGCATCCCCCTTCCCTACACACACGGCCCTGCCAGCCCCGCCCCCTCCCTCCTGGCCAGCCAGCCGGGCCCCTCTCCCTACCGCCCTCTCCCCGCCCCTCCCCACCCACCCACCCCACCTCCCCCCCCCCTCCCCCCTCCCCTCCCCCCCTCCCTCCCTCCCTCCCCCCCTGCCTGCATCCCCATCATGTCCACATCGTAGTAGCCCTTGAGAATGTCCTCCAACAGCGCACACAGACACCAGAACGCATCCTCCTCGTCAAGGAACAACAGCAGAGTGCCGGCAACAAAGTTGAGGCCCTGGGGGAGGGGTGATGAGGGGGTGAGGTTGGGGGTGAGGGTGGGGATTTGAGGGAGTCTGGGGGGAGGAGAGCGGAAAAAGCGTTGCAGGCACTGGGTGCGGGCCTTAGCTGCGGCCCACTCACGACTCCGCTCCGACCTGCCCAGCCCAGCCCAGCCCGCTCCCCGCTACCCCCCCCCCTCGAGCCAGCCCCCTCACCTGGCAGTATCCCACCCTGGAGTTGTGGAGGCTGTACGCGGCCAGCACCCTCCGCAGCGCAGGTCGGCCGCTGACGTCCATCAGCTGCAGACCGGGGAAGGTGCGGGGCAGGTCCTTCTCGATCTGGGTCAACCAGACCTGGAGGGGCGGGGGGGGAAGAGGGGGATCAGGGAGTGATATGCTCGTTTATATAGGGAGAGGGGGAGAGGCGAGAGGGGTAGGGGTAGGGGTAGGGAGGGTGAGGAAAACAGTCCAGACGGGGCGGGGGTAGGGGTAGGGAGGGGAAATCAAGGTGAAACCGCAGCAATGGGACGGAGATGGGCGGGGTAGGGGTAGGGGTAAGGGTAGGGAGGGTAAGGAAAAAAAGTCCGGAGGGGAGGGTCTATATGGGTTTCCCTTCACCCCACCTCCTCCTCTCACCCCATCTCCTCCCTCCCCCCGCCCCCCGAGCCATGCAGCCTCCACTGGCTGCCCCCCCCCTCCCTCCAACTGGACTGAACCCTGGCTGCCCTTCCCCCGCCCCCCCATCCCCGCCCCCACCCGCCCTTCGCCTTCCCCTCCCCTCCCCCCCCCGACCCCACCTTGCTGTTCGCCCTCCAGGTGGCGAGCGCCTTCTCAGTCACCGCCGCGTACCCGGTCAGACCGTGGACCGCAGCGGCGTCCTGACAGCCAGGAGGGGGAGAGGGGCAGGGAGGGAGGGAGGGAGGGAGGGAGGGAGAGAGGGAGGGGGAGAGGGGCAGGGAGGGAGGGAGGGAGGGAGGGAGGGAGAGAGGGAGGGGGAGAGGGGCAGGGAGGGAGGGAGGGAGGGAGGGAGGGAGAGAGGGAGGGGGAGAGGGGCAGGGAGGGAGGGAGAGAGGGAGAGAGAGAGGATGAAGGGGGAGAGCGAGGGAGGGAGAGAGGGAGAGAGAGAGGATGAAGGGGGAGAGAGAGAGAGAGGGAAGGATGTACATCATGACAGACCGAGTAGACAAGATTCAATGGGGTGGAGGTCGAAGCGGGGAACGGAGGGAGGGAGGTTTCGCAGGGGGGTGGTCGGCTGCCGCCGGTTTCACTCCTTGGCTCCTACCGCCGATCGCGCTGCCTCTCGCCGCCACATCTTGGGCTGCTGCTGCCTCACGGCCGATGTCGTCCCACTCGACAAAATGGACGCCCCCCCCCGCCTGGCCTCTCCCTAGTCCCCGTTCCCTGGCTGTGGTTCGTCATGTCCGTATCCGATCGGTACGGCACCTCGCGGGTGAAAGTGAGGAGGTTCCGGAGCGGCACCCACCTGCAGCGCCTGGGCCGCCGATGCCGCCTGCTGCCGAATCTCGTCCAGCTCCAGATGGCCCCTGTACTGCAAATCTCCCAGGCAGCGCTTGACGAGATCCTATCGTACGCAATTAGGCGGGATCGAGAGCGGGGTGGGATGGGGGTCGGGAGAGGCGGGCGCGCGGGTTGGATATGGGTTTTAGGGTTTTGGGGTTGGGGTTGATGTGTAGGCGCCAGTAGCGGAGGCTCCTGTACCGCAACTTCCGGAAAACACTGCAGCCAGTGATGCGCACAACCCCGGGTGTGGATGGGTCGGCCAGCCAGCAAATCCCAACGCTCCGGGGGAGCAGGAGCGTCGCCCCGACAGGCAGCTGATCCCCTTCTTCCGCCCCTCAGCCTGCCGCCTTCAGCCCTCATCAGCGCAATCCCAGGGCCCCGCTCTGGCCCATGGCTTACACTGTAGTAGTTACGCTGCTTGCGGACAGACGTGTCCAGGAAGACCGTCCAGGCATGGCCGCGGATGGTGAAGGGGATGCCCCCCTGCACCAGCGCGTCGAGTTTCTGCCGGTGCGGCGAGGGCGGGCCGTGCTCGTGCCGGGCGATGGTGACCGCATCCTGGAGGTAGTCCTCGCACAGGTCCGCGAGGTTGGCGAATTTGCCGTCGTCGGCATTATGGTGCGCGAGGTCGCTTAGGAAGTGGCCCCACTGCGCCTCGCGGTCCGTTTCCTCCTGTTCCCAAACGCCTCGGTAGACGAGGTACAGTTCATGGTAGTCGGCTGGCACCATGAAGCCATAGTGGTCGCGAACCGTGTCATCGGTTGCGTTTGCGTTTGCCGGGCCGGGCTTCGCAGGCGAGTCATCCAGAGAGAAAAACTCTGTGACTGCGGCGTCCATTTCAACAGCGCATTTCGACCTATCCCGTCAGTTGCATCGTTTCGTTTGGCGGGCAAACTCAACGCAGTTGTGGTGTGATTTCGCAGGACTGCTATTCAAAATGTGTACCATTACAACAAATATAAAAACAGCTCCCAACGTCCGCCTGTTCGCAATGTCATCGACTCGAGTCGGTTGGCGTACAATACGTGCGTCACCCAATCACGTACCCACCCACGCACTCCCCCAACCTCTTCCACCCCTTTCAGGGGAAGCATCTAAGCTGACAAAACGCCTCCGCATCCAACCTCATCTTGTCATCGTCGTCCGCAATTTGCTCCCCTGTAACCGCCCAGCATCCATCCCTTAACACACAACGACCAAGACCGTCGGGTCAAACCGCTCCTGACTCCAGGGGAGGTTGCACCTGCTTCCCAGCAGCTTCTGCAGTTGTTCTGCGTTGCCGTTGCGCGGGCGCGGCTACAACCTACACAACAGCACAACCGGGGGAAAGGGGCTCAGGGGGGAAGAAACGCACGCACACGACGTCACAGAGCCTGCGAAAGACGATGGTGGCCTGGAGGCCACCTCGCTCCCTCGGCAACACCATCATGTAGATGCCGGCCGCTGCAAACTACAGCCCCAACGCCGGACCCCTTACCCAGTTCCAACCCCCGCAGCCCCATCACCACACCACACCGCACCCAGCTCCGCCCTTCTCCTCCATCCATGCGGAGCGACAGTGAACTGACGCAGTACGGTAATAACCAGCGCTTCCTTCCCCCGGCCCCGGACGCCGTCTCCGTCCCTTCGCTGCGGTATCTTCGTGTTTACCCCCGGCCCTGCAATGGTTCGACCTTCGCTGCGGTTCTCCTTTTCCTACTCCCTGCCCCTGGCCGCTGCCTCTACCACCCTCCCCCCATCACGCGCTACCGTTGATGTCGCTCACGCGCTGGTGCCGCCGCTGCCGCTGCCGCTGCCCAGGAAGTCCCTCAGCTGGCCCACATCCGCCCGCCGAGACGCTCCCTGCGCCCTGGCGAAGCTCTCCACGTGGCCCGCCGCCGCCTCCGGGTCCAGCCCGTGATGGCGCACCAGCCAGGCAGCCAGAGCCACACCCGTGCGGCCGCCGCCACCCCAACAATGAACCACCACCTAGGCGACGGTGTACCAGTGCAGTGCGGGGGTTAAAAAGATACCGCAGCGAAGGGACGGAGACGGCGGGGGAGGGGAGGGGAGGGGAGGGGAGGGGGAAAGAGGGGGTGAAGAGCGGGTAGCGCAGACAGCAAAGCGAAGAGGGGGTTGTAGATAATGAAGCGAAGCGGGGGTCGCAGAAGGCGAAGCGAAGGGGTGGTAATGGAAAAGCAGCAGGGCTAGGAAATGATCGTAACCACCTTCTAGAGAGCAAAACGAAGCGGGGGGCGTGCTTGGGGTGGCGAGTGTAATTGTGTGCCAGCCAGGAGGCTAATTTGCCGTCTGGGCCAGGGGTCCGTCGCTCTGTCCCCAGCGGTGCGCCCCCAGGCTGACGCGCACCTTACCGTACCTTCTCCTGCGCCTCCGCCGCCTGCTTGAGCTCCGAAACCAGTTGCTCCGCCGCCCCCGGCGCCTTGGCGTCCACCACCACCGCGCGCCGGAAGCGCTCCGTCAGCGCAGGCGGCAGCGGCTGGCTGTAGGTGGCTAGCTCGCTGTCACTGAGCAGCGAGATGACGCGCTGGATGCCGTGGCCCGACATGAAGCTAACCCACTCGTTCACTGCGGGTTGGGATGAGCGGTATCATCAAGGTGAGGGCCATAACTCATAAGCAGGGATTACAGAGGTAAGAGGGCATGAATGTGAGAGGTCAAGAAGGTCAGGGGTTATGAATGTAGGGGCTTTTAGAGGTAAGGAGCAGGGGAGAGGGACTGGAGAGAGGTTGGGGTCTTGGGGAGGGACGGCGTTTCGGGGCGGGGCGAGGCGTGTCGCGGTTTAATTGCAGCTTAAGCAGATAGCGCAGTACCTTCGGCGGGTGTGACCTTGTCGTCAGGGTTGAAGCAGCGCTGCCCGGCGGCCCCGGGCCTTGCCGCTCCAAAGATGTAATCGTCGTACTCTGTGTGTGAGCGAGGACGGCCGGGGTTTGGTCGAGGAACCTGGGTTGACGGGGGTGCTGTCCAGCGTTTATTGTACTGAAACCAACCTGAGGCCTTTCCGAAGTTGTAACGGACGTCTGATTTGCAAGACATGGTTTCGAAGGCTTTCGAGAGAAAAGGGACGGACCGCCTCTTGATGGCCTGTACCGGCGCTGGATGTTACAGCTTCTTGCTTAAGCAGTGATAAATGATGACCACCGTGTGTGCGTGTGCGTGCAAGGGTTACGGATTATGCAACAGCCCAAACTGTTAACTTGTCGCGCTCCGAGACCAGCAACGTACGGTAGACTTCTTGCCTGCAGCGGTTTGCACCGAGTTTGCCCGATATGCAGTGGAACTGCGTTTGAAGCATGATGCGATTTTCAAGGGCACTTACCCATTTTGCTACACGATGAACTATAAGGAACCAAAGTAGTTGAAAGCTTGCTTGAGGCGACGGGAGCCATGTCGCAGCAGCAAGTGATGACCAACCTGGGGCCCCGGCGAAAAGGCAGTGCTCGGCTGGAGCCGCTGGTGCGACCCATGGAATGCGGAGTTTGCATGGCCTCACCTCTTTGGTTCATAGAAACGGAGAATTGTTGCGAATATTATATATGCATTATGACTGTATGGTGTGCTCTTCAGCATCCTAAATTGTGTTGCTTGCACGCCTTCGGCTCCAGCGCGAACGACTCATTTCCACGCGCAATGCAGCCCGGGAGGTTACACACATCAACAATGGAACATTTACATTCACTTACATTCACAAACGCGTCTGGACGACCTGGTTGACACGCCTGGTCGGCCATGCCACCCTCCCCTCGGCCCTTCTCACCGCCTGCCCCCCCCTTTTCGCACACACCCAGCCATTCGGCAACGGTCGCACGTCCCCCAGCGACGGCGGGGACGCCGCACCGGCGCTGCCCGACGGCCGCTCCCCGTCGGCCCACCTGCCGCCGCTCAACCGGACCAAAGGTGTGCTGGCATTCCCCAACTCAACCCAACCCGGCCCGGCCTGCATCCTTCCCATCCGAGGTACCACAAATTCCCGCCTCCTCACGTGTGGACTGTGACTCGGCAGCTTGGGCAACGAAACTCCTGAATCCCTGGGGATTGCCGCAATGGCCTGGGTTCAGCGCTCTGCTGACGGCAACGACTAGGGGGGGTGGGGGGAAACAGGGCCGGAGGCCTATTTAGGGGCGGGGCGGGGCCGGGGCCCCTGCTGGCGCTCGGGACGTGTGCCGCCGCTGCGCGGCTTGAGGGGGCGGGGAGGAGCTCCTGGCGGGTGGCTGCCCGGCCGGAGCGGCAGCTCGGTGGCGGCCGCTGCGGCGGCGACAGCAGCGGCCGGCCGTGACGCGACAGCTACAGCGGCAGTGGCAGTGTGGAAGAGTGGCAGTGGCAGCGGCCGCTGCAGCGCCCGGCGTCAGGAAGGGCGCGGGGGGGGTGGTGGCAGCGGCGCAGTCGCGGGGCTGAGCTCGCACCCGCCAGCTTCCCCCGACCCGGGCGAACGGAGCGGGCAACACCGGCGGCGCTGCTTGCTGCTGCTGCTGCTGCTGCTGCTGCTGCCCGGTGTTCCCGGCGGCAGTGCAGCGGCAGCCGGGTGCCGGGGTCGGTGGAGCCGCCGCCCAGGGCCGCTGGGCGGGGCGGGGGGGGGCCGTAGTAGCAGCAGCAGAAGAAGGCAAGTCGACCGGCCGGCCAGGGGGAGATGGGCCGGGGTCGGCGAAGGGCCGACGTGATGCGCCCTCGCCCGCGCCCTCGCCCGCACCCTCGCCGACCTCTCACGGTGGCCGGTGGCCGGTGGCCGGTGTGTGTGTGTGTATGCGGGGGGGGGGGCGCGGTGCTCTGCGCTCAGCACTACGGTACCGGCCCACGGCGGCGTCCTCCGCGGCCCCTTGTACGACCCACGGCGGGGCACTTCGCCGCCGCACCCTGAGCCGCTGTTGCGCACATGTTGCGGCGGGCGGGCGCAGCTTCCCCACCCACCCCGCATCGCATCCCCGGCCGCTCCAAACTCTGCTCCCGGGTTTGCGCCCCAACCCCGGGGTCGCTGCTCCCCCGCCCGCCCGGCTCGTCCGCCACCCCTCGGCCCCTCGCGCAGATGCCGCCGCGGAGACGTTTGATTCGGTGTTGGTGGACGATGTGAGTCCGGGGGTGAGCCCCGCCCGCCGGGCCCGCAAGGCAGCTCTGCTGACGAGGTCGGCGATGGAGAGCGATCACCGCACGGTGCTGCAGGTGGGGAGGGGGAAGGAAGGGGGGGGAGGAGGGGGAAGGGGGAGGAGGAGGTGGAGGAGGAGCGGGAGCGACGGAAGGGGGAGGGGGTGGTGGTGGTGGAAATACGAATCACAGCCGCAGCGGGAGGAGGAGGAGGAAGAGGAGGCGGGGCTGGAGGGGGCGGCGGCCTGTACGTGGGCGGAAGCGGGGAGGCGGTGAATGCACTTGCTGCCTAGGTGGTGGGGATGGCGCCTGCAGGTGATGTGGAGAAGGAGGAGGGCTGAGGGAGGAGGAGGAGGGGGAGTGGAAGGGGGAGGAGGAGGGGGAGGAGGAGGGGGAGGAGGAGGGGGAGGAGGGGGAGGAGGGGGGCTGCGGGCTCCAGCCTTCCACAGCGCACCCACGTCCCTAAACCTTCGCGGCGTGCCTCGAGCTGTTGTCCTGTACCCCCTCTGTGCACTCCCTGACGACGAGCCCCTGTGGCTGTGCTGGGTCCCCACTGACCCAAGGGTCGCTCCCGGTGCGTCTCCCCACTGAGCACTGACCCATGGGTCGCTCCCGCAGGCGTCTCTGGCGCTGGATCAGAAGGAGCGGGAGATGGTACGTGTGCCAGGAACGCAACGGGTGGTGGGGCTGGACTGGGCTGGGCTGGGGTGGAGCGGAGGTGCGGGGAAGGAGCTGATCGGACCCGGACCCGGACGAAGCTGGGGCTGTGTTTTCTTGGGTTGTCTCGGGCTGTCTCGGGGCCGTTGAGAGCGGCAGGGTGCCTGGTGCCGTTGAGAGCGGCAGGGTGCCTGGTGCCGTTGCGTGTCTGTCTCCCCGGGTGTATGAGCGTTTGACCACAAGTGTACGGGCGTTGACCACAGCCCAGCGGCTGCGGTCCCACACCTTTTGGGTCTGCGACGTCTGGGAGGGGCGGCAGGAGGACGAGGAGGAAGAGGAGGGCAGCGTGTAATGGGGGTGTTGCGGGGGAGTGGCGGCAGGGGGTCTCACGGCATGACGCAGCGCGCTCAAATACGGTACCTGCCCCGATGTCGCACGCCCCGAAACCTGCCTTCTGCCCCGCCTTGCCGCCCTCCCTTGCCGCCCTCCCTTGTCCCTTCCTTCCCTTCTCCCTCCGAAGGCCCTTATCCGCGACAACAAACGCGAGTACGGACGCATTCTGTTGGAGCTCTGGGTGAACCAAGTGCTGGACGCCACCGGGGGGAGCGGACACGGCCACTCACACGGGGGAGGAGGGGGGCCGGGGGGGCTGGGAGCGGCGCACGGACTGGGAGGTGAGTTTGGAGGAGGGTTGGCGTGAGGGGGAGGGAATGGGGTTGGAAGGGTGGGGCGAGGGGTTTGGGTTGGGGGGCCGGGGCGTGGGAAGGCGGGGGGGCCGGCGCAGGAGTGGATGGGCGGGTAGGCCGCTAGGCTGTGCAGTGGCTCTGAGAGGGGTTCGCGGTTTGGGCGGGGTTGGCTGTTGCGGCAGGCAGACCTGCACCAAACTCGCACCAAATGCACCCACCCACCCACCCGCCGAGCACCAAACACACACACACACACACACACACACATATACACACATATACACAAAATGGTCATCAATCATGCAAGCAGGCGGTTCACTGAGGGATGTGCCGCTGCTGACCGGCTTCCTGCCCCTGCTCGGCCCGTCGCTGCCCGCCGCCGCCGCAGATCCTCTCAAGGTGGATCCCAGCGCGCTCAAGGTACGGCACGTGTACGGAAATTAGCGGGCCGATTGCGGGGTTGGCGCCGTAGCCTAGACAAGGGCCTTTTTTTGCAGCGCTGTGTTGTGTTGTTGAGGCGCGCCTGCTCCTCCCCTCCCCTCCCCTCCCACCTCCCATCTCCACCCTCCCCCATGCCCTTACCTCACCCCCTTACCATCCCCCTCAGCTTCGCTCTCGATAAACCCAATCCGCCTGCTTGCACCCAGTCAGTCTCCTCCTTTGCTCAACTTTCTCACCCGCGACATACGTACTTCCCCGATCGATCCCGGCTCCCGTCATTATCTTTTTCCTTCCTCCTCGTAGGGCCTCGCCACCTACGGCCTCACCCGCGTGGAGCTCCTGGGCGCGGGTCTGTCCAATGAGGCCATAGACCGCCTCTATCGCTGCATGTACGTCTACACGGTCGGGTTCTTCGACGTGATGCAGGTGGGGAGATGGATAAGGGGGAGGGGGTCAGGGGCAAGAAAATACCGCAGCGGAGAAGGAGACGGCGTTACCGTAGCGAACGGACCCGGGGGAGGGGGAGAGTCCAGAGAGTCCAAAGGGGGGCTTAAGGATGCAGATCCCTAGGTACCGGTAGTAAAGAGGGTAAGGAAGAGGAACCACAATGAGGGGGAGAGCGGCCGAAGAAGCGAAATGAAGCAATGGCCCGTCGTAGCCGTAGCCGTGGCCGTGGTGCCGTGGCCGGGCGAACTGGGCCGTATGTACCGAAAACCGAGTACACAGGAGGGAGTGAGGGGGAGGACGGGGGGGCGGGTGAGGGTGCCCACAGGCGGCCGAAGGTACGGTAGGCCCGCAGCTGGCAGCGTGCCTGTTCGGACTCCTCCTCCTCAACCTCCTTCCCCCTTCCCCCCTTCCCCCCTTCCCCCTCCCCTCCCCTCCCGCCCTCTCCCCCTCCCCTCCCGGCCCCCCTGTCAGGACCTGCTGGCCCACAACGAGTTCCGAGCCGAGATCTTGTCCAATGTGTGGAAGGGATTTTTGACCATCGCGGAGAGCGCGCTGCAGGTGGTTTGGGGGACAGAAGGGGGGGTTAGAGGGGGTTTGGAGGTGTCCAATCCACAGGAGGGTTAAGGAGGGAGGGTTAGGGAGGGAGGGAGGGAAGGCCGAGGAGCCCGAAGTGAACGAACGGTAGGTGATGGCGTATTGCAGTGAGAGGGGGGAGAGGTGGGAGGAAGGGTCGGGAGACCCACACTTAACTCACAGCCACACCCACCCACCCGCCCCCCTTAACACACACGCCCATACCCACACACCCACACCCTCCTATCCACACCCTCCACCCTCACCCCTATCCACACCCTCGTAACCATACCCCCACACACCCAACCCCACCCCGCCTCCCCCGCCCGCAGGTTTCCTTCCGCTCCGACTTCCTGAAGCTGTTCCAGTCTCAGCAGGTGGCGATGGCGGAACTGCTGTTTGCCAAGGAGCAGCTGGCGGAGGTGAGTGTGTGTGTGTATGTGTGTATGTGTGTTGGGAGGGGAGGGGAGGGGGAGCAGCAGGGGAGAGGGCGGGGGTTGGAAGGGGAGGGGAGGGGTGGGGGAGTCACCGACCCGTGGGTCAGTCGTGGGTCCGTCCGCCGCTGCCGCGCCCCGTATCCGTGACCCTCGGCCGTCCTCATATCTCCGGTACTCCGCTCCCTCACCCTCACCCCCATCCGCACCCGCACCTTCTCACCTCCTCTACGTCCCCCCCCTCCCCCCGCCACCTCACGTCCTGCAGGCCAAGCAAGACTCGGTCAACACGGAGCAGGCGGTGGCCTGGCTCACAAATGCACACGCGGAGGAGCGCGCGGCGAGGCAGGTGCTCAAGGGCCAGGTAGGTGCCGGAGCGGGATTGAGTGGGTTTTATGGTTGGGTTTTAGGGTTTTAGAAGACCCGAAGCGGGGGTCGCGTAGGAGTTGAGAGGGCGAACGCGGTTCCGGGCGGACCGAAGGAGACCGGGCCGGGACACAGCGCAGGGGCGGGCGCGCGCGGCTACGTTCTTATTGTTCTTACTGATATTGTTGTTGTTATTTTCTTCCCTCCCCCTCCCCCTTCCCAACCCCCCACCCCCCGCCCCCGCAGGTTGCAGAGCTGAGCGCTTCGTTGGAGCTGGAGCGGCAGGCCCACCAGGCGGCGGTCACCAAGTATGTGGCCGAGGTGGAGGAGAGGTGAGGGGGGGGGAGGGGTGAGGGGAGGAGGTGGAGGAGGAGGACGGTTGGGAGGGCGCGCGGGGGCAGCGGACCGACTGTCCGGTCCACAGCTCGCCCCGCCGACCGATGCCCTGTCCTGTCCTGCTATGTCATGTCATGTCCTGCTGTACCGGCGGCAACCGCACGCGCCTCCTCCTGCCTCTTGGCCACGTTGCCAGTCATCGTGAAGCGCACGCAGCACGTCGCATCACGCAGCAGCACGTGCGCGCCTCACTGACCCGTGGGTCGCTGTTTTCCCGTTCCCGGCTCCCGTACTGCACGGCAGGGTACGGCTACAGGCTCAGCTGGTCAGTGCCACGGCCAAGCTGTCGGATGCGGCGGTCGCGCAGGTAGGAGTGGTGGGGTGGGGGTGGGGTGGGGGTGGGGTGGGGGTGGGGGGATTTTGCGTCTGGTTGTGTGTGTGGGCATGTGGGCAGGTGAGCAAGCCACAGCCAGCTTGTGGGGGGGAAAGGGGCAGTGGGGCACCGTGAGGTAGTGTTACCGTGACCCATGGGCCCAGCCTCGACCCATGGGCCCAGCCTCGACCCATGGGCCCAGCCCCGACCCATGGGCCCAGCCTCGACCCATGGGCCCAGCCTCGACCCATGGGCCCAGCCTCGACCCATGGGCCCAGCCTCGACCCATGGGCCCAGCCTCGACCCATGGGCCCAGCCTCGACCCATGGGCCCAGCCCCGACCCATGGGCCCAGCCTCGACCCATAGGCCCAGCCTCGACCCATAGGCCCAGCCTCGACCCATGGGCCCAGCCTCGACCCATGGGCCCAGCCTCGACCCATGGGCCCAGCCTCGACCCATGGGCCCAGCCTCGACCCATGGGCCCAGCCCCGACCCATGGGCCTAGCCTCGACCCATGGGCCCAGCCTCGACCCATGGGCCCAGCCTCGACCCATGGGCCCAGCCTCGGCCCAGAAGCCCAGCCTCGGCCCATAGGCCCAGCCTCGACCCATAGGCCCGGCCTCGACCCATGGGCCCAGCCTCGACCCATGGGCCCAGCCTCGACCCATGGGCCCAGCCTCGGCCCATGGGCCCAGCCTCGGCCCATGGGCCCAGCCTCGACCCATGGGCCCAGCCTCGACCCATGGGCCCAGCCTCGACCCATGGGCCCAGCCTCGACCCATGGGCCCAGCCTCGACCCATGGGCCCAGCCTCGACCCATGGGCCCAGCCTCGGCCCATGGGCCCAGCCTCGACCCATGGGCCCAGCCTCGACCCATGGGCCCAGCCTCGACCCATGGGCCCAGCCTCGACCCATGGGCCCAGCCTCGACCCAGAAGCCCAGCCTCGACCCATGGGCCCAGCCTCGACCCATGGGCCCAGCCTCGACCCATGGGCCCAGCCTCGACCCATGGGCCCAGCCTCGACTCATGGGCCCAGCCTCGACCCATGGGCCCAGCCTCGACCCATGGGCCCAGCCTCGACCCACGGGTCCAGCCTCGACCCACGGGCCCAGCCTCGACCCATGGGCCCAGCCTCGACCCATGGGCCCAGCCTCGACCATGGGCCCAGCCTCGACCCATGGGCCCAGCCTCGACCCATGGGCCCAGCCTCGACCCATGGGCCCAGCCTCGACCCATGGGCCCAGCCTCGACCCATGGGCCCAGCCTCGACCCATGGGCCCAGCCCCGACCCATGGGCCCAGCCTCGACCCATGGGCCCAGCCTCGACCCATGGGCCCAGCCTCGACCCATGGGCCCAGCCTCGACCCATGGGCCCAGCCTCGACCCATGGGCCCAGCCTCGACCCATGGGCCCAGCCTCGACCCATAGGCCCAGCCTCGACCCATGGGCCCAGCCTCGACCCATGGGCCCAGCCTCGACCCATGGGCCCAGCCTCGACCCATGGGCCCAGCCTCGACCCATGGGCCCAGCCTCGACCCACGGGCCCAGCCTCGACCCATGGGCCCAGCCTCGACCCATGGGCCCAGCCTCGACCCATGGGCCCAGCCTCGGCCCAGAAGCCCAGCCTCGGCCCATAGGCCCAGCCTCGGCCCATAGGCCCGGCCTCGACCCATGGGCCCAGCCTCGACCCATGAGCCCAGCCTCGACCCATGGGCCCAGCCTCGGCCCATGGGCCCAGCCTCGGCCCATGGGCCCAGCCGCGGCCCATGGGCCCAGCCTCGGCCCATGGGCCCAGCCTCGACCCACGGGCCCAGCCTCGACCCATGGGCCCAGCCTCGACCCATGGGCCCAGCCTCGACCCATGGGCCCAGCCTCGACCCATGGGCCCAGCCTCGGCCCATGGGCCCAGCCTCGACCCATGGGCCCAGCCTCGACCCATGGGCCCAGCCTCGACCCATGGGCCCAGCCTCGGCCCAGAAGCCCAGCCTCGACCCATGGGCCCAGCCTCGACCCATGGGCCCAGCCTCGACCCATGGGCCCAGCCTCGACCCATGGGCCCAGCCTCGACCCATGGGCCCAGCCTCGACCCATGGGCCCAGCCTCGACCCATGGGCCCAGCCTCGACCCATGGGCCCAGCCTCGACCCATGGGCCCAGCCTCGACCCATGGGCCCAGCCTCGACCATGGGCCCAGCCTCGGCCCAGAAGCCCAGCCTCGACCCATGGGCCCAGCCTCGACCCATGGGCCCAGCCTCGACTCATGGGCCCAGCCTCGACCCATGGGACCAGACTCGACCCATGGGCCCAGCCTCGACCCATGGGCCCAGCCTCGACCCACGGGCCCAGCCTCGACCCATGGGCCCAGCCTCGACCCATGGGCCCAGCCTCGACCATGGGCCCAGCCTCGACCCATGGGCCCAGCCTCGACCCATGGGCCCAGCCTCGACCCATGGGCCCAGCCTCGGCCCATGGGCCCAGCCTCGACCTATGGGCCCAGCCTCGACCCATGGGCCCAGCCTCGACCCATGGGCCCAGCCTCGACCCATGGGCCCAGCCTCGACCCATGGGCCCAGCCTCGACCCATGGGCCCAGCCTCGACCCATGGGCCCAGCCTCGACCCATGGGCCCAGCCTCGACCCATGGGCCCAGCCTCGACCAGCAACGAGCCCGCGAGCTTGCGGGCATGTCGCTGCTGCTGCTACAACTGCTGCTACTACCACTGCTACTGCTGCTGCTGCATCTGCTACTACTGCTGCTATTGCTGCTACTACTGCTACTCCAACTGAAACGAATGAGCCTAGGCGCAGCTGCTTGCCGTATCCTCTGGAATAAACCGCCGTACTCCTGCCGTACTTACATGCCGTACTCCTGCCGTACCTGCGCCTCCTTTACATTGCAGGCGGACCTGATCATGCAGCGCGACCAGCTGACTGCCGAGCTGGCTGCCGCGGAGGAGCGTGCTGTTCGGATCCTGGATCACGTCAAAAGCGTGTTCGAGGCTCTGGCTCTGGAGAAGGCGCTGAAGGTGCGATGTGTGGCTGGTTTGGTGCCGTGTGTGTGTTTGCTGCCGTGTGTGTTTTTGGTGCCCGTGTTTGTGCCGGACAGCCAAAACTCCGGGGGGAGATTCCCCGGGAAGGGTCCGATGTGGTTGGTACACAACGTTTGGCCTCCGCTGCCCCCCTCCCCCCTCCTCCCCCCACCCCCTTGCTTCCACTCCCTCATCATCCTCTCCCTCCCCAACCCTCCTCTCACCCTCCTCCTCCATTCCGCCACCGCCGCCGCCGCCTCAGCCCCATTCGGGGCTCGTGTCCTCCCTGGACTGCCTCCTCCGCGCCGCCGCCGACGCCGACGGCCCCGCCGACGGCGGCGTCGCCGCCGCCGCGACAGCGGCGGCGGCGGCGGCCGCCGCCGCCAGCGCCGCCGCCCCCGGCGGCGGCGCGCTTTCCGCCGAGAGCAGCAGCTACCTCAGCTCCGTCATCCCGTCCCTCAGTTCCAATCCCGTACATTACGGCAGCGTCGCGGCGGCGGCGTTGGCGACGGCGGTGTCGTCGGCGCCGCCGTCGTCGACGTCGCTGGCGGCGTCGGTGTCGTTGGCGCCGCCGTCGGCGTTCGCGTCGTCGTCGCTGCTGCCGTCAGTGGAGCCATCGTCGTCCGCCGTCGAGTCGTCGTCGGCGGCGGAGACGCGGCGGCAGTCGGCGGCGGGCGGCGGCCGCCTCGGCGGCGGCGGCGCCAGCGTTGCCGACAGCTCGATGCCGCTGGTGCTTCCCTCCCTGGACGCGCCGGCTCGCGCGGAGGCGACGGTGCTGTTCGCCGACCTGATTGCGGACATGACTAAGCAGCTGTACGGCATGTGGCGCGAGCAGGTACGGGCGCGCGCTTGTGCATGTGTGTATGCATTTGCCCCATGTACCGTCTTCATGGAAGAGAGCCTATCCTGGCTCGTCCGCATGGCGCACTCCTTACCCTCGCGCCAACACGCGTGTTCCCTCCCTCCGTCTCCAAATCCCTGCCCTTCCCCTCTCCCCTCCCTTCCCCCTCCCTTCCCCCTTCTCCCACCGCTGTGTTGAGTGCAGACGGAGACCACCGCAACCACCGCCCGGTCGCTGTACGAGGTCCGCGATAACCTGCGGACCACCAAAATACACGAACACGAACTGCAGGTACGGCAGTACGGCGGCAGTACGGGCAGCAGCAGTCGCGGTAGGGGGGTGCGGCGCGCAAGGGCAGACATGGAGAGCGCACGCACTTCGATGCACACCCGCAACATTGCACAGCAACACACACACACACACACACATCTACACACACGCATGCTTCATCTCTTGCCCGCTGTGGTGCCACTTTGGGTTCCCATTTCAAAAGAGAGACCAAACTGAGCCCCCTCCTCCATCTCCACCTCCGCTCCCTTCTACCTCCCTTTGTGCGCCGTGCCACGTCACGTCATGTGCCACGGTTCATGTGCCACGGTTCATGTGCCACACGGTTCATGTGCCACGGTTCGTGTGCCACGGTTCATGTGCCACGGTTCATGTGCCACGGTTCATGTGCCACGGTTCATGTGCCACATCATGCCATGCTGTGCCACGCCATGTGACGACACCCGGAGATTTGGGTCCCCGAAATAACTCCACAGCTCTGCCCACATCCCCGTGAGCCAACATAACCGCGAACTCCCAACACCCAACCACCTAACCCCCACGCCCCAACTGCCTCCAACCACCTCAGGTGGAGCTTGAGAAGACTCGCGCGATGGCGAGCAACCTCCAGAAGACCCTGGCAGAGGTGGACACGGACCTGCGGGCGACCCAGGGGTCACTCAAGGCCACCGAGGACGCTCTGGCGGCACTGACGAGGTGCGTGTTTGGTGCCGTACTGCTGTCATACGTGCCGCTACTGTAGGGGAGAAGCATGTACGTGTGCGTGTGTGTGTGTTTATCCCCCTCCCCCTTCCCCTTCTCCGTCTCCGCTGCGGTATCTTCTTTTTACTCCCCTTCCTCCTCCTCCTAGGCTTGGTGTGTGGGTTTGTACGTCTGTGATTTTATCCTCTTTGCCGTACAGTGCCAAGGCCGATGCGGATCGCGACGTGGAGGAGCTCACCCGCAACCTGGAGGACACCCGTACACTGCTCGAGTCCGTACAGGTAGTTGGGAGTTTGTCCGTTTGGAGTGTGGTACGGTAGTTGGGGCCGGTGGACGGACCGTTGGAAGATAACTGTAAGCCTGTAACACGGCACCGACACCGGAATCGGCGGTGGGCTGCGTTATTCGCTCCCTCACCCATTCCTCTTCCGCCCCCCCCCCCCAGGGAATCCTGCCAATAGGACTTACGGTTTTGCACACCGCCTTTCACGCCGTAACCTTAACCTTAACCCCCCACCCCTCCCCCTCTCCCCCCTCTCCTCTCCCCTCCCCTCCCCTCCCTCCCCTCAGGTCGAGCGCAACCGGCTTCTTGCCACCTCCCGCGCTCTGCAGCTGGATGTGGAGACTCGCGATCTGCGCATCGGGCGGCTGGAGAGGCGGCTGACCACTGCGGGGAACAGTCTGGCGGAAGTGTCCCGAGCAATGGTCATTTACGCCAAGTCGGCGGCGGCGCAGGTGGGGGAAACGTGGGGGGTGGGGATGGGAGGGGCGGGGAGGCATGCTAGCGACCCGGATGAAAGGGGCGCTCCCAGCCCGGCCCGGCCCGGCCCCACCCCACCGGGGCCACCGCCTAGGCGCTGTCACCGCTCCGGAAGAGGGAGAGGGAGAGGGCGAGAGGGGGGGCTGTGGGGGGGACCGGAAGATTATTGGAGTCTTACAACACACGCGTTCCTGAGGTTCTTCTCTCTGTGGTTCTCACTCCTCTTCCTTCCCACTCCTCTACTGTTCTCCCCCCCCACCCCCACCGGTGTGGTGGGGAGCCGAATCCTCACGGTCCGCCACCCGGCCCCTCCTGCACTTCGCACCTTCCCGCGCCCCGCATCGTCTTCCCGCGCCCCGCTGCCTCCGCCCTTTCCGCCCGCCCTGCCGTCGTTCTCCCCTTCTCCTCGTCCTTGCTCTTGCCCTCGTGCCCCCTCGCCCCGCCCCGCCCCGCCTTCCGTCCTTCCCAGCCTCGTCTTCCTTCTGCTGTTCTCCTTCCCTTTGCCGTTCTCCTTGCCATTCTCTTTTCCTTTGCCCTTTCTCCTCTGCCTTTCGCCTCCTTGCCGTCGTACGTTTTGCCCATCCGTATCCCTTTCTTCTCTGCCCCGCCGCCCCTTCCTGCCCTCTTTTGCGCCGCGTCGCCGCCCCAGCTCCTTCGTGGGTTTTTGTGTGTATTGCCTTGCTTGCCTGCCTGCTCGCTCCTTCCTTCGCTGCCATTGCCGTTGCCCATTGCCGTTACTCACGCCCTTTTTCCTTCGAAATCTTCCCGCTTCGCTTCCTCCATTGAGCGCAGGTGAGTCTACAATATGTCGGGTTGTTCTGTCCGGGCGTTCGTGCCGTTCTTGTGCTGTCGCGTGTAATCGTCCGTCTGGGTTGGTCTGGCGGCGACGCGGTCGCAGCGTATTTTCAGCTCGGTAAGGTTACAGGTATGTTCGGTAAGTATTACTGGGTTCTGGGTCCGTTCGCTAACGCCGTCTCCGTCTCCGCTGCGGTATCACTTTTTACCCCCACCACCCCCACCACCGCCACCACCACCCGGTTCCTGATCAGGACATTGCTCGCGGCTACTACAAGAAGCAGTTCCTGGAGGCCTCCAAGCGGGCGGGTGATCTGCAGTGGAGCCTGTTTAGGACCGAACGACAGGTGGGCTGAGGCCTGGGGCCGGATGGGGGTGGGGCCTGGGGGTGGGGCCGGATGGGGTCCGGATGGGGGCTGTAGGCGGGCGCCGGGGTCTTGAGGCCGGGGGGGGGATGGCGGGGAGATGACAGATGAGGGAGGGCTATGTTGTGGACTGGCTGCCAGGGCCTGTGGGGCCGGTGGGGCCGGTGGGGCAGAGGCCTGGGGCGCTGAGGCCTGGGGCAAGCTGGGGGGGCTTGGGGGGCCTTGGGGGCCGGAGGCTTGTGCGGCCGGTGGTGGTGGTCGCCGTCGCCCCGCCTTCCCGCCATCCCGCCATCCCGCCTTGGCCCCAACACCGCCCGCCTCCCCCCCCTCCCCCCCCTCCTCCCCCTGTCCCCCCCCCCTCCCCCCCAGGTCCGCACCCTGGAGGGTAAGATGGAGGCCCGGAACAATGAGATGGTGGCGCTGACTGCCGCCTCGGAGAGCGCCAAGCACGCGGCGGATCAGGTGCAGACCTCACTGACGGCGGCGCTGCTGGACATTGAGAACCGCAAGGCGATGGTGGGTGCATGGGGGGTGTGTGGGGGTGTGTGGGGGGTGTTGCATTGGGGGGGGTGCAGGGGTGTGTGTCTGTGTGTGGGTGGGTGCATGTGTGTGTGGAGGGGGGCGGGGACATGAGAGGGGGCGGGGACTCGGGCTGCTGAGCCTTCAGGACTGCAGGGCCCCGGTTGGTGGGTCGTAATGGGGCATGTGTGTTTGGGTGGGAGGCGGGAGGTGGGTAGTGGGAGGTGGGCGGTGCTGATGCGGGGGTTGGTGGAGGCAGCGGGATGGAGGGGAGGCGTTGGAGAGAGGGGGGGGGAGCGCGGGTGGGTGGCAGGGGCAGACGGGCCAGTCGAGGCAGCTTGCGGTATCAGCCAACACCGCGGGTCGGCGGGTGCCCCGCAACACACCCAACCCCCGCTGACGCGCTCCTGGACCCCCGCTCCTCTCACCTCGCCTGCTGCAACCACATCCAAGGACTCCTCATCCTCCCCCTCTCGTTTACGGGCTCCGACCTATACGCGGATACACCCCCCCAACTCCCGCTCCTACTCCCACTCCCACTTCCCTGGACAACCCCCTGCTCCCTCTCCTCCCCTCCCTCCCCTCCCCCGTATTGCTGGGTTCTGGGTCCGTTCGCTAACGCCGTCTCCTTCTCCGCTGCGGTATTTTCTTTTTACCCTCCCCCTCCCCCGCCCCCAGATCGGTTCCCTGGAGCGCGCTCTGTTGAGTGCCAAGGAGGACTGTGACAAGGTGAAACAAGACCTGGAGAACACTCTGAGGAGGGCGGAGGAGGCGGAGCTGGGGCTGGAGTGAGTAACCCAGTCGGGGGGGGGATGGGGGACTGGAGGACTGGGGCCTTAGAGGACTGGGGTGTGGGGGATGAACCAAGATGAAATTCGCAGCGATGGGACGGGTGTGTGTGTGTGTGGGCGTGTGGAGGGGGAGGGGGTGTACAGGCTTTGAGAGGAGTCGAAGAAGTGGGGTCAACACACCCACACCCAACCGCTCCCAACCGCTCCAACCGCTCCCAACCGCTTCCAACCGCTCTCCAGGGAGGCCAGGGAGGAGATTCAGCGGCAGTCTGACGGCATGCAGTCCCTGGAGGCCCGTATCTCCGCAGCGGCTGAGGAGCGGCAGAAGCTGCTCAAGCAGGTCGAGAGGCTGGTGGCGGAGAAGACGGAGCTGGAAAGGACGGTGAGGACAGGGGGGGGAGGGGGGGGAAGGGAGGGGGGGCCTGGGGTAGGGATGGGAAGGAAGGGGAAGGGATGGGGAGGGAGTTGGGGAAAGGAAGGGACAAGGGAGGGTAGCGGACGAGGGGATGGGCTCCGGTGTGTCTCCGGACGGACGAAGGGAGGGCGGGCGGGTGGGGCCCATCGCGAGTACGGTAGGGACCTCGGGGAGTCTTCAAGTGGCGTGTCGTACATCACGTGTGTGTGCGTGTGTGTGTGTGTGTGTCTGTGTGTGAGCAGCCTCCCCCTCCCTCACCCCTCGTTTGGACTGTTGGATTGTTTCCTGTAACCCCCCACCCCTTTCCCTTCCCCCATTGTAACATTAGGAGTGTTTAACCCCCCTCCCCCCCTCCCTCCCCCCTCCCTCCCTCAGTTCAAGCAGCAGCGCGACTCCCTGCAGGCGGAGATCAGTCGGCGGGGCACCGAAATCGCCTCCCTGCGTAACGACGGAGACAGTCTCAATCTGCACATCGAGGGGCTCACGGCCGACCTGGCAGCGGTCAGAGAGCTGCTGGAGAGGAAGCGGGAGAAGAAGAGGAGGTGGAAGGCGAGTGTGGGTGTGTATGGGTGGGTGTGTGGGATGTTTTTGTGTGGGGGAGGGCGGGAGTCGATTGGGGGGGCCGGGTAGATAATGAAAATTTGGCAGCCAAGGGACGAAGGCAGCGTGGGGTGGGTTGGGGAGGGGAGGGGCTCGCTGAATGGGGACAGAGGTGGGGAGGTGGGATTGATAGGAAACACCCCCTCACTCGCGGACCCCCTCCCCCTTCCCCCCCCTCCCCCTCCCCCCACCCCCCCCACCCCCAGGCCCTCCAAGCCCAGTATCAGCAGCAAGCCGAGTCGCTCCGCGGCGCCCTGGCCGAGCGGGAGGGTCTGGTGGCTGAGCTGTCCGCCCGACTGGAGCCCCTGGAGGTGGACGTGGCGGTGCTCATGGCGGACAGGTGGGCGTGTGTGTGTGTGTGTTGGGTTTTGGGGGGGAGGGGGGGGCAGGAGGGGAGGAGGAGGGGGGGAGGAGGGAGTTTGGGGGGTTGGGCAGATTCGGACCGGTAGTCTAGGTTGGGGGGGGGGGGGGCTTGAGGTTTCAGGGGGAAGAGCTCACGACACGACACGACACGGTACGACACGGCGGGTTTTGTCCCCTGCGCGGCCTGCATGACATCACGCCGCGCCCCTGCCGCGCCCCTCCCAACCCACCAAACACCCTCCCCTCCCAAACCCGCCGCCAACACCTTCCCCCCCCCCACTCCCAACCCCTCCTGACACCCCCTCCCACTCCTCAGGGGTCGGGAAGTCAGCGGTCTAGGAGACGACGGCGAGAAGGACGTGACGCCCGGCTCCTCGGACCAGGTACGGCATACGGCATACGGCATACCATCTCGGCCCCCATCGCAGCGGTTCGCATCTCTTACCCCCTCCTGCTCCCCACCCCTCCCCACCCCTCCCCACCCCTCCCCACCCCTCCCCACCCCTCCCCACCCCTCCCCACCCCTCCCCACCCCTCCCCACCCCTCCCCCCCCCCCCCCCCCCCTACCCACCGCCCCCCACCGCTCACCACCCCTCCCCCCCCCTCCCCACCCCTCCCCACCCCTCCCCACCTCTCCCCACCCCACCCCACCGCTCCCCACCCCTCCCCACCCCTCCCCCTCCCCACCCCACCCCTCCCCACCCCTCCCCCTCCCCACCCCACCCCTCCCCACCCCTCCCCACCCCTCCCCCTCCCCACCCCTCCCCACCCCTCCCCACCCCTCCCCACCCCCCCTCATCAGGCGGGTGACATCGACATCATTGCGGAGCAGCAGGCCTGGGACGAAGTGACGCACCTCTCCCTGGAGCTGTCGAGCAGGTGGGCACCAGGGGGGTGGGGGTGGGGGGGTGGGGGTGGGGGTGCTGGGGGTGCTGTGTGTGTGTGTGTGTGTGTGTCTGGTGAGGCCCTCCTTCCACCCCGCTCCCCACCATACGGTAGCCCTCCCCCCGTTGTCCCTACTCTCCATTTTGTCCGATTTCCTTCCGCCAGTTTGTCAAAAATTGTGGCCTGTCCTACCTCACGCCTCCTTTTCGCACGCGCCTTCCACCCCCTCCGCCTCCCCATTCCCAATGCCCCCCTTGCACTCTTTAACCCCTCCCCCCTTTCCTCCCCCCCCCCGCCCCCCCCTCGCTCCCTCCCCCTCCCCCCTCCAGGTTGGAGACCCAGCAGCGGTCTGTGGAGGCGGCTCGTCGCGAGTACGAAACCGCCCGGGCGTCCTTTTACGAGGCACCCACCGAGGAGAGCAGGAAGACGGTGCTGCTGGGAATTGAGGTGGGGATGGGGGGGAGAGGGGAGAGGGGGTGGGAGGGAGAGGGGGTGGGCATGTGCTTGCGTGGTGTGCTGGCATGTGTGTTTGCGTGCATGCGCGTGTGTGTATGTGTGTGCGTGTGTGCGCATGTGCTTGTGCGTGTGTCTCGCCCATTCGGGAGCGCTCTCGCCCATTCGGGCTGGCCCCTTTCGCTCCCCTTTAATTCCCCTGAATTGTTTTAATTCCTCACGTCCTCTTGCTCACCTTGCTCCCTGGGGTTCCTTTTTATGACCTCTCCCCCTCCCTACCCCTCCCTCCTTCCCCCTCCCCCTCCCCCTCCCCCTCCGTACCCCGTCCCCCTCCCTCCCTCCCTCCCTCCCTCCCTCCCTCCCTCCCTCCCCCCCCCCTCCCTACCCCTGCCAGGCTGTCCTCGCCAAGTTGAGGGTTGAGAGGGCGGAGACGGAGGCGGATCTGTCCCGGCTGAGAGACCGGCAGCTGGCCATACAGGGCCGCGTGCAGGCGTACGAGAACGCAGCGTTCAAGCGGCGCATGGCGACATTGGAGAGGAGGACGGGCAAGGTGTGTTTGCGTGTGTGGTGGGGAGGGTGGGGGGCCCGGGGGCCGGGGGGGCGCGCGGGGGTTAAGCGTATGAAACCGCACCGGAGGAGCGGCGTGTGTATGTGTATGTACGAGAGGGGGGGGGTTCGGGGGCGGGAATGGCGGTGGGGCGCGCCGCCCCCCGCCCCCCGCCTATACCGCTCTGTTTCCCTCCTCCCCAAACAAACGTCCCCTCTCCATCCCCCCACCACCCGCCCTGATCTCCCCCCCCCCCGGCCTATACGTGGATAACCCCTCCCCCCCTCGGCCTATACGTGGGTCACCCCCTCCCTCCCCCAGGCGGAGCTGGTTCTGAAGAACGAGTTGATCACCCGACTGGATGAATCCAAACAGAGGGGACTGCAGCTGCAGGTGGCGTAGGGGTGGGGGGGGGCGCTGGGAGGGTTGGGGGGCGGGGGGTTGTGTGTGGATGTGTGTGTGTGTGTGGGGGGGGGGGGGTAGGGGTTGGGTTGTGCGGGAGGGGGCCGGGGGACCGGCTCGGCACCAGCGGTATGGCACCAGATGTGGTTTTTTGTGTGTGTTTAGAGGGTGGGTGGAGACAGGGGTGTGGGGGAACGGGGTGGTGGGGTAGAGAGGCGTGTAGAAGGCCTCTCCCCCCCCTCGGGGAGGAGGCGAGGCTAGGGGGTTGGGGGTTGGGGCTGACGCTGACGCTGCACCTCCTGTGCTACGTACCTCCCCCACCCGCCCCCCCATCCCCCCATCTCCCCGCCCCTCTTTCCCCCCCTCCCTCCCCCCCCTCCCTCCTTCAGTCGGTGGTTGACCAGCAGTCCGCCGCCGCCACTCTGGCCCAGTCTCGAGCTGCCCGCGTGGAGATGGACTACATCAAGACGGAGGCGGAGATGAGGGACCTGGGGGAAAAGTGAGCGGGGGGGGGCAGTAATGGGGGGGAGGGGGAAGAGGAGGGGGAGGAGCGGGGGAGCCGGGGTGTGTGTGTAGGGGGGGGGGGAGGTGGAGGGAGTGAGGAAAATGAAGGAGAAACCGCGGCGTGCGTGTGTGGGGGCGGGGGTTCGCTATTCTCTTCATGCTAACGAGAACTGGGGGAGGGGGGGGAGGAGGTGGTCGCGAGGCGGCTGCGGCGGCGGGACTGCGGAAGTGGGGCAGGGGTGTGTTACTTCTTCTTACTTGCGGCGTCTTCGTTCGCGCGCATGGACCCCCCCCCCCAACCTGTCCTCCCTCCCCCCCCCCAATGCACACACTACCACGCTCCCACCCCCCCCCCCGCACACACACACACACACGCGCGCACCCCCCCCCTTGGCCCCCTCCCCCCCTCCCCCCTCAGGCTGAAGAAGACCATCGAGTTCAAGGTTGAGTTGGAGCGGCAGTTGGCCCAGTACAAGAACATGGTGGGCTTCCTGCAGGCGGAGGTGTCCAGTCTCAGCAGGGAGAGGGACGCGCTCAAGACCAATCTGCAGGTGGGGAGGGGAGGGGGGAGGGGGAAGGGGGAGGGGGGTTTTAGGGTTTTAGGGTTTTAGGGTTTGGGGGTTTGGGGGTTTAGGGTTGAAGGGTTTAGGGTTGAAGGGGGAAGGGGGAAGGGGAGGCAGTAGTATGCTTTGGTGAGGTGGCAGGCGAGGTGGGGCATGTGGGGGGCAGGAGCGTTAGTTGGTCAACTTGGCCGCTTATCACTTTGGACTGTGTTTTCCTCCCCCCCCACCCTCCCCCACCCCTGCTCTCCCCACCCCATCAGGAGGTGGATGCGCGCATCGAGCGGCTGACTTCGGACGTGTCGGAGGCCCAGTCGGCGGTGGGCATCACCAGCAAGCGACTGGAGGCAAAGTGGGTGGGGTGGGAGGGGGTGCGGGAGATGGGGGGATGTGTGTGGGGGGGGATAGGCGGGGGGGTTAAGGGTTAAAGTGCGGAAGACACGCCCATGTACAGCACCCCCATGTACAGCAACATGTACAGCACCCCCATGTACAGCACCCCCATGTACAGCAACATGTACAGCACCCCTATGTACAGCACCCCCATGTACAGCAACCCCATGTACAGCAACCCTATGTACAGCACCAATATGTGTAAATATGTACTGCACCCCCATGTACAGCACCACCATGTAGTGCACTCCCATGTACAGCAACCACATGTACTGCAACCCTGTGTCCTGCACCACAATGTACAGCACCATGTACAGCACCCTCATGTACAGCATCCTCATGTCCTGCACCCCCATGTACAGCACCACCATGTATACTACACCACCATGTCCTGCATCACCATGTACTACACCACAATGTACTGAACCATGTACTACACCACAATGTCCCACACCATCGTGTACTACACTACCATGTACTGCACCCCCACGTACTGCACCCCCATGTACTGCACCCCCATGTACTGCAATCCTATGTACTGCATCCCCATGTACTGCAATCCTATGTACTGCATCCCCATGTACCATGTATATACCATGTACTGCAGCCCCATGTACTGCACCCCCATGTACAGCACGCACATGTACTGCACCCCCATGTACTGCAATCCTATGTACTGCACACCCATGAACCATGTACTGCACCCCCGTGTACTGCACCCCCATGTACAGCACCCCCATGTACTGCACACCCACGTACTGCACCCCCATGTACTACACCCCCATGTCCTGCATCACCATGTACAACACCACAATGTACTGCACCATCGTGTACTACACTACCATGTACTGCACCCCCATGTACTGCACCCCCATGTACTGCACCACTACATACACCATAACGTGTGCTGCTTCGTACTGCTCTGCACTGCATTGATGGCGCACACAGGTACGAGGCGGAGAAGCGCGAGGCGGTGGCGGCGGCCCTGGAGCGGCAGAAGCAGCTCGAGGCCAAAGTGGCGTTGTGCGAAGCGCGAATCAAGGTGGGTAGCTTCCTCCCCTTCCTAACCTCCCCCTCCTCATGAGGCCCAGCTTCCCCTTCCACCCATTTCTCGCACTCTTCTGTGCTTCCTCCTCCTTAACCCCCTGCTCCCTATTCTCTACGTCTGTCAGCTGTCTGCCGCTTTAGGCTGCCAACCCCAACCCCCCTCCTCCTCCTCTTCCCGCCCTCCCGCCCTCCTCCCCCCAGGAACTGGACAACGTGTGCATCTTCGCCAACGAGTCCCTCCGCCGCTTCCTGGCCGCCTACCTCCACCGCCTGGAGACCTCCCTGCCCCCCACCTTCCTCTGGCACCTCAACCGACCAACCTACCTCGCAAACGCGGTCCTAGCCTGCAGCGGCAAAGCAGCGCTGCCGCCGGGTACCTCCTCCCTCGACGCCGCCGCCATCGCCGCCGCCGCCGCGGCGTTCGTCGAGCACGGCGCCGCCGCCGGCGGAGGCGGCGGCCCCCGGGGTCCGCCGCCGCCGCCTCCTTCGCTGGCGGCGGCGCTCGGCAATGTGCCTTTCGCCACCAACTTTGACTTTGAGCGGGACTCGGTGCTCGGATTCATGGCGGGGTGTTGGTCGTTAGATGTGACTCTGGTGACCATCAGTCAGGTCTACATGGACAAGCTGCAGGCGGACCTGCGGGCGGTGAGTGACACACGGGGCGTGGCGTCCGTGGTGGTGGGGGTGGGGGTATAAAGAAAAAAATCGCAGCGGAGGGGGTGGGGTGGGAGGTGATATTTCGGTGTTGCGGGGTTTGTTTGTGGCGGCATGACGAGGTGATGGTGGTGGATTGTCGCAAGGGGCCAGAAAAGTGCAAAAAATGGTGATCCCTCACGCTCGCGCAATACACACACACGCGCTCCCCCGCATACCCCCGCAGGAGGACGGCCTGCTCGGCGGCGTGGCGGGGCCCAGACACAGCCTCGAGTCCATACTGTACGACTTCTTTACCGTACGGTACGGCTGCCGCCAGGCTTCGGAGCTGCACCTAGGTGCCTTCCTGGCTGCCGTACGGCGGTACCGTGTACAGCACCCCAAGGTATGGCCCGTACTTTGCTGCTGCACATGCTGTTGCTTACGCGTTCACGCGGGCAGGCAGGCTTGCAGCAGGTGCCGCATTGGCCACCCCCCTCCACACACACACACACACACAATTGGAACCCCTTTTTTTCTGAGGTTAGGAATGCAACCCCTTCCTCCGTCGCTGCTTTCTACCATTCTTGGTCGCTGCCGCCTCATCCCCCCCGCCCCGCCCCGCCCCGCCGTCTGAGTTCCTTCGCTGCGGCATCTTCTACCTTATCCCTCCGCCCCGCATCCCCGCCGCCCACTGGCGCTCTCCCTCGCCCCACTCACCGCCCCCACCCACCCCACTCCCAACCCCTCCTACCCCGGAGACTCACCCCCCTCCTACCCCGGAGACTCACCCCCCTCCTACCCCGGAGACTCACCTCCCGCCCCCCCAACCTCCACCCCCCCCTGTGACAGGTCCGCACCTTCGCTCGTCTGCTGGGTCTGCCCGAGCCCCCCTCCACCACCCCCACCACGCTGCTGGTGGATCAGGAGGAGGACCCACTGACCCGTGGGCCACTGCCCGCCCCCGCGGTGGAGTTCTACCTCTCATTGCTCAACAGGTGGGGCTGGGCGGGGGGATGGGCTTTGGGGGTCCGGACCCATCTCATCTCATCTCATCTAACCCATCTCATCTCATCTCATCTCATCGCCTCAACTAATCTCACCTAATCTCCACATCTTAACTAGTCTCAACTAATCTCATCTAATCTCAACCAATCTCAACTAATCTCAGCCAGTCTCAACTAGTCTTAACCAGTCTTAACTAATCTCAACCAATCTCAAACCCTAATCTCGACCAGTCTCCCTCCCCTCCCCCCCTCCCCCCCTTTCCGCCCCCCCCCCAGGGTCCACGCTCGCGCGGGTCCCCTGATTGCGGAGGCCGCTGAGGGCTTCAGCCTGGTCAAGTGCAAGGTGCTGTCCCGACTGGCCCGCGAGTTTCTGAGGGGCTCCTACTCCACCACTCGAGATGACGTGGCGGCCACCAGCGACCACATTCGGCACATGGTGGGGAGGGGAGGGGAGTTGGAGGGTTTGAGGGGTGGGGGTGGGAAGGGTGGGGGAGGAGGTGCGGGTGGAGGGGTCGGGGCCGGGAGGATGGAGGGGGGCCACTAGGGCACCGGGACGCGGTTTCCTCCTCGCTTGTGGGTGAAGAGGGCCGGCTTGCATTTGGGGGGCCGAGGGATGGTGCACGGGGCAATGGCTGCGTGACTGACTGACTGCCCTGACTGCTCTGACTGAGTGTCACGAAGGCCCCAGACACCGGACTCCGCACCTCCCCAGGTCGCCCCTCCTCCTTCCAACCCGCCCCCTCTCTTGCGACCGCGGGCCTCTCAGTCCACTAGGCACCACCATCCACCACCACACCATCACAACCAACCGCCCCAACACCTTCCAACCAACCGTCCCAACCACCTTCCAACCAACCGGCCCAACCACCTTTTAACGAACCGTCCCAACCACCTTCCCAACCGCCGAACCTCGATCCCCAACCACCCCCATATACATACACACACAACCCCTCCCCCCCCCCTCCCCCTCCAACCAGGCCCTCAACGACGACGAGAAGTCCATTGACCTGGAGCTGGCTCTGGAGGCCATGCTGCGATCGTTCGTACTGCAGTACAACGACGACTTTGAGGTGCTCCACGCCAACTTCCGCTCCAGCTTCGAGACGGGCTCCACCACCTCCGCCAGCCGGCGACTGATCACTCCGGATGATCTGACGATGTTTCTGCGGCAACTGAATGCGGAGAAGGCGGGGGCGCTGCCGCCCTCGCGGGTGGTGGGCATGTATGTGGAGGCGTGTCGGGCGGCGGGCAGTCGCAGTGAGGGGCTGGGCAGGGAGATCTGCCGGGCGGTGCTGAACAGCGGTGAGGCGGTTGGGGTGGGGAGTGTGGGGAGTGTGTGAGGAGGGGCATGGAGGGAGGGAGGAAGGGAGGGAGGGGGTAAGGGAAGGAGAACCGCGGCCAAGTTACCCGAGGGAGGGGGGAAGGGGCTGTTGCCGGGGATGGTGTGGGGTGGTGTGGGGTGGGGGCAGGGGCGGGGAGTTGGGGTGCGATTGCGCTTCGCTTCGCTGTGCCGGGTTGCGTTGCTGTGTGTGTTGTTGTTGTGTCCCTTTTCATAGCATTGCGTTGCATTGCGTTGCGAGTCCTGAGGCCGCAAAACTTGCGGCTGCTGCACCCCCCCCCGAACTCGTTTCAACCTTTTTGGTACGGCGTACGACAGGTTTCGTGGGCATCTCCACCCACGTGACTCGCCACGAGCCCATTCGGTCGCTGCCGCCGTACGACGAGTTCGAACTGTTGGAGGAGAGCTGGCGGCTGATGCGGGTGGCGGTGGAGCAGCAGGTGGCGGTTATCAAGTCGCACACAGAGGTACGGCAATGTACGATGACGTACGGATGGATCCGTACGACGCCATGATGTCTGTCAACTGCCGCGGCGGATGGGCATCCGCAGGACACCCTTCTCACCCCCTTCCGCCCCCCCCACCCCGCCGCGTGTTTTCCTCTTGTCCGCAAACCCGCAGCAAATCAAGTGCGACGTGCTGTCGTACATTGATCTGGCCCGCCGCGTGGACGAGCTGATCGGGGGGCGGGAGAGCCCCCTCCCCGCCTGGACCACGTACCGCCGACTGCTCACCACCTACTGCGGACTGCGGGAGGTGGGGATGGGTTGGGGGGGATGGCTGGGGTGCTGGGTTGGGGGGCTGGGTAAACCCACCCACACATCATGACACTCGGCCCCCTACACACACCGAACTGGAAGTTGCCGATCCCGTCCCTGCCCCTCGCAGCTCCCGACCCCCCGCCTTCCGCCGCCTTCCGCCGCCTTCCGCCGCGTGTTTCCTTACCCCAACCCCTTCCATCATCGTTGCCTTCCTCCCGCCGGCCCCCCTGCCGCCAACTCGCTTCCTGGCCGCTGTCCCCCCGCTCCCACTGCCTCCCACTGCCTCCCACTGCCTCCCACTGCCTCCCACTGCCTCCCACTGCCTCCCACTGCTTCCCACTGCCTCCTCCCACTCAGACGGTGGACGCCATTCTGCCCTTCGATCCGCCCCTCGGCACCTCCCGACGGTCCTCGCGGCACCACAAGGACGCGCAGCCGGGGGGGCAGGAGGGCGGGGGGGACGGGGCCGCGGGCGGCGAGGGCGGCGAGGGGGGCCTCGGCGACGGTGGTGGCGGCGGCGGCGACCAGAGCGGCGACGAGAGCCTGGGGGAGGCGGGTTCCGGAGCGACGTCGCGGGACATCTCGCCCGGTGGGGTTGGAGACCTGCGGGAGGGAGGGAGGGAGGGTGGAGGGAGGGAGGTGGAGAGGAGGGAGGTGGAGGGAGGGAGGTGGAGAGGAGGGAGGTGGAGGGAGGGAGGTGCAGAGGGGGTGGGGTGGGGTGGGGTGGGGGTTTGAAAGAGGCTGTAAGGCGGCACCGGACAGCGCAGGGAGGAAGGGGAGGTGGCGAAGGGGCGATTGGGGGAATGGAGCGTTTGTGGGCGGTCGCGCGGCGGCGACTGCAAAACGATTTCTGTGTTACCGGTATCGGATGGGAGGCCCCACCCAACCCACACCCACCCACCCACCCACCCACCCAACCCACCTCCCAACGCTGCGCTCTGCTCCGCACCGCGTCGCCCCACGCACGTCTCCCGGACGCCTCCCGACCCCCTCATCGCCGCCCCTCCCCGCCACAGCCCCCTCCCCTCCCCACGTCCCCACATCCCCTCCGTCCGATTAAGCTCCGCCCCCTGTCCTAACCCGCCCCACATCCCCCGCCCCCAACCCCGCCCCCACCCCCCTGCAGCCCTCGCCCGCCGCGGCAGCCGCCGCATTGTGAGCCACAAGAGCCTGGGTGCCGCCCTCAGTCGCAGCTCCTCAGGGGAGTTGCAGCAGGAGGCGCTGACGGCGGGGGCGCTGACGGGGGACGTGCGCCGGTCGGGGAAGCTGCTGCTGCCCAGGAGTGAGTGGGCGGGCTGGATTAGGGGCCTTGGGGGGGCTGGGGTGGGCGGGGCGGTGGGCGCTTGGGCTGTGTGGGGGGCGGGTGCTGGGGGCTGCGCGGGTGGGCTGTGGCTTTGGTGTCGGGCTGGCGGCTGCATGGTGTACGTTTGAGTTCCATCTTGTCTTGAGTTTGGGAACATGCAAGGTACCGATAACGATACCGCGAGCTCGTTACTTTCTTCTCTTAAGCTGACTGCCCCACCCTGCCCTGCCCTGACCCGGACTCGCACCCTCCGCCGCACCGCACCGCGCCGCGCCGCACTCTGTGTAACGCGCAGACGGCGCCACTCCGATGTCTTCAGAGGGCGGCGGCGGCCCCTCCTCTCTGGGCAGCAGTCTGGTGCGAGCCTCGGTGTCCAGTGTGAACGCCGCCTCGGTGGGGCGCGCACAGACCAACCTGGGGGGCAAGTCCGTGCGGATGTCGGTGATGAACCCACAGGCAAAAGGGCTCGACGATGCGGCGGCCGACGGCGGCGGTGGCGGCGGCCGAGGGTCAGTGGCGGCGCCCGTTGTGAAGCTGCAGTTCAATAGCGGCGGCGTCAAGCCGGGGGCGTGAAAGCGCTGAGGGCGGGGGTGCGTCGGGAGCGCGGCCGCAGTCGAAGGCTGCGTGCTGTGGGCGGCGCAGCGGGACAGGGAGGGCGAGGGGCAGGGAGGGCGAGGGCGATGCAGGAGCTGTCAGGCGAGGTGGAGGAGGAGGGGCGGGGGGGCTGCCGAATGTGTTTGTGCGTGCGTGCGATTGGGTTGACGAGGGTCATCGTCACTTTGTTTGCGTGTGTGTGCTCATCAAGACACAGCGATGCCGCGCGTTTGAAAGGGCGGCTCCAGCGCCTTCATCCGGGGCGTCCGGTAGCTGACCCTGAGTGTGTGTTGATGGGGGCGGGTCGCGAACATGGGCAACTGAAGCGCAGGGCAGCAGCGCAGGGCAGAGGATGACGCTTGACGGAGCGCAGGGTTGCGAGTGCGAGTGGGGGGTAAGCCGCTACGGGTAGGCCGGTGATAAGTCGCCTGCAGTCGACGGATTCCCGTTGCTGGGCCCGAGGAGAGGCTCTAGCGTGTGGCTCGGCTGGGTGTGGTTCGGCGCAGCTGGTTGCAACCACCAACTGACGCCAACGGGCGGCGGAGCGGAAGTAAGCGAGTAACGACCAGGCTGAGTAGACGGATGAGGGACCTGTAGCGCTGACGAGGCCGCCGTAAGGACGCGCCCCGGGGTGACGCGGGGGTGCCGTGTCCGGGGCTTGGCGGGGGCGGGTACAGCGGTGGTGACTGAGCATTGCGACGCCTATTGTGCAATGCTCGTTTGCAAGCAGAATGGGCGCGTGTTGTTGGTTGGAATGAGAGGGTGTCTTCGGCTGGGCCGGGGATTGAGAAGGCTGCCTGCCGACACAAGGGGGGGTGTCGGGCGACCTTGGGCACGTGATTCGGCTGGCAGTTGGGCTCTTGCGTGCAGTGGGGCGGCCATGATGCCCAGGGCAAGGGCGAGTCTTGTGTGGGGGTTTGTGTGGAAGCATTGTCGGCCCACAGTACGACTCCCGCACCTGCGTGCCGGCACTTGAAAGAAACGAATGGGAAGGAACGAACGAGGAGCGCCGGCTGTGGCAGTGGAGGCCCACAACTCAACGCACCGCGCGCTAACGGTGTCCACCCATGTATTTTTTCGTTCGCATTTAAGTCCAGCCGGCACGTTCGGCGCGGCTGAGTAACTGTTTGCTTCTTGTAACGGGCGTTGAGACGTATGGGAGCCGTATGGTGCCTTGCGTGGCCCACATCGTTGTTCGGAAGCTCTTGGCGCCTATGGAACATGGTGCGATTGGTGGCCGTTTCGTGCGGTGTGCACACGCGGGGTCCTCCCCTGGAACTACTCGCGATGCGTGGAGTGGCGCGTGAGGAGCAGGGCATGAGACGAGCTGTAAGAGGGAGGCACTGCGCCGTCAGTCCCAATGACACCACTACCAGATGTAAAGCTGTAAACACAGTCCGGGGGATGTCACGTGTATGAACGGCCATTGACGAGGTCCGCCGCAACGTCCCACCATGACCAACATCCTGCGATGTGTCCTGTACCGATTGGGCTGTACGATACACACACCGTGGCCGTACGGCTAGTCTTTCCGGCCGCCCAAGACTCTTGAGCACGTCCTTAAAAGTTGTGCGTCACGGCGCCATCAAGCCAGTTGGGCCTGCTCCCTCATATTGACAAACGGAACCGAGGCCCCGCGGACTGCCCCCCTAGTGCCGGCTCCTCCTACCCAGCGCCAAGCCCGACAAGAAGACATCGTTGCTAGTCGAGGACTACGCTGTCCATTTTTACCGTCAAAGTCGTGTCAAGGTAATCGCGGCAGCGCTAAACGACGTACTAATGATGGCCCCCACTAGAGGCTCATTCGTGTCGTGGCAGCGCGCGACGCGCGCACTATGCGTGTCATCGCCTATGGCCCAGCCATGCAGGGGGACTTGATGATGCTAGATAACTCTATGCGCGCACCTGACGCAACAATGGCTTCCCGCGGTCACGTCCGCTGTCTATGTCAATGTTTTCGCGCGGCGTTCAAGAGGTCTAGTCAAGCGTCAAGAGTCTGTTGTGTTTTAAGCCGGACCGCGCCCTTCCCATCACATGACGGCCCTTCAGCTGCGACATCAAAGCTGTGCTGCTCGCTAACTTCCCCATCCCCAAAAGCCCACCAATGACGAGAGTCAAGCCCCTACCCTTTCAAGACGCCAGAGCCCCACTCACCATCCCAGCAACCACAAAACACAAACGCACGCGCGCACGCACCCAACACAATCACTTAACGCCTGATGACGGGCGCGGCGCCTCCCTGGCTGGCGCCCGGCACCCGGATCTGCACGTCCGTGGTGGACGCAGCCGGCGTCACCATGTCGTCGCGTACGCTGGTCATGCTCGTCGTCGCCAGCGGGCGGTCCAGGTCGTCGCTGCCGCTGTTCATGAAGTAGTACTGCTGGCCCCTCCGGCGGCGATACCAGGCGACTCCCACCAGCAGCACGACCAGCAGCGCCACGAGTGGCAACACGACGGCCGGCACGATGACACCGACACCCACGCTCCTCTTGCCGCTCTCCGATTCGACCCAAATGAGCCGGCCGTCCGCCGTCGCGCTCACGTAGCCACGGAAGCAGCCCAGGTCGCCGCTTACTTCCACCACGCACGTCCCGGACGGCTGGTCGGTTGTGACGCTCTGCTGGCACACCTCGGACAAGCCCAGCGGGCCCTGCACCTGGAAGGACAGCGACGTCGCGGCCGTGGTGGAGACCTGCCACCGAGCGCCGTTGTTGCGGTCCAGCGTAAGGCCCGTGTCGGGGCGGACCTGTCGCCGCGTGGCGAGCTGGTCCACAGTGGTGGCCGACAGCAGCAGATGAACGGTGGCCACATCACCGGGTGCAGCGGGCGGCTGGCAGGCGGCGCTGCTGGTGGCGGGCGCAATCGGAAACTCGAACACAGCCGTCGAGAGCATCGTGTTGTAGCGAGCTGCCTGCGCGAGCAGGCACGAGTCCGACATGGCGCGCGGCGAGACGCACATCTGCTCCACGGGGGGCGGCGGCGGCGAGGCGCCGGGCACAATGATGACGTCAGCCTCATCGAAGAAGACCATGATGTAGACCGAGGCGCTGCGCACGACGGCGGCGCAGGCGCGGGCGCCCTGGCCGGGCAGCGCGTTGCGGGCGCACAGGTCCGTCAAATGGCGGCCGCCGGCTGGCAGGGTCACGTAGAAGGTGTTGGTCGACTCGCCGGCGGGGCCGTAGGTGAACGTCAGGCTGGCGGGTGAGGATCCTGAGCCGGCCTCGATTGCCTGGCGGCCGTTGTTGGCCGGGTTCTCGTGGCCCACGGCCACCTGCGATGCGACGGCGGGATCCACGTACAGCGTCCACGAGCAGACGTCCACGCAGTAGCTCTTGGTGCAGCCGGCGGCCGGGTTGTGGTTGGCGAGCAGGAAGGCGAAGGTGGTGGTGGCAGCCGAGGCGATGCGCTCGTAGTACTGCAGCGACATCGACGTGTCGGCTGCTGGCACATTCTCGCTGGGCCAGCACGTGCCCGGCGGGGGCGGCGGCACGGACGAGGTCGGGAGCGCCAGACCAGACGGGCAGCAGAAGCCGTCCTCCGACTGCAGGAAGTAGCTGCAGGCGCCCTGGTGCGGGTCCGACGACGCGTCGCACAAGTCCACCTGCGCCGCGCTCACGCCCACCGGCAGGCGCACAGTCACGGTCAGCATCAAGCCGTTGGCGCCCAGGTCGTCCGCCACCAGGTTCAGGTCGTCCACAATCAGCGAGCGGTACGAGGCGCTGTTGGGCTCATTCCAAGAGGACGCCGTGAAGTTGACGCTGCTGCCGCCCAGCTGCACGCCGGAGATGGGCAGGTCCGTCACCTTGAGATCAATGTACGACAGCTGCGCGTGGCAGCAGTTCGACACGCCGTCGGAGTTGCAGGTGTCCGTGGCGACCAGGCGGAAGTTGTAGGCGACGAACTGGGTCGCGGAGGAGGAGGCGCCGGCGATGGGCAGCACGCCGTCGAAGACGAGCTTGAAGGGGCTGCTGTCGAGGCTGGCCGCGCACTGGAAGGCCGGGATCTCGGGCGTGGATTGGGAGGACTGCCCGGCGTTGGTGATGGTGGTGGGGCAGCAGGCGTTGGGGTTGCTGGCGGTGCCGCCCTGGACCACCAGCTCGCACAGGCCGGCGATGGGCGCCAGGCCGGGCGGCGGGCACAGCGTGTCAGCGGCGCCCTCCACGGTAATGGCGACGGGAATGCCTTCGGGGCGGAGCGGGGATGAACGGAGCGGAGCGGGGGCGGAGGGCTGAAGACCGGTGGGACGCGCACAGGCAGGGCACGGGCATTGAGAGGTTCGGAAAGTAGAACCGGTCAAGAAGACAAACGCCGATGGGAAAGCACCACGGTATCTGGGTTGATTTAGCCAGATGGGATGCAAACCTGGTCTGGAACTATGAATCTATGTGCAATGACGTTGAGGTGAACGCAAAGGCGGAGTGCTGGACGTGGCCCGCTGAGAAGCCGGGCGCAGGCCGGGACCCTGAACGGCTAACGGAAAGGCAATTGATGGGAGCGCAACAATAATGTTGATTCGCGAGGCGCACGGAAATGGGTTGGTTCGCGCGACCGATTGTGCGAGCAACCTACCGCCCTTGGCTTGCGCAACCTGGAGGTTGAGGGAGCCCAGCTTAAGGCCATACTGGCTCTGCTCGGCGGTTGCGAGACGGTTGCCTTTATACGACACGTACTTGACCTTCAACGAGGGATCTGCGTGGGAAGATGGGGTCTGACCGGCTGAAGAGAACAAGATTACAGTCGCGCTCTCCACGACAGGGGGGACCCGTCTGCCGGGCCTCTGCGGGTCGAGTAAACAGCATCTTAATGCGCATTTCTTTCCCCCATGACACCATTCTCAGACCGCAAGTGTTCGTTTCGCCCAGTTGCGGTGGGTTGTCACGTTGCTTTGCTCGCTTACTATGGCCCCAAAATGTGGGGTTAAGAGACAGCGTGGAGAAGACGCACAACACGTTACCATTTGGCGACTGGACATTCTTGGCCCCCTTCGCCTTTCCCAGGCCCCTAAAGTGGGGCGGAGTGGATTGCTGCGTGCCGCCACTCACCAACATCGACCCAGACAGTGTCCACCGACGCCGAGCAGCAACCAGCCTGGTCCAAGACCGTGCTGCACGTGTGATTCGAGTGGAGGATGAAGAAGAACGTCGTGTATGTGCGCCCGCCAAACACTTCCTGTGTGCTGTTGAGCGATGTCAACCCGTACGGCGACGCGTATGAGTCCGCCTGGCAGCACTGCCCCGCACAAAGCGGGGGCTGTTCTGTAGGAAGCAGGTACGAAGCCACACTACCGAGGTCCTGCCTCAATAGCCGGGTGAACCTGCACGCAAGAGCAGACAAACGCTGGAACCTAAGCGAGGTGACCAAGGCAAACCGGGCAAGGGGGGACAGCGCCCTGCGAAAGTCTATCACTGGGGCTGAGACGTAACCTGGTAGTAACCAACCCCCGACACACATTTGCAATTCATGACGACGCCCTGTCCGTTGCATTTCAGTAACGTACCGCGGGGCGAACTCCAGGCCTTGGAAGCCATGCTCCGCCGTGACGCCCACTGCGGCCAAGCAGAGACCGCAAAGCACGATAACAGCTCGCGTCCCCATGGACGCGCTAAACATCTGCGGAGTGAGGCAAGCGGGACGGTAAGTTTTGGCCGTCTTCAAGGATGCGCTGACTTGAAAGAGGCGAGGATATGGACACGCTCGCGGCGTGTCAACGCCACCAAATCAATATCAAATTCATCATCGTTTCTGTATCAGCAGACCTTGGAGGCCAGTCAGGCTGAGGTTGGCAGACTTGCTCACGCGTTCAAAGTATCAACCCAGGCCACGACAGACGTAAGACGACGGGCTACAAGGAGTGCGATTCATGAAGGTCTAAAAATAAAGAATTCAGTATGCAATGCAATTTGGCCGCGCCAGCTGCCGCCGTAGCTCCTGTAGCGGGAACAACAGCTGGAAGTCCGCACCTTGCCGCCACTCCAGAGCCCTCCCAACTTGTAAGGCCCGACTATTCTCCAATAAAATACTGAAATTGTGTATATGGTTTTGATGGAGTTTATGAAGAGAAGCGTAGGGAAGTTGGGCGCGGGAGGCAGATACGGTGAATTGAACGCTTTCCAAGGAGACGTGGGAAGCGGCTTCAGGGCCGTCTGCAAAGTCAAGTCAAGTCAGCTATTGAGCTGGACGTGGTCGGGCAGTTGAGTATAGCCGTGCAATGGCCCCGAAACCATCAAGGTCAGCTCTAGTCTAAACGTAATAGGAAATGAACGTAAAAGCGTTGCTTGCTCTGCACAAACTTAATACCGTGTTGCTTGCCGCATCCAGTGTTACTTCAGCCTGGGCCAAATTTCAATCCCAGTATCATTATTTGCCGAGATCTGATGGAGGCCCAAATAAGCGCCCGTAATGAACGTATATTTATATAATTAGAAGGATTTACTCAGCTGGAGCTCTTGACATTCGCTGACCCAGTCTTACACGCTGTGCCAGGGTCAGTCGGGACGTGCTGTGCGTGCGATGGGCGACAGGCGCGCGCTGTTACATCATATAAATTTTTCTTAGACCTCCTCCTTATAAGTAATAGTCTTCTCCCTGCTCCTCCTTTACACACCCCCCGTTGTTGCAGGCAAATGCTCCTCACTTCTGCTCCTCACTTCCTAACTTCTGAGCGCTTGCGACGCTGTCGGCGATGTGCATGCACACCTGCACAATTGCCCACAGATGAACAAGTTACCATACAAACATGTAACGACATCATGGAGCAACGCAGAAACCCCGGTGCCGTTCCAGTCGTGACACCTCAGTCGACACCAACAGCCGGAACACCCAACCCTCCAACCGCTTGGGACACCCTCCTCACCTCAGGCGCGCACTCCCGCGCGACAAAGTGGCCTCCATTCAGCATTATGAACGCGGCGCGCGTATGCTTTGCGATGCGCTCGCCATACACCGGCATCGCCATCACATCGTGGTAGCCGTGGATGATCTTGAACGGCACCCCCAGCTGCCGCAGCCCGTGCTGCTCGCGAGTCGACAAGCCGTGGTTCCAGACCGCGTGCAGCTGCCCCATAAGGCCCGCATGCGGCTGCGGCGTGCACTCCCGGCTGGTCGACACGTACTCATCAATTAGGGCCGCCTCCACCCGCCGCGCCTGCGCCTGCTCCCCGCCTTCATCCGCGGAGTCCTCCACCCGGCCCGCCCCCCGTCCACCGGCGCCAGCGCTTGCGGGACAGGGCGCCGGGATCTTGGTTGACCGCGTGCGGCGGAGCGCGGATGAACAGGGGAGAAGAGGGAGGGAGAAGAGGGATCGAGGGAGGGGCGGTCACAACAGCTTCGCCCCCGTCGTTTGGTGTCCCTGGTTCCCACCCGCCCCGGCACCCAACATCCCAACGCACGTACGCTCCAGCCTGCGCAATAGCCGCCCCGCCTCGCCTCGCGTCGCCCCGCCAAACGTACCCGGCACCTTACGCCTCCCCCTGCCCGCCCGCCCTGTTCCCCCCCCCCCTCTCCGCCCCCTGCCCCCCATCACCTCCCGCCCCCAACCCCTGTCACCGCTCCTCCCGCCGCAGTCGCTTTGCCCGAACCCCCGCGCACCCCGACCTTTACAGCCGTCCATCAGGTATGAGGGCCTCCCTCCTGCCCTCCCTCTCTCCCACCAAAGCGCCTTACCCCCGTCTAATCCTCACCCTCACCTCCGAGTGCAGCGTCTCGCGACTAAAGTGGAAGTGCACGTCCGCATGCGCCCGCTGGCGCGGCGTGCGCGCGGCGGCGGCCCACAGCAGCAGCTTGAGCGCGCGCCACCGCGTGGGTATGACCTGCCAGCCGCCGTTGGTGACGGAGAGCACCGTCAGCGACCGCAGCCGCTGCGGGGCGGCCACCGCGAGGCGCAGAGATATCATGCCGCCCATGGAGAACCCCACCACGTGCGCCTGGTGCCAGCCCAGGTGGTCCTGTGGTGGGTGGCGGTGCCGAGGTAAGGAAAGAGGTAGCGCAGCGAAGGGAGATGGTAGGTGGGGGATAGGAAAGAAGAGCCCGTGGGGAAGAAGGGAGGTGGGTTGGGGAGGGGAGGGGAGGTTGGGAAGGGGAGGGAAGCTTTAAGTAGCAGGGCTTGGGGGAGAGTGGAAGGGACAGCGAAGATGGTTTTGAGTGGGGGCCGCAGTGGGGCGCTCGGGGGGCGGTCGGCCGGGCAGGGGCGATTGAAGTGTAGGGTCGGCGCATCCCTCCAGTCGCCCTCGAGGGCCCAGGCCGCGTCCCCTGCAGCGACACCCTAGCGCACCCTCACACCCCAGGCGCCCGCCCCAAGCACCGCCGCACCCTCGCACCATGACCGCCAGCGCATCTCGCGCCATGATGTCGGTCGAGAAGCTGCCCGAGTGCGGCGGGCTGTCGCTGTCGCCGATGCCCCGGTTGTCAAACACGCAGAACCGAGCGCGCAGCCGGTGAAGCGGCTCCGAGTCCGCCTTCGAGAAGGAGGGCAGCAACAGCAGCAGCAGCAGCAGCAGCAGCTGGGGCAGAGAAACGAAACTGTCCGCCAATGGACTGCCGCTGGGATGGGAGTCACGGCACGACACGATACGACACCGCAACAGGCCACGATATGCGCATGTCGTTACCGTATACGACATAATACCAGACGACGGGGCAGCACACTAGGAGGAGGCCAGAGCCAGTGTCAAAGGGAGGGGCCAAAGGAGCCCCCAGAGAGAGGCAGGACGAGCGGCGTGCCCGCCCTGCGGGCGGAAACACTGCCTCAATCGAGGCGGCAAGGGCGTGTTTCAGCGCCGTGGTGGTGCCCCAAGCACTCGCACCTGGTCCATCCAGTGGTGGATCAGCGGCAGCCAGCCGTGCCGCCCCGCCGCAAAACCTGCGGGTCGCGAGCCGAGCGGGAAGCCGCCTCGCAATGCGGGGGACATGGAGGGAGGGACATGCGAGCTTGAGTGGAGCCAGTCAGGAGAGGTGAGGGGCGTGCTGCTGACGTGTGCTTGCTGGCACGTCACTGCAACAAGCTTTCCAATCTGTTATGCACTCGGCCACGGGGCGGGGGACCCGTGTTTGGTACGTCAGCCTGCAGCCGCAGGTGGTGCGCGGTACGGCAGTGCGCTCCAGTACGGCTTCCGTACCCAGAAACGTCTCAGCGCTCGCACTTCCCCCAAATCCAATCAACCAGCACGATTCGTTCGAGGCATGGATTGCACCTATGGTACGCGCGACGCCGGGGTGCACTCGTCAGAGCTGTCCTAGGCTGGGCAAGCACCACAGCGGCTTGGACCCCGCCCGTCTCCCTGCGCTGCCGCAGGCGCAGGCCCGGGGCCGCGGGCGCACAGCCGCAGGCGCAGGCGCGGGCGCACGCCCTCACTCACCCATAACGAGCAACACGTTGGCCACTTCCAGCGCGCCAGCTTCCCCCGCCGGCTCCTTTGCACCGGTCGTCCGCCCCGGCTCCGCCTCGGGGGCCCTCCCCGACGGACGTGCCGCCGCATCCCCTCCCGCAGCCTTCTCCCCTCCTCCCGACTCTGCGGACTCCGGCGGCTCCGCCCCCACACAGCTGGAGATCCGACGGAGCTGGTGGTGCGACCCGCCGACAGCGCCTCCGCCTCCTGCACAACCAACAGCGCCTCTCAGGGAGCCTCAAGATTCGGATTTCACCGCGCCGGAGAGCCGCACTGACACGTCGGACGCTCAGGTGGCAAACGCAATGAGCAAAACGCTTTGCGCGCCAGCTCACCGCCCTCGGTCGGCAGCGCGGCTGCTGCTGCTGCGGCGGCGGCGGCAGCGCCTCCTGACCCACGGGTCGGTGACCCAGCCCCAACGCCAGCCGCTGTCGCCAGCTCGCCAGCCGCCTCCGGAGATCCCAGCGATGTCGCAGCGGCTGCTGGGTTCATCACTGTAGGCGCTGAAGACGTGGGTGACGTCCGGGCGACCGGAGAGGGCGGTTCGGCGGTGGTTTCGGAGCCGGAAGCCGCCCCGCTGGTACGCGCCGAGTCCGGGGAACCGGTGGTGGCCCGGACATCGAAGCATGCGGTCGTCATTTCAGGAGCGCCGCTGCCAGTTTTTGAATGCCGCTGCGGCTTATGGAGGTGGCTTTCAAAGATTTCGTAAAACAGCCGCACGCCGTCCGGCGCTGCGGCGTACCCCCGGTGGGTTGCAAGGTGCTTGATGGCGTGGCCGTTGTTGAGCACATGCCCCGGCCCAGCCCCGGCAGCCGTGGCCGACGACCCCCGGTTGGATGGGCCAAGCGCAGCGGCAGCTTTTGCTGCTGCATCAGATTCAGCTGCACCAGCTCCTGCTGCTGCCAATTCTTCAGCGATTTCCATTGTATGATCATGATCACGTTGGTGCGAGCCCGAGCCGCGTGCTGGGCGGGTTGCCCCGCCCGTCCAGCTGTGAAACCCGAAAACCATGGCAGCTTGGCCGCCGCCGACGAACGGCGACAGTCAGCGGAAGCCAGTGATATCCGGGCTGCATACCGTCATCGTGTGGCGGCGAAACGACAGGCTTGCCATTCCACTAGGCTGCGCCGCTGTAGTTGGCTTAACCTACCCAGGGCAAGCAAAACCCAGGCGATAGCTATCAACGACGAGAGTGCCGAAATCAATTATCTATACATGCTGGCACGAGTAAATCACTGCGTGTAGGAGGGTCACTGGCTGCTCAGCTGCAAACGCTGCACGCCCAAGAGTCACAACACCTAAAGCTCACGGTTTTCAACATAAATAAGCACTTGTAAGCGGCGGGTGCTGTGCATAGTTATTTCACGCCTGCCAGCGACTTCGGATACGCTGCGCGTAGCATTCGCGAGTTTCACGGCAGTCTGGGACGAGCAGCGCTGAGTCGGTTGGCAAGTCTACAGTTCCTCGGTTCCTCGCTCGGTTACGGTTCCGACCGAATGCAAGCTAGTATCATGCGACATATTGTTACACCATTGGTTATTATGCTGCTCAATTAACAGCTGTTTGGCGCGGAGACCACAGCTTTGAGTTCATCACCGGAAAAAGAGGACAGGCAGACTTTGCACAAAGTTTATTGTGATCGCACATATCCTCTGCAACGGCTGGCCACCCGGCCGGCTGTTGCTGTTGGAGCGCCGGTCGTTGGGAGGATGTCCGTGTACTCGCTCTACGTCATCAACAAATCCGGTGGCCTCATCTACAATCGGGTGTGTTGTTGATGCACGCGAGACGACGCTCCAAGGCTTGAAACCAGTCTTCCGGGGTCGGTTGGGTGTCGTAACCCCGCCCCGTCACGCCCCTTCTCCCCTTTCTCCCTCCACGCACACAGGACTTTAGCGAGGCCGCTCGGGTGGAAACCAACGACTCATTGCGCTTAGCAAGCATCTGGTGAGCCGCCATCCCTGAGGAGGGGGCAGCCTGCAGGGCGCTACCCGAACCTTCTGGGGAAGCAGATGCTGGGGCTCCGGCGCTTCGCCGGAGGACCTTCTCGAAGCCCTCGTGTCTTCAATGGGGCTCGAATAGGCCTCGACAGCCTTTACGGATGTTAACAGCAGCGGCCCTTCAGGATATGCGACGCACTGGTTCCAGCCTAGGCCCTGCGGCCGCCATGAATTGCTCCTTCAACCCTACCCCTTGGCGGGAAATTCGGCTCCGCCTTCTGGAATGCCAGAAGCCCCTCCAGACGCATCATCACCACCCTACGCTGTCTGGGACCCCCCCTGCCCCCTTGCCCTGCCCGCCCCGTCGTGCGCTGCGCCGCGTCATGCGCCCCGCCGTGCCTCCGCCCCACGGTCCTGATCAGGCACTCACTCCACGCGATCGCTGGCCAGCTGAGCCCGGTTCCGAGCTGCACGGGCATTGAGCTGCTGGAGGCGGACAGCTTCAACCTGCACTGCTTCCAGGTGCGTCAGGAGGCGCCTCCGTGGAGGCGGGGGACGGCGTGAGTGGGCTGGTGCCGGCTGGGCGTTGCCTGAAGAGGAAGGTCTTCCCCGCTCCGCGACCCGGGGCTTGCGAGGCGTGAGAGCCGCGGGCTGCGACCGGCCCATGGCATCAGACCAGTGCGCCCTCTCCTGGGGTATCTTGGCTGATGTAAAGGGCTGGCTGAATGAAACTGGGGCCGCATGCGAGCAGGGGGGCCGTGTGGGGGCGCGCATGCCCTGCTCTGCGCAGCATCGGCTGCGGCGCGGGGGATGGTGGGTCGGGTGCCTGGGGCGCGCCACCCGGGCGCAACCGCAACCGCACCGCTCCCCCAACGGGCCCGTCCTCCTGGTCCCGAGCGACCACCCAGTGGCTGACGGAGGCACTCCCGGCCTCGCTGCGGCGCGTACTTCTTGGTTCTTACCCCCGGCCCACAGACCCTGACCGGCACCAAGTTCCTGTTGGTGGTGGATCCGCACGCGTCCTTCATCCCCGCGCTGCTGCAGAGGTGGGCTCGCTGGGCGGGGGCGGGATCAAAAACGTGCGGCACCATTTGCTGTCTGCCGGTGTATGCCAGCGGGGCTGAGCGGTGTGGCGCTGCCGCGCCCCGTGCTTGACGCGTCGTCCGCCCTGCCTGCTGTATGGCTGCCGTACAGGATCTACGAGCTGTACTCGGACTACGTCATGAAAAACCCGTTTTACGAGACAGAGCAGGTCATCAAGTGCGAGCTGTTTGACGAGAACGTGGAGCTGCTCATCCGGCGCTACCTGCAGCAGGCCACCTGAGATGAGCGGCGACTGAGATGGGAGGCGCCTGGGATGGAAGGGGCGACTAGCTGCCCGGGCGCGCTGCCCGTTGTCTGCTGGCTTGGCGGCACAGTCGGGGCACTGCGTGATCACCAACCCGTTGGGAGGTAAAAAATGATACCCATTGGGAGCGCAGCCGACCGTGAAGCCTTCCGGGAGCGGCGGCTGCGGACCGGACGGCTGCGGACTTGTGCTGTGTGTTGTCGGGGTGGCCGTCCCGTTAAACCGTGAGGGGCACTGCGGGGGCCGTTTGTTGGGCTGGAAAGGTGCCGAAGGCGGCCCTAGGTGCTGCGCTTACGCAGCTTTTCTACGTCGTGTGTTTTTGCGCAAACAGTACCTCAGCGCGACAGTTCGGCTCTTGACAGTTGTCAGCCACTAGCTTGGAGCTGGAGACACTGCTGGGGGGGGAAGAATTGCGCAAAGGACGCTTCGAGGTCCCATGGTGATACAGTCGCGTTCTGGAAAACCCATGCCTATACGGCTTGGGGGTTTGGAATGCTCGCGTCACAGTAGTCCGAGGGGGCTGGGCGGCTGTCTCAAAGCAGTTGCTCTTTCTCCAGCCTCTTTTTTGATGTATGGGAGAGCGGTAATTGGCCGCTCGTCACAATCAGCTGGAAGCTGAGGAGCGAACGGGCGTGTCCACGACACGGGCGTGCCAGCGGCGCGTGATATGACAGACAAACACGGAATACAAGCACATGACATAAGTTAGCGCAACCGCCGAGCGGGTAAGGTCGGAGCGTGCATGCTCGACTGGTACTGCACGCTACGCGGCCCGCTGGTTACGTCTTCTTCGAAGGGTCTGGCACCCACTGTAGCCCTTCTGACTGCAACCACTGCTACTACCCCATGCACTTGCATAAGTAACAGGCAAAGGGGCCATGGGCTGGTAGCAGGGCCACGACGTTGGGTTCTGTCCATCTTCTAGGCTGCGTCTTTTACAATGAGGGACCCCAGACGGGGTCTTGCGGTGAGATATGCGCAAAGGGCCTCACGGCCCAACCCCACGGGTCTGCCTCCTGCAGACCTTCGCCGCTCCGTTAACCGTCGGCAAGGGGTTGGATGCCGCAAATGGAGCCCGTCAAAGTGCGACCTACGTGGCCCGGCTGGGGTCTAGAGGCGCAGCTCTGCGGAAGTCAATGTCTGTTCATCGGGGTCATGCTCGGATTGCTGCCGGCAGCCACAGGGCCGCCCGCGCCTTCCATGGGCAAAATATCACCAGATCCAGCAACAGGTTAGCGCGCTGAAGCGCACTATACTAGAGGCGCTAATCGACAACGGTGCGGGAGGTCTTGTCACAGGGTTGATGGAAGCTTTTATGTATGCTTGGCCCGGCACCAGGGGCGGTGGGATTCGAGCTTGTGCTGGAATTTGGGGCATCGGCCTGGCGAGCCAGGTCATGAGAGATGTGGCCCGGCAAGGATTTGAGATGGCAGAGAGTTGCCCTGTAAGCGGACGAGTCTTCGTGCCTGAAGCAGGAGGAAAGAGGCAGTCTCAAACGCTCAAACCCCCGAGTTCCCAACGGGCAGCCAGCCATGAAGACACCCGCCTCAATATCCTGCGTTGTAATAAAAAGTCCTCGGGCCCAAAGTGGTACGCTGCAACAATCGATGGGACGTCGGGTGCTCGTCTGCGCAATACCGCAAAAGTCGCCAAGGAACCATGGGCCGGCCCCCGCCAGTTACTCCAGTAACTCTGCCTGCTGCCTTCTTCTGTTCCGTGCGGCACTTGCTGGCGTTCACCTGGCGTTCACCGACAACCACTTGCCACAAAACGGACGGGCTTGGTGGGGAGCTGCCTGTCCCTGGGGCGGCGCCCGTCCGTCTACCCGACGCGGATTGTAACTTCGAAGTGGCTTCGACCTTCGAGGTCGGAACCCCGACGGGACCCGCCACAGCTTTATTACAGATTTTGTACGTAATGCTAAGCCACGCTCATTGCGTGTTTGGGGATGCGCGCCAGGCGGAGTAACAGCCGGCATCTTTGGGACTCAAACGGACTTTTGGTGGACTGTCGCTGCGAGCGAGAGCTATGAGCGTTGCATGGCAACGATTTTGTTCAGAGCAATGCACACATAATTTGTTTACCGTGGCAGCGGTTGCGATGGGCATGACATTTTTTGAACGCCCTGCCCCTCCTGGAGGGAAATGGGGGCATGGGGGGAGGTCCCGATTTTGCACACGCAACATGTCTGCTTTGCAATAAGGACATACACTGCTATGCTATTCAATAGACTGTGACGCCCAGCCCGTGACCCTTACTCGCATAGGTCTTCAAACTTGATCCCAGGTCTCCCTTATGGCGGAAGACTTGGCCCGGTCCTCGGGCACGCCAGAAGATGTTTTGCAACGGGTCTTAGGCCAAGAGTTTCTTATGAAATGCTTGCGGAGAGCCAAGTTTTCACCGGACCTCCTGCAGGACACAGCCGATGCCTGCGAAATCAACGACTTGAACGCGCTGGTGCTGGGTTCGGGCCTCTTGACCGTTTCTGAGGCCTCTGAAAAGCTCTTTCTTATGCAAGACGAGGCGAGCACAGTGGTGTCGGTGTGCCGAAAGGAGTGCCTGCGCGCGGGAGTCAACTTTGGCGATGGCGCCCAGCTTACTGCCGAAGAGCTTGCGGAGACGGATGAAGATGGTGCGTTTTCCTTGTATACTAGGAAAATTGCTTGAAGCACGTGACCTTACGTCCGGACGTGCACCTAACTGCAGAACCGGCTGCTTCAGCCCCACCACCACCGGCCCTGACGCCACCGCCGGCGCCTGCGGCCCCAGCGCAGCCACCTGCGCCCGCGCCAGCACCAGCCATGCCGGCGGTGCAAATTCCGCCGGCTCCGTTCAACGCACCAACCAGCAGGTTTTCGCCCAGCTCGCACGATGCGAAGGCGCAAAAGCAGACGAAAGTCGGGACCGGCATGCTACACACGTCGTTTTCGTCGATTTCCGGTGGGCCCATGCCCACGATGTCAGGCCCCATGGCTCCTGCACCGTCGCTGCTGTCGCCCAAGCCTACGGCGGCCGCAAGCCCCAAGGAGGCAGACGCCGCTTCACGGCGGCCCGTGATGGCGCCTGTCCCCAGCGCTGAGCATCCGGACCCCACCTTCCTGATCAAGCCCCCCGTCGCCGCGTCAGCGCAGGGGCTCACGTCGGCGGGAAGCGCCGCCTCGGGGACGCCGATTGCCAGCCGCAGCCACATTCCTCGGCCCAGCAGTGCTACACCGGCAACGCCAGCGGCAGGCGTGGCCACCCCGAGGGACCGGGCCGCGGTTAGGCCGATGACACGTGCCTCTACGTCGGCGTCGTCGTTCGCCACGCCGCCAACCTCGTCGGGAGGGGCAAGCGACCCAGGGTCAAGGCCCATGAACACGCCGGCCATGAATGGTCGGCACACGCCGGCGGCGAGCAGCAGTGCAGCCAAGCCACCGCGCCCATCGTCGGCGCCGTTGACCGCGCGGGCGTCAACGACCGCGCCGCTTGGCAAGGATCGGCCGTCTACCGCGGTTACCCCACCCGTGCAGCCGGCGAAGCTGCCGTCCTATGCCAAGCCGACAGCCGCCCACAAGGTGCGGTACTTCGGGTCCGTGCATTCTCTGACCTTGTAGTAGAGGTTTGAGAAACGCACATGAGTAGGTCTGCCCGTTATCTGATATTCGCATAGTCAGCGGGTGTTACTATCACGCGCCCCTGCCCCTCAGGCCCGCGTCCTCAAGGAGGACAGCGACCTTCCATCAACCTCGTCGCCAACGCCACCTATCACGTTCGCCAGCACCAACAAGCCGCTGCGGCGCATCCAGTATATGGCGCCGCGTGCGACCAGCTCTCCGGAGGAGAAGAAGGAGCCAAAGAAGCCAGTTTTTGACAACATTCGCAGCAACCTGCTGCGGCCAACAGCGGCGTTCTTGGTACGCGATGGCGGGTGGCCTTGGGGGAGGGGGCGCCTTGTAAACGTCGCGTACCCGGGCGGGCGAACACGCAATACCCGGGCGGGCGAACACTTAACACCCATCATTTTTTGGTGTGGTTGTTTTTGTACAAGGGTATTTACGACATAACGGTGTCCAATGCAAAAAGTTACTTCCCTGCTTGATATGTGCCTTCCCTGCGGCTGCCCGTAGGCCTGGACTGCGGGAAAGTCGAAGTCCATCAAGGAGTCTGACCTGAGAAGCAGCCAGAACCTAACGGTTGGTGGGAGGAATTTACACCGGACGGCTCAATGCATGTGGGGGATTTAGGACCATTCCTGGCAGAGTCTACCTTACCCTGCTTGCCGCACGCGGCGGCGTTACAACCATCCTATTTCGTGCAACCATGGGCCAGGACCCATCGGAACGTAGTGTTGCTTGCACTTAGTGCGGCACAAGGGCTAGTTTTCTGCTACGCTGAAATATGAACGCACTAGCGGCGCATGTTTGGGAATTGGGGTGTGCAATTAAGGCGCGCTCTTATGTGGGTTGCCTCCATGGTCCTGCGCACAGGGCGAAGGAAGCGGCCCGGTGGGGCGTGCAAGGGCCCCCAACTCTGCGCCGCCTAAGGGCGCAACGATGCGCGAGTTCAGTGCCACGACCGTCAGCGCGCTGTCGCCCAGCCTCACGCAGCAGGGCTCCACCAAAATTGCGACGACACCGGAGCCGTTCCGCTTGGCTTCAGCAGAGCGGCACCAGAAGGCGCAGGAGGAGCTCGCCCGGAAGGTTCGTGGGCACGAATAGGGGCAGCGCTATACAAGGAGGGCGCTGCGGCCGGTCGGGGAGAGGACGAAATACTCTCGTCTAATGTCCTTAGATAATGAGCTTGCGCAGCGTCGTGGGGTGTTTCTATGCGTGACGCCCTGTGCCATGGAGTGCATGCGGACTGCATACCAAGAAGTCGAAATATGGGCCATCCATTTTGCTATGCAGTCTGATCAGATAGGGGCGAATCGCAAACGCTGCCCGCTGGTGCCTTGGATCAATCGTTGACACGGCTCATTTGCGCCCTTCCCGTCATCCCACAGAAAGAGGAGAAGGCACGGCTGGAATCGCAGATCCCGAAGTTCAGGGCATCGCCGATGCCCAACTCGGTGGAGCGGTTGGGATCTAGCGGGAGCAAAACGGACACGAGGCGAGCGGCGGTGGTCCAAACGGTGGGTCATGGGCACAATCTGTCGACATCAGTTTCGTTGCCTTGACCCTAGAGGGTTTCCCTCAACCAGCTGCATGCGCTAACGTACACAACGTAACCCGTAGGCGTGACGCTCAATTCCAACTTATATCTTTTGCACTGTGCAGGATGCTTAAGCCCGCTGCTCGCCCCTGGAGCTTCCTTGTGTGGTCGAGTCCCTGGGAATATCAGAGCGAGCGGCGGACTGCCAGTCCTGTTTTGATGTACCAGGACAGTCTTCATGTCACCGGATACAGCGTGTGCAGGATGGAAGGCTGGAGGCAGTGCGGAGCCGCCGTCTGCACGCTGTGTCGGGACGCTTACCATATTGCTTTTACCATTGGGCGGCGCGCAACCTGCGCATCTCGGCGATCTCGTTAGGACCGCGTGCGTCTGCATACGTCGGCTGCACTCCCAACGGCGGCGGGATGCGAAAGCAGTTGGTTGGGGTGTTTACAAGGGTTTTCGTGCCGCATTGAAGACCATGACTCTTCAGACGGGCGCGCACGGGATGTGTATTTTGAGCTGTCGTGGTAATCGCCTGGGCGAGGTTGCGGCCTGATGCGGATTCGGGTTTTGGGGTGCCTTGAACATCACGAAGGGTTGGAGCGTCTCTTAGCTTCAGGTGGGCTTCATCTAGGAGATGTGTTTTGTTTGTCGGTAAGGAGCTATCACTCCCCGGCTTCACGCTGTGGACGGATATATGACACGACGGACATATCTTTTGCTCCGGTACTATACTGGCCAATGTTGTTAATATATTGTTGGCTATGTTATGTCTTTGGAGTGCACGGTGGGGGGGTGCCTTTGCCCGTAGCTATGTCAGCAGGTTCGACGCCAGTTAGTGCTGCAGTGTAGGTGAGTAGTTGAAACGGAGGTACGGAGGATTCGGAGCTGCCTGATGGGAACCTGTTGACATCTTGGCGCTGGTGCGCATGTTCTTGTGTTCTTACGTGCAACTTGGTTATAGTTCGTTTTGACGCTGGTGTTACTGCTTGCTGGATTCGCGCTGCACTTCGGGTGCTGATGGCAACTTTCGCTGTCGGGGGCAGGGTATTGACTGCCAATCTGCCGATCACAGCTCAGCCAGTCAATATCCTTGCCCGTCACTTTGGTGGCTGTCCTTTGCGAAAGCACGTTCGGCGGCAGGAGCGGCTTCGCATTGAGGCTGTGGCCAGTATGGAAGCTCCGTCAACTCTGCGCACGTACCAGTACAGCCAGCTGTCACCAGCAGAGATGAAGCAAGTGCTGTCAAGGCCACGCGTAGACTTCACGTCCATTCTGAACACGGTAATTGCCTTCGTTGGCGGCTCGTCACGATCCAGATTTATAAGGCCATGTATGTTACCTTGAGATGAATACAGGTCACATCTTTATGCGGAAGGCCTTGTTTCAACTTGGGTCGTTGTCGCTGTTTAGGTGGCTCCAATCGTCGAGAACGTCCGAACAAATGGCGATGGCGCTGTACGTGAATATACAGCTAAATTCGATCGCGTCAACCTGGAAACTGTTTGTGTTCGGATTGAGGTAGGGTTAGGAATTGGTGCTGGGAGGCTCCGCACCAGCTGTCTCTGTGCATTGACTCGAGCCGCTTGCGCCGGGCCCCGATGTCGGGCTATACGCTGTTTCGCTGAGCTGTCGAACGCGCAAACGGCGCGGCACCCTGTAAAGTACGCCCTTCGCGCTGCGTGCAGGACGTCCCGGACCCCGTGCTGCCGGCCGACGTGACGGCCGCCTTCGATGTGGCCTACAACAATATTAGGGCGTTCCATCTTGCGCAGCAAACGGCACCCTTGGAGGTGGAGACCATGCCGGGAGTCCGCTGCCGGTGAGCCCCGCATGCGGTCGCAGTACGGCGGAGCTGGCCGTTTCGGGGCCAGTGGCACAAGGAGTCAGGAGAAATCCTTGACGATCTGCCAGTGCATCCAGAGCGGCAGGCAGTGGCCGCGGCGCGGCAGCACAGGAGGCACCATGCACTTGGCACAGCCAAAAAACTGCAGCCCGACAAGGGGGTCTGGACCGAAGTTCGCAACGCCGATGGGCAACAGGGCAGGGCACGGGGACCAATCGGCGCCACCGGCGGCAGTCCATGCTAATCCTGCTGTGCAAAACTGGCACCACAGCCACGTGCATCGGTGCTGCTCTGGCACAGGCATTCCAGTGCACCAGCCCACCGGGGAAGGAACCACAAGGATGCGTCACTTTGATTGAAAGACCCCCGGGGGTGTGTGTGTGTCAGGGACCCCGAGGTCTTGTGACAGAGCGCAATTACGCTCACGGCCACATCCATGGACCAGCCGTGCGCCGGTCGCCGTCCAACCGTCGTTTCATGCCCCCTCAAAACGTCGTCCGTGGGCCAGGCGGCCAACACCGTCGTCAGCTCCCAGTTGGGCCCGCTACCACCCACTATCTTTGCGCTCTTCGCAGCTTCAACTTTTACTTCGTCCATTCTGTCAATGGTCTGACCGACCACCGTCCAAACCCAGACCCCTTGCTGCCCTCAACCCACCCTCCACCCAAACCGCCATCCGGACCGCGACTTCCCCTCCCCCTCCCCCAGGCGTGTGACCCGGCCCATCAACTCGGTGGGCGTGTACGTGCCCGGCGGCACCGCCGTGCTGCCCAGCTCAGCGCTCATGCTGTCGGTGCCGGCCGCGCTGGCGGGCTGCGGGACCATTGTGCTGGCCACGCCGCCGCGGCCGGACGGCACGATCACGCCGGAGGTGGGGCAGGCGGGTGGGGTGGGGGATGGCTGGCGCCGCCCGCGCGCGCTGATGAATGCGAGTGCGAGGGCCACCGGGCATTGGGTACCCGGCGCCTGCCCGCCGGGTGGGGTGAAGTACCGTATCGTATGGGGCTTGGGTTGTAGTCCGCGTACCCAGTGTCGCGGGCACGTGCCTGCCAGCGATGGGGCATGACAGCCGCACCTGTATCGCATTGCCCCGCCTGGCCAGGCGCCTGAATTCCGTTGCATGTCTGGGTTGCACTGTGCGTCTTTCTCTCTCCCATCAGGTGTTGTACTGCGCCAAGAAGGCGGGCGTGACCCACATCCTGAAGGCGGGCGGAGCGCAGGTAGGCCGTGGTGCGCTGTGTCGGCTAGCGGGGCAGCAAATGGTTGCCTTTAGGGGGACGCCACGCCATGCCCCGCGCCGCGCCAAGTCGCCACCATGGGGCGGGGCGCGCACCGTTAAACGGCGAAACGTCTGACCTGACCCGAGCTGACCTGGCCGTATGAGCCCCAATCGAAGCGCCACTGCACTGCCCCTGCACCGCCGGGGGGCAGTCCTCCTCGACCCACAGCGCGCCTCGGCCCGCTGCTCAGGGGCGCCTCTCCTTATCATTGCGAGAAAGAGACAGACCCGCTCCTGCCCTTCGTTTTCGTCACATGGTTGTGAGTACCTCCTTCCCTTCCCTTCCCTGCCTCTCCGCCCCGTCGTGCCCTGCCCCTCCGTCCGTCAGGCGGTGGCCGCCATGGCCTGGGGCACCGCCTCGTGCCCCAAGGTGGACAAGATCCTGGGCCCGGGCAACCAGTTCGTCACCGCAGCCAAGATGCTGCTGCAGGCAAGTGGAAAGGGGCAGGGAGGGGGACGGAAGGGTAGCCCCCGGGCGCGGGGTTTATGGATGGTATCGCGGGAAGGCGGGACTGGCGCCCGGCGCTGAGGGGCGGCAGTCTTTCGCCTGCGGGCCCGTTGCTGCGGGTGATGCGGAGCGAGCCCCGCACTGGCCAAGTGACCGGACGACCGGCGGCAGATCACTCGATGCCAGCGAGGCTCCACTCTCCCGGCGGCCCGCCCTTCCCTCACCCCCTTGCTCTCCCCCACCCCGCCCAACCTGTTTCCCCGCTCCCCTGCGTTGGACATGTCTTACTCTGTGCCCCACGTCCGCAGGGCTTCTTGTTTCATTCTTGCAATTCACTCTTCAAATCCTCCACCCCGGGGTGCCGCAGAACTCCGAGGCCATGGTGTCCATCGACATGCCCGCCGGCCCCTCGGAGGTGCTGGTCATTGCGGACGCGGGAGCCTCGCCGGCCCACGTAGCCGCGGACTTGCTGTCGCAGGCGGAGCACGGGCCCGACAGCCAGGTGGGGACTGGCGGGGTGGGCAGGCGGGGGCGCGAGGGCGCCTCGGGGGTGGGACGCCCAGGGCAGGGGTTGGACTGACTGTAGTGTGGCCGGGCATGGACTGGAGAGACCGTTCGCCTGGGGGAGGGCGGGTCGCTGCCTGCTGGCGGTGTGCACGTGCGCGCATGTGGCGTTGCGTGTTTGGTTGTGCGAAGGGGGTTGGGGTATAGGGCGCTTTGTCCGATTGCTTTGTGCGGCCGGTGCTCATGCTGCCGCGCAGCAGCGAGCCACCACCGGCACCACCCCGCGCTCTCTGCCGCCCCCTCCCCCTCCTGCCCCGCCGTGTCGTGCGCTCACGCCCTGCCCCGCCCCGCCCTGCCCTGCCCCGCCAGGTGCTGCTGGTTGCCCTCCCCGGAGTGAACCTGGAGGCGGTGTCCGCCGAGGTGGACCGCCAGTGCAACGCCCTGCCGCGGAACGATACGGCGCGCAAGGCGCTGAGCCACTCGTACGTCGTGACGGTGAGCGACTGGTACCTGGCCAGACGAGTGGAAGTCCTCACGAACCCTTAGCGACCCCACCCCACACCCACCTCCCCCCAACCCGCTCCCCCCCCCCGTCCTCCCTCCCTGACTCCAGGTCAGCTCCAGGGAGGAGGCCACCCGCTTCTCCAACATGTACGCCCCCGAGCACCTCATCGTCAATGTGGAGGACGCGGAGGAGTGGCTGCCGGACCTCGACAACGCGGGTGAGGCGGGGCGGGGCGGGGAGAAGGGCCGGCGGAGGTCAGCAGGCGGGCGGGAGGGCGGGGTGCTTCACGGGACCGTCCTGCCTGTGGGTCGCGTCCGGTCGGCGGTGCCGAGTTGATAGGGCCCTTTGGGCGCCCTTCGGGCTCTGAGCAAAAGCCATACGCGCCATGGCCCTGTGGCTGCCGGCGCTGGGCGCCAGTGCATCATGCCGCCACTCGGCGCACCGCACCGGCGGCGTCACTGCCGCCAGAGCCCTGGACGCATGTACCGCGTTGGCGCGTTGGTGCTATGACGGGTGAACTGGATGGGCATGCAAGCCCCCTTTGACGCGCTTCTTGGCCCCATTTGCCCCCTCGCCTCTTGGGCCGCTTGGCCCCTCCTCGCTCTGGCGCCTACCCCCCCCCCCCCCCAGGCTCTGTGTTCCTGGGCCGCTGGACGCCCGAGTCCGTGGGCGACTACGCCTCCGGAACCAACCACGTGCTGCCCACGTACGGCTACTCGCGTATGTACAGCGGTGTCTCCCTGGAGTCGTTCCAGAAGAAGATGACGGTGCAGGTGGGCCGGGCGGGGATGGGGCAGCTGGGCGGGCGGGCGGCGGTGTCGCGATGCGCGCGGCGGAGCGTGTCGTGTCAGTGTATGGGTGCGCATGGGGCCGATCAGGAGCAGGATGGGCGGCGGACGAGGCCGGACGGACGAGGTTACCTGTTATGACTTGCTGTCGGCGCCAGCCGTAGTTTCCATGGATTCCAGCATCGAGTCCACAAGGGTGGCTGTCTTCATCACCCGTCTCTCGGTTACGCCCACCGCGGTTGCGCCGCCCATGCGTCCATTGGTCCGCCTCGCTGACCTTGAAACCTGCCACGCCACGTTGCCGTTTTGATTACCCTCTGTCCTCCAGAACCTGTCGTACGAGGGGCTCCAGAACCTGGGTCCCTCCGTGGCCAAGATGGCGGAGGTGGAGGGGCTGGAGGCGCACCGGCGGGCGGTGACGCTGCGGCTCGGCATGCAGTAAATGCTGACGACGAGAGGGATGAGACGTGCAGCAAGCGTGACCTTGGGAGGGCAAGAACGAGGGCGAGAGAAAGGAAGCCGGGCCGTGTTGCTGGTGGGGTTTCGGTGCTGGCTGGCACCGGGGTAGCCAACGCCGTGGTGTGCGTCGGCATGGCAGCCGCCACGCCGCGCGATGCCCGACGCGGCGCTGTGGATTGCGAGTTGCGCGTGCAGGGCAGTGGGTGTTGTTTGAGGGACTGGTCTGGTGTGGGGGACCCGGGGGCGCATGTGATTGGGGAGGTGGGTCGCGCTGCGGAGACCCACGGACAGATGCTTGCTTGACTATCGACGGGTCCGCGCCGAGCATTTCGCCCAGGGTGGTTTTCCGTGTATCTAGGAGAAAAAAAGTTGTAGATGCCAGGGGTGGACAGGGGGTTTGGAAGCTGGGGGTTGAATTGGGTAGAGCCGTTGGGAGTCGTGAAGGAACCCGCGTGCGTGCAGCTGTTGAGAGGTCATATCCGCACCGGAGGCGCACCCTACGGGCGGCCACGCGTCCGCGTGTCGTGTGTTGCATGACCGCAGCAGTAAGCGCTTTTTGCGCTCGACAGAGCGCTGGCGCAGACGGTTGGTTGTAAGCCGTGCACGCGTGAATTCCTCACGTTCGCTCACATGTGAAGGAAGCCCACATGCCCCCTCCCAGCCGGAATGACTGGTGGTAAGCCAAATGCTTAGGCTGAAAGACATCTACGTCACCTCATGCCTCGATATATGGCCATCCACTTTTGCATAGACCCGTCAGGGAACGCAATGGGTCGTGGGGTCTTGTGACGACTCAGGCAAGTGAGCGCACTGTTAGTCGTCGTAGACATTGCCAGCAAGCCTCCATTACAAAGTCTAAAAACCAATATACATTGAACTCGTAAACCGCTTGCCCCCGATCCTGTTGTTGGACGACAATGTCGTACGCCGTCTTTCATTTTGTCCGGGGCGGCTGCCGCATAACTCATTTACTTTGTATGCCACTTCAACAAAAAATTATATCATAATAAGCTAGTATTTGAGAGCAGAGTAATCGCGACTTAAAGGCAAAGCCAGTTTTCCTTTCCGAGACATCATGGGCTTCGGCGACCGCGGCGGCCGTGGTGGTGGTGGTCGTGGTGGACGTGGTGGTGGTGGCCGCGGTGGTTTCGGCGGTGGCGGCCGCGGTGGTTTCGGCGGTGGCGGCGGCCGTGGCGGTGGCCGTGGCGGTGGTCGCGGCGGCGGCTTTGGTGCTCGCGGCGGAGTAGCTAAGCGAGGTGGTGGTCGCGGTGGTGGTCGCGGTGGCGGCCGCGGTGGCATGAAGGGCGGAGCCAAGGCGGTCATTGAGGCTCACCGACACGATGGCGTCTTCATCGCTCGCGGAAAGGAGGACGCCCTGGTGACCAAGAACCTGGTGCCTGGTGTTAGCGTTTATGGCGAGAAGCGCATTGCAGTTGAGAACGAGGGCGATAAGGTCGAGTACCGCGTTTGGAACCCATTCCGCTCCAAGCTGGCCGCCTCCATTCTCGCCGGTGTGGACAACATTTACGTCAAACCTGGCAGCAAGCTTCTATATCTCGGAGCGGCTTCGGGCACCAGCGTTTCGCACTGCTCTGACCTGGTCGGCCCCGAGGGCGCCGTCTACGCCGTCGAGTTCTCTCACCGCAGCGGCCGCGACTTGGTCAACATGGCAAAGCAGCGGCCAAACGTTATTCCAATTATCGAGGACGCGCGGCACCCGCAGAAGTACCGCATGCTCGTTCCGATGGTCGATGTGATTTTCGCCGATGTCGCTCAGCCAGACCAGGCCCGCATCGTGGGCCACAACGCCCAGTACTTCCTGAAGAACGGCGGCAACTTCGTCATCTCCATCAAGGCCAGCTGCATCGACTCGACGGCACCGCCTGAGGCCGTGTTCGCGCGTGAGGTCAAGAAGCTGCAGGAGATGCAGCTCAAACCCAAGGAGCAGGTGACGCTCGAGCCCTACGAGCGCGACCACGCCATGGTCGTCGGCGTCTACCGGCCGCCCTCCAAGAAGGCGCAATAAGCGGGTGCTGCTGCTGCTGCGGCGCGCCGGCGGGGACAGCGGGGCGATGCCGGGAGCAGCGGCGAGCTGTGCACGCGCGCGTCTTCCCCGCGAGCATTGCTGCTGCTGACTTGCAGACTGGTCTTCAGAACCGGTGCATGCGCGTATTGTACGATTGACGGGCTCGTGATGTTGTGACAGTAATGGGTGTTGGCACGGGTGTAGGACACGGATGTGGGGATTGTGGGTTTTGGGCAGGTTGGCTCAAGGGCTGCAGCAGAGGCGGGGGCATAGTTCTGAGGCCCGGGGATTGGGTTTGGGATACGAAATATGCTGCGCGGTACCCAACGAATGAGCGAAATGATACTGCGCTTCTCCCTCGGGGCTGCTTGACGGTTGCGCGGTGCGCGGGTTGGTGTCGTCCGGGGGAAAGGATGGCCGGAGATCGTGCGCAGTGCGGCGCCGTTCGGGGAGGCTATGGCGCGCCGTGCACTCGGATGCGGTCCGCAATGCTTGACAGGCTCAACCCCCGACGTTTAGTAGCGCGTATGCGGCGGCGCGTGTGGCGTTCGGTGTGGGACGCGGTTCAGGCGACCGGCCTATGCAGCCTCGCTAGCAGACAAGTCTCGGATTCGAGAGCGCTTTAGGGGAAGCCTTTTTGCCGGACCGGCAGCTGACTCTTCTGACTTGACCTCAGACGTGAGACGACTGACATGACTCGTGCATATGTAAGTAGGCGACTTGCTTTTTGACGGCATCGGCCGCGCGGGGGATCTGGGGGAAGGCCGTTGAACTTTCAGGTGGGAGGCGCTCGGGGACTCCTCCCTGCCGGAGACTGTTGTGGGGTCCGTACCGAATCGAACTGGACGTTTTTTTGGAGGACGAGGAGGCTTAGTTTTAACCGCATATAGCGCACATGGCGCAGACGTCTTGATTAGCGCCGCCAGGCGCACGGCAGGCAGGCAGGCACGTTGGTTCGTAAGCAACACGGCAACCCCATTCCGCCCCATTCGGTGACTGGCGCCCCGGTCAGCAACATCGTCAATTGAACTGAGCTGACATCTGATCGCCTGGGTTGGATATATACAGCGCAAATGTGCCGTGTAGCTACCATCGGACTTCGACACTGCGGCCGGGACCCAATCAGGTTTGTTGGGCTCGACCGAAAGATACAGCACGCCGGTAGATTATCATGGGATGCGGACGCACGGCCACTGGGCCTGGGCCAGCAGGCGTTATGGACCTCGGTCGCCCCTTGCAACGGGCCCCCCAGTCCGTCACCGATTTACCATACCGCGTAATCACAGCGAGGCAGCCAGCGACCGCGGTGGCGCTCGTCACGGAGCCGATACCCCCCGGGTCGCCTTAAATCGTCGTGTGAACCGTCCGTGTTGCTACTCGAAAGCTGCGCCGCGTCTCTCCACCGATGCTGATACCGCACACCCGGGCATGTACACGTTGCAATTGGTGCGCCCCCTGCCTCCAATCCGCCGGCTCGATCAAGACGTGAGATTTGACTGTGGATCATCTCAATCCTCGAAATCGCCGACTTTTTGCACGAGCGGCTGTCGTCTTCCCGCCGGCTCCTTCCCTCCCTCACTCATTCAATGAAACACTCAACACGCCACACACCAAACGCCCGCGTGCCTTTGGCTTTGTACAACGCCAGGGCTCATGACGAGTGGGTTATGACCCAATGAGGATATCCGTGCGTGCGGATATCGGTCTCAGTGCGCGTGAATCCAGCCCAGAGTATCGACAATTGCCATTCCGGCAAAGCGCTCGCGCTGCGGCTACCCGTGACTTATGGGGTCGTTGAAAAAACTAGCCGTCTCGAAAAGTGCCCTCGTAGCACCGCACATCCTATAACAAAAGATCAAAGCGCTACCAGCCTGTCAGCATGCGTCAAATGTTGATCGATGGCGCGCAAAGACCCGTGGGCCAAATACCTACGTACCCAGCAAAGCCACTCACACTGACCCCGGTCCGTTGGTTCTACCCCCCGAACGACCCTTCGGAGGATGTGGAAGCACCCTCCCCGTAACCCCATTACTATATTACATATAAACAAGCACTCTGCACAAAATTATCCCGTCCCACTCGCCCTACTCCCATGCACACTGCGCGCAAAATTGCCCACAGCCCTCAGGATACATATTTATCTTCCGAGGGGTTTCCAACCCAGTGGTTGCACGAGCACCACGAGTCCACGCCGCGGGGCACGTCTCGCCGAACCCCGACGTAACCGCAGTCGCAATCAAAAAGGAGCGCGCAGGAAAGGCTGCAATGTGCGTACGCACGCAATGTGCGATAACGTACGCAGGCCCCTTGCTGGCCCTTGCGTCGCGACAAAATTCCCTTACCGCTACCTCCGCTCATTTCCCTCACCTCCGCTCACTCCCACGTGGCCACTCCAGGCCGCTGCCGCTGCCGCTGCCGCCATTTGGCGCCCTACCCCCGGGTCCTCTGAAACATGTGGATCACAAACAGCCACTCGAGCGCGTGCGCCCCCGCAATGGCCAGGTGCATCAGCTGCTGCGCAGCGCCCTGCACGTGCATGTGCCAAGCGGCGCGGTAAGGAAGGTGAGTTAGACGATGACCCACCGGGAGGCAGCGAGGGAGGGCGGTGGGCCGGAGGGCCGGGAGTTTCGAGGGGCTACGCATCGCCGTTGGCACGGGCGGGCGGGCGGACGGGAGGGAGAACGCCCGGCTGCCATGCGGCGTTCTCTACGGGAGGTCGCACTGCGCGGTACACAGCCTGGAGAGCGGGCACGGGGTGACCGGGCTCTGACGATGAGTAGGTGTGTTTCGGATATGACCCGGTACGACACCCGCGTCCGCCAACACCTTCCGCCGCCAAGAACGACACGGTGACCCCAACTGAGCGACTCACCACGAGATCAAACAAGCCCGGTGCGTAGATGTCGGGGAACGACATAACGTACGTCACCCCGCCGTACAGGAAGCAGAAAGCGATGGCAACAGCGACCCAGGCGGTGTACAGCATGTCGTACTTGACGCCCGCGCCGTCGGCAGTCACCGCCGTCATCGCTTGCCGCAGGTCGAGGGCCGCTTGGAGCAGGATGGGGAAGGTGTAGACAAGCACGACATACCCCTGACAGCAACAGTACGACACAGTACGGCACATCGTTTTCAAAAGGGGTTGTCTGTTGCGCGGCAAAGCAGAAAGCTCGATTGGCGATGACGCCAGACGTCTGCAGCATCAAGTCCGGTTCGCGGCCTGTCCCTGGCGGACAACCAGCGAGGCCGTTGGTGTTTTTGTTGACCCATTTGCCCCTCCATTTTGATGTCGGTACGTAATGTAGGATCTGGGTTTGGCTAAGTTGCCCAACCTGACCCGGCAACCCAAACCAACTCAGGCCAACCCACCGAAGCCCCGATCCGACCCATGGGCCCATGGGTCCATCAATCCAACCCGAACCGGAGCGACCCACCAGCCTCATCCACCGGGGCACCGATATCCCAAAGGCCAAACACAGGCCATCCCACCCACCCACCCACCCACCCACCACGTAGCGTGTGTTTGCTGACTTGTTGATTTCCGCCCCCGCGGGGAGAGCCGACGCATTGTGCCAGGCGTGCAGCGACAGGCCCAGCGTGACGGCCGTCAGGCCCAGCGCGTACGGCAGCGGCATCACAAAGTACGCCATGCCGTACGTCAGGGGGATGGAGGCGATGAAGATGAAGGCGACGTCCAGGGCGCGCCAGCGGCGCAGCACCTCAGGGCTGATGCACAGGAACTGGTGGTAGCCTGCGGGCCACCGGGTGGAGGAGGCGACGCCAATTTGCCAGGTCCGATGTTAGGTCCGGTGCGGTGCGGTGCAGTGCGTTAGATCTGGTGAGTCGATTGACCCTTCCGGTGGGTGAGCTTATGAGGTCGGGGGCCCGGTGCACGTCAGGGAGTGTGGCGGCGAGTGCGGTTCAGCAGCGTTGAGGTTGGCAAACACGAAGGGAGCGAAATCAGGGACGGCCTGCGCCCCGTGCGCGGGTCGGGTTGGGTCCGGCTGCTTCTTGGTTGGCCGCTTTGCTGGGTTTTCCTTATGGGTTTCATCCTGCAGCCCTCGTGCAGTGCGTGATGTGTCACTGAGCCCGAGCTGAAGTAAATCTGGATGTCAAGTAGGGGGTGGGAGAAGGGCGCAGCTCCGAAACCCCGCACCAGGACCCGATCCGGACCCGCGCGCCCTGCCCCACGCACCCACTGTGAACGGCAGGTGAACCGTCGGGCACAGCCACAGGGCCAGGAAGGGTGTGATGTCGAGTCCCCGCGGATGCAGACGCGCCAGGGACCAACCCAGGAGCCACGACGACACGAGCCAGCCTGCATGCCAGGAGTTGAAAACAGGAGCGGTCCCTTTGGATAGGAGGGAGCTGAAAATACAGTTTGCTGCAGTGAGGCAACCTCACCTCGAGGTGAAATTGGCTCACCTCACCTCTGCGTGGTGGACCCGAGCACCCAACACCCAACTGTTCCGTACAAGCAAATGACAAGGAATGCGCAAGAAGCCCTGCCCAGGCCCATGCTGGCATTTCTTGGTGCTCCACCCGAAGTTGTTGAGCCGGGACTATACTGCCAGACAAATCATGTTGGGCGCCCGGGAAAGGACACAATCCCCGTTATCGAGGGTACTGCCTACCCGGGAAACGTCCCCGTGGAGCGTATCGAGGCTTCCTTACCGAATATCATTGTCCAGCTATTCAAGGTCTGGTTATGCCACGTGAAGAGCGACATGAGGCACTCCCGGTAGGTCCCACCCTGACGGTATCCAGTTGTGACACCCAGCAAGCGCAACCCCTGCGGCACTTCTTCCCAGCGTAGACCTGTACGCATCGGGTGCACAACTCCATCCTCGTCGCCAATCTTTGCTGGACTACAACTCGTCGCAGTGATGGACACTTCGCGTCGCGCCCTTGCACGACCCTTCTTTGTTTCTACAGGCTCCGTGCAAGTCATAGCGATGAGGTCTGTGAACATTTCGCAAACCAATTTCACGTTGGTTTTCCAATATTATAACCGGCGATTCGTGGGTCGCGTGAAGAAGTTTTGATAGGCAGCAACTAATGACGGCAATAAATAAAATGGGATAGGCTGGGGAACTGGCGAAATGCGCATTTGTTTTAGTCGATTTAATTACTCATGACGTACGGCATATGTACAACACCACTTAATGCCCGCTGTGCCGTTGAGTAAGCAGCAAAGCCCAGGGACTGTATATCATAGGTGCGGTCGTATAGTTGCAGCAGCGCTGCAAAGTGGGATGCCACAACGGGCCCCGGGCGCCACCACCGCACTTTCACGGTCGCTGCAGCAGGTTCAGCGCTGTCTCAAGTCAACCACGCATCTTATAATGCTATCGCCCGGCAATACTTGCGAAAGTAAAATGTCCAGCTGTTGTTTCGGCAGAGTCCGACCTCCAAGCGCACGTTGAGTTAGCTGGCTCCTTCTCCCGCGAACGAGGTCGTGTGTACGGTGGGCACCCTCAAAGGGTACGCACCCTATACAAACTTTCCTCCTGCACCGGCTACCAAGAAGCGGTCCTGGCAACGGTGCAAGGCTAACGCAAGGACGGACATTGCTGTTGCTGCCCGTTGAGGGCCCGACTGCCAAAGGAGGAGATTCCCAAAGGGTTGCCTCTAGCTTGCGGCCAGCGCTGCCACATCCAAGCTTGGCATCTGCATGTCGTTTGAAACCTATATTCTTTGTATGCTTCCGCTTAACAACGTTGGTGGTCCGGAAGGCAGGGGCACCGCAAAATTGGAAGGTTGCACGCCATCCGCCGCGTGGTCGAGCGACGAGTCATCCACACGGACGGAAGTGCCACTTCAGCTTCAAGGAAAAAATCTCGACCTGCTTGACACATACATCCGGGACGGCTGGTCAAGTTCTGCTACTTGTCCTGCAGGTAGCTGGAGCCCAAGGAGCGACTGATCCCCTGCCGCACATTTCCTCACATTATAGTACACTCTCCGCTCACACACCACCAAACTTTTCTCATTTGATGTCTGCCTTTCAAGGTACACAGACACTGCCTTCACACCTTTCCTTTTTACCCTTAGTCGCTCTTCCTTCAGATTTTCAGAGATTGAATCATCGCCATCATCCGACCCAGCGGCGACCCATGGGTCGGTTTACGCTCGAAGCGGCGCTCGAGGCGGCGCTGGCCTCTGGCTTCGCAGCGCGCCTAGCCACCCTCGCAGCTGTGTCCGCGTCTCATGTTGCGCTCAGCGCTCTGGCGTTCCGCGCATCGGCCCGTGCACCGCCCGGCTCAGCGCGCGCGGCGCTGCTGCTGCCCATCGCGGCCGCCCTCTTCGTGCTGCCGGTCCTCGCTCTGGACGGGAGCGTTGACCCACTTTTGGCTCAGGGCATGTGCTGCCTGATGTCCATGTCCGCATTCAAGGTGCGACCCTGATACATTTTTTCCGGGTGCTTCTTTGCATCAACGTTGGTCAATGTCCCCCTTGGGAATTTGGCGGCAGGGACAAAGCAGCCCGCGGCGCCCGGAAAGAGTTGTGCGAACCAGATTCGCACCAGTTGATTTTATTTTGCACGCCTAAACATCAGTCTTGAGATGTTTGTTGGGAGTTTGTTACACTGCGCTGATGGCCGTTTCTGCGAAAGAAACGCGAATCTCCAGCGATATCAATTTGCTGCCGCATGTGGTTGTGTTGTTCGCCCTGATTCTTCCCGTCGCCAGGTCATCGCGTTGTGCGCAGGGCGCGGCACCCTCGCCGACCCCGACCTGCGTTGCTCCCCTGGCAGCTGGCTAGTCGTCTGTCTGCTGCCAGTCGTCCATATACCTGGGAAACTCGTGACAGGTGCGAGCCCTGTCGTGACATGCTTTGAAGCTGGGTTGCCTTCGAGCTTTGACTGCGCGCACTTCAATGTTTGGTCAGGTGAAGGCCGGCCGCTTGGGGCAAAGCCGATTTCCTCTCGCGCGAGCGTTGCAACGCATGGTCCGTCCCTTGTTAGTCCTTTGCGCGTGCAGACCTTTGCCTTCGCTTTGCTCGTGCCAATCGTTACCGCTCTTCGAAGCGCAGGGTGGCGCAGGCGCTTTGCGGCGGCCTGCCAGTCGCTGGGCTGGGCTAAAGCTAACCTCGGTGCGTTTGCCTCAGTGGGCACAACGCTGTGGCGTTGGTCCCTGGTTAGGATTTGTGGTTAGGATTTGTGGTTAGGATATGTGGATTGGGTCGCACTGGGAGAGGCGCCGGAAAACACGGCACCGCGACACCAGCGGTTCGCGGTAGCGCCTCGTGGTTGTGTGGGATTGTTCGCCCGAGGGCCGGTCCATAAAATCTGCAGGGACCGGTCCAGATATAAACCGCTGGACTCGATACGGCACCTTGATTGCAATGCCGCGCTCGGCTCCGGAACCAGAGCAGCCCGCTCTTCTGTGCCCCGGGCACCAGCAGGGTACCGTACTACAAAAAATCGCACACCCCACAGGGGCCACAGCACCATCGCCCTTCTCACATCCCACATTCTTCCCCCATTTCGCACTTGGCTCACGGAAACAACCCTCGGCGGCCCGCAGCCATCTTCGTGTTGCTGGCGACCTTCTCGACCCTGGGAATACGAGCGGCGGAGAACCGCCTGCGCGAGCTGGCAGTCGCCGCCAGCGCCGCAGCAGGCGACGGCGCCAATGCGGACGTGGCAACGGCGGGTCCCGCCGTCGTACTCGCGCTCCATCTGATCCGAGCCGTGTGGTACTTCGGCCTTGGTAAGTACGACCCCCTTACTCTCGGATGGCTGCGAGCACAGCCAAAACAGCAGGCTTGCGCGGCCTTTCCGATTACGTTGGTGTTGGGATCCCTTTCCTCCATTCCTCCCCCTCGCCCCTTCTCGCCCTTTCAACCGGCGTCACGTACGGTACCCGTCATGTCATACCGCGCCCTCCCCCTCCCCCTCCGCCTCCGCCTCCCCCTGCCAGGTGTGGCCCTGATGTGTGAAGTCAACGGGATGGGCCAGCTGGTGGACACGGCGGCGATGTTGTTGGCGGGACTGAGAGTGGAGCTGCACTTCGATCGAGTGTGGCTGGTGAGGGTGTGAGCGAGGTGAAGGGAGTGTGCTGGTGTTACCCCAGCGCCCCGGGTGACCCCCGGGTGATGGTTGTGCGGGTGCGGGCGCGCGTCAGTCCATCTGCCTGCCTGCCTGCCTGCCCGCCTGCCTGCCTGCGACTGTGTGTTGCATCTCCGTTGTCCGTTCCGACTGCTGCCCTGCCCTGCCCCGCCCCGCAGGCCACCTCGTTTGCGGAGCTGTGGGGTCGGCGCTGGAACCTGACGGTGACGCAGGTGCTGCGGCCGGCCTGCTACGACCCCTTCATTGAAGGTGGGGATGGGGGTGCGGGTGGGGAAGAACCGGGGGGAGCCGCAGCGAGGTAGCGGTACCCGGGAGGCAGTCCGGGAGAGGGGGCTGGCGAGCGGTGGCTGTGCGCCTGCGGGTTGGAAGCTCTGAACGGCGGGGCGGGGCGGGGCAGGGTGGCCGGGTGAGAAATCGGGCGCGCGCGAAAGCGCAAATTTCCTAACACACATACACACTCACTCACCGGTGGTAGTCATTGCAACCATCGCTGCGGCGGCGGGTTGCGACGGAGTGACTGTCGATGTTTCTACAGCACGCAGACGAAGCGCGCCCTTCCGGATTCGAGCGGCAGCTTGTCCTTCCCGGGGGCATTAGTGGTCCCTTGACACTGTGATCTGTGTTTTGACGTACACAGGGCACTGGGTGGTGGACGCGTCGCCGCCAGCCGTCACCAAGCCATCCTCCCCCAGGGCCGCGCCCGACTCCCATTTGCTGTCTCCGCTGGGTCCAAACGCCGACGGTCCTTACAAGCCCGATGCCGTACTGTGCGACACTCCGGAGCAGCCCGTTGCACCGGACCAGATGCGAGTGGAGCCCCGAGAGGACGACGCGTCGGACGCTTCGTCCACTTTCCAGTTCCGGGCGCCAGTTCGCGCCGGCGGCGCTGATTTCGCGGCGGCGGACGCCGCGGCGGAGTCGGAGGACGTGGCCGCGAGTGACGATGGCAGCGGCGGCAGCGCCGCCGCCGTCGCCGGCGACTCGCCGCGGCGGCGGCTTCCCAACATTCCCGACGGCCTCCGCCGCGGCAATGACCCGTGGGTCGGTAGCGGTAGCGGCAGCAGCAGCGCCGCTACTAACGCCTCCCGCAGCCCGGTGGCCCTGCCGTACAGGTTCGCCGTCGCTCCATCACCCGACGACAGTAGCCACAGCGGCAGCAGCAGCCGTACGACCAGTCGTACCAGCAGCAACATCAGCGGCACGAGCGCGAGGATCTCCGAGCGCAGTGTCAGCTGCGGAGAGGACGCCGCCACCGCCACCGCCGCCGCCGCCACCGCCACCGCCACCGCCACCGCAAAGGGCGGCGATTACGCGAGCTACCTTTTCAAGGCCGTGCGCCGCAGGCGCGTTGCCGCCGCCGCCGCCACCCCCCACGTTGCTACTGTCACCGCTACCACTCTGCCGGTCAACTCTTCCTGGGCTCTAGCCGGCAGGCCCGCTGCGGTGCCTCCGCCGCCGCGGGAGCTGGCGCTGAAGCAGCAGCAGGCGGTGCTGGCGCCGCCGCAGCCGCAGCAGCAGCCGCAGCAGCGGGGCTCGCGGCCGGGCCGGCCGTCCCGGGCGCGGCGCTTCGCTGGCACACAGACGACGTTTTTGGTTTCGGGGCTGTGGCACGAGCTGGTGTTTTTCAGCATGTGCGGAAGCACCTCGGGAGGCAGCTGGCTGCTGCTGTTCACGATGCAGGTCGGTCAATTGATGTGTCAGTCGGTCAGTAGATTCAATCGGTCGGTTAGTTGGTTAGTCGGTCGAGTAGGCAGGCAGGAAGGCAGGAAGCTGGCCAGGGGTGGGGGCTGGGGAGGGTTGCGTAAAGCGACCGAAGCGATCCAAAGCGAAGCTGCACTGTGCTGCACCCATCAAGACCCCCCACCAGTCCCGCTTCTCATCGACACGAGGCCGCCTTTACCTGCACCCTCCTGCCACCCTCCTGCCACCCCCCAGGCGCCCATCATGATGTTGGAGGCGCAGCTGAAGAAAGCGGCTCGGAGGAGGGGGCGGAAGCTGCCGCCGCTGGTGGCGCGTGTGCTGGTGCACCTCACCTTCTTCATCCAGGTAGGTGTGTATGCAGGCACCAGGCAGGGGTACGACGCGCGAGAGGCAGCACTTGAAAGGGCCAGTGTCTGGGGGACGTCAGCAAGGGGACGTCAGCGCTCATCAGGGGGCGAGGGGGAAGACGGGCAACTGGCCGCGATTGGCGCAGCGCAGCCGGGCATGAAGCTGCGCTAGCGCGCGCGTGTCACTCACCCGCCCCCTCCGCCCCGTGGCCTGCCCTCTCCCAGCATGTGTGCCCCCCACTCCCCCGCCCCCCCGCCCCCCCGCCACGCAGCTGATGCTCCTGTGGTACCCCCCCATGGTGCGGAGCGGGATGATGGCGAGTCTCACCCACACGGGAGACAGCGTGGCGGCGGCGGCGATGACTGCCGTGTCGGCGGCGCGGTGGGGCGCGGCGACGGCGCTGGCGGCCGCGGGTTTCAAGGAGCCGGGGCTCTGAAGCTGTTGCCTGTCATTGCGCAAGTTGTCGCAGCCGTGGGTGTTGTAGGTGTGGGAGGAAGCATAAAAAAGGAACTCGCAGCGATGGGGCGGCGCCGACGATGTATGGGTCTGGTTTTACTAAATTGTCACACGACGAGGAGTGGAGTAGATCAATCTTACAGTGCGATGTCCGAATGGGGGATCATCGCCGTAGCTCGGGGGATCCGGTAATGTGTACGGCAGCGAGGAACGACACGGCCATCCAAACTCCAAACGGTTTGCACGACTGCACAGCGACGTGCTCGGTGCTGGTCTACCGGGGAGAGAGAGAGAGAGAGAGAGAGAGAGAGAGAGAGATGCGGTGCATCATCAGAGGATTCGGCTTTGGGTGAATGCTGCGGCCGTCATCCGGTTGAACTCAGAGGGCCGATTGGCGGGTCGGGTCGGCTGCGTAGGTGCGCGCCCGGAGGATTTTCCTGTTTTGATAGTTTTGTTTTTTCGCCGTCCGCTCGTCGGGTACCCGCCGGGTGGACCGGGGCAAAACATCCCTTGACGTGCCGGGCTTCACAGCCTCTTGACTTGCTGTATGGCGCCGTGTCTGCCAATGCCCGGCGCCGTTGCCGTTGCCGGTCAGCGGCTGTGTGCGGGGCTGCCCTCCCCGTCGAGAACCAGCAGCGCTGTTCTTACGTCATCGATTTTGTAGTTGCGAAAAGTTGCCACATAGTTGCCATGAACTATAAGGATCTGTATAAATGCATGACGACGAGCGAGATTTTGGAGATTTTGTTTTCCATTCCCCAGAGTTGTTGAGCTGTAAGGTTAACACTGCCGATGCGGTGCGGTGAGTGCCCTCCGATGGGTGTTGCGGGTGTTGCGGGCGCTGGGGCTGCTGAGGGGCGTGAGTTGCCTTGTTCCGCTTCCCGCCGTGGTGCCCGATATGCAAGGCACGCGTGCACCCCCGGAGCCCCTCCGTGCTCTAGGTGAAGAGGCAGGACAGGTCTCTGCGCCCCACCCCCTGCCAGCTGTGGCGTCTAGTTGTCCGTGTTTCTTTCTGTTGCGAGTGCCGGTTACTTGATGTTTTTCTTGCCGATTTTGCTGTGGCTGTTCAGTGTTGCTGCGAGCAGACCTTCAGACACACACCGGCAGTGCTACGTGCTCTTGAGGAAATTCGTATAACAGTACCGGTACGGAGCTGTACGACAGGAGTCCGACCCAAAGGCTCGTCTTCTCGCCCCTGATTGGGAACGCGACGCTGCAGGGCCAGCCCGAGTCAAAACATACCGATATAATGCTCCTTTCGTAATGCGGAAAACCTTGGGACAGGATTCGGCATGAAAGCCCCCAGGGGGGCGACACCTGCATGACACCACCGCTGAGTGGTTGGAGCAGTTACCAAGCAAGTCTTGAGGCACGGTAGCTGGCTTACGCCGCCTGAGGGCGACCTGATCAGGGGGGCAAACACCTGCAAACGCTCCGCTGGCTTGACGCGGGCCTGCTATGCGTGATAAGTGGGTTCAGACATGCGAAACACAGCGAAGGATCGGAGGGTGAGAATGGCGAAGGAACCCAGCAAGGATGACCGGGGGGAGACACCATAGGAGCTACGAAGTGCAGGTCTGTTGAGAGCCAACGTTGTCACCATCCAGCCATCCGGGGGCGGCCATTGCACGGAGGTGTGGGCGCATTCGGTGACACACAGGCCCCTGACGCGATCTGTGTTTCGTCTTTGTAAGGCGGTGCCCTCAATTGCTTGATTCCTGAACGTGGCCATTAGGTCGACGGTTTGTGTGGGGGTCGTAGCCCATTGCCGCGTTTGAAAGCACTTGCGATCGGCTCGGTTGCCTTCCCCTGTGCCCGGCGTATTTGAGTTGGTTGGATATACAGTTGCCAAGCGAGATTTGGGTCTGAAATTGGTGGCAGACGCGACAGGAATGAAGCTCGGGAGCGCGTGCACCAAGTCCTGCCTGTCGGTGAGGCAGTATGCCCGAAGTGCTGCGTGCCTTACCTCCTCCTACCCTCAATGCGCAAACAGTGATAATCAGCGCGTCAGAGATGCCATGAATATAGATGATGATGTAGTAATTGCGTGTGACATGCCCGCGCGGCTTGTTGGCAGTGCCGACGGCGAGGTTAAACCCCGTGCTGGCCCGTGGGCCCTCCTGCGAACAGGAACACAAAGCAACCCACTTCCCTAGGCTCTTCGATGAACGCATATACGTGTATGTCAATATACATATGACGCCATGGCACATCGTTCGGGGATCGCGGCACCAACTTTTTGGTCCGGTTACACCGCTAGAATAACGGACATCGTCGTATGAGGACTATCGGCCGTCGCGGAGACAATCTATCCAAAGGTGACTCAAACAATCACATAATTTTGATTGAACGCTAGCTTGCAACTTATACTAAATCAACGCCACTGTGCACTTGCTCAAACATTATGGGTCCGCAAGCCCCCACTGATGGCCATCATGAAGTAAAGCCAGGAATTATCGTCGATTAAATTACGTTTCTTGGTGTAACTTTCTGATGACAATGGAAGACGGGGACGAGCAAATTAATAGAGGGAAAATTGAGGGCAGTGTTGGAACAGCATCCGGGCGCGTTTCTTTCGAGGATAGTGAAGCATCGGATGCTCGTAAAGCATCCAAAGGCGTGCCGCTTGTTGGCGTTGCCGACGGAGGCGACATCGCAAGCCCATCGCTTGCAGGAGACCGCAGCAATGTAAACGTGGCAACATCTGCAGGTGTTGGCGGAGCCATAGACGATGTAGAATCTCTAAGAAATGCCGCAGGCGAAGCTTCCGTACCGGACCGCGGCGCTGACCTCGACGCCGCGGCGGGCGAAGCTTCATCGGAGCTCCCGGTGGGGACAGGCGGCGGCGACAGCAGCAGAGGCGGCAGTCTTAGCAGCGTAGCAGCAGCAGGGTTGGGTGCCAGCGGCTACGCGGATGGCGAAGGGGCCGAGGGAGCTGCCGCAGCGGCGGCGGAGGGAGCTGCTCAGCTTGATGACGCTCGCCCCGACGCAGAATCGCCGCAGAGCCAACAACTCCCTGCGACCACTGTTACGGAGGAGGTCCCGGATGGCGCACAGCTGATGGGCGAGCCAAGCGCCTCCGCGGAGTCGGAGGCCCCGGCCATCGCGCCGGCGGAGGCCAGCGGCGTCTACAACGGCGCCGATGGCGGCACGGAAGGCAGCGCCGGTGGCGGCGCCGAAGGCAGCGCTGATAACGGCGCAGCCGATGGCATCGATAGTCGAGCCGACCGCCGCGATGGCGATGCCGCCGGAGGTGGTTACGGGGCGGCGGATGGCGGGTCCCTCCCTGGACCGGACGACGCCGCTCCGCTGGGCGAGGAACTTGGCTCAGCAGCTGACGACGTGCCTGGCTCTGTTGATGGTCCGGAGGCCAGGAATGGTGTTTCTGCCGGGGCTGAGGCTGAGGCTGAGGTTGTTGCTGTTGATGCCTTGAGCGCTGGCGGAAATTCCGCTGAGCAACCCGACGCTGCTGGCGGCGAGGCCGCTGACGGCGACGCACCGCGCGCCGCGGCCAGCCTCGACGATGCTGCAAGGCTTGACGGCGGCGCGTCCGCCGCCGCCGCCAGCAGCAGCGGCGGAAGCAGCGGCAGCGGCGGCGGCGATGGGGTGACTGGGGATATGCGGCCGTCTGCCAGCAGCCTCGGCGCCAGCGACGGCCGTACGTCCGCCAGGCGATCCGGCGAGGGCGCTGGGACTGACGGCGGCGGCGGCGGCGCCGCCGCCGATGCGGCGGCGGAAGCACCGGCCGCGGCCGTGCGGCCGCCCAGCGCCGGTTCGGACGCGGCCGAGCTGCCGTCGGCGCGCGGCGGCCGCCGGAGCTCCTACGTATCGCCGCAGTACGACACATTCGAACGGTCCGCGTCCACCCTGAGCTCCGGCTCCCGTCGCGCTGGCGGCGCCGTGTCCGTCGTGCCGTCCACTGTGCTAATATCAGCAGTGGAGTCTGCTGCACAGTCCGCCGCGCCGTCTGCCGCGCCGTCCATGTCCCCACTGGCAGGCGCGAGCGTCGCCGGCGCCAGCGAGCGGCCCCCGACCGGCGTTTCGTCGTCCACGTCGAGGCCCGGCAGCGCGGCGCGACGCGGCTCCGCCGCCGGCAGCCCCGTCGTGTCCAGGCCCGGCAGCGCCAAGCCGCGTCAATCCTCCGAAACCACCGCCGCCCTGCCGAATGGCAGCGGCGGCGGCGCGCCGCCCGAGGCGGCCGCCGCGTCGTCGTCGCCATCGTCGTCGCTGCGTCCCAGCGGCACCGCCAGCACTGGCGCCGCTAGCACCGTCCGACAAGGCAGTGTGGCGTACGCCTGGCGCGCCAGCAGCGCCGGCGGAGACAGCGCCGCCGCCGCCGCCGCAACGGCGGCCGCGGCGGTGGCAGCGGCGCGGCCCGGGAGTGCCGAAGATGCGGCGGCGACGCCGCGAGCCTCCGGGTTGAGTCGAAACGCGTCCTTGTCCTCCGAAACCAGTAATGTGGCGCGGCGGATATCTGGATCGGCTGTCGTACAGCAGGGTGACGACGGCGGGGGCCTGGCCGCGGCGATGGTTTCGGCGGCGGCGACGCCGCCGCTGCTTCCGCCGGTGGCCTCACAGCCCGACGCTTCGTCGAGCTCAGTGTACGGCAGCACCACCGACCGCACCAACGTGCTGTTGTACAGCTCAGCTGGGGAGCTCCGCCGGCCGGCGTCGCAGGGCGCCGTGGTTTCGGGGCCGCCAAACCCGTTGCCCCCGCTGCCCCCCTCCGCATCGAGCGGGCTGCTCTTGGCCGTAGAGCGGTCTAAGCCGCGATCCGTGGTTTCGGCGCCCGCTGGCGATATCCGCTCAGTGTCCGGCGGCGCGGCGGGATCCGCCAGCGGCGGCGCCGGCGGCGCCGCGGCCCCGGGCACCATCCCCGCGGTTCGGCCACATCCGCCGATGCACCTCTTCCAGACTCACGTGCAGCCCAAGGGCCCGCTGGACGAGTGCACGACACAGGCCGCCAGCCAGCATGTACGGACGGTCTGGTCGACGTCCAACATTTGCGGCATCCGCTCTCTGCCCAACGCACTGAGTCCCGACTTCAGGTGCGCATTAATGGCGGCGCGGCACGGTGTTGCGGTGGTGGTGGGGGGGGGGGGAGGGGGGTAGAAAATGATACCGCAGCGGAGACGAGGACGGCGTTAGCGAACGGACCCTGAACCCAGTAATACTTACCGAACATACCTGTAACCTTACCGAGCTGAAAAGACGCTGCGACCGCGTCGTCGCCAGACCAACCCGGACGGACGTTTACGCGCGACAGCACAAGAACGGCACGAACGCCCGGACAAAACAACCCGACAAATTGTAGACTCGCCTGCGCTCAATGGAGGAAGCGAAGCGGGAAGATACGAAGGAAAAAGGGTGTGAGTAATGGCAATGGGCAACGGCATTGGCAGCGAAGGAAGGAGCGAGCAGGCAAGCAAGCAAGGCAAGACACACAGAAACCCACGAACGAGCTGGGGCGGCGACGGGGTGCAAAAGAGGGCAAGAAGGGGCAGCTGGGCATAGAAGAAAGGGATACGGAAGGGCAAAATGTACGACGGGCAGGAGGCGGAAGGCAGAGGAGAGGGGGCAGAGGAGAAGAGAAAGGCAAGGCGAATGGCAGTGGGAAAGACAAGGGCAGAAGACAGACGAGTGCGGGAAGGACGGAAGGGCAGGGGGAGGGGTACGAGGGCAAGGGCAGGGGCGAGGAGAAGGGAAGAACGACGGCAGGAAAGGGGAAAGGGCAGAGGCAGCGGGGCGCGGGGAGACGATGCGCAGGAGGGGCCGGGTGGCGGACCGTGAAGAGTCGGCTCCCCACCACACCGGCCGAGCGCGCAGGCCACCATGCATGAGGGGCCTGGGGGGGGAGGGGGGGGTGGGTGAGTGAGGGCGCGAGGCTGGAATCGGCGGGAAAACGAAGCGTGGATGCGGATATCAGAGTTCCGGTATCCATGTAGGGTACCGTATAGTTGGTGGGAGGGCATCGCATCACACGCCCGGAGAATGTTCAGGCATCGTCCACTCGGGCGGGCTTAGGGTTTTGTCCCGTACTGCAGCCCCGGGCAGTGCTTTCCAGCCCCACTGACACGCGACTGAAGGCAAGTAAAGAGCAGCCCTACAGAGCGAACCGAGATGGGCCCTCAACCCAGCCGTATCCAGCCCGATTCAACCTGGCCGAACCGACCCGGGGGTCGCGTGGCTGTTGTGTACGCGCCGTACTGCAGGGACCGGTTGTACGAGGAGCTCGTCCAAGCCGCGCACCGCGACCGCACCTTCACGGCCCCCAGCCACAAAGCCCAGCTGTCGTACGGCCTGGAGGGTGGCCCCCTCGGCATGCCGCTGAGCGTCGGGCAGAAGCAGGTGGCTCGGATCAACCCGTTGGCCGGGGTGAGTATTGTACGACAGAATGCCGGGCAGGGACACGCACAGCAGGGGGGCCAGCGGGTTGCTGGCGGCGCGCTACGACTGAGTAGATCCAGATCCAGATCCGGGATGTGGTGCCCAAGATGAGATTACCGTATGTGATAGGTAGCCCGGGAGTTTAGGATCTCGGATGCCCGGGGGTCGAGGGTTTGGTAAGGAGTCGGGTACACGGGCGCGTGTGGGGAGTGAGGGCGGAGGGCGACATCTGGTCCCCAGCCGTGGCGCCGAGGTCCAGGATCCAGGATCCAGGTTCCAGGCACCATCTTGGAGCCCCATGCTGAGATGTGGGCCCCCTCGCCGTTCTGTGCCTCCCCCCTCTCCACCGCTGTCCCTCTCCCCGTGCTGTCAGATGTTCACACAGTACGAATACCTGCCGTCCGAGTACGATAGGGTGAAGCTGACTGGCAAGTTCGACCGCCTGAAGCACAAGCTGGCGCAGGTACGACACACCGGACCGGGATAGCTTGCCGTACGACTTCCCCACCGACTCGCCCACCGCCCGTTCGCGCCCCCCCCCCCTCCGCGCAGACCTCCCCCAACGAGTTCGTGGTGCGCGCACCCCCCGCGGCGCTACACGGCGCCCCGGCCTTCTCCGAGTTCACCTACGCCACCGACCCCACGGACGCCTACACCGCCTGCTTGCACGCAGACGCCGACCTGGGCAGATCCAAGTGAGGGCCCGCCCGACGTAACGAACAGTCGCCCGAACCGAACAAACTGCTCTACGGAGTCGTTCTCCCGCCCTCGCCCCTCTGCCCTACAACGCGCTGCCGCCCGCACCTGCCCCGCCCCAGCCCCTGTTTTGTGGGAGTGGCCCATGATATCGGAACAGGTTCCTCTTTTGCTCCTTGAGCAGTGAGGGCTCGAGCCTGGTTTTGGGATCGTGTTTTTTTGCAACTGCCTCGTCTTCGTCTGGGGTGTGTGCAGGCTAATACCCAACTCGTTAGGTGGCGAAGGGTCTTTGTCAACCATGGCGCTTGTTCAGGGTGCTGTCTGCGCTTGGTGTGTCGTGAACACACGACCGCTCCTGCCGTCGCTTCCGTCTCAACGCTGCTGTCTCATCTTTACTACCGGTACCCCGCTATGGCCACCCGTCCTCTCCCGCTCGGTGCCCTTGCAGGGTGGTTGCCGGTCCCTTCTACCCCTCGGGCCGTGTGCATCAGTCCAAGGTGCTCAAGGGGCGAGTGGACGAGTGCATGATGCGGCTGTGCAAGCAGCTGAGCGACGACTGGCCCAACAGCTTCATGCAGGTCCGCTCGTCACACTGCTGGCTGCGCTTGTACTGCCTGCTGTCTACGTCCTTGTACTGCCTGCTGTCTACGTCCTTGCCTTGTACTGCCTGCTTTCTGCGTCCTTGTACTGCCTGCCAACCTAGGTGCGATCGAGATCAGTGGTGACAGGATTGTGGCGTGTGCGTCCGCGACCCACTCCCGATTCCCCCGGGTGCCGGGTCCGAGCCCGCCTGCCTGCCTGTCTGTCTGTCGCCCCCCTGTCTACTCTCCTCTCACTCCGCTTCTGCTTCACCCCCGTCCGCAAGCAACGGGCTCACACCGAGCCCTCCCTCCCTACCTCGCTCCGTCCGTTCGCTGACGCCGTCTCCTTCTCCGCTGCGATATTTTCTTTTTACCTCCCTCCCTCCCTCCCCCCTCCCCCCCCCCGCCACGTCCCCTCGCCTGCAGGTCTTCGAGGACCGCAACGGCAGCGTGGTGGCTTGCTTCCACAAGGCCTCCGCCGTCAGCGAGGGCGACCTGAGCTCCTACATGAACACATTCGCCAAGAGAGATCACGTGGTGGCCACCTACCAGCTCACAAAGGACGCCACGCGCTGGGGCCTGGTAGACGAGGCCTCCGGTGCGGCCTTCTACGTGCTGTGGCCGCCCTGGGTGCGACACAGGTGAATGGCGGCTGGGGACTGGGGCGGGGGCGGGGGCGGGGACTGGGACTGGGGCGGGGTTGGAGTGCAGTGCGTCGTTGAGGCTGTGCGGGGGAGGCTGGGGCGGCTCCACAGTCTCGGCGGGGCGGTGGGGCCGGGACGGGGGCCCGGGGCTGGAGGGAAGGGCAGGGGGCCAGGGGCTGTTGGAGAACACGGGGAGGCGGAGGGAGGAGGTCTGGAGCGCGAGGAGGGACGGAGGGAGGGAGGGGAAAGGAAAGGGAAAGGGAAAGGGAAAGGGAAAGGGAAAGGGAAAGGGAAAGGGAAAGGGAAAGGGAAAGGGAAAGGGAAAGGGAAAAGGAAAAGGAAAGGGAAAAGGGGCCGGTGGGAGAAGGCGGCGGCGGAGGAAGGACAAGGTGAGGCGGTGGCAGACGGCGAGGTCGGCGAAACACGACGAGGTCACGAGGCAGGCGCGGCACCGATGCACTCCCGGAGTACGGCGCCAACGCCGGGCGACGGTTTGTGTCCCAGGGTATGAGGCCCGGGGAGAATTCTGACTCACATCGCCTCGTCGCCTGGCGCCGCCTCGTTGCCCGCGTGTCTGGACCCCCACGACCCCTCCTCCAGGTACCTGGGGCCGCACACCGCCCCGCCCGCCTCCGAGACCCCATCCGGACGTCCGGGGACACGCGGCAGCAACAGCAGCGACGACGAGGAGGACGGCGACGCGGGCGCGGGGGAGGATGCGGGCGCGGGGCAGGGGCAGGGCCAGGGACAGGGTACTGACGGCGGAGACGGGGTACAGGTCGGGGGCGGCGGCGTGCCGATGGGGTACCCTAACCCGCCGTTGGACGTGTTTGCAACCTTCGGGGCGCAGCGGAGGACAGGAGTGTACTAGCTGGATGTGGGTGTGGGGGCTGGTGGGGGTGTATTGGGCGGCGTGGGGCTTGCTGGTGGCGGGGCGGGGATGCACGAGGAAACGGATGAGATTGACGGTGTGAGACGACCTTGATAGGGTGCTTGGACTGAAAGGAATGCATGTGCGATGGGAGTGCGATGGGACGGTGCGTTTTTGTTTTCATCGTGTGCGTGGTTGGGGTTGCATTTTCTTTAATGTTACAGTGTGGGGGGCTTCTGGGCCCATTCTAGGGTGAGGGCACCGCCCTCCTATAGGGTCGCATTTGCAGTGCGTGGTGCAGTGGCTCGATTTCGTGCGCTTCGTGGATACTGTGTTTTAACTTCTTATGCCACAGCGTGGAAAAACAGAGAGGGTAGATCACGTTGACTCCTTGCGTATTGTACCGATCGACAACACTGTACGATAGAGGATTGGACGAGCAAAATCTTCTATGCAAAAAGTGCTTCGCTTTTCTCCTCCTGATCAGTCTAAGATGCCAATTGCAGCTTGGCAGTAGAAGGAGTAATTTCACCTTAGATCTGATTGCAAATCGTTGCGATACAGTGTATCAACATGCTCGGTCTACATCGGCAGCGCTGCACGGCGAATGCCAACCGCGCAGGACCACGTTCAAACGTTACAGTGCGCGCAGCTGCAGTTGGTAGGTTTCGGGAAGGAGTGCCGAATTGACTTGCAGGAGTTGGTGCCGTTGGAAACCCTCTTCGCGACGATAGAAAAACTTAATCAGCGCATGCTTGGCGGCCCACCGACATAGTACATGCGGCTGATGTAACAGGCGGACCTATTGCTACTCGACCGCTCTTGCTCCACGCTGGAGACGCCACCATGAGCGTGCCCTTCACGATGGAACAGGCGCAGCAGTTGCAGGCGAGTACCTGCATGATAAAAGACGCGCACCCATCCCATCTGGTGTTTCGGAGGGCACCCTTCGAAACCAGCACACGCTGTTCTCGGGAGGAGATTGATTCCTGGACAGGGGGCGCCGTGCACTTTCTTTTGGACACTATGAATGGAGACCCGTGCGCCATGGGCTTCGTGCCTATACATTCCGCGGGAGGATGCAGTGGGCTTCCCTCTCAAAGCAGTCAAGCACGGTGTATTGGCCTCCTGGGGGCCGTCGACGAACCATCCGCTTTACAGCTCCCGACCGTCACCCATCCCCCCGTAGGCGGCGTTCCAGAAGCTGTTCCAGACGTTCGCCGAGAAGCAGAAGGCCCAGCGTCCCAAGCGCTGGGACATGATGGAGTGGCGCCAGGCGGACCAGGACGTCGGCATGGAGGTGGGTTTCGGAGGTTTGGTCCCTGATCCTTACAACGCAGCCACCTCGAGCACATCCCTCGGGCTGCTGCTGTGCCTCGTACCTCCGCAGACCCAGCCGGCCCTGAGCTGCGCCCACAACCCCCAGCTGCTCACCATTCAGCCCCTTAAGTCACCTGTGTTCTCTGTTTGCACTGTAAAATACTGTGCTCCTGACAGTCCCTGCGCCACTGCGAGGCCGGGTCTCTGCCGCACGCGATATGGCAAAGCTTCAATCCTACCGTGCCTTGTGCGTAGGTGTTTTGTAACCCCAACGCGCACACCACTGCCTTCGACGCCAAGCTGCTCATCACGCTGTGGTCTCGGGGCGGGCTCAAGATCACGACGGAGGCGCGGCTGAGCTCCGTCACAAGCGATGTAGACAACTTCCTGCAGGGGTAAAGTTGCCAACCGGACCCAGTGGAGTATGGAAAAAAATCCCGGGACCAGATCGGAGCGTAATGGAGCGGCGGCAGCACGGGCCCAGCCTGTTTGGTTACAAGCTGCAGTTCTGGCGTTCGGTAGCATGATCGGCAGCGCTGCCGGACAGACGGATGACCGGCGCGCATGCATTCAGTTGACGGCCCTTCACGCAGCGGTTGACGGCCCTTCACGCACGTCACTGTCTCCACGGCTGCGCATGACGGCCGGCCGAGAGCGCAAGTGCGAACAGGCGCTGATTCGGAGCTGGGCGCAGGGGTGGGCTGACTTCTTTTATTGTGGAGTGTTGCTCCTTTTATAGCCCAGAGCGAGCGCTAGCAAGGTGGGGACATGCGGCCGGGCACCAGATACCGAGTCCCGGGAAGCAGTGTGCGCAGATACCGCTCTGCCCTTGCGTTCTATTCTCGAAGGTTTAGGTGGGAAATCCAATCTTCGAGATTCTTTTTAGATTCTCCAGGGAGCCGCTAGTGGGAATTTGTGTGTGTGTATTGGAGTGGTGTGACAGTGGGTAAGCGTTTGGACAGGAAACCCCTGGTGGTCAACCAGATGTGCGACCGGAGTGAGTGTGTCGGGAACGTTTCAGCCATTTGTGGCCCCGGGCAACCTCCAACTTGTGCTGACGAATTACCCGCCTGATGCGTTTAGCGTTGCTCAGGTTGGTAAGTCCAGACTTTGTTCCTTTAATTACGTGAAGGCGCAGGATTGCCCTCTTTGATTCAGAAAACAGTTTTGTTTCGCATCCTCGCCCCACACAGCGCGTTGCCCTTTGTAACATAGAGCGCGAGTGCGCAGCCACGCGATAAGAGACCTGCCATGGGCCCCCTGGCGATGGTGCACTTCAGCTGAAGGCCACAGGCCCTGTGTACAGGCGTATTGGAGACATCAACGCGATAGTGGCTTGGCAGTAGCAGAGCCCCGGGTAGATACGACTAGTCCAGCGACGCAGTGCAGCTACACTGTAACTCTCTCATTTTCTGCCATAAGTTACACGACGTCCCAGAATTCAACACAAGGGCGACAGCAGACCCACGTCCGAGCCCCGCGAAAATCATTCCGACGGCTCATGGCCTTTCCAAAAACATGCGCCGCGGAGGCGGGCCGCTGCGGGGCGCCATGCCACGATGTGCCACATCTGCACCAGATCATGCAAGCAATGCTCCACGACCGAGTGACGACCGACGACCAGCATCCGGGACAGCCCGTCACACCAAATCATGGATCATTGTCGAACCACGCGAACACTCGTGCCACCAACACACCCTACTCAGTCACATTGCCAATGTCCACCCCGTGCTGCTGTCCACCCCGTGCTGCTGCTCGCGCAAACACGCACAAGTCACCAAGAAACCGGCCAACAGGGCCCACTCCGGCACGTTCAGTGCCCAGCAAAAACGGGCTCCGCCTTTGCCCCTGACGCCAGCATCTTAACGCGGCATGGCCCTAACCACCCTTAGACGGACAAGTTCAAACGCTTTCATCCGCTGCCAGCGGGTGCAGTGAGCAGACGCCCCGGCCGCCAAGGCTGTGCTGTCCCGCCAGCTGTTTGCCGACGGCCCACGCGCCGAAGTAGGTCATCCGCCCCCGCAATCCGCCGCTTAGCTGGCGCCACCGGACGACCTGAAAGCATCCCGTTGAGACACATCAGTGCAGTAGAGCAGGTGTGGGGCATCGGCGGGGCATAGAGACAGACGTTGAAAGTGGTAAATCAACCACGACCAGCTTATGTGAGGGAGACCTTGGGAACACGCCAGGGTGATGCCTGGTTGCTGACTGGCACAGCCATATTCCGGATGAGGACGGGAGGGTGACAGATGGGTCAGCTACGGGTGGGATGTGCGGGGGCCGTACAAAGCCCAACTTGGACCACCCACTCGCCCCGGTGCCAGCCGTGGGAGGCAGCCATCCCAGCAGCTCTGCCTTCCCAACCGGATCACACGGCTCGACAACATTACCTGCGTCTTTGAGCCGCTTACTGGCTCTTAGCCTCGCCCTTGCTGATCACCGAGAACTGAGGAGGCGGCGTGGGCAGGGTCTCATACTTGGCCGGCCCGTGGCGCTTGTCCGCAGGCGTGTACTGTGATATGAAAGGCAAAAGGTACGAGGCAATAGCTGTGGATGCGGGCGTTTGCGCGGCTTGCGCCAAATAAAGAAGGAATTGCGCGAGCGGCTGGAAAAAAGCTAAGCTGGAAGGTGTGCCACTGAAGTCCAGCGCTAACATGCACTATAAATGTAAAATAAAGCTCATAATGCTCCAGCACAGGCTAAGAGACTTCCTGTCAACAAACAGCCCAGAGCGAAGTACACCACAAGATGCTGGAACGAGAGGCCCGCCTGTAGAGTACCTTAATCGGCCGCGAGCGTGCGTGGTGCTTGGCACCCTTGTGGCGGGGCTGAGTAGCGTTGCAAGCAACGTTGCGAGTGGCGGCCTGAGTGAGGGCGAACATTTTGCCCGGTGCCAAACTAGTGCGAGGTGGAACAAGTTGGTGCTCGTGTACCGGCTGCAAACAGTCACTACAGGCGAGGAATATTATATGTGGGAACTTGACTGTTAAGACTTGCCCATTTGGCAGTTTGTGGGCCCGATATATGGTTGGTACGAAGCAACGAACGAGGACATATTTTCTCTCTCCGTTACAAGGCTTGGTTGATGTAATCAACATACATCCTACGCCACTTCATGATGGCGGTAAAAACGTGAGAGACGACTAACGCCCGCACAGGCCACTCCCTGCGCCTCAACGCGGCGCTCCAGCCAATACTACAAGTCCAACACCATAATATACACAGTCACCCGCTGCCATGGGTCAACCCGTCGCACCACCAGGGCTCCCAAGTACCGGCTGCCAACGCACCCCCGCCGTTGCTAGGGCCTGCAATATGTCTTCTCCTAGTCACAAGCAGCACGAGATGAAAACCCCTCGGGCGCGTTCGGGTCCTTTACATTGCTCATGTGGCACCCCCCTGCACCCCCCTTCCCCGCGGGTTGCAAACCCAGCGCATGGCCACAAGTCTCCACCACAAGACCCGAGAAGTTGAGGTGACCCCAGCACACATATGAAACCTCCCGCAGCCGCCATCCTCAGGGAGCAAAAAAATCCGCAGACGCACACATCCATCCACTCCAGCGCGGCAGGCAGCAATCGTGCCGCCAACAATCCGCAAAGTGCGCGCGCGCTTCAGCAAGTGTCCTGTCCGCCGAAGGTCAGGCGCTCGTTTCGTCGCGCGCCCGGCACCCCCTCATCACACGCAGCTGCCCAACTAGCCATGCCGATCAAACAAAGCCCAGCCGCCAAGCTGCCTCGCACTCCGCCGTCCAAGGTAGGTTCGCCCCCTTACACCCGCTCCGCGCGCATCATGTCGATGAACTGCTCGAAGCACACGTCCGCGTCGTGTGGCCCTGGCGAGGCCTCGGGGTGGTACTGGATGGTCATGGCCTTCTTGTCCTTGTACACCATGCCTGAACACACGAGACCGCAGAGAGGGGGAGGCAGACAAGCCGGTAAGAAAGGAGTGGCAGCGAAGCGGATTCATTCGCATCATCCTGAGGACCTTGGGACTCCACCTCCCGGCCCAGCAAGACATCCGCACTCAGCGCCCTGCCATATACACCCACTTGACCGCAACCGGCTTCCCGCAGCCTGGCGCGTGTCTGCTGTGCAAGCCAGCACATCTGCTGTGCCAGCACATCTGCTGTGCCTGCACATCTGCTGTGCCTGCACATCTGCTGTGCCTGCACATCTGCTGTGCAAGCCAGCACATCACCCCATCTCACAACTTGGCGACCTAGGCTCGGCAAGCCGCCACCGTCCGCCGGTGGGGCTACTGGATTCCACGCTCACACACACGCACGCACACACGCACCTGCGCACGTCCCGTCGTTGAGGTTGACGTGGGTCACCTCGACACCCGCCGGCAGCGTCGCCGGGTCCACCGCAAAGTTGTGGTTCTGGGCCGAGATCTCGACACGGCCTGTGCACGGCAAATACGACACACGCGGGGCCAGATCACCTCTGAGCCACAACTGAAGCCAGAGGAAGGCCAGCTGCACCCATCAGCTTGTAGCTGCAAGGGCGCCCGCGCCGCACTTCGCGACTATCCGCGAGCCCAGCCCAGCGGGTCTCATTGGGGCCTCCCAACGGGCAGCTCCTCGTGTCAACCCCTCCCCGGGCGCTTTCCAGGAAGGGCGTGTTCGGCAACACTCGGCAGGTGGTCCCCCAGCCGAAGTCATCCGCCCAGCCCTCAGTCCTCAGTCCCAGTCCAAGCCCCGCCCGGCGGTGTTGGGGGTGACGCACCGGTTGGCATGTAGCGGATGGGGTGGTTGCCTCCGTGGTGTCCGAATTTGAGCTTGAACGTCTTGCCGCCAAACGCCTGGCCCAGCACCTGCGCAGCACGGCGGGCGAGAAGGGGAGACGAGGGTAAAAACAGGTGATCCGCGAGTGCAATGCGTGGCTGCAAATGTGAAAAGGGGGTGGGGCGGTCAGGGCAACGAAGGCTAGGCCTAGGACGCGCCTACAAGGACAGCAGTGCGAATGAAAAAGGGTCATTGGGGTGCCGGAGGGCGCATTGAGGGGGCGTTGGCTGAGAGCGCGGAGGCAGGGGAGTAGCGCCAGGGATGCGATCAACGAGGAGGTTCGAAGGACGTGAGCCCGAGTGAGCCTCAGTGAGCCCGAGTGAGCCGGTCGGCTCCACGGCGTCACACACCGCGGGATGGGCAGCAGTCCCAAAGCTGGCTGGCTGGCTGGCTGGCGAGGGGTTTCAGACAGTTGCCCTACCCGCTGCATCGCGCTCGAGTCATTACCTGACCTGACCTCATCCCTCAAGACCCTCGCTAATTCCCTACCTGCCAAGACCCCCATTCCCCTCCTCCATCTCCCCACTCTCCCTGTACACACAAACACAGAGCGAGAGGCCCCGCAGCCGCACCTGGTGCCCCATGCAGATGCCGAACACGGGCTTCTTGCCCAGGATGGCCTTGGCGTTCTCAACGGCGTAGGGGGCAGCCGACGGATCACCCTAAAGGCGGAAGGAGAGGCGGGGCGGGAGTCAGCAGGGCGGCCGAAGGGCCGTGTTGGACACCGGTGCGGGCGGGCTGCCGCCCCAACAAGGCAAAGGGTCCCGACCCATCCCACGACCACGTCCCGGCGAAACACCCCGGCAACGCCTCCGCGTCCTCCCCCCTCGCTCCCACTCAACGGCCCCCTCACCGGGCCGTTGCTGAAGAAGACTCCGTCCGGGTTCATCTTGAGCACCTCGCTGGCGGGATAGGTGGCGGGCACCACCGTGATCCGGCAGCCGAACGAGGCCAGGCGGCGCAGGATGTTGGTCTTGATGCCGAAGTCGTAGGCGACGATCTGAGCGGGGGTGGCGGCGAGGGAGGGCGGCGCAGGGGCGGCACAGGCGGGAGGCGGCGATGTGGGTGGATGTTAGGTGGGTGGGCGGGGAGCCGCCGGGCGGGTGGTTAGTGTTGGCAGTTGCGTGGGCAGGCAGGTGCAAGCGGGCGGCAGCGCGTCGGGACGAGAGACGAGGACATGTCCATCACAGCTCCCTCACGCTGTCATCGGCCCCAGGCTACGGCGGAAAGGCCTGCGGAGGCTGGGCGCGCCTTGTCTTCGCGTGTACAGGCAGCGGGGCGTTCTGCAAGCTTTAGTCCCCAACAGCCTTCGAGCACCCGCTGCGTCCTCTTTCGCGGCAGCCCCCACCTCTGTACCCCCCGTACCCCGTAACCCGTGGCCCCGCCGAGCACCCTCATTTGAATGAAACCCAGTTCAGACCGCGGCAGGCCCACCCAGTACACCGCCCCATCCCGATGCTGATGGCGTCGCCCGCAGATGGCGCGCCAACGCATTTCGCTGCCCGGTCGCCCCAGTTACCAGCCAACCGGCTACCAACCACAGAGCCACTGCATAGCCTCCCCCCTCCCCCGGGCATAACCGCACGGTCCCAGTGCCCCAACGCCGCGCGGCACCGCCGCTGCATCGTATGGATGCGGAGCTCGCAGGCGCGCAGCAAGTTGCCCCGTATGGACCCTGCTGCGGCACATCCTGGCGCACTGCCCGCCGCCGTCAGGGAAGCCAGCAGTCCTACCAACGCCCCCTCACGCTCTCACCCGCCGCTGGTCCTCAAGAGAGAGCTCGCGCGGCGGGCGCGAACAAACGAGCTATGCGCCGCAAACCCCGGCTTGGAACCGAGGGGATACCCGGGTTTGCGAGACGTTCGAGCCAGCCAACCAGAAGCATCGGATGAACGCTCATCCGATGCTGTACGGCTCTACGGACACCGATTGAAACGCACAGGCCGTCGCGTGTGTGTATGTGTGGTTCTTCGAGCTGGCTGGCCTCCTCTGTCGGGTTTGTGTCCGGAGAGTGGCGGGGTACTGGGGGCCCGATAGCGATATGCATGACTGGCTGCAATGCTGACTCGGTGCGGTTTGTCCCACTGACCGGAACCAGCGAGCCAGCTTCCTGTTGGGTAGAAGTGCTCGGCGGTTTCCCGTCCAGCCCTCTCTCTTCCAAACCCAGACCCCCACTCCACCGAACCCCAATCCCAATCCCCCAAGCCCCAGCCCCTTCTCTGATGCCCGCGACGTGACGCCCGCGACGTGACGCCGTGAAGAACAATGAAAGCTGCCGTGCCTGTGCGTGCGGGCGTGCACGTGATATGCGTGTGTTCACTCACGTGGAAGGGCGCGTGCTGCTTCGCCAGCTTGACACGGCCGTTGAACTCCCACTCGTCGCTGGTTCCCTTGCCCCACTCGTACGGCTCCGTGCACGACACGACCGACAGCAGGTCCTTGCCCACAATGGTCCACGACTTTGCCATGTTGACCAGCTCCTCGTCCGACTTGGAGGCGTCGGTGGTGACGACACCCACCAGGCAACCCGTCTCGCGCAGCACCTTGGTGAGCGCGCGGGTGTCAAGGTTCGCCAGCCCAATCACGTTCTCCTTCTTGCAGTAAGCGTCCAGCGTCATCTTGGAGCGGTAGTTCGACACGGTAATCGACAGGTCCCGCACGATGATTGCGCCCAAGTGGCACTTGGTCGACTCCACGTCCTCTGTGTAAGTCGATTGCCACGACCCAGGACATCGGCAAGGGTAATTCAATCAATTGCGATAACGGATAAGCTTCTGTTTGCGCAGCGGCCCTCACGCCTTACCGTTGTTGATCCCGACGTTGCCGATGTGAGGGCACGTGAAAGCGACAAACTGGCCCTTGTAGGAAGGGTCCGTCATAATCTCCTGATAGCCGGACAGAGAGGTGTTAAAGACCACCTGCAGGGCAAGGCGGAACAAAACGTGACCGACACCGACTAGGGCATGTCGGTGACTACCGTTGTAGGCTCATCGGCGGCCTGAACCGCTGTCAGGTGGGCACAATTAGCCGCTGCTCTCTCAATTACTTTAAGAGAACAACAGTGCAATATAGGACAGCGCGTTCTGCCAGGCAAGCCAACCCTAGTTCACGTTGATGGTCGACCCACCTCGCCAATCTCCGTGCCGCTAGCGCCGAATGACGTCGCATGCCACACAGAGCCATTCTCCAGGACCAGACGAGCATCCTTCTTTGGAAATGGTGAAGTAATAGCTGCCGCGCGCACGACCACGGTGCGCACCCTGCCGCCGCTTAGGGCTGCGGCACTGCGGAAGCCCTCGCACGCCCGCCGACCAGAAGCGCGCCCTGCAACTGGCGTCAGCACCACTTGACGGCTGCATGGAGCATGCAAGTCCGCAACACCGCAGGCGGCGCTGCGGCCTTGCAGTTTTGTTTGCAAGGAATGCATTTTCATCAAGTGATTACGTCCGTGTCCTTTCCACAAGGACTTCTCACTTCTAACACTCCTGCACTATTTTATAAGCGTGGTCACGTTCCCAGCAAAAAGGCTTTCGTGAGTCGTACACGGAGGGCGAGCAACGTGCCGGAGACGCAATTGGAGGCGATGTAAGGCCTTTCAGAATTGAGGCGATGAACCAAATAAAACCACTGTCTGAACGCGGCATTGATGGTCAACGCAAAGTGACTTTGGTTCATCACGTGTTCAATCGCCAACAACGTAGGAGACCCTGCGAGCTACGCTGGCCGCTGCAACGTGTTCCAATCGTGATTATATGCCCTGTAGTCAATAGTTTTTTGCTGCGCCTCAATCCCCTTGAGGCGTCGAAACTGACCCAGGGTTCCATCGGGGGCTGGAGCCGCTACCTGGCATACGGACTGTGGACTTACACAAAATCATCGGGAATTTCAAGTAGGACGGCACGCGAACGAAACGCTTCACCCTGCGCATACCTCTGCCTCTCGCACAACGTGCTTCGCTCTCACCAAGTCATTGGGATAGCGGCATCGACCAGCTAGGTTTACGGACTCGACCGATCGTGGAGGATTGGGGTATTGGTTGGGCATGGCGATGCCCAATATGTTCCTCCATACACGAGCCTCTCCACCACCTTCCACGCCCTTCACACGGTCTGGATACGCTATCTGAGGCGGAGCGTGCGCCCCGAGACTTTCCGGGTTGCCCCAACGGCCGACGAAGAGGAAACCTACACAGCTCATTTCCGCGGCACCCGCTGCTTGCGAGCTTAGGTTCACAAAATCCCCAGAGGCCCATCTGCCCCCCTCCCCCCGCACAAACCATCAAGGCTTGTCGTGCGAACAGCGACCACCATGCGAACGAGGCATCGCCCCAACGGGTTTGTGTGTCCCTTCGGAAGAAGCGATGCCCGACAGCCCGCCGCGTCGTAACCCGCTCGAGGGAAGCTCCCAACCCTTCCGAGCACTGGATGCCCTCCCGCTGCAATTGCAAACCCGCGTGGCGCAGCAGACCCTGCCACCAATGAAATAGCGGACGCCGTCATCGCAAACTGTGAATTGCGGGGGGACCGGCAGCGCAATTTTCGACAACAGCGCGTCCCTCTCAAATACATCTTATGTGCACACGATGTATAACTTGGGGAGGTTTCGCGTTTTCGCAGGGCCATCCATCCCTCCGCAAGGGCGACAAGCCTCGTGCAACAACCAAGTGCCAAAGCAATAGTGGTGCGAAGTGCCCGCCTTCGGTACCCGCTAATGACCACGCGTAGAATAGCAATTTATTCCGTACTCGAGAGTGCCCCCGCCTGCCGCCCGTCCACGCCCGCCGAGCCTCCTGCCCACCAACTGAGACGCCGCCAGTCCCAAAGCACGGCCGCACCAATTGCACCCATGGCTGCAGCGTCCGGACAGCAGCCGCGGCGCACCGGCATCGTCACTCGCAGCAGGGCTTCTCCACCCTCCGTCACCCATGCCAGAGCGGATCCCAACTTCCAAGTCCCCCTCATCCCTCTCCGCGGCTTGCTCCTCGCCACGCCGCCCCCCTTCCGCATCCCACAACCGCAACGAAGCCACAACACCGCCTCCTGACATCCTGTGACTCCTCCGCGCCGCTGCAAAGCTGCGCCGCCGCCGCGGATGCCGCCCTCGCGACCACGCCCGCAGCTCCGCACCGCACCGCTCCGCCCCGCTTCCTCGTCGCCGCCCCGCTCACAGCTGCAGCAGGTCAGTTCCGCGGTCTACCGTCTCCTTGACGGGCGGCCGCGCCAGGAACAGCACCGCACCGAACAGCGCCCCCCGCGCCGCCGCCGCCGCCGCGCGCCTGCCGTCCATCATCTGCAGCGCCCTTCCGGCCTCCGGCACCCCCACATACCAGGCGGCCTCATCCACCTGCTGAAACGTCTCCGGCGCCTTGTCCACCACCAGGATGCCCGGGCCCTGCAGCCGCCGCTTGTCGTCGTCCGTCTGCGCACAAGTCCGCGAAACACCACCCGCACCAGCACCAGCAGCACCGCCAGCAGCAGCCAGCGCAGGCGCCGAGAGGGCAAGAGGGTTCAGTCCACAGAGTCGGGAGGGAGGAAGGCAGTGCAGGTTGGGGCGTGTTGCGCTAAGGCGGTTTGTGGTCAACGGGACCCACCAACCAGTCGAAGCCTCGCCTGTGCCCCATCCGGTTGTCGAGCCGCACCCTCTCCCGCCGCGTCTGTACCCAATGCTGCAGTACCGGTACTCCCCCCTTAAGGAGAGAGAGCCGGGGAGAGGAGTTCTGCTTTGTCCACCCAGGTGCCCGGTGCGCCCAACCCCTCACCTTGGCCTTCGATCCCGCCAGCACCGCCGCCACCGCCGAGCAGTCCCGCAGCGTCAGCGCCACGGGGTGACGCGCCATGGACAGCGCGCGCCACTGCGGCAGCGCCACCCAGCCCCACGGGCTGCGTGAGGAGGTGGAGGTGCGGCCCGAGGAGGACGCCTCGGCTTCGCCTTGCGGGCCGCTGGTGTCCATGGTGAAGATGCCGAATGCGCCCGACTGGCTGGTGCGAGGCGCCGCCTGCACGTCCTCGGGCTGAGGGAAGGCGCGAAGAACGGGGGGTTCGAGGGGCGTGAGGTAAAGAGTGGGGTGAGGACGCACGAACAGACACAGCGATTGGCGACACTGAGGCTGGGGTGGCGTTGGGGGCAACATGGAGAGAAGCAGCGGGAAGGGCAAGCCACGCGAAGTGCGGGACAGAGACCTGAGGGGGACGCGAGCAGTCGATGGTCACGTTCAGCGCAATAAATGCCGGCGGCCGGCCTCGAAGGCAGTCGTGGTGGTCGTGCCATGCACCCAGCCGCCCACCCAGCCACCCACGCGACTCACCTGCACCTGCCCCAGCTCCCCCGCCACGCACACGGGCCTCACGCCCAGCTCGTCCGGACTGAGGCGCAGCAGCACCAGACTGGCGGCCACACTCGAGGACGACTCGCTGGCGTCGGGCTTCTCCTCCAACAGCTCCTCCTGGAGAACGGCAACCACCACAACAACCACCACCGCGGTGGGTGGGAGTGGGAGTTGGCGGTTGGGAAAAGGCGGTTGCGGGGTTGGGGTGCTAGCGGTCGGAGAGCTGGCGGTGCAAACGGGTCGGTGGGGACCAGGTCAACGGGACAGGGGGATTGATCGGGTTGTTGGATGGGATGGCGTGGCAGGCACTCTGAATCGTTGTTCTTGTCGAGCGTTCTGTGCCTTGTCAACGCTGTCTCGTGTCCCAACGGGATTCATTTGCCTGGGGGGTCAAGGCTCCACACCCGTCCTCCGCGCTGGGGCCATCCTGGCCCCTCCCTCCCACCCTGGCCCCTCCCTCGACTTCCTCACTCTTTCCCTCCGCCTCATGGCCCCCCCCCGCAACCCTCCTTCCCCTCCCGGCCCCTTCCCTTCCCTTCCCGGTCCCCTCCGTTCCTCACCAGCCTCTGCCGCGCCCCCTCCGTCAGCGCCACCTGCAGTCCCAACTCCACCTTGGCCACCGCATCCTCCCGCTTGCGGCACTCCAGAGCCTGACAGAGTCACCGTAAGCGTGAGCGTATTTAATCAATCGGCAGGAATCGTCTGTCTGAAGGGCTCTATCCTGGCTGGTGGACTGGCCGCCCGCCGGCCGGTACCTCGAGACCACAAACCCCAGCCCAGCCCATCGCGGCGATCGGCAGGAGAGGGACAGCAGCCCTTGGCCCGCTTCGGAAGCTGCAGCGCCACCACATCATCCATGCCACCGCACGCGAGGCCTAGGCGGCTGCTGCATATCGCAATCCCAGGGGGCTGCAGCCAGCCATCAACCCGCAGACACACTCGCACACGCGCACGTGCGCAAGCACGCACGCGCCGGCCTGCATGGCTGCCAAGCCCTCCACAGCGACCGTGACAGTGTGACAGGGTGGCAGCGGCCGCAACGGTGGGCCTTACGTCGCGGAGGTACTTGAACGCCAGGCAGTCCGCTGGGTGGTCGGTGAAGCCCGCCCGCTCCGGAACCCGCCGCTCGTACTCCTTCATGGAGCGAGCCAGCACCTCGCACATCTGCGCGCGCATTGGGGTTCGTGGGAATCGTGAGGGTTGGGTAGGTTGTCCCGGAGCGGCGCGGCAGTGGGGCAGGGGCGGGGAAGGGGGCGGTGGATGGCGGGGGGGAGCGGTAGCAGGCGGGGGCTCCAACCCGCAGGCTGTGTGTGTGTTTGCTGGCAGTACCGGCAGGCAGGCGGGGCCGGTGTGGTTGTGCCCCATGAGGCGGCAGTGGTGGTCGGATTCGTAGCTACGTCTTTGCACCGGCACCGGCACCGACGGGGTGACATTGGCGGCGGGGGCGATGGTGGGGCCCCGTGGCGAATGAGGGCCTTGGGCCGAGGCTTGGCCGTGGCCATCCAGATGCAGCGGGATGCCCAGCCCCGGGTCAACGCAAGCCGGGCCCGGCTTTTGATGTGCCAGAATCCATTATGATGCCGCCGTACCGTGGGATCCAGTTCCTGCTCCACGATGTACTGCGCGGCAGCCACGCGGCGTTCCGCGCTAAGGAAGCGGAAAGGGTAGAGCAGGTCCACGCCCTCGCCGTTGAAGCGCCGGAGCACCTCGGCCGGAACAGCCGGCGAAGCCTTTACCGACTCGTAGACGGTGGCCGACACGACCCACTTGTTCTGCTCAGCTGGCGTGATGCCGGTAATCTCGTCGATGACGGCCGAGTTATATCCCTTGGAATTGAGCGCCGGGATGAACTTCGCAAGCTCGTGCCAGTGACCGGCGCGCGCCCGAAGCTTGTTCAGCAATTCCTGAGGATCCGTGTTGACGGTGGCGTCATCTGGCAGCGTTTCGTTCATGAAGCCTGCTGGTGGTCGGTATTTGTTGAGGGTTGGGGGGCCACCGACAAGTGGCAATTGTTCAGAGACCAATCCCAACGTGCTATCGTCCGGAAGGAAACTGCCCTCGCCGCCAGGCCGGCCTCCTTGATTCTTTTCGGGAGTCAGCAGCCGCTGAGGTCCTCCCGGCGCCTGTCGCTGCTGCCCCGGAACAATCAGGCGGGCTTCCTTTGCCCGCTGGTTGTTGTTTCCATTGTTGTTCGGTCCGCCGGGCCCCAGAATCAGGCCACCATCTCGGCCAAAGCGAGCTTGCACTAAGACGCTATGACAGCGGCCGCGCGCTGCAAGATTTGAGTTAGTTGCCAAAAGCATATCTGGTAATGCACAATTTCAGTGCCGATTGTATGTCGAGCGCAAAGTGCTTTAGCGAAAGGTTGCCGCTTGCCGGCGAGCTGTTCAGGTAATGCCCAAAAGTGGGGCTGGAGCACGTAAGGAGAATTGAAACTTGTAGCTGCGCAAGAAACACAGATGTGCATAACAGGAGCCCTGTCTGGATCCTGGTCGAAAGTATCGTCAGTACGGCAACTGACATCAACCGCACTACTTAGGGTAAGCGCGGGTGTTTCCCTTCACGACGTGAACGACTGGTGACTGTTCGCTGAACGTTCACTGAATGTTCAGCGAACAGTCACGGGGATCGTTCACTGAATGTTCAGTGAACGTTCGTCAAAGCCAGGTGGCCGACGTCAATGGTACTCCCGTCTTCCAAATACGCAATCATGACCGCAGCTGCAGATGCATCAAACGAAATGCCGGACCCGACGAAATAAATTGTCTGAGGATGCACGGCCGACCAATGCTTGTCGAGAAGCAGCAGCGCCTTGTCAAGATCCATGTTGAACTTATGCAGAACTAGCCGGCAGAGAGATTTATTCGGGAGTGCCGACCGTGGTGAGGGACCGGTGCGCTTGTAGGTCGTACTATTTCGCAAAATAATACGGCACGCAATGCTCCAGCGCTGTTCCCGCGCACATAAAAGGTATTCACATGACTGCTTGGCCTTGTATCGGTTCGTTATATGTGCCCCAGCAGCTTTGGTCACTTAGGCAGCTATTCATAAGTCAAAAGCACAAAAGGACGTTAATTCCGCTCTGCTTGCAGTACACGGGCCTGAACGGTGAACGGTGAACCTTCACTGAACGTTCACGGTGAGCGTTCAGTGCAGGTTCAGTGAACGTTCATTCTCCTTTCAGTGAACTAAGGAACCCGCGTTTACCCGAGGTACTCATCAACCGCAAACCGAACGGAACGGGCTGCAAGCCTGCAAGCCTGCAAAGGCTGCAATTTGCAAGCACCGATGTGACTCCAAGACCCTGACGGCCAGTTTATCGCACAGCAGTTTGCATGATCACGTTTACGAGGTCGTCAAGGCTGCTTGTTTCGAACTGCAGGTCTGCGGCACACACAGCGGCTTCATCTTCGGCAAATCACGACAATCCTCGGCAAGTAACGACCCGATGTTACCGTAATTTCATCTGTCGTTGTTTGGTACCTGCTCTACCCGGTGCCTGCGCTGGCCGGGGCAGTCTGCAGGTGCGGCTGCGACGGCTATCTTTGGATAGGGGGTGCTGCTGCGGCTGCGACGGCAGCACAGCCCCCTCCCCCCACAGGCGACAGGCCTCGGCCAACGGATGGATACACGGTACCATTCCATGCCGAGACCGCTCTTCAATCTGGCGCAATCGGCGTCTTTCGGAGTGTGGAGCTGACGCGACGACATTGCGCACCCACACCGGCCGAACGCTCCCACGTGCTGTCCACTGTTCTCCTCTTCGCCCTGGACGTCTTCATTGCGCGAGCGTTTCGTACTCTAGTACGACACCCACAGCGCCCCGCCACCGCCGCAGCCGCTTGCTAAGCTTATCGAGCTCGGCGCGACCCAGCTCCAAGGAACCGACCCGTGGGTCCAAGTACGACGTGCAGATCCACGCACTGAGCTGCGTCACCGAGCCCTTGAACACGTCATGCGGCGGGTCGGCGAGCGCGCCGCGAAAGAGCTGGATCTTGACGTCCCCAGCAATCGCAGGCGGGCCCGGCTTAACACCCACGGCAGGCGCCCCGTACTCGACGTACACCCCCGTCCCCCGGGCGCGTTGCCCGGAGCCCGATCCGTCCCCATCCAGGCCCGGAGTCGCTTGGGGTTGGTTTATCGCCGACGCCGCTGGCGACGACGATGCAGCGAGACATGCAGCTGCGTCTGAAGCGCCAGGGCCAGGCAGTTTGGCCGAGGGTCCAACGCCGTTGTCTGGCGCATAGTACGGCAGCGGCGACGGAGGCTGCGGCGCCTGCAGCGGCGCCAACGCCGTGAGGTCGAGGCACAGCTCCTGGGCGCTTGATGCGCCGCTGCCGCCGCCGCCGCTGACGGCATCGCACCGTCGAATGGCCCAAGCGGCACTTCCAGTACCCGGCCTGTGCACGGCTGCACTGTCAGGTGCACAGCCTGCACTCGGGCGGATGGACGAATGAAAGGGATCAAGGCGGCGTTAATGACGTTAATGCGGTACGAGGAACGTGCGATGCACGCGTCATTATGAACGCGTCACGGACGCAATCGTTACCTAAGACGAACCAAGCCAACCCAAGGCGAACGGTCCCGCAGGTCGTGAGGTCTCCCTGTATCACTCACCTGCGCAGCCTGCGGCGGTGCGCGTGCGCACGTGGCACACGGCGTGGGCCTCGTAATGACCCGCGGGTCGCCACCACACGCTTGCCGTGCAGTCCTGCAGCAGCCAAGCCGGCAGGCCCCGGAACCGCAGCCGCAGGAGTCTCACTGCGCGTCTAGGAACCGCAGCAGCCGCCAGCAAAGGAGGGATTCGGAGCCCCGGCTGCGCGGGCCGCCAGGCCTCATCCGCGGGCTGGGGCGTGGGCGGCTGTGGCGGCTGCGGGGCCTGAGGCTGCGGATGCGTTTGGAGGGCCTGCTGGCCGTTGCGCAGTTCCCCGGCGTTCGAGAGCTCGTCGACGGCGGGTTCAGGCCAGCTTGCGGGGGCCGATAACAGCAGCTGGTGAAAATGACCGACGAACCTGAGGGGCAGAGGGTTGGCAATCTCAGCATCCAGGCGATAGCACCGTCTGTTGTGACGCTGGGAGCCACTCGAGTTCAGGCACGAACGCGTTTGTTGGCCTAGTGACGGGACTGACGTCTACAGTCTGCCGTATGCTCCCTGGAGGCTGCGCTACGTTTGGATCCACGGTCGCAGAACACAGAAGCTTACGCACAACGAACGACGTGGCATGCCATGCGTGCGGCACACCTTGCTCCCTGCATCAGCTGCAAAACGGCACCTACCGCCGCTGGCTGGGGATGGAAAGGCCCTTGGCGTCCCGGGTCCTCCGCTCCGCCCACAGCGCCAGGACCCTCTCCAGGGAGGCGGGGCCAAGCTCCGAATCCTGCCGTACCAGGATGGCCGTACAAGGCGGCGGTGTGGCACAAAACGACGGCAGGCGGGTGAGGGCTGCCGGGTGAGGTGTTCCGCACACGGGGCGTGGTGCACGGGCGGAAGATGGACACGGTCGATTGATGCCGCCTTCACCGCCGTAGCACGGCCATTGCGCCCCGCCCCGCCTCAATGTTGTAACACGGTAATGGACCCACCATCGCCAGCAGCAGGGCGCACACGACCGCGCCCGTGCGGCCCTTGCCCGCCTTGCAGTGCAGCGCCACCACGTGGTTGGGGTCCGCCGCCAGCCAAGCCGCGGCGTCGCGACACACGTCCAGCATCAGGTGCAGGGGCGGGGCCTGTGCAGGGAGAGGACCCAGAAGAGATGACCCAGATGAGGGGCGGGTACGGATTGTCGGCGCGGTACTGCCGAGGATGCCGGGGTTCATGCCGGGGCCTCCATCGTTCAAGTGTTCAGGCGGCTACGGCCCGGTTCTAGTGGCCTTGTCTGTACTTGGCCGCGCGCAAGGGTGCGATGTACCCTGCGCGTACTGCTGGGTTAAATAATAATTTTGAGCAATGAATACGACAACGCACCTGGCCGTCGTACATAGGCACCCGCATGACGCGGCCTTGAAAGACCCGTGGGTCGTAGCCCCGCTCGACGCACAGGTTGTACACCTTGTAGCGCCCGGCGTGGCGCTCCTCCAATAGCCGCACGACATCGCCCAGAGGGTTGCGGTACAGGCCTGCGACGGCGGCCGTGCACGGCGGGAGGGTAATGGTCCGGAGGTCGGGGTGTGGTCCCCATCGTGCGGTGCGGCCGCGTTGCTTTGAGTGTGGGCCACACTTACGGGAGACGCCATCGCAGGGGAAGCCCATCGCAATGATACGGGGCGTGATGTAGGACAGATCCAGGTCGTACCCATCCTGCTGATAGCGCCGCTTGTTGGTTGACACTAACCCTGTCGTTGCAGGGGCGAGTGCACACCGGCATGGCGGATTCGGCAACGGTACGGCAGTGTATTTAGCATAATCGCGGGCGGGGTATGTTGGGGAAGAGCGGCTCGGTCGGCGTCCATGACAGTGCCACCCGTCGATTGAGCGTCTGGTCGCGATGGTCAAGTCAAAGCTTTGACAAAGCTCAACGGTACGGTACGTGTGGCATCTTTGCACCTGCAAGATGCATCACTTATATTATGTAGCATCATATGTTGCTCATAATATAAACCCAGCTACTGCCGTCTTTTTCAAGCTGCCCATCGCCTTGACGTATGCTGGATAGCATGGCGCGGTGCAAGGTGCATGCTTTCCTGCATTAAACATCCGCACATTTTTAACCCTTGATACGACTCACTTCTGAGTAGAAACGCCATCGTGGATTCTCAAGACCACAAGTCGCGGTTACACTTGCACCTTCCCAACTTGCGTCAACCTCGCGTCCACGGGCAGGCGAAATAACGGCCAAAAAATAACGGCAGCTCACTTTCTACGCAACCAAGCTCACATTTGAACATCCTTGCGCACTGTCTCCAAGCTGTACGAGTCACCTTAAACAACCCTACCGTTGCCAAATACGCAACCGCCAGCTCCGCGCATATTAATTTGTATGGCTTGACCGCAGTGCATGCCCGCGCAAGTATCGGTTGGCGTAAAGCGGGCTACCGCGGGTCCGCTAGTTGGGCACGGAGGCACAGGGTGGCCCCTTCGGGTGGAGGCGTGGTTCACTCGCCAAAACTTGATTAAACGCCCGTTGTCCGTCACCAATTCAGTGCCTCGATCTTGTCCTGAGTATCTCAAACCCCGCCCTAAGGTTTAGTACCTGAGGTATGGACCGCCCGGTCTGCGTACTGCCACGTGTGCAGTCGGGCTTGCAGGGCTCACGCCTGTTTTAGCTGATTCGACTTGGATGATACCACTCTGGGCCCGAATGCTCATCTTTCCGCCACACGCATGAGCGACCTCGCCCTGCTCAAGTCACCTACAAAAGGGCTGAAGCAACGTGTGTGCCTTTAATAACCCCCGTCGCGCTGCTCATGTCGTCACATGTCCGCGCTGCATGCCTATTAAATCCGCTTAGCTGGAAATCCGGTAAGACGATTGGTTGCCAGATGCGCTCCAAATGCACCACGCCACCCCATGATCCCGGATCTGCGAGCCTGAGGGGACATTACGGAAAACACGGCTTCCTGCTACATTCATAAGTAATTGGTCATTATCGACTCTGCATCCGCCCAGAACCTCATCATGGTTATTTTTTGTAAGTCAAGCCCCTTGATGTGAGCACACCTGCCCGTTTCAACCGCACACGAAATCTACAGCACACACATCCGACTGTCAAGACGGCGAAGGTGTGGGCACCTGCACTTGAGCCGAACAGTCAACGGAACGTCAAATACGCCACCAACGACAACACATGACCCTTCGCAAATACGTCAAGGCGTCAAATACGGTCCACGTTCCAAGTTGAGAAAACATGCTGCCCCGGACAAGGGCTCCCCCGAAGCCAGGGGTGCATTGCGAGCGTAAGCAGTCCGTAGCGGAAATAACCCACGCATAGCACGCTGATTGCTCAGCCCACTTCCCAAGTTGTTCTGTGATCTACTCCAGCAATGCCCCGGCGACGTGAATCGCCCCTCAAAACGCAGAAAACGCCCTTCCCTTCCCTCCCTCCCCTCACACGGTACGCACGCACAAATGCAAGACATGACCTCTGCGCAGCGGATCCCGTTTGGCGCTTCACGATGAAAAATGCACGCATGCCTTCAGAGGCCTCCTTGGTCGGTTGGAAAGAACTCTCGCACCCATCCCATCAGCATCCCGCTTCCCAAGGTCGTCGCCCCTCCCAAACGAAGTCACTACAGCAGCTACTATGTTTTGCAAATGTCGCTCAAGCCCTTCGAGACCAAGAGTCTGCCCTATGCCAGGGCCCACAAACCCTGTGCAGCAGTACGGCTGGACGCTGCCCTGCCCCGCCCCATGTACAGCTTCTACCAGAAGTACCGCGCGGTTGCCCGTGGCGCCATCATTTGGCTGTTCTCCTGCGTCTCCGTGAAGTATCGGACGTCCCGGTTAAGCTTGTCGTCGAAGATCAGAATGGACGCGACGTTCCCGCAACGGTAGCAGTAGTTGGGCGCCGACCACACGGTCACAAGCGACCTGTCCGGGAACATGTACTTCAGCCCTTCCTGCACGAGTTGGTGCGCGCGGCAAATGAGCTCCAACCCGTTGATCTGGTTAAATTCTGCCGTGACCTTGCTGCCAAAGAGCCAGCCAGCGCCGCGGGGGCTTATGGCCCAAGTCTCGATGTCCTCCGGGTCGGACCACATCAGGTCGCAGAACGGCCCTTCGTGTGGGATTTCGCAGACCCGGTCGATCGTGCGGATTTGGTCGAGCGTACGGATATCGGGCGACAGGCCACCGTGCACGCACAGGACTTTGCTGTCGATGAGTGCCGAAAGCGTGAGGAAGTCAAAGACCTCCGTGCAGTATCGCCACGCGTTTGCGTTGCCATACTTGCGCTGGCACTCGTCATAGAAGCCATACACCTGGGTGATTTGCCGGCTCTCGTGGTTGCCTCTAAGCAGCGTGATGTTGGCGGGATACCGGGCCTGCGCCACGACGCCGCCGTCAGCTTTCTGCCGAGTCTTTTCAGCACGTCGCGCACACCATGACGAGACTTTCACACCTTCAACAGCATCAGCATCGTGAAGACCTCCAGACTGTTGTACCCACGGTCCACAAAGTCGCCCATGAAAATGTAGTTGGTGCTCGGTACCTCGCCTCCCGTCTCAAACAACCGGAGTAGGTCGTGAAACTGGCCATGGATGTCGCCGCAGACCGTAACCGGCGCGTTCACTGGCTGCACGTTCGATTCCTCCACCAGGATCTCCTTCACGTAGTCGCAGAGCGTTTTGAGCTCTTCTTCAGCAAGGTGCTCGCATTTCCTCACTTTTTCTATCCATCGATCTAGGTCATTGTGCATGGCGGCCATGCTCCTAGGCGCTCCTAGCAGAAATCAGGCCCAAACCAACAACTCAAAGCGCAAGTGCACTCCCGCTATACGTGTTCAGCGTTCAGTGATGCGATGTATTCAAGAAGCTCAGTTTTGAAGTCCCAGAAAGTTGCAGTTTGGCAAAAGGAGTATGAAGAGCAGCAAGCGCCGAGGATACTGTAGCTGTATGCCAGACTTGATTAAAGCAAACATTGGTTTTGGAGTGGTTCTCGTCGAGGTTGCCGGATTGCGCTCGGACCGCCGTACTCGAGCCCGTACAATGGCCGGCAAAGCGTCTGGGCCCTCGACCTAATAACAGGCGCAATTTTGACGGGGAGACACATGTCCGCGGCGAGGGAGTTCACCTGGTGACTTTTCTTCTATGCGGACCCGCCACGTTGCCACCGCCACAATAACCCTCTTTCCCGTTCCCTTACGGGTGCAGTGTGCGGTCTGTGCAGGAGCCCCAACTGTGGACATTTCAACTTGGCGCCGCCAACGGGTCATCAGCCCACGCTTCGGATCCGTGGTACCCACGACTGTAAGGGCTTCTTACCTTTCTGTATTGGCTGTCACATCATTTGCACCTTGCACTAAACACAGGGAGAGTTCAAAGAGCATTCCATTTTAGCATTTGACAGTGGTGTTACACACATGTCAAAGGCACGCAGCGAAAGCACGATCAGCCACACACACGGTGCTTCGGTGCATCATCACTGCTTCCGGCGTGAAACGTAGTCATGTACTACACCCACTGCAACCGAACCGTCTCAGCTGCCGTCATTAGCGCAACACTTTCTCGCTTCATGCGTCTGGTCAAAAGGCTTCCCCAGGCTTTATGAAACCAGCCCCAGAATCCTACAGCCCAGGATGCACCCAGGCGGAACGCCGTGCCTCGCTCCGCAACGAGGCATGCAACAAATGCTGCGTACCTCACGCCGCAAATAACACATGTACTTTTCTCATATTGCTGGTATGGTCTCTGGTCAGAAAGTCTGTTCCAAGCCGAGTACGGTACGCCGCAGCCTTGCACAGGCGAACTAACGCGTCAAGCAGCGGTTCATACAATCCAACCCAACGCGAGCGCGCCACACAGGTCAGTCACCTTCCTCCCTTTTTCAAATCCACGCATGCACCGCACTGGCGAGCACAACGAACTAATTCGCATCGCGTGTGTCCAAGGTTAAGGTCGATGGGGCGTTCCACTTCCGCCATGAGCTTGGCCCGGTCCCTCTAGAAGAGGGCCTCCAGCTGCACCGCGTGGGAGCGGGCACCCGTGCGCACACCTTCGCCAGAACGACCGAAAACTATCAAACGATGCCGGGCACAGCCAAAGCCAGCACCCTGGACTATGCGGCCAGGCCATCAAACCTTGTCCGAGCACCGCTTTCCTAGGCCACGCGCACCAGTCGCACCGGAGGCAGCCAGCGAGTTGCGATAGCAGCTCATGGTATGGCGACACACATCGTGTCCCGCGGGCTGTGATGCCCAACTGTTGCAAAGGGCCACCCTGGCCGAGACGCTGCTGCTCACACGATACGCCGCCATCAGCCCTCACGGTACACAGCGCCGTCCTCTCCACCCGCCCATCATAGTACGCCCACCGTATTGGGACACGGGCCGCAGTGCCCCAGCCCTTACAGCACTGTCCAACCAGTGAAATTTACGAAGATCAGTGTGCAAACAAAAAGGAAAGGCTGAACGCTGTGTGCATTCCGACCGCAGGCGCCGCGCTTAAAACTGCCACGCATGAGTCACGCCTGTACCACCGCAACTTATGGCTAACCACAGCAGGTGCCTTAGCAATGCAGCGCACCCCGATGCGGCCTCCGTCTCAGTGATGCCGAGGGCAGAGGAGGTTGTACTACGCCTTTGGCCCCAGCAGGATGGCTGCGCCCCTCGTGTAGAGCCCCCTTATGGTCAGCCCAACGACAGCCCCCCGCCACGTGATGCCCTCGCGTGTTCGACACCATAACGAGAAGCACAAAAGCCAAGCGCGCCGAATGTGTTCGCCTCACGCTACCCGACCCTACACGGCTGGTTTACGCCTCAACTCCGCTCAGTGCAGCCCGGAGCCCATCCCGTCAGAAACCCTACCAATGGCTCCCTTCCCCCCTCTTGTGACCCTGGTCCCTGCATTTCAACCGGTCGACGCGCTCAAGCGTCGACCGCCCACAGCCATCGCAAAAGACGCGAGGAAGGCGCGCTGCCGAATCCTCTCCCAGAGCCAGCCTCTCGCCCAAAGCTTGCTACGCTGTCGCACCGTCTTCTTGAAGCGGCTATTGCGAGTCCGAAATCCAGTCCCACAGCTCCCACTGCTGGCTGTGCTTCTCCGCGCGGTCCGCGGGCACGGGCGGCGGCTCCAAGTCCACGTTGTCGAAGTTGTCGAAGTTGGATGTGTCCAGCGGGTTGCGAACGCGAGGCCGGAACGGCGCCGGCAGCCGCTTCTGCTCGAGAGCCTTCCAGTCTATCCGGCTGAACCAGCGGTGCCGCTTGATTTCGTCAGCGCATAGCCGCCTGTCGCTGCCCAGGCGTTTGTCGGGGTTCACCTGCGTTAGGGTGGAGGCTACTACGTTAATCCAGCGCGTCGGCGGCGATGTCTGGGCCCCAACAGTGGGCGGAACCGGCTGCGAGGCCGTTAACATCAGGAATCGGGACAAGAATAGCGCAGGTCCACAAGCCTGATGCGCAATGCCCCGGATGTCACACCTGCAACAACTTGAAAATGAGGTCAGCCGCCTGGTCAGAAATGAAGTTGGGCACGTAGAAGCGGCCCGAGAGGGTGCGGCGGAAGGTGTCCCATGGGTCACCAGTAAGCGATTTGAACGGCGGGTCCCCGACGAGCATCTCGAAGATCAGCACCCCCAGCGCCCAGTAATCGGCCGCCTTGGTAGTTCCGCGCCGCATGATGACCTACGACGCGCGATGCGCGAAGGCGGGAACAAGAGGGACACGGCTTCAGAAATGCATGAGTTGTCGTTACCGGCGGCCCAACGGCCAGGGCACCAAACCTTCGCGACCCGCGTGCGCACCAGCTCTACCTAACGTAATCTTGTGATAGTGCGTGACATCCAAGTACCTTCAGCCTCTTGCCGCAGCCCGGATGCGACCCTTATTCAGGCTTTCATGGGCCTGCATCACTGTTCACAGGGTGCAACCAACCGCCGTCGCTACGCACCTCAGGTGCCTGGTAGTCGGGGGTACCGCAGATGGTGAACGTCCTTTCGCTGCCAATGTACTTGGCGAAGCCGAAGTCCGCCATCTTAATGTAGCCCTGCGGGACACGGGAAACCGGGCACGAGAGCATAGTGGGACACCGGTGAAAAATACGAGACGGGCCCCATACCACATAAGGGACAACTGTCTACCAACTTAGTATAGAGATAGCTGCCATGGCATGGGGTCGCACGCCAGGAAGCATTCGTTTCCTAGCACGCGTACGGCTGTCCAGCCCGGAACATGTCACAGCCTCCAGCGCTAGGCCGCCAACCAGCCCACGACGTCTTCACAGCCTTGCCAAAGTCATGGGCATTGCTCGCACCAGGGTCCCCCGGCGTTTTCACACGTGGCGACCGGGCGCGTAATCGCAGGCCCCACCACCGACCCAGTTGCACCCCGGCCCGCCCACCTGCGTGTCGAGCAGCAGGTTCTCCGGCTTAAGGTCCCGGTACACGATGCCCTTGTTGTGCAGAAACTCCAGCGCCAGCAGCACGTTGGCGGCGTAGAACATGGCGGTGGGCTCGTCGAACGCGCCCTCCACGTCCAGGTGGTGGAACAGCTCGCCGCCCGGCACCCACTCCTGCGGCAGCCGTTGAGATCGCAACTGAGCCGCGGCACGACGGCAAGACCAACCGGGGCTGGAGGCCAGGCCGTAGTGGAAGATGCGTGGTGCATGACTCAAGAACGGGTTGAATACCCACGAAAAAGGCTTCATGCCAATTAGCCCAGGAGAGCCACACCGTCCAGCTGTCCAAAGGCAAGTGCGGCGCTCGCTGGCAGCCCCCGCAGCGTCCCGCCCTGCTTGCTTGCCTGCAGGAGGTAAAGCGACGCCTTGTCCTGGTAGGCCCCGCAGAGCCGCACGCAGAACGGGTGAGCACATGCCTCCTCCAGAATCTTACGCTCGTTGATTACGTGCTCGATCTGCTTCGACTCCACAATTGGCGCCTTGTGCATCACCTACATGACAGCGGCAGGCCAGCAGGTGCGGGTACACGTTCGGGGTGGCGGACGCCGCGTTACGGTCGTTGGTTGCAAAACTCAACATCGGTCCACGGCGCAGCACTGATAGCGCACTTTGCACCGCGTTTGACTAGAGCTGCCTCCCGGGGCTGGGATTTCTGACCTCGACCAACATCGGGGCCAAATCTACTACCCGGGCTCTTCACTGACATGGGGGTAAAAAGAAGATACCGCAGCGGAGACGGAGACAGCAGAGACGGGGGAAAAGCCTTGCTCATAGCTGGTACTAGTGTGCCCGACTTCAAACATCATCCCCGGCTCACCTTGAGCGCGTACACCTCGTTTGTCTTGATGTTTCGCACGACGCGCACCAACCCAAATTGCCCCGTGCCGATGATGCGGTGGAACTCAAGCTCCGAGAACTTGACGCGCGGGAACTTGGGCTGCTCCGCGGCGGCGCCCGGCATAGCGTTGCGGCTGCGGCTCATCGCGCGCCCGCCCATGACCTACAGTGCACACACGCAAGGCCCAGAAGGAGCGTCCCACACGTTTAGAAACGCCTTCAGCGCAAAGCGCGTTAATGCTCGGACTCAGCTTTGGAGCCTAGCGCGGACGGCGAGGGCGCGCTCTAAGGACATGTGTGACCCAACCAGGGAGTCTCTCAGTCCCTGCCTCACCCTCTCGAAGTCCCATCCCCTGGTCCCTCCCTCCGCGCCCTCCCTCACCCGCTCCACGTCCGACGTGGTGAAGGTGATGACGCTGCACGGCGTGGCCGCCACTAGCGACGCCTCCAGTGACGCCGTCTCCGGGCTGTTGAGTGCCTTGTCGTTGAAGACGCTGCCCGCCAGGAGCCGCTGCCGCTCGCTGCCCGCCAGCTTGCGCACGTCCACCTGGCCTGTGTCCGGCAGCGCCAGGTCCGCCGCCACCACCATCACCTCGCCGCTCTTGACCAAAAAGATCTTGTTGGTCACAGAGCTGTTCGCCACGGCAATGACCTCCCCGGGGTTGTACGACGTCAGCTCGCACATCTTGAGCAGCTCCTTGAACTCCGGCTCCGTCATGGACGCGAGGAAGCGCGACTTTTTGAGCGCGGCCACCACGGCCTCGTCCGACTTGAGCCCCGTGTCTCGGCCCATAAACGAGTCGACTTGCCTGCATAAGCAAATTTGCATGTTCGAGTGCGGGGAGGCGGCCGTTAAGCGAGGGCAGACAGCCACGCTGCCAGTCGAAGGTGTAACCCCAGCGGTGAGAGTGGGGACAACGGGTGCAGCCCCGGGAGGAGGCAGCCACCGGCGAGTAGACGCCACTGGCCTGTGCAGCCGTAGACGCGGAACAGGGGCCAGCCAGCCCCAGGACTCTGTTTTGAACTTGCAAAGGAACCAGCGCACTCACCGCTTGGGCAGCGTCAGCATGTGAAGGGTCTCCGACGCGACGCGCACGTTGTACGGGCACTTCACAATCTGCGTGAGCGAGCTCTCGCCGAAATAGCTGAAACCCGCAATCTCGTGCACGAATGCCGGGTCCTCCACCTTCTCGTCATTCTGGTAAAGCGCAATCTCGCCAATCTTCACGACGTACAGCTTCTCCAGCTGTGGGCATGAGGGTGCAACGGTAAGCACACATCACCTCGCGTTGCCCAAGCCGCGGCCCCAGAGAGCTGCATGGGAGACAACCCTCATGAAGGTTGGCCCCAGAGGTCAGCACGCAGAGACCCTGTCAGCTCCGCGATAGCCCCAGGGAAAACGCACCCAGAATCACTTGCTGTTCAAAACACAATTACGACGACATCCTCAAACTCTGAAGCCCGGAACGCAGCATATCTTTCGATGTAATCAGACCGCAACCCACGCGGTGTGTATGACAATTAACGGCGCATCACACTTCGGATCTGGCCCCTGCACTCCCTGCGCATGAGCGCGCTGTGGCCGTGGGCTTATTAGGCTTCGTGTGACTGTCCCATTTGCACGCCACGCCGTCCTTGCTGACAGCTCCACATCTCCCGGAGCGCCGTGCCGTACGAGCCGCCCCGTGCCCCTGGTCTCGCACTCACCATGTCGCCCTGATTGAGGATAGTGTCCCCCTGAGACAGCTCCTCGCGCGCATCGAAGCGGTCCAAGATGTTCTCCATTTGCTCCTGCTTTAGCCCCTTGAAGTGTGGAAGCGACTGCGGGCCAAATGTAAACAAGATGCCTGTAACGAAGCGCCGCAGTCAAACACACATCTGCTGACAGCGTTGCCGACCGCCCGTGATTGCTTGCCAGCTATGGAAGCCCCTTCAAACCCAACCGAGTTCTTTGGGCCGCTTCCGGGCACATTTTCGGAATGTCCCACGGAACTGCAGACGGGACGGCCTCGTCCATTGCCTCCAAACCCATGGCAGTGTTTCAAATTGGCTTGCAGGCGCTGCGTTAACGCCCCGTCAACCGCTCCGGCCCAGCAGAGCCTCCAGCCGTTATGCAACGGACATGCTGCAATGAACTGGTCGCTGCATTGCAACGCGCCCGCTGGTCGCCGAAACTCCGCATCGCGTAGCACCCCTGCATCCGCTCTCACCCTGAATTCCCCTTCCCATCTCCCACCGCCTACCCAATCTCTGTCCGTCACCACCCAGCCCCAGCCCACGCTCTCACCCTGATAACCGCCGACACGGCATCGTAGTCAAGCATCCACGCCAGCAGCGGGTTGTCCAGGTCCATGAATTCGCGCTTCTTCAGCACGACCACCTGCACCTGACCCTGCGCCACGCAATCCGCGCTACGCAATTTGTCGTTGATAACGGCACGCTCGCCCACGAACTGGCCTCGACCCAGCACCGCCACCTCCACATTGCCTCCCTTGCCATCGGGCCGGAATACCCGCACCTGCGGCAGTCCAGTATGGAACGATGCAGCGGCGGATTGTCTACTGAATACTCATGGCACGAGCCCAAAACCTCCGTGCCGCTAAGCCATCGATTTCCCGCCCTGTTGCCCTGCCGTGGTCATGGCTGTTGCAACCATGCTAGAAACGAGTGGCCATGGCGGCCGATGGGTGAGGGCCCTTGCTGTTGCTGGAAGTTGGAGTTCACACGACACGACGGGAACACTCCTCACACAGGGACACTCCTCGCAAGCGTCCAACCAGGGAGCGGCGGTGGGCGCACCTTTCCGTAGCGAATGAGGAAGAGCTCATCGCCGCGCTCGCCGATACGGATGAGGGGCTGCCCGTCCTCGTACATGCGCTGGGGCATGCGCGACGCTGCGCGAATAAGGTCATTGTCCGACAGACCCTTGAGCAGCGGTAGCTTGCGCAGGAAGCGCAGCGCGCGCGCTCCCTGCGCGTGCTTCATGACAAACTTGAGGAAGGTCCTCCGGTCCATTGCCCACACCGTGATGTTTGTCTTCGCCATGACCGAGGCGGTACGCGGCGAGTGGAACAGCAGCGCCACATCGCCAAAGAGCCACCCGGGTTTCTGAAGAATTCTGACCGTGTGCCCCTCCACTGTCCGCTCCTCGCCGTGGTTCTTGCTGGCTGCGTCTGCACCACCGCTGATCACCACCTCCGCCTCCCCCGACTGGAGGTAATACATGCAGTCGTCCTGCTTGGGCAATGCACCCTGCTGCAAGACAACAGCGCCGGCGCGGAAGCTGATGCCATACATGCGCCCGACCACCTGCACAAACCAGCGAGCCGTGAGTTGGGACCGCGTGTGTCGGCCGGCATGCCGCCCACCTTCCCCCACGCGGCAACTAACCGACCTCCACCAGGTGGCTTTGGGGAATGCCTTTGAAGACGAAGTTCCGCTTAAGAGCTTCGAGGATAGCGTCTGTGACCTCCTGCGGCTTGTACCAGTCACCCGACAGTGTACCCCTGCGAAGAGAGTTCGTCCATTCCACTGGATGCGATGTCCACGCCCATGCTAGTTAAAGATAATGCGCTGATTAATGCGGGGCACGCATACCTGTCGAGGGGGTCGTTGTCCAGTTCCTCATCTTCAGAATCGCTGACTTCGTAAATCTTCTCCTTCTCCTCCTTTGCTTGCGGTCCACCAACAGCAAGCTTCCTAATCTGGTCTCTTACCGCCTGCACGTCAAAAACTTATTGTAGCTGCAACTGGGTACCGCTTTCGCAATACACACTTGCCAACAAGGCGGAAAACGCACCTCGGAGCCGGCAGCTGCACGACGCGCTTTGTTCCCCTGTTGCCCTGCCGAAACTCCTGTCGGCTGCTGCAAAGGTCCTGACTCAGGATGTCCGCGATTTACACTCTGCGGGAGTGACAAGCGTGGGAATCGGGCGCACGAAACCCTGGATTTGATGCTTAAAGTATGTTGTGCACTGTGGGCTGCAATGCTAACCTGAGATTTTTCCACGACAACGTCTGAGGGCTTGGTGCTCGGCAGCTCGGCCTTGGTCTCAATCCTGCGCGTGCCGCCGCGTGAGCATGCGTGAACATGTCGACGGACTAGTCCAGATCCAACGCATCCTGCACTCGGGCCGCGGGAACCAAAAACGCGACACATGTCCCAGCACGCCCCAGCCCAACCTGGCCGGTTCCACCGCCTTCGGGGTCGGCGCTGGCTTGGGCTGGACAGGGTTGGACTGCTGCCGTGCATCATCAACATTGGGCGTAGAGCTCGCGCAGCCCATTAGGAAAGAGGCCCTGGGGACCCCCAGGCACTGTGATGACGACGCTGCTCCCCGCCGTCAGCACTGGGCGGGGGCGTCAAAAGTCCAACTGTGACCTAGAATTGGCGTGTTCACATGCGGCAATAAGAAAAGCATCTGACGGGCTCAGTCCTCCATGGAAACTGCAGTTACAAAGATGAAGTCGGTCAAAGAGCTTCGCTGTATCAGCACGTTGAGTAGTGATCTTCCCTGGTGGACTTCAACCATGAATAGCATAAGACGATAGCAGAAACACCCTTCCACTCCTGCCCTGCCCCCGAAAGTACGGAGTATGGACGGACGGCTGACTACAAAGTTCACTGCTGCAATTCCCTGCTGCAATAAAAAGCATGTTTTCGCTAGCGGAGGGTGAGGACTGCCCTTTTCAACATTTACACGGCGGGCACCTTCCTAAAGCGGTCCCCCTTGGCGCCCTTCGCTGTGTTTTTGCATTTGCCTGCTGGTTAAACTGGTAATCAATAAGGCTTGACGACAATCGTCAAACTCCTGGAAGCCTCTTGCTTACGCCCTGTGAATCCGGCAGCAACTGCCTTATGGCAAGCGTGGACCCAGCACACGTCCTTCGGGGGCACGCAAGCGATGTGCAGAGCCTTGCTTTCCTGTCGGAAGAGCATCTTTACGCGGGGTGGGTCAAGCGCCCCGCCTGCGGCATCGACGTTGTCCGCTTCTCCCGCGAACCATCCATCGTCCAAGGGTCCGGCGGCACTTGTATTTCCTGCCCCATCATGACGGCCTGTCCCATCACGTAACTGCAAGTTAATCTCCGAGCCAGAAATTCCCCTCGCGTGCGCAAGGGCTTCTGAGTGCCCTGCCCCGCTGGTTGTTGGGTTCGTTAGTCCACAAGTACCCGGCGGGCTCTCACTCCGTTGAGTGCAGAGACAGCAACGGAGAAGTGAGGCTCTGGGACCTGAATTCCTGCCGGACTGAGCTTGCGGCCAGGTATGCTCCGCCCGCCCACGTCCTGTCGAGGGGACCCTCCAGGCCGTGCGCGTGCTGCACGCGCCGCCCGGCCCAGCGAGTGCTCGTCCAAGCCGTCCGGCTTTGTCCAGTCGTCACCGTCGCCTTTGCTACGCCCCAAATTACTGCCATACGGCTTTGCGGCCACCTGCCGCATGTTGACAGCACAGCCCTTCCGTTATTGCGGATTCTATAGATCTAGAAACCCATGTTGCACCCATGCAAGCTTGCGTGTCAAAGCGATAGGTGGTTCGTGCGTGGCTGTGAGCTGCAACGCGACTGCCCTGCCTCGCAGCCGCTGCAGCCGGCGTACCAGCACACCGCCGCAGGGGAAGCGGACGTCATGGCCCCGCCTGTATTAAGAGCTGGGCCGAGTATCGGCACTGGGCCTATGTTAATGCCAGCAGACCTGTCCTGGCCGCCCGGCCGTGGGGCGAGTTGTATGGCGCCAGCACCAGTTACCGGTTAAGTGCGCTAAGCCTCGGAAAGTGAACAGGAGGCGCTACGCCGGATGGTCTGGTCGCAGGTTGCACGACGCAAACGCGGGAATACTGCAGCTGGCGTGCCTGCCCGCGCACGGCATCCTGGTCAGGTAAGCGGCCCCCCTCCTGTAAGCCGGTTTGTGCGCGCGAAGAAGCCACGGTAAGCTCCTACACATGCAATTGTCGGGGCAACGACATTGGCGCGCTGCACCTCAGTCCCCAAACAACCCGACCATGCCCTCGTGACGCGCTCCGCCCATGGCGCCAGGCAGGCTGTCTTCCACGTTTGGTCACCGCCTCCGTCTGTTCACCCGGCATGTGACATGCCCTCCCATGATACCCCCTTTGCCGACCCCGCCAGCCAGGGCCGGGACGGCTGCGTGAAGCTCTGGGCCGTGGGCCGGACAGGCGCATTGGACAGGTGGGCGGTATGCCCACAGGCGGTGGTGGTTGTGGGTGGTGGTGATGGTGGTGGTGGTGGTGGCTTTGTCAATGAATTGCGGCACGGGAGACGGAGCTCCAACAGGCATGGGCACACCCACCTGCCCCCGCTTGCAACCGCCACTGCAGATCGCAGCCGCTGTGTGAAACCCGGACCGAGTCCTTCAACTTTTGCCGGTGCGCGATCTGGGCGCCGGGCGCCGCCGCGCCCCCCGCCGTCCCGGGCGCATCGGCGAGCACCAGCCCCGCGGCAGAGGGTGGCTTGCGGGTGAGCTGCCTCTCAGGGAGCTGGGGGAGGGGTAAATTAAGCAGTCCAATAACTAATGCATCATTTCACCGCAGCAGCAGCTGCAGTTGCGGCTACGGTGGCTCTGGGCTTCCTTTCTGCGGCGGCTGTTGCTGTGGCGGCAGCGGCGGCGGCTTCCGCACTTTTTGGGAACGTCAAGCCGCGCCTTCGCACACGGCCTCCGGGTCGTCCCGGCTGTGGTCGTTGCGTCACCAAATGTAACCCATTGCTTCACCCGCCCCCCACACGTTTCGTAACCAGGGCCTGCTCGTGGCGTGTGCCGCAAGCGACCCGACGGATGTGGCCGTGTGGCGCCCGGCGGTGGGTCTGCGGTGCCTGCAGGGGCGGACCAGGTGTCGGGAGCAATGCGCATAAGCCGCCGCGCGGGCCAGCAGCGGCGAGTCGCATGCATGGCACCTTGGCACTGCACCGGGGGCACTTCACGGCGTAGCCATCGGGGCATGGGCTGCCGCGGGGCCAGAGGGACGGGGAGGGGGCCCCATGAGGCGCGTCTGGCCCGGGCGATAGCCCGGGCGGCTTTCAAGACCAAGAGCGAAGGATGGGCACTTGGGCAGGCCTCGTGCTCACGCGTTACGTCACTTCCTCGGCACACGTGCGGCGTGTTGTTTACATGAACTGCGCGAATTGTGACGTTGATGGTGTGGCGCCTGCTGGCCCTGCCTCCACGGCCGGCTTGCCCGCCCCGGTCCCGCGCAGGAAGGCCGCACCGCCGGAGTGCTCCTCCGCCAGGGCGGGGCCTCCGAAACCAAGCACGGCATGTGCATGTCGCTGGCGTTCCTCGCCCCGCAAACTTCGCCGCCGGCGCCACCGCCACGGCAGCATCCGCAGCCGCGAGAGGCGCAAACACCGGGGTGTGGAGCTGCAGGCTCCCCGCCGCAGGCGGCGGCGGCGGCCTCAGATCAGCGCGGTGCAGAGCCTGTCCCAGTGGTGCCACCGGGGGCTGCCACATCCCAAACATGCGACGCCGCTGCGGCAGAGGACGACACGCTCGGGCGCCGCAGCCGTAGCTGCAAAGCTGCTGGGGAGCCGGGCGACTCGGGGGCCAGTTGCAGCGGCAGCGGCAGCGCAGGGGGCGGCACGGCGACCGACCCGTGGTTCGTGGTGGCGGGTTACGAGGACGGTGTGGTGGCCCTTTGGGACGTCCGTAACCCGAGGCGGCCGTTGGGGTCGTTGCGGATGCACGGGGAGCCGGTCATGTGCGTTGACGTGCGGGCGAGGGGACGTGCGCCGGGGCGCTCCAGGGAGGCTGAGCGGCGGCGGCGGCACGGCGGGCCCGAAGCCGCCGCCGCGACGGGCGAAGGCTTGGGCCAGGCCCGGGACGACGGCGGCAGCGGCGGCGACATGAGCACGGCAGGAGCGCCGACGGGTAAGGATGTCCAGGAGCATGGCCGGAGGGACGTCCCCTCTGTGGCAACGAGGACGAACGGGCAACTACGCAGCTGCCCTTGGGCGTATTGGCATTCTCCAAGCGATTCGCCGTGTCCCGCCGTTGCGTTGCGTTGCGGCAGGCTTTCCGGTGCTAGTTGGCGAATCTGTGAGCGGGGGAGCCACAGCTGCAACGGCTGCATCCCGCGGGGGCGATGGCGAGCCCTCTGTATCCCACCGCACCGGCGGCATGCGCAACCAGTCGACTATTCCCATACCCTTCTTGCGTCCCTCCACCGCTGCCGCTGCCCGCTCCACCCCGCCTGCCTGCCGCGCACGCTCCTCCGCAACCCCAAGGTGGTACGGCATCGTACGACCTGGTCTCGGGCTCGGCCGACGACCAGATTTCCTGCTGCGTGGTGCGCCCCGCGGAGGCGCGGCCGCTGGTGCTGGAGAGACACCTGCGGCTGCGGGAGGCGGGCACCGCTGACGTGCGCATCCGCGGTGACGGCAAGCTGTTTGCGTGCGGCTGCTGGGACGGCCGGGTGCGGCTGTTCTCCCTGCGCCGGCGGGAGCACCTCGCGGTGCTCAAGGTGGGAATCGTGTACCGTAGCGATGCGCCAGGCAAGGGGACAGGTGCGGGAGAGACGTCGCCTGACAAGAGATGACGCCTGTGCGGAGGCTAGAACGGCTAGTTTGCAGCTCATGGGGGCGCATTGTCCGGCGGCGGTGGCGATGATCGTCGTCTTACGCTTTGGGCTTTGCCTGCCGGCGATCATCACGCAGACTCCGATGGTGCTTTGCGCGGCGGTGTGTTCGTCTCAGGCTCTCAGCGCACGAGTACACAGCTCCACCAGCTGGCTCCGCCAGCTGTCCCCGGCCGAGTCCCCAGACCCATGAACATCCCCGGGGGGCTGCTGCCCTGTGCCAACCCTGCCTAGTAACTGCCTCGCTTTACAGCACTTCCGTCCCCCCGCCCGCCCGCCCGCCCGCCTCGAATCGAACCTCATGGGCTGGATGTTGGCTTGCCGGCGATGGCGGCGGCTATCGTGACGGTGGCGGCGGTTGTGGCGGCGCTGTTGGTGGTGGTGGTGGCGGCAGTACCACCGGAGCCAGGTGACGGCCGTGGCCTTCAGCCCCGAAACCAACACCCTTGCGTCGGCCTCCCGGGACACAACCATCGCGTTGTGGTCCGTCTACGCATCCGCGTCCTCGTCACAGGAGTAGCAGTAGCAGCAGCAGCGCAAGGAATAGCGATAGCGGCAGCAGCTACGCTAACAGCAGCAGCAACAATAGCAGCGGGTATGGCGGGGTACTATGAGCGGCAGTAGCAGCAAAGGCAGGAGGAAGTGAGGGGGGTCAAGAGTACGGACCACACAATATTCATTTATTCTTTTTCCTTGCCGAGTGGTGTGGGACTGTCAGACTGTGTGCCGTGTTCGGACTCCCACTGTCGCGCACAGCGTTGGGAATGTGCCAGCTGGCAGGAACTGCCCTGACTACAGAGTCCGGCGGGCTGTTCTTGTTGGGCCTTTTTGTTACGTCGCCCGCAAAATCACAGGAGCTACGGTGGCTGCAATCCTCGAAACATCGTGTATGCGAATGAGTTGCCGTGGTTCCATGGAGCCAGGCCCAGCCGCCAGCTGGCTCGATGGAAGGGTCGTCTGTCCAGCATCTTGGACAGCGTGACGGGTGCGCATGCAACCCGCATGTCCGAGTGGGTAGTTGCTTACGAAGCTCATGGAGCGGTGCGGTGCGGGCTGCGGGGGGTGTTATATGCGCGTATCGGCGATGGTGGTATTGGCTGTGGGCCCAGAGGAGATGCCGGCCTGTAAGGCCTATGATCCGCGTAAATGCCCCTGGTACCCCACGCGCTGCCCCTCCTGGGCATAACCATACGGATTGCGTGCACACAAGCATGACAATGAAGGCGGCGTGCCGGCATAAATTGTGCTTTTTTCGGCACAATACGATCAGGATTCGTGCGGCATACAGAGTATGAGTATCTAATATGGACGGCGTACAGGTCGTACTTTCGTTCAGTTTCTCCACTTTAACGGTGTAACGGCTGCATCTGCAGAGATCTTCTTGTATTGCGTCGCATGGGATAAGGGGATTTAATTTACCTTGGAGAGCGCCCTTACGCGTGTGGGAGTGACTCTGTACCGGTACGTGACCATTGGCAACCACACGCCGAATTTACCAAAATGGCCGATACAGGGACAAAGGCCGCGCAGAAGAAACACCATTTTGAATTCTTTGGACCACATGGCCCCGCGCTGCTGGTGTTCGTGCTCCCGGCCGTCTGCTACGCGCTCATTTTGGGATGCAACAAAGACTCTTGCCTCCAGCTGTGGCCAGAGCTCAAGCTGCCATCACTTCAAAGTAATATCCAATGGTACAGCAAGGAGGCTATTGTAGCGTATCTGGCATGGTTCCTTGGGCTAGCGCTCCTGCATGTGTTGCTTCCCGGACAGCGCGCCGAGGGCGTTGTGTTGCCCGATGGGAAGCGCCTCACGTACAAGTTGAACGGTTAGTAGGTGTGGGATTGGAAGGGGACGCCGCAGCCGGAAGGCGTCCCAAGGGCCGGGACTGCGCGGGGGAAGCACCGACGCCAGGCATGGAGATGCGTCGGGGAAAGGTCAGACACACCACCTTGACTACATGGCACGCACCCGCATTGTCTGTAAGGTCCATGTAGGCCTTTGTCTACGGGGGCTGTCTGCGTCCTCGGCGTGGCTCGGGTTTCCCTGAGGCAGCCGATAGCAGGCACAGCATGTGGGTGCCAGTGCCCATTCATTGGGGTTTTCCTAACCTACTGCCGTCAGGGCGTGAATCATAGCGCATCCTAGCCCCGCCTCAGGACTGTACAGTGCGGGCTTCCAGCCCGCAACTTGCGCTCACATGGCATGCGACTCTTTCGATGTCACCTGCAACCTCATGCCCCTGTTGATCCCTGTCACCAGCACCAGCGCAGGGCTTATTTACCCCGTTCCCTGTCCCCATCGCTTTTCCTCCCCTCATGTCAACCCGGGGCCCGCGTTTCCCGGCCGTACAGCCTTCAGGCTGTTCGTACTGGCGTACGGCGCTGCCCTGTACTTTGGGTTTTACACCAGACAGCTGGACCTCGGTTGGCTGTACGACCAATTTGCGCCGCTGCTGACGGCGTCGGTGGCCTTCAGCACGGCTCTTTCCGTCTATCTTTACGCCTCGTCCTTCCGGAAGGGCCTGATGCTGAGCGGGCATGGCAACACGGGGTGAGAGGGCGGCGTGGGCTTGGAATCAAAAACTGCAATATAGGCGATATAGCCTACAGGCCCTCGGGCGCTGGAGAGTCTGCAAGTCCTTCGGCTCGAGAAGCCGGCAGGGACCCGACCGCATCCGCGCATCTCTAATTGGTGTCGCCCCACCGCCCGCCCACGCGCTCCCGCCCGCCCTCCCGCTCCTGACCTGCAGCTATCCCGCCTACGACTTTTGGATGGGCCGAGAGCTGAATCCGCGCCTGCTGGGCGGTTTGTTTGACCTCAAGGAGTTTTGCGAGCTGTACCCGGGCTTGATCGGTGAGCGAAAGGAGGCACGATGCCGGCGCAGCTTCGGAAGGCCGAAATGATCGTTCAGCTTTGAGGGATCCAGAAGCGCGCGGCTTGAGGTGCTGACTGCCATGCTGCATGTCGTACTTGTGTCAGGAGCGCTCCGTCGCTGCGAGCTGGCATCCCCCTGCACGTGATGCCACGTGCGCCCTACTGCACGTGATGCCACGTGCGCCCTCCTGCACATGCGCCCTCCTGGACGGCTCTCGGAAGCGACAGCCCCACTGCCGTCCCCATCCGAGACCTCCCCCTCCTCCCACCTCTGCTGTCGACACCTCCTCCTCCTCCCCCTCCTCCTCCTCCCTCCTGCCCCCTCTCCAGGCTGGGCGCTTCTGAACCTGGGCATGGCGCACAAACAGCTGACGACCCACGGGTCCGTCTCCAACTCGATGCTGCTGGTCAACGTCTTCCAGCTGTACTACATTGTCGATGCGCTGTGGAACGAGCGCGCCATCCTGACCACCATGGACATCACCACCGACGGATTTGGGTTCATGCTGGCGTTTGGCGACCTGGCCTGGGTGCCCTTCACCTTCACCTCCGCCGCCAGGTACCTGGTGGACCACCCCAAGGTGGGCCATGAAGACGGCACCCTGGCTGGGCCGAGAGGGACTTACAAGGAACCAGAAAACCGGAACCGTGGCCGGTACCCAGGAGGTTCAGCACACCTGCTGCCTAGAAAAGACTGCCCTTGCCTCTTTTTCATTCGTCATTCGTTGCGGTCGGTCGATCGCAGGTCTTGTCGCCCGCCGGCATGGCTCTGGTGCTGGCTGTCAAGGCGCTGGGCTATTACATCTTCCGCGGGGCCAACAGCCAGAAGGACATGTTCCGCTCCAACCCGAACGACCCGCGGGTCGCTCACCTGAAAACGCTCAAGACGGAGCGCGGCACGTCGCTCATCGTGAGCGGCTGGTGGGGTACGGCCCGGCACATCAACTACTTCGGGGACTGGATCATGGGGTGAGTGGCAGGCTCCGGGGGGACTGTGGCCTGGCTGGGCGGCCGGATGGGTGGCCGGGCGGAAACCGGCCGCCGGGCGGATGGATGGATGGGTGGGGATGAAACGGAATGTGAGATTGCGGGCTAAAGGCAAGGTGAGCGGATGGGGCATTGCTGGCCATTGAAGCGCGTGGGCGGGTGTGCGGAAGGATACGTTGATGCCGGGATAAGGGAGACGAAGGCCGGGCACCTGTTGGGCGCGCGACGGGGTGAGGGCCTTAAGGGACAAAGGGAGAGGGTGAAGCGCAGCCGGAGGTGCAGGAAAGGCTGCGAAGCTGCTCCCACCGCAAGGATGCCGCTACCATGACATCACCGACTTGTCTGGATGGAATGGCTCCAGAAAGCCGCTATCCTGGTACCTCAGCCCCCGAATTGCGCAGTGCGAGATCCGGGATGGAACAGCCTCAACACGAAAAGGGGACAGCCGCATGTAGGAAGGGGGCGGTGTGAACCCGGGTGCGGACTGAAGTGACTGCGATGTCCCAGTACCAGCACGCCGGGGGCCTCTTTGCACCACGCGGCGTTCTACGGTGGATGTGGTTGAGGACTGCTCGTGTCATCGAACTTCATACCCAGTTAGGGCTGTCTTGTGTGCTGGCTGATGGCCTGATGCTGTACCCCTCGTTCCCCTGCCCACAGGCTGGCGTGGTGCATGCCAGCTGGGCTCACCGGCCTCTCCGCCATCGTGCCGTACTTTTACTGCATCTACTTTGCGGCGTTGCTGGTGCATCGCGAGCGGCGGGACGAGCACTCGTGTCGTCTGAAGTACGGCAAGGACTGGGACAAGTATTGCGCGCTGGTCCGATACCGGATTATCCCGTACCTTTATTGAGGGTTGTGACCTCAGCCGCCGGCTGTGGCTCACGGACGTGTCCCTGTGTCTGAGAAAACGAGCGGCGCAGTGCTGCCGTTGCGAGTGTGCACTGAAGAGATGAAGTGATGATCCGATATTTCCAGGATTTTTCAATGGAGCGTCGTTGGTCATTATCCGTTGACAGTTGACGTCGGTGCCGTAGCACCGGTGGGAAGCCGCTTTGTGGGTATTGGCTCTGAACTTCTGATTGCGTGCATTGCCCATTTGATGTGATATAACTTATCTGCCGATTGCTGCATGGAATCGCTGTAAAAGCACACAAATTACTTGAATCCCTGCTTAGTAAGCACTTTCCGCTCGACGGAAGTTGGAGCACGTTATTCAGTGGATATGTGTCGATTGCAATGACGAGTACTGCGAGCGCTGGACCCGGACTCCTTCGCCGGGCGTGGCGGGCTGTCGACCGTTTCCTGTCAGGTTTGCGTGCAACTTTCATTTCGCAAGCCATATCGGTAATAGCGATAACAAATGAAGCATCGTATGGTGCAGTTGACCTCACACCTGAGCCAAAGCTGGTGTATGCCTTCAAGTCCCAACGCGATGTGGCAGCCTGGAACGTCTTTTCAGACGCTAGCTTCGGAGGCTTATCTCAAGCCGCCTTTCAGCTATCCGAAAGCGAAAAGGTACCTGACCGTTCTCGCGACGTGGCCCGGCCATGACTTGTTCCATCCACTGATGGCGTTCCCCTCAGACCGCCGTGTTCTCAGGAACGTACTCCAAGGAGGTCTTGGAGAGATCAAAGCTCATCCGGTCGGGCTACTGTGGCATTAACCAAGTGGTGAGGCGCCCGTTTGCCCCGAAGCCCTCATGCCACCCGTACCACTCACCATCTCCAGTACCCATCTCGCTATGACGCCTCCTGACCACCATCCACAGCGGCCACTGCCTTTAAACCTCCGCAAGTACGACTTCCTCGATTTCCGGGTGCGCGGCGATGGCAACACGTATCTCGCCAACATCCGGCTGGACCAGCTGACCGGGGGCGACGAGGAGGTGTGGCAGGCGACGCTCAAGACCAGGTACGACAGCGCTTCGTTGCTGCGGCCCTTGATATCCCTCCATGCTCCGGACTGCTGAAACGGGGCGCCACGAACGGGGCGAGAAGGGGACGAATCCATCGCGCCGTCGGCCCAGCTGCCTCCGGCAGTTGGGTTGACGCTTTATGATGGGTGCTCCCGGTAATCGCCACGTTCGTGGAGATGGCCCCAAAGGCGGGACAGCGGCCCACGCGTTGAGAGCAGGCATTCAAGATCCAACGCGCCGACACGCCGAGTCGGGTGTCGTGGATGCCGGGTGTCGCGGCGTTTGGGTCGGATGTCGCGGACAGCAACTCGCATGACGGAACGTAAGGAGGCCTCGCTCATGCTGAGGACAGTTGGACATGCCCTGCTTAGCTGCCCATGCGAGCGAGCGAGGAGCCGCGTTGAAGCCTGAACCGACGGGCGCAGCTGGTCTGCCGGGACCTCTGTCCCCTTTCCCTCGGCCCTGCCTGCCTGCCTGCCTGTTTGTTCCATTTTTGGCGCCGGGCCCTGCTCTCACGGACGCGGCCGACCGGCCACCGCCACCGCCACCGCCTTCCAGCCCCGGTGCCTGGCAGGACGTGCGGCTGGACTTCCGCGACTTTGTGTTCACATTCCGCGGCCGGCTGGTGACGCACTACGCGCCGAGCTCCGCGGGCATGCCCCGACACAACATCATTTCGGTACGTGGGCTCGTCCGATGTGATCTGAGCCAAGCTGCGCTGAGCGGGTGCTGAGCGCGTGCTGGGCGGGTGCTGGCGGCGGAGGGCGGTGCTCAGGACAGGTTTGGACTGCTTCCGTGGGGTGGAATGTGGGTGTGTGTGTGATGATGCCCGCGCCGCGCCGTGCTGTGCTGCGCGTCCGGGTCACCGCAGTGCGGCTGCTACGGGGGCGCAGCTTGAGGAGGATTACATGTCGGGACCCCACATGTCGCCGGATGTTACCGGAGGGCGGCGTTGGCACGCAGCTGCCATTCTGGCGTCATTCGGGGGCCACTCGGCGCAATCCGTCCTGTCCCACCGTGTAGCTATGTGCTACTTCACCGCCCGTACTGCTGTACTGCATGTGTCGTACCGCAGTTCGGCCTGACCATGGCGGCCAGCGAGGAGATGCCGCCCGAGGGGGAGTTCTCCCTGGAGCTGGAGTCGGTGCGGGCGGGCGCCTACCAGCTGAGCGAGGCGGCGGCAGCACGCAAGGCCTACGCCGGGTACTTCAAGTTCCGGGAAGGGTCAGAGGCCGATGAAGACATGCCGCGCGTGCAGCCGCCGCCCATCAGCGGGCCCGACGACCCCAGACCACCGACGTAAGGGAGACAGCGACGGCGGATGCGGCAATGGCGGCGGCGGCAGAAGCAGAGGAAGAGGCGGAAAGGAACGGGGGGGCAGGCCAGCAGCAGGGGCTATGGCAACGCGGACTGGAAAGGAATGCCGCGGATTTGGAAACAAGATTGGCCCCGGCGCAAATTCCGGCGGGTGGGCAATGCTAGATGTGGGGGCACCGTGCCCTAATGCGAGCGTGTGGCGTTAGTTGCGCTGCGTGGGCTCGGCGACCCACGGGTCGGTGGGGCTGTGCCTCAGCGCGGGCGACTTGTGGCGCTGTCTGGGAACGAACCCCGCAGCGGCATGCATGGGATTCATCAGGATTTAAGGATCTGTAGGGTAGCGGCTGGAAGGGAGGGCATATGAACGGCAACCCGTCAGCTGGAACCTCTACGGTAGAGGCCCGGAGGCCCTTGGAAGGCCATTCCCTCTCAAAACCGCCAGCTCGCTGCAGAGTAAGGAGCAGCGAGGATTGGGACCCAATACCGGTGCATAAGGGTCGGTGCGACATGCACCAATTGGTGATGCCAGTGATGCTCTCGTGCACTGTTTACCAATCAATTAAATGCCAAGGGGCTGACGCCTTTGATTGAACATCCAATGGGTGTCAAGGGAGGCCCCTGCTTGCAGGCATTCGTTGCAGGCCAGGTAACCGTTACACGAGTACAGCAGGGTACAGCAGCCTACAGGCGGCACAGGCGCCGGCTTCATGAAGTAAATATGATATGAAGGACCAATGGCCCAATGCATTGACTTCAAACTATCTAAATGTCGATTCACAGGGGACCCAGAGGGTCAGTGGTGCACATATAGCGCACATGGCAAACTTGTGCGGTATGTGTCTGGCCCAAACCGCGGAGAGCTCACGGGCCCAACGAAGCGACCAGCGGGTCCGTCACGCGTTACGTGGCCAAAAAGTCTAACGTGGCCCCAGGGGGAGGGGTGTAATTGACCAAATGTTGACCCCTCGCCCCGTTACAGCCAGTACAACCTCATTTTAGCATAGTTTTGATTTTCCTCAAAGACCAATCGTTCAGTTATGTCATACACTTGGTATCATCGGCGATCTCCATCGCGTTCCCACTGCGAACTTCTCGCCAAACATACTACATGACGAAGGGCAACTCCGCACAAGCACAGCGGCAGCAGAGCACTGCTCCTATGCACTATGCTCAAGCCAGGCATGTGTCCGCGATTAAGTCTCCCACGTGTCATGCTGAGTATCGCGTTCGGGGAAGCATTCGCTGGGGCCTTGGCCTGGCGGCCATCACTCAACACTATCACCGAATTGACTTTCAAATCTACAACATAGCGCGCGAGCTCGAAGAGTGCTATATCACGCACGGCCTTGATGTCCTCTGCTTGTTTAATGCAATCCCGTGCTACGCGTATTTGCTCAGAGAATTGCGTGGTCATGTCCATGCATGAATAGCTGCCTAAGTGACCAAAGCTGCTGGGGCACATATAACGAACCGATACAAGTCCAGGCAATTATGTGAGTACCTTGTATTATAAGTGCCCGGGAACAGCGCTGGAGAATGCGTGCCGTACTATTTTCCAAAATAGTACGACCTACAAGCGCACCGGTCCCTCACCTGCTCAGGCACCACGGTCGGCACTACCGAATGAGTTTCGCTGCCGGCTAGTTCTGCATAAAGTCAACATGGATCTTGACAAGGCGCTGCTGCTTCTCGACAAGACACAGTGGTCGGTCAGGCCGAGCTTCCGAGAGCCATGCCGACGCCGCGCAGGGCCGGCCGCGGTCGCAGCCGCTCGCCGACGCTGCACAACTTTAGTATAATCATTATGCAAACAATGAGCGCGATGAGACCGCCATCGAGGGCTTGGCGTACTCTGAGAACGAGCTCTCGCGCGATGAGGCCGACCTCGGCGCGTCGGGTTCCATTATGGGCAACGACGCTCGCAGGCTTCGTCCGAAGGGTTTAACATCGTGCTGGAGTGATATGACATGGGCGCTTTGACGTTACCGCCTCAAAACATAGTGTGTACGGACCTCGCGCCAACAGAGATAGCGTCCCCAAAACAGCACATGTAAATTGGGATCCGTTTGGGCCTGCCACTTTACATGTAAACGTGAGGTAACGTAACGTGTCATGTAAATTGGCTAAAACTGTTGGAAGCGCTTCTGAAGAGTGCGGTGGCGCGTCCGTGCAGCAATCAATGGGCCTCCGAAGCTGACCTGCAGGAAATCGGTTCCGGTTCCAGTCAGCGTCTTTTGCTCTTCACACTTGTGGCTTGTTGCCCGTTGTCGATGCCCGGAAGCCGCGCGGATCCGAGACGGCCCGAGTGGGGTTGGGAAAGGCGTCAGTTTCATAACCAGTGCCGCATATCGGCCGGTTGAACTCGTTGGTCGTACCTCCTCTGTCCTTTCCAAGGCGTCAGGGTGCACAACTCGACAACTGAGAAGCCGCTACCGGATGCCCAGTCGGGCTGTGCTCCTTATCTTCGCTATCTGACTTCTTCCACCTGATTCGATCCGAGCTGTGGCGTTTTTCTAGCTGACAACTCCGGCTGAGCTGCCAGCGAACCCCAAGCCAACATGTAATGCCTATCTCCTCCGGCTCGTATCAAAATGGTCCCTCCGGTCGCGCGACCAGATAGAGGCGGCATGTCCCCGGGGCCAATGGTCACAAGGAGAGTCCACCTCAGTCCGTTGCGCCAACGACCAACTGCCGGCCATATTTGGTACGAACCACATTGGTGCCTTACATAGTCCACAAAACCACGTGGATGGGCGGTACCCTTGCCCTTGTCAGCTTTTGCAAGGTCGACGTTGTCTGCCATTGGGAGGTCCGTTCGGCCGTCCCTTCGTTCAGCGCGAATCCAAAACCATTCGTATTCGGTGCCTGCCAAGGGGCTCCCGCTCGGAGCGCTCTGTAAAACACATAAAACATATGCGTCGTTTCCATCTCCCGTGCTATGCACAAGATCCGCCGGCTGCTCAACCGCCCGCCTTAATGTCCCAGCGACTCTCCGCGTCTCTCCGCGACGCTCTACCCCGCCGAGGCTACACGATGTCGATGCGACGCATCGCGTGTGAATCCACTACAAGCCAAAACTGTTACTAAAGCATGTTTTATTGATGGACTTGTATACATTGATAACATCTCTCCAAAGGCGTTGGCGAGAAGTCAGAAGGTTCTGGACTTCTGGTGCTTTACTTGTTACACAATGGCAACGCAAAACGGAGGCATTAACATGCGCACATCCGTTGGGCATGTAAGCTTTTTCTACGGTATGGTATGGTATAATTGACATGAGATCGTGCTAACGCGGCTAACTCCTCAGCTAACTCCTCGCTGCCATGGAACCATGATTGCGGCTTCCGGCCGCGGAGACAATAATGTGATTAGGCAAGCCACGCTGAGAAAATGAAACGCAGTGCGACGTAGTTCCCAAGGAATTTCATGTATCAGGGTGGAGCTATTCATCCGTGGGCAACTGGGTCGATTCTACCCAACACAACTTGCGGCAACAACGCTTTGCAAAGTACTAACAAGTTCTGACACACAGTAATTTGATTCATTAGAACAGATTTCGCTCCGGGATGGAGCGACATTGTTGCGTACCTTTGCGTCGGTGTATCGTGGTCGCAGCAGGTGGTCGTAACTTTTGTATAAGTTTCCTCCATTGAGGAAGCCCTCTAGCACTTATTGAGGTAGGGTGTAAAAGAATTATTTACCTTCATGACGATGAACATAATACGAAGCCCTGAGGATGTGGTCGCCTGCAATGGGTGCAACGAGCCGTTGCGGTCCCATCAGGTCCCATTTGGGTCTGACGAACTGCATACGCATTTCCATGCGGCCGCACGGCCCACAGGTGGCACTCGTCCAGGCGACGGTACCTGAGTTTTCGTTCACCAATTGTGTCGCCATATAACAAGCACTGTATTTTTAGGCGAAGGTGGTCTTTATAAAGGTTTGCAACAGACACAGCCGACACAGCTTGGTCCGCACTCCGATCCCTCTACCAACAAAAAAGGCTGGCCATGCACAGCTCTACCTAGCGGAGTCTGCTTCATGCACATACGCACAGTTTGCACCAGAATTGCGTCGCGTCGAAATACGTTCCCGAACTGTAGCCTTATTGGCATGTTGAGGATCTGCATGTGTTGGTATCTGGTATGGCAGGGTGCTGGCAGGAGGCACACAAACAGCAAGGCATGCCAGCTCTGACTGGGAGCGGGCCTTAGGAGCATATTGACCGTTCTTTGTCCCTTGCCGGTTTAAGCACCGACGCTAGCTCTTATTAGATTCACCACTGTACTTGATTCCTTCCATCAGCAAACCGCAGCAGCACCGTCCGCACTAGCAACGAACACAATGCGCTTCGCCAGCCAGTAGCAATGTCACGCGAGGTCTGTAGTCATCGCGTTGGATGTGTATTTGTATTGCGCTCGCGGGGCTGCGTGCCATTGTACTGCCAGGTGCCGCCCGTCTGTTCTTGTACTGGACCTAGCCGCCCGCCCGTCCTTTGCTTTGTGGAGGGACCGCTGCAACCCCTGGGCAAGAGACTCATGCGCAAATCCGTCCAAGGGAATGCTTCACGAAGCTAATCTGGCCTGGAAGGCCGCAGAGGCGGGCTTCATGTGTCGAGCGTTGGGGCTGTCGAATGCGCTTCCATCCCTTCAACCACGCAGCGATATCTGATAATACGAAATCGAATGGCTTCCTTCATGGCGCTCGATCCAGCGGCAAATTTGCGCAAGGCCTGCAGTCTCCAGCAACTTTTGCGCCGTACGGCGGGGTTCTTGAGGCGCAGCAGTGTCTGTAGCGCAAAAAATTTGGAAAAGCTGGACGGTAGCATGTGCAATGTTTGTGGTTGTGTGGGCGGTTGGGGTTTGATTGACTTGTCACGGTGCCTGTTGGGGCGCCGCTGGGGCGAGAGGACTCCGTCTGGGTGAGAGGAGCTACCGGTATTGCCCACCTGCTCTGGAGAGGGTCTGAGCCAGCCGAACCCTAAAATTCAAAACCTCGCACAGATTAAGGAAAGAAATGGGACTCTATCCGGGATCTGAGGAGCAGTTAAGGATTTAGGCGCCGTTGAATGGCGGGCAGGCCATGCATTGATCATCGGTGTCGCTCGGCTGGTAGGACTGGGTAGGAAACGGCGCTGAATCATGCCCATCCTGATTCCCATCAATTTCGTACGTTTTGTAAAATCTGCCAAGGGCGGGTCCAGCCAATACTGATCGACACACGCATCGGTCCCGCACCCAGACGGCATTCGCATGTTCATCGAGCGGCGCGTGTATCAGATCGAGGGGGGCTGCTTATCGCGCGCCGATGCGACGGACGGTCATCGCAGGAATTTGCAGCTGGTTTGTTTGACCAAGCTGCGAGGTAGATAGCCATTTGCTAGATTGCTACCTTCCCTGGCTCGTAAGGGCGGCTCCATGTGTGCGGATCCACGCCTTACACCACGAATCCGTACAGCACCTCTTAGGATTTAAACCCCTGTAAGATTTTAACGTTGTACCTGCCTGCCGTTCGTCCTGCGCGCTGTTGTAAAGTGTACGGCAAGCTTATTAGTGTGACTAGCTTCCCGGCAGCAGCCATGTATACAATATGCTCTCGGTAACGTTCAGCTTACTGCTTACTGCAATTGCGCACTACCTTGGGTTTGTAGTATTCTGCCATACGAAAGGCGCAGTTGTATTACCACCGTTCGCACGCTGTGTCGAGCGAATATAATCACTGCAGTCCTTATTCAGTATAGCTTTCAGGCGGCAAGAAGCACAGGATCCTCACAGGTTCGTGCCCGAATCGTCAGTGCGTTACTGTTATATGCTCCTCCACGCCCGCCACCGGCTTGTTACGCCTTTTCCTGGGGCATACGCCTCAGGTATGCTATTTTTTAATTAGTATAATGGATTACATACGCAGGCCACCTTTCACGGTTACCACTGCTGCGGATAGCATGCCAAAGCTGGGCTCCGGCGCTGACGATTGATAATGCCCGCAGTGGCACGAAATACGGAGTGCTTGTCATTAAAAATGATTCGGACAGCTGTCTGCTCTGTTCTGGTCGTGTTAGCCTTATGTACGCTGGCTGGGGCCGTTTCCGTCGACGCACGAGTCAGCAGCAGGGCGTATCGTTCTCGCAAGCTTGTTTCATCGGATGAAGTTGACAGCGGTCAAATAGACTCAGCATCGGGCGACGTGCTTCCGGGTCGCTTCCTGGTTAAACTGCGACCACGGCCAAGAACACTCTCGACGAGCAGCATGGCACCGGTTGTGAGCCGAGTACAAGCGATTGTCAGGAAAATGCGAAAAAAACGTGTTGCTGTGACACTTACGCAACAGTACGATGTGGCTTTCGAGGGCTTCAGCTTGCAAACGGACAACATCGACCGAGCGCTGGCTCTGCTGGATGAGGAATATGAAGTCATGTCCGTGTATCCAGTGGTAAGGCCGTCGCCTGCGTAAATGCCACGGCTGCGCTTGTTTTGGACGGTTTGCTGCTGTGCCCTTCCGAACCGAGGGCCGTCCAGCCCACATTCTGCGGTTTTACGTGCTGATTTGGCCTTCAATGCAATGCATATGACTGAATACTTCACTGACGGGCGCCTAGCTGCCGACCCTAGCTGTTTTCCAACGCTCTTGAACCTGTCCCCATCATTCCCCAGGTGCTTGTTCCGCCGCCCAACGCGGCCAACGTTCCGCGAATTAATCCGGCGAGCTTATCGGGTGACTACGCCGCAAACTGGTCGGCGATGGGGAGTGTGGGCGCCACGCTAGCATCGCTCAACCTGTCGCAGACGTCCGGCGCTAACATCCGGGTGCGTCGTGACTGCGGCGCCCCCGCGCCAGGGCTCCCGGGGTCAAGTCCTCTGGTTTCTGCCAACATTCCCTTCAGAAGTTTCGGGTATTCGGGCTGTCTGTCATTCACAGCTGCGCAGTCCCATATCCAACGCACTGCCTCAAAGCGGGCGGTGCACGGCGAGGGGTTGGGGGCGCCCGGGCAAGAAGGCGGGCGGGGGCTCGAAAGGGGTGATGTAAGGCTGAGTCGCCGCAGCAGCAGTAGAGCCACAGCGTAAGCACAGCGTGTCAGCCCCTACGCTCCACCTTCTTCGCAGCAGAAACATGAGCAGCAGCAGCAGCAACCGGAGCATCAGCAGTATCGGCGCCAGCAGCAAGTGTTGCAGACGCGGTGATTGATGCGCTGGGCGATGGCGGAGGGCTGCCGCGGAAGCAGAGGCGCCGGAGAGGCGTGTCGCGACCCGCCGCAAGGCTGGCTGTGGCTGTGGCTGTGGCTGTGGCTGTGGCTGGGACATGGGATCTTGCAGCCTAACCCACCTAGAGCGCAAGCAGTCGCTCCAGCCTCGGACTCGGGCGGCTTGGGCATCGCTCGGTCGCTGAGGCTGTGGCGGCAGCCGCACGGGCGCAGGGCGGCTCAGTGGTGCGGTGTGGTGCGGGGTGGCGCGGTGCTGTCCGCCGCCATCGCTGGGCCATCACTGCTGGCCCGTCTCACCCTTCCGGTGTAGAGCGTTCGATGTCGCGTCGCGTTGCGTTGCTGGGCGTTCGGTTTCCGTTGGAGCGTGCAATGACGCTGGAGGACAAGGACGGGGCATTCTGAGAGCCGTTATGCCGCCAGCAGTGCCCCGCCCTGGATCACGGCCACGGTGGCTCACGACCACACTCCTCGGGGTTGGCGGCCCACACTGCCTTACCCCCACCCCCTGCGCCCCTCGCTCGTCCTGTTCTCTTCCTCCTCCCCTTTCACAGGTGGGCCTTATAGACACGGGCGTGGACCACACGCACCCGGCGCTGCAGGGCCCCTCGGGCAGCCGCGTGGCCTTCCGCCACGCCTTCGTGTCAGACAGCTATCAGGCGGGAGCGGCACCGGAGCTGAACGATAACACGGTGAGAGGCGTGAGGGCCGGTGGCAGCCGACCAGACCAGCAGCCTGTAGTGGTGGGGAGCTGGCAGCTAACCAATTCCGAACGGTAGCTCAAGCCGGGCGGACGCTAGGCAGGGACTCATGACCCGTGGGTCGCTCGGGTGACCCATGGGCGCAGCTCAGTCCTTACACTCCCATTCGCGGCCGTTTTCGCCGCTTTGGCCGCAGTGTCCTTGACGCCGCCGCGCCGCCATCGAATCATGTGACTGCCACCCACCGGTCGCGCCCAGCCCTGCTCCTCTGCCGTTCCCCCAACTGCCACCTTCCCCCTGCCCTCGCCACAGATGGACTGCATGGGTCACGGCACTCACGTGGCCGGCATCCTCGCGGGCAACTACAGCTTCACCTCCTCCAACGGGGCCTTCCGTTACTTTGGTGTGGCGCCAGGAGTGACCCTTGGGTCGTACAAGGTGTTTGGCTGCAACGGCAGCACCACCTCCGATGTCGTGCTGGCGGCGCTGGACCGGGCCGCAAAGGACGGGATGCAGGTGTGTGTATGTGTGTACTTGTGTGTATGTGTGCGTTGGGGGGAACCGTCCATGTTACAAATAAGTCCGTGTCAACGAAGGAACGGAGACGACGTCGCCGCGGACTGGCGGGACAGGGACTGGAGCAGGGATTGGGAGTTTGGGGCAGGGGCTGGGGCTGGGGCCGATGCAGCAGGCTGGGTCGTAGGGCTGGGAGGGGCTGTGGTGTCGGCGCCGGTGGCGAAGGCGACGGCAAGGCCGGCCCGCCAGCGGAGGCGGGAGGTCTTCTGCCGTATTCATAGGGCCTAGGACGTCACGCTGTACTCTGTTACCTGCTACACTGCTAGCCTTCCTGCTAACAGTCCTTTTCTGCCCCCCCTCACTGCCGCCACCGTCGCCGCCATCAAACCCCGGCCGCCTCAACTGACGCCGCCGCGGCCTCAGATCATCAATCTGTCGGTCGGCATTCCGGGCACGTGGGGTGGTCCAGTGGCGGAGGCCCTAGAGCGGCTGGCGCAGAACGGCACGCTGGTGGTGGCGGCGGTGGGCAATGAGGGCGAGTCGGGGCTCTTCCTGCCATCCTCAATCGCCAACGTCCCCTCCGTTATCGCGGTGGGGTCCACCCAGTCCGCGGCGGCGCTCCCGGCGCTGCGGATCCGGGTCGGCAGCGCCGCCGGCGATGTCGTACTGACGTCGCTTGCGGCCTTCGGCGACGTCGCGCCACTGGTGGGCGCGCCGCTGCAGTTCTTTCTGTACGTCGACGGGTGTGACGTCAGCATGTTGGGGAACCTGACCGGCAGGGTCGCGATGCTGGTTGCGCCATCGCCCGGCGGCGGCGGCTGCGACGTCGCCGCCAAGGTAGCCAACGCCGCCAACGCCAATGCGATCGGTGTCGTACTGTACGGCGATGACGAATCGCTGGGGGACCTGATCAAGTCGCCTCAGTACTCCTGGACGAGCTTCAAGCTACCGCTGTTGGCGGTGACGCCGGACGCGGCGGCGTGGGCTGCTCTGACGGGCCGACCACCGCCGCCGCCGCTGCGGTCAGCGTCGCCGCCGCCGCCCCCGTCACCGACGCCGTCGCCGCCGCCCCCGTCACCTTCGCCGCCCCCGTCGTCGATGCCGCCGCCGCCGTCGCCCCTCCCCCCATCGCCGCTGCCTTCACCACCTCCCTTCCCACCGCCGCCGTCCCCACTGCCACTGTCACCGCGCCCGTCGCCTCCCCCACAGCCGCCGCCATTCCCGCCGCCCTCACCTCCACCCTCGCCGCCTCCGCCGCCCCGGCCTCCCTCGCCTGCGCCACCGTCGCTGCCGCCATCCCTGCCCTCTCTTCGCACCTCCACCACCGCAGCACCCGCGCGGCCTGGTGTAAGAGCGCGCAGCGATCAAGTCCCGGACCTTCTCGAGGACTTGCTGCCGCCGCCGGCGGTGCTGCCCCTCACGCCTCGCCCGCCTCCCCCGCCAGTCCCCAACCCGCCTCCCTCCCCACCTCCGCCCACCTCCCAAAGTCCGCCTCCTCAAACACCGGCCTCTCACACGACTCCCCAGCCCCAGACGCTAGTCGCCCTCGACGCAACACCACCGTCAGCCTCCCTCAGCGGCAGCGCCGCCGCCGCCGCCGCCGCCGCACCGATCGGCGGTCGGCGCAGCCTGCTGCTGCGCGCCGCTGCGACCCACGGGTCAGTGTCAGCTGCCCTGGGCCGGCGACACGGCACCGGCCGGGTGCTGCAGCAGAGCCAGCCCAATCCGACGAACCAGCCCAGTCCACAGTTTTGGATACTGGAGATCAGCGGCTCGATCGTCTCGCCCACATCCTCATGGGGACCGGTGAGTGCGCGTGGGGCGAACGCAGGACCCGTTCGGATCGGGCCGCTGTTGGGCTATTGGCTTCCGGGTGGGGTCACGACCGGGCTGTCGGTCGGAAGGACCTGTTGTTGGGTGGCGCATTACGTTGCAGGCGCCGATGTGCCTACTGTAGTCGTAATTACAGGGGGGCATCGTGTCATTATGTACAGCCCTCCGACAGCTCCTCTGCCCCGATCGCCTCATCGCCGGATTACGCACCGGACTGAGCAACCGCTGAGGGCCTGAGGCTGATCCCCGCCCTGTGCCGGGTACCCCCGTCCCCCTGCGTGCCTGCCCCTGCCCCTGTCCCTGCGACATGGAAACCAAAAACACGCAGAGCCCTGACCTGCGAATCAAGCCGACCGTCACTGCCCCCGGCGGCAACATTCTGGGCCTCGCGCCGGGCACCGTGCCTGGCTCGCCATCGGCGGGCTACTTCGCGTACCGCTCCGGAACCTCCCAGGCGGCGCCGTACGTGGCGGGCGTGATGGCGCTCATGTTGGAGGGCGGCAAGATCCGCAATGCGGTGAGTGCCGTACACAGTACGACATGCCGCGACCCTAAGGTTCCATCGAATCAACACAGAAACAGCTGTCGAACGATGTCACCTGGCCAGGAACTGCTAGCTTGCAGACCACACTCTGACGCTCAGCACGCCACCTCAACTGTATCCCTGTACTCCGTATATTGACACGCATTGCAGACCCTGGCTCGCGCCCTTTCCACCACCGCCGCGCCCATCTTCGACGTCCGCTCCGCCGACCCCGCCGCCTCCGTCGCCGTCAGCCCCTTGCGTGTCGGCGGCGGCGCCGTCGACATCGCCGCTCTAGCAGCCACCCGCATCGACATCAACCCCGCGAGAATCGAACTCGGGTCGAATGTTACCTACGGCAACAACTTCACCTTCTGGCTGGACGTCAGTATGCCCGGAATCATGACCGGCGGCATGTCATTCGCTCTCAGCCACGTGGCCGCGCCCTCCCTCAGCGCCTCCACCCTAATGGTCATTAACAAGACCACCACCAACAACAACGGAGCCGCGGGCGCTGCTGCCAATCCCTTCAACAACCGCAGCGCCGCCGCCTTCACGCCGGTGTACTCGCCCATCACTGCCTCTGTGGTATTTAGCTCCACACGCTTCAACAACATCAGCAGTCTGACGGTGCCCGTCAACGGCAACATGCGCCTCAGGGTACGGCATGTGGGGGGGGGGGACAGCGCGGTGTCGTGCTGCCGGTGTCGTGCGGTGGTGGCGACGGTCTGTGTTGACTGTGTGTGCCCGCTACTGTGTGAGGGCATGTCTGCCAGTGTGCCAGTCTGCTGTGTTGCCCTCGAGCCCTTGTCCGACGCCCCACTTCACCCCAACGCCACCCCGCCCCGCTGCGCCTCGCCCCCTGGGGACTGTCCGCCCCTTCCGCAGGTCACCTTCAGCCTGCCCAGCCAGCCCGGCGGCGCCCGCGCCCCCGGCATCTTCTTCTCCGGCTACATCGTGCTCCGCCCCACCAACAACCCCGACAACACCGCGCTGCCGCATCCCACCCTCACCGTGCCGTACCTCGGCTACAGCAACCCCCTCAGCGGTCTGCCTGTGCTCGTAAGCGCCGGAATGAGCCTCGCCAACGGAACTTGGTTCTGGGACGACAGACCGTTCGCCGATGACGGAAAGCTCTCCACTGAGATCTTCGCGCCGCCGCCGCCGGCGCCGCCGCCGCCGCCGCCGGCGACGGGCGCCGACGGCGTCTTCGGCGTCAGCTCCGACTACGCGTCGCCGCCGGACTACATCACCCTGCCGCCGTCGCCGCCGCGCGCGGCGGCCGTCGGGCCTGGGCTGACGTACCGCCTGGCGTCGGGCGCACGGTTGCCTAGTTTGGCGCTGTTCCTGCAGCGTCAGCCTGTGGCGCGGGAGATTCAGCTGTGGCGGGCGTCTATGTGGGCAGGGGACGGCTACAGGCTGGGTACGGTTCGTATCGTGGGCGGCGTGCTTCCCCGCGTGAGCAACGACGGCCCGCTGGTCATTAATTGGGATGGCAGTTACGTCGACGCGTCGAATGGCAAGGACTCGGTCGTGACGCCTGGGACGTACTATTTCGTGGTGCGGCTGACCCATGGGTCAGCCTGGGGCGACGGGCCGGAGGGCACCTCCACCGTCAGCGTCTGGCAGAGTCCACGTTTCGCGCTTACGAGCAGCAAGCGGTAACGATGGCCGTCAGGCCCGCGCGAGTTGCGGCTGGCTAGGATCGGCCAGGCGCTGCGCGTGGCCTTGAGGCCTCCGGCTCGGGTCTTGAGCGGGGCGGGGCGGGGCGGGGAAGGGCGGGGCAGAAACTGCAGTGCAAGCCAACTATGCTCGTTTTTTCATCGCGCACTCCGCGTGTGTGCAGTGCGCTTGTGCGTGCGTGCGTGGTGAGAGGAGCGCGCGCGTTCGCCTTCCCGCGTACGTGTGCGTGCGTGTGTGGCACCTGCGTGATTGCGCGTGTGTTTGTGGGGCCGTGCGGCAGGTGCAGGTGCAGGGGCAGGTGCAGGGGGGCAGAAGAACAGAACCAAATGGCCTTCACTGCGGTTTCAAGGTATAGTACATAGTTGATACTGTTGGTAGGCAGGCAGATTTCGGTTGACTGTTCGTTGTTTCTGTTGCCGCTGTTGGGCATCAGTCCTCGCGGCGGCTCGTGGCGGGGCGCTGCGCTGCGCTGCGCGGTGTTTTGTGCAAGTGTGCGCGTTGGGTTATGTGGGGCTGGCGCCGGAATTCGCATCGGTCGCTCTCCCTGTTTTTTCACGTGCTATCACGTGGATGAAGGGACCAGCCTTATACACAATAGATTTAAAGGCCAAATTTGCCAGGGCTGCAAAATAATGCGGGCACAAAGTTTACGCTCAGTCATGGGCAGGAGTCATGGAGTTCTGTTTGATTTGGTTCCGATATCTCTCGAGGATTCAGGATGACCGCAGGACTGGTGTCACAACTGCTTGTCAGGAGCTGTACGGCTGCATGAGCTGTACGATACCGTTTGAGCCGTTTGAAGAATCGGCCATGATTGTTATGCCGGGAGCTCTGCAGTCAGCAGTTTGCGGTGATTGGTTTAGGGCGGCCTCCTGCGGGCCTGTGGGTGTGCCGGTGCGGCGCAGCAGTACCAGGGTCAGGGCTCCGTAAAAGTGTACTGCTATGGAAAGTGTACTGCATCGTATTGCATGACCTCCCTGCAGCCTGCGATATGGCGTCGTGAACGCAACCGCGGGGGGCGTGTGTTTTGGGTTGTGTTGCGCTGAGTTTGGCGGCGTTGGTGCTGGGTATAACCTCGCGAGAGAAGGGCGAGCGCATTGCTGTGTGTTGCGTGTCCGCCTGCGTGCGTGTCTGCGTGTTGGAGAATGGCTGACGATTCATATCAGACCTGTCACGCCCTCACCTCTTTAGATACAGCAGCAGCTTTGACAGCTTTCCGGCCCGATAGTGATGATGGTGGAAAGCCGTCTGTTGCGCGAGATTATTGCGGGTTTTGGTGTGTGTGCGTGTGTGTGCTTGAGCAGGTTAGTTTCGGGTGCAACATGTCCGTCGCAGGATGGGATGGGGGCGCGGTGCGAGTGGCAGGGTTCAGGTGCAAGTGGAGGTGGAAGCGGTGAATGAGCCGCAGGCGGCGGCGGGCGCGCTTGTGCTTGATCTTCTCGGTTTGCTGGGGATATCATCAATACGCGCATGGCTGCTTCTTGAACGCAGCTTTCGTTGTGGAGAGCGCGGGTGCGCGGGTGCGTGCGCTGGCTTCCGACTCCGCCTGTCCCCTTCCCCCCGCCCGCTTGGGGTCACGGCGGGAATGGGTTTGCTCGGAAGAAAACCGAATGCAAAAGTACTTGCGCAATGGCCGCGTCTCGTCGCGATCCCGCGCTGATGTGATGTGTGCGTTACGAAGGTGGAGATCTGAAGGACGTTTTTCGAGGGGCCAAAGACCGTTCCCGCGAGTTCGGGGGCGGCTGTTATTGGCGGATAGTGCACCCGGTAGCGTCCATTGTGACATGTAGGTGTGGGGGAGGCGGGAGCGTGTGTTTCGCACCGCCGTACTGGCCATCCAGGCTTCTCGTGCCTTTCCCTGCATGGGGTGTTCTGTCGAGATGGGGTAGGCCCCGCGGCATTGCCATCAAGGCTGGAAGTGCTTGGAAGCCCGCAAAGATGGTCTGTGTGGATGTGTCTCAGATGACCCATGGGTCACGAACGGCTGCATGCATATCAGCACAAGCCGTCCGCGCATGGGCCGGTGCCCGGCAGTGCGCCGTACCTCGGCTGGGGGCCACGCGACCCGCGCTCTCACCACTTCGCGCTGCGTCGTTACTGGCGCTTACTAGTCGTAGCGTGCGAAAATACAGACACCCTTGTTCCCGCGGGGGTTGTCTTTCTGCGGCAGAGGCGCTGCGTCCGTTGTGGACAAGTCCATTGATCTTCTTTTTTGCCTCCTTGATCTGTCAAGTTGACGCTAGTCTGTCATAATGCGCACATTGATTTGGGCCACCCGAGTTTAGGGGCGGCGCGCTGGCGGAGGGTGCCTTGCGCAGGCGGTCCGGCGCGGCCTCGGCCCAGGGAAGCTTGCCCTCGGTGGGTACCGTAGTAGCCAACGATGCGACTGACGATGCCAAGGGGCAGCAGCAGCAGGCGCAGCAGGCGCGGTTGTTTCTCCAGTTGACGTGGGAGGACACCACGGGCCTGCGGTTAGGCAATCGCAGGCGGGTGCGCATGCCCTTGCCGCGCGCTACGGTCGCGGCGCCGGCCAAAATCGCATCTCATCCGAGTTGTTTCAGCCTGACACTCGCGTTCCGGCCTCTGACGGTCCGGCTCGATCTCCTGGCGTCGGTGCAAGACCCGGGATGAGATTGGGTCCTGGGCTTCGAAGCGGCGGCTGTGCTGCGTTGGGTTGTCAGGGGTTGACAACCCGTCGCTTGGATGGTTGGGCAACGCAGGCTGCAATCCGGCCGATCGCAATGCTGGCTTGTGCTCGGCCCGCCTGCCTGCCTGGCTGCATGACTGGGTGGGCTGCGTAACTGGCTACCTTGGGCGGTGGGTTTTGCCGGGGGCAGGGGCGGGCACCTCGCCGCACGCGCGCGCGCCGGCCCGAGGTTGGTACCGCCGCGAAATTTAGCTCATATTTACAAGGTATGGGGTCAGGTTTTAAGCCCCTGGGGTCTGCAAGTATTCTTAGTTTGCTCGTTCCCCGGTAGTTGGTTGTGCTGGTGCGGGCAATGCATACGGTACTCTCTTAAGCGCGGTGCACATTGCCGGGCATGCATCGTACTGGGTTGGTTAAATTGGGAAGCGGACGTAGGAGACGCCGGCGCTACTACCACCGCCGCCGCTTGTGCTGCGGATGCCGCTGGCGCTGTTCACGCTACTGAATTGGCGGGTGGCTTTCAGTTTGTCGAGTTGACAGCGCCCAGGGATGGTGTGGGTTGGTGACGCGGCCCCCATTGCGGAGTCAAACCCCGGGCTGCGTTCCCTGGGAGCATCTGACGCATGTGGTGACCCCAATGCGATTGGCGATGAAGCTTACACCCGCGTGTACTGCACTCGTACCCGTATGACTGCATTCGTACCCGTGCTTGACGCACCTGCCGCCGCGGCGCGCTCTGCTTGCGCTGTCATAGTGCCATTTGCCTGGTTGGCCTGTCCTGGCTCGGGATCCGTCGAGATGCGGTTGCTGAGCTCAGCGCGCGCTTGTGCGTGTGCGTGTGCGTTGGTCTGTGTGCGTGTGGGTTACAGGATTTGCGCGGGGGCGCGCATGTGCCACCGTGGAGTGCGTCTCCATGACAATGTGTTACCCAGATTAGGCAGACAGCAGGTGACTACGCAGCGCGCGCCGTAGCAGGGATGATTGATTGCTCCCCTCAAGCCCAGCGGTGTGGTGGTGTCCGGGCTGCGCCTCTTTACGCCCCGATGCGCTTTCTCTGGACCTCGGGGCCCACAATCGGCACCCCGGGCGTGTGGTCTGGTCTGGTCTGTCACCCTGGCAGCGTCCGTAACGCCGCCAGCGGTTGGCCCTGCAGTTGTCTGGCATCGACTTTGGGCCGGCGTCGGCGCGGGCAGGGACCGGGGGGGCTGGCAGCGCGGCTGGAGGCCATGGCATCGCGTCGGGAGCGGGCCGAAGCCTCGGATCACGAAGCACAGTGTTAGGCAGGCGATACCTTATGATACGTGGGCAGTAAATAGGGGAGGGAAGATGCGTCTGTGCTGAGATGCTACTGTTGATGCTACACTCCTGCTACTGCAGGTCGCGTGAGTTTCTACTTGAGAGAGTTCAGCCGCTTTTGGGACCGCGTTTGGCAGGTTGTCCTGCCTGGTGACCATTCTATCGGCATGCCTTTAAACTCAATTGATTCATGACATATGAGGCAGAGCAGGGTGTTTTTGTTGGTTTGGCTTGGCTGTCGCGGCCAGGGCGGACTGGAGGGGCCCGCTCGTGGGAGCCGGGGGCTTTTCCCTGGAGGCGAGTCCTCGCCGGGATTGTCCTCCAGCGCTCTCATGCGCGGGAGAGCCGTAATGGGGCGTGACCCGACATTGGGCGCGGACAGTGAAGCGGAGTGATGCGTGTCTGGTTGGGCTTGACGCGTTGACGGGCGCAGGACACGACACTATACGACACGGTACGACACGGCCTGAATTCTTGCACGATTTCGGACATCAGGCCATCAGGTCGAGCCATCTGTTTGGCCGCCAACTGCTGTACTGTAACTGCAGCTTCACGAAAAGATCGCCCCGAAGAAGATGCTCCCCCCGAAACAAGAAGATGCAGACATCGTTCAGCATATCACGACCTCCAAATGCGGAAGTGCGCTCCCTCTGCAGCTCTATCCCGGTGACGGCGAAGCCTACAGAGCCGAGACAGCTCTGCGCACCGCGGCCTGGCCATCAAACCGTGACCCAAGCATCCCCCCGTGCAAGCGCCCCTGAGCCCTCCGAAGCCGACGCCCAACCCCAGGCCCCAGCCCAGCCCTCAAGCTGCTCCCACTACATCCCACGCAGCCGCCACTCAGCAACTACACCACTTACATTGCCACGCCGCCAAACACGGCGCCTGGTTGCTTCGGCTCTCAACCCAACCCGCGCCCAAGTCAAGCCTTCCCAGCGTTGCCACCGCCAGCGCCTTTTGCCCCCTTCCCGTCACGCTCCGATCCCTGAGCAGCTTCCCCCGCTGCCTGCGCCCCCACCCCCGCTGCAGCGGCAGCATCCAGAACCCCGTTTCGCCCGCCGCCAAAGATCCCGGCGGTGGCTGGGGCCCCGTCGCCGTCGCCCTCCGGCCCCCCCGCCGTCACCGGATTGCCCATCAGCCGGCGCCGCAGCTCCTCCGGTTCCGAAAGGAACCGCGCTCCCGAGCCGCCGTCCCGCAGCCACCAGACCGGCGCGCGAGCGAAGGCGTACTGGTGACCGAAGGTGGCGACCTTTCCCACCGCGGGCATGCAGGCGTGTTCCATTAGCGTCAGCAGCTTGGCTCGGTCGGCGCCGTACCTGTGCGAGTACGGATGGTACGGCAGTTACCGTAGGTACAGTCCAAAAGGTACTAGGCCGGGTTCGGTGCCCGGCATGGCACGATGGGAGCGACGCGGCGTGGTATTTGAGGAGTGGAGAGCGGGAGGCGCCTGGGAGGTACGGCAAGGGGCCGGTGGTGCGCCTAGGGGATGGTGGGAGGTGGTCCGAAGGGGTGAACTCAGACCCGAAACCCCCTGCTAGCCCGGCGCCCTGCTAGCGGGGGGCGATGCCTGCTGGACAGGCCTGCAGTCCCGGTTAGCGAGCACCCGTATGCGCGTTGCAGGGCTCCCAAGACTTGCTCCCGCTTCCGTAGCCCCCCCACTACGGCACGCGTGCCACGGAGGCGGTGTGTGCTGGTGTCTCGAACTACTGTACAGGGTATCCCCCGCCCCCGCTTTGGTGCGCCCTCGCCCCTTGCCTCGCGACCCACATGCGGACGTACGGCTCCAAGTCCAAGACTTTCTGCTCCGCGGCTGCTGCGGTGCGCGCTTCCAAGACCTCGCGGATGAGGTATGACTGGAGGCGCCCGGGTTTGTCCTCAGCCGATACCGTTGACTTCCATGAAGCCATCGCGGCTGCCCGCAGAGCCTGGGGTGGCCGCGCGGGCGGCATCTGCGGCCGGCCACTCGGAGAGGCCTGTGCAAGCGCGCGGAGGCAGGGGAGGTTTTTTGTTTTGGTGCGGCTAGCCTGGGATGGACTCTGGGCCGCGGGGGTACCTGCGGGGGTTCCTCCGGCGACAGGTCCCGCCCTGCGATGGCGCCGCCCAGCTTGGAAAGAAAGCCGTCGAGCGTAGAATCCTTGGCGTTTAGCTCGTCCATGCTTGGCAGCTCCCTCATGCGTGCCTGGTCCTGCTCCGCCATCCGGTTCAAAGCCTCTGCACAACATTTGCGTCATCGGTCGGTCGAAACACAAACCGGAGGGATTCACCAGTGATGCTACCACTGCATAAGCCGATACCACTTGCCTATTTCTTCAGGGCTGAAGGGCTTCAGTTTGCGCTGCGCTCCCGGCGCGACCCGCTGCGCCAACTGTCTTGCGCTGGAGGATACTGAGGCTCCCATGGTAAACAATGCTACTGTAATCTGTAGGTAAAAGGAGCGAACATTTTCGGCTCTATCTTCAGTTGCCGGATTGGCATAACAGAATTCCGCTGACGGTTATACGGGCACGGGCAAGTTCGTCGACCTACCTCCCAGCAGCTAGTTATAATATAAAGCGCTCGTCATATTGCGATATATATATATACACTCTTGGCGTGAGCACACTGCATCACTTGGTCCCACCGTGTCTTCCCACAGCTACTGCCCATTTGGACGCAACACGCAAGGTCATAGGCTGAATGCAGACCTGCCCGTTATGCAATCAACACCAAGTAGTCCCAACATCTGGAAGACTTTTAGTCCAGGCGTTGTCGGAGCACCTGCTGCGCGACCACGCCACTGCGCCATGCTTCCAGGGAGCGCAGAAAGCGCGCCCTTGGAGATGCCCTCTTTGTCCTGGTGGCAGACGGAACTACGCAAGCTCAGAAGGCCTCGCTAAGCATCTGTCGCAAGAGCACACGTCGGCTACTGCCTTGACCGCCGATGTCCCGACGCCCCAGCCGGCTTCCGTCCTGCGGCCTGCTTCAGCTCCTCCAGCTTCCGCTACCAATGATCCCATTCAGCCGCACAAGTTGGAATCCAGCGAATCTCCGCTCCGGGTTCCTTGCCTGCCCTGGCTACCGCGGCCCAAATGGCTGCTGCGGCCGCCCTCAGGTATATAAGTTGTACCCGGCCGGCTCCCTCAAACTTCCGCCAACGCGAAACCCCGGACCCCGCCGGCCAACGTTTTCCCCGCTTTACTTCACAGCCACTTTGCTGCTGGCCACTTGGAACCTGGAACACTTTTCGGTGGGCGCCGCGGACTCCGGCACCGTTGCCAGAAAGGTGTGTGAGCTCTGGCGGTCAAGAATGCAAGTGGTCGTTGGGTGTGGAAGGAGGCCCTACCCCGCCATCCGCATCGCCCCGTCCTGCCCGTTTTCCTCCGCACGGGGGTTTCCAGCCTTCTGCAAGGACGGCTCTTTTTCCGTACGGACCGTTTTTCCGTACGGACCGTCGGACCGTTTTTCCGTACTTGACCTGACCTGACCTGGTTTCGATCTCAGGTGGCGCACATTTGCGAGACGCTGCGGACGCTGTGCTCCCGGGAGGGTCCGCACGCGAGCGTGGTGGTGGCTCTGCAGGCAAGTGGCCCATCGGCCGGTGCGGGAGCCGGAGCGCCCATGGTGCCACAGGTGCACGTATGCGCGTATGCAGGCTCGTCGTCTTGCTCGGCCACTCACCCAGGGACACGGAGGCAGTCCGCGAATGCCACGCACACCTAGACAGCCTCATCTTGTCATCTACACGTAACCACGCGAAGACTCGCAGTGACACACAAACACCCGCTCGCAGTCTTCCTTCCTTAGCCACGCCCATCTTGGCCAGACGCCCACGTGCCCGCCCACGCGACTGGGCCTCTGCGACGCAGGAGGTGTTTTGCTCCCGCGCGGTGTCCTTCCTGGCTTCCTACTTGACGGAGAAGGACGCGGTGGAGAGGGGCGGCTCGGGGCGCGTCTGGCACGGGGTGACCTCCGAGTGAGTGAGATCGGTGTGCGGCGTAATGCAGCGCAGCGCGGTGTGCCGGGGCGCGGGGCGGGTGGAAGTGGTGCTGGCTGTTGGCGGGCGGCCGCACGCGCACGGCAGCCAACAACGTCTCTGAACGCAGCAAGCCGAGTGGGGGGCGGACGCATAGTGAACGCAGCGGATCACGTTCTAACGAACGGTACCCAAACGAGCGCCGGAAATCAGCAAAGCAGCAGCGGTCCGCGGTTCAAGGAGCTGGGCCGGCGCGTGCAACAACCTGCCGCACCGAGAACCGCCGCATCGCACCATCGTGTCTGTCGGTCTCTGCGCTCCGCCGATGACCTTCCTTTTCCTTCTCTTCGACCGGGCCGTATCCGACCGGACAGGCCACTTGGCAACAACCCCGAGCGCGCGGCGTTCCTGTGGGCGGGGCCCCCTCCGCAGCAGCCCCCTCAGCGGGGCGTGCGGCGGGCGCCCCTCAACGCGGACGCATCCTCCGGCTTCCAACTGTTGCGCAAGGAGGATCTTGACACGGTGGGCCGGCCCGTTTTGCTTGGACTGGTGCCCGACCCGACCCGCAGCGCTGTGGCGGCACACCGCTGGCTCGACTGCGCACCGGCGTACCGGCCCCGGTGGCCTCATATTGTACCTACACCGCTCCTTGCATCCACGTACCGGATGTCGCACCCGTGTCGCCATCGGTACCGGCACCATGGTGTTGTGTTGTGTGTTGTGTGGCGCCTCCGCATCCATCCACGTATCGCACCTGCTGACCCGACCCGCAACTTATTCCAACTTGCGGCTCTTTGCTCTCTCTCACACACATACAGCTGATTGGCGGGCAGCGGGCGCAGCAGCAGCAACAGCAGCTGGACGAGGGGAAGGGCCCCGGGGGGCGCTTCATCCGCAGCCCCTTCTACGGCCTGTTCAGGTGAGCCCCTGCCCTGACCTGACCTGCCCTGCCCCAGCCGCGCGTCCCTTGAGGAAGGACGAAGGAGGGGTGCGGCGCTCTTCCTGAGGTCGCAGCGCAAAACTGGCCGCCGCTGGTGGTTGTGGTTATGGGTGCATTGGTACACCTCATGTGGCGCCTCCCTCCCTTCCTTCCTTCCTTCCATTCATTCCTTCCTTCCTTCCATTCCTTCCTTCCTGCCTTCCTTCCTGCCTTCCATTCCTCCCTTCCTTCCTTCCATTCCTTCCTTCCTGCCTTCCTGCCTTCCTTCCATTCCTCCCTTCCTTCCTTCCTTCCATTCCTTCCTTCCTGCCTTCCTGCCTTCCTTCCATTCCTGCCTTCCTGCCTTCCTTCCATTCCTTCCTTCCTTCCTTCCTGCCTTCCTTCCATTCCTCCCTTCCTTCCTTCCTTCCATTCCTTCCTTCCTTCCTTCCTTCCTTCCCATCCCTCCAGGGTGGGCTATGCCAACTTGCTGCTGGTGAATGTACATCTGGCGGCGGAGGCAGCGGCAGCAAGTGAGTACTGCGGTACTGCGGTACGGAAACCGCCCGTACACAGTTGGCCAGTCACAGCGCGCCAGCGCGTGCCGGACGCGGGTCTTCCGGCGCCTGGTTGGTAGCCCGCCACCTTCCCTTCCGCAGCTCTCCTTGCCCACCGGAATAGGGCAGTTCATTCCACACATCCACCACACATCCACATCCACGTGCACCCGTCTCGGTGCAGGGTCGGAGCTGTCGGCGCTTCACGGTCTGGCGAACGCCATCCAGTCTCCCAACTGCCGCCTGCTGCGCCGCCACTCCCTGGGGGGCCGCCTCCGGGGCCGCAAGCCGCGCGGTATGGTGGCCATCCTGGGAGACTTCAACTGCCCCATCAGCCGTCGGGCGATCGCCGTCGCAGGGCCAGCAACGCCGCCGCCACCGCCGCCTGGCACGCTGCCTGGCACGCCGCCGCCGCCGGCCGCGCGCGGCGGCGGCTCCACCGCCTCCGAAACCAAGCCCGCCGGAGAGGCGCTGCCGGGTGCTGCCTTGCGCGCCGGCTGCCCTGGTCCCCTGGCTGAGGGCCGGGAGCCCGGGAGCCAACAGCGGCGACAGCGACTGCAGGAGCTCAGCCCCACGACAACAGCGACCACAACGACGCCACAACGCGGCAGCGGCCAGGGGGCGAACGGCCAGGTCCACGGCGGCGGTTACGGCGGCGCCAACGGCCCCAGCTGGGAGGCCTTCCTGCGCAACGGCTGGATCAACGCGCTGTGCCCCGACGCCAACGACCCAACGGCCAACGGTAATTGCAATGGCAACGGTAACGGTCAGGGTCTGCCGCTCGCGACCAACTGGCGCGCCAAGCAGCTGAAGGCGCTGGATGCCATCTGTCTGCCGCAGACCCACGGGTCGCTCGTCACGGGGCGGGGCGTGTGCCCGCCTCCCGCCCAGGTGGACTCCTCCCAGCCGGGGTGGTACCCCAACCACCTGCTGTGTTGGGTGAGGTTGGATCTGGGGCCGCTGCAGATGGCGCCGGGAAAGGTGCGGCCGCTGCTGGCGCCGGCGCGGCTAGCGGCGCCGGCGGCGGCGGCGGCGACGGGGGCAGTGAGTGGGACGGGGAGTGGGGCAGGGGGCGCAGCGGCGGCGCGGGCGAGGTGAAGTGGGGAGGGCAGAGGACAGGGCTTGGTGCTGTGATCTGGTCGGTGAGAATAAAAGAAAAGGAAAAACGGTATAAAGCGAGCAGCGAGCGGGAATGAAACGTAGCGAGGCGAACCTAAAAGAGCGTGTATCAGCGACACTAATCGATTCATATTTCGTGATAACCGTATTCTGCGATGTTGCCGGTTTTCTGTGTGGGTGCGGGTCTCTCGTGTTCGTGCGATCCGCGGGTCAAATGCGGCCACGTGCCAACCCTGGAGCCGGGGTTCGATCTGTCCTGCTTCATCCATCCTAGTATGTGACCCAACGCGACACAACGCGATGACATTAGCGCTACCGTATGAGGGAAAGCGGATGGATACACCGGACGGATATTCGCTGGGTTCCCTTCCCTCCCTGGGCGCCATTCTCTGCGGTTTGCGCATACCGGTAGGTGGAGCGGGAGCCTGTTGATGCGCATCTTCGGTACTTCGGTCAACCTTGGGTCATCCTTCTGAGGACTCTACTGGGGAACTCTCTAAACGGCTCGTCTGCGGATCCCGTGTTATTGACTTTGACGAGAGGTGACTCTGGCGGCGAGTTGTCACCGGTTGGTCCGGCGGCCATAATACGGTAGTCGTCGAGGAGCTCGCCAGACCGCAAGCCCGCCAACCCCCTTGTGCCACCACATGCGTGTGTTTGTCAGTATCATCACAATTGACCGTCAGGCCCCGCAGTCCGCACAACTAGCCTAGCCACGTCACCGCACTAGGCTACGGACTCTATAAGGACCGCACAAGGACACCACGCCTCAAGGACACCACGCCTTCTAACGTTCTCAGCCGCCGCCCTCTACGCCACAAGCCTCAGGGAGTCAGGGTTCGACCTCCAGTGCCAGGTCCGCCGCAATTGCGGTGGTGGTGGGGGGGGGGACGCTGCCACCGAGCGGGGGTTCGTCGGCACGGACACGCACCAAGGCGGGCAGGGAGTGCTGCAGAGCGGCGGCCGCGGACGGCGGCAGCGCCGGGTTGCCGTACACGTTCAGGGAAGTCAGCCGGGTTAGTCGTACGAGGTGGCTCGGCAGAGACGCCAGCTGGTTGCGACTGAGGTTGAGGCTCTGCGGGGGTGGATGTGGAGAGCGTGCGATGGGGGGTGAGGCGGTGGGGCGGTGCAACAACCAAAACCGACGGAAGGTATCTTGCGTCTGGTACGGGAACAGCAGCGGGGTCAGGGTATCTGGATCAGGTCACTGGGGAATTTAATCAATTTCTGCCAGGGTTCTACCCAATGGTGGCTTGGTGGGCACTCGATCTGAGCCGCGGAGGGCCCATGAGGGCGCACCAGGGCCTACCGCACGCTGCGAGGCGAGATGCGCCCAGCCGGCCGAGGCGCGCCTTCTCCGCCATCTCCCAAATGAGGTGCACGAAAATGCATGCACATGTACGTATACCCTGCGGATTGTTTGGCGGGAGGCGAGGTGCAGTAGGCCCCCCTCCCCCCTTTGCTGTAGAGCCTCGCTCACCTCCAGTCGCGAGAGGCGGTCGACGAACTGCGAGATGTACGACACGCGATTGCGGCTGAGATCAAGAGCGACCAGGCTAGTGGCGGCGCCGACGCCGTTGGGTACGGCACTCAGGCCCATGCGGGTGTACGACAACGTTCGCATCTCCGGCGCGCAAGCACACAACCGCTCCAGCCACCAAAGGGCCGCGTTGCCGCCGGAACCAGCGCCGCCGCCGCCGTTGTTGCTGCCGTTGCCGCCGTCGCTGTTGTTGGTGTTGCCGCCGCTACTGCCGCTGCTGCTGCTGTTGCTGCTGCTACGATCATCACCACTGCTGCCCCTGCATTGGCGGCGCGGTACAAGAACCTCCTCCGAAATTTCGCCTCGGATGCTGATGTGTGCCAAGCTCCTGGCAACAACTGCAGCACCGCCGCCCTCGCCACCTCCGCCGCCGCCGGTGATGGATTTGGCAGCGGCGGCGGCGGCGCCGTCACCACCGTCCCTGCCGCCGGCATTGACGGCGGAGTTGGCCGCGTGAGCCGTGACGGCCACGGCACCGCGCACGCGCGCGGGCACGTGTACGGCAATCAGCTCCGTCAGTACGGGCAAGTACGGCAGCATGGAGATGAGGGCGGGCAGGCTGCAGTGGCTGACGCTCAGCCGTCGGAGGTGTGCCGGCGGGTGCTCCTGCGGCCATATGATTGGGGGGTCGGCGGGGCAGCGAAACAACATCATCATGCCTTGGGTCGAGGGTGGGCCCATGGGTCGAAGCTGGGCCCATGGGTCAAAGCTGGGCCAATGGGTCGAGGCTGGGCCCATGGGTCGAGGCTGGGCCCATGGTCGAGGCTGGGCCCATGGGTCGAAGCTGGGCCCATGGGTCAAAGCTGGGCCCATGGGTCGAAGCTTGGCCCATGGGTCGAGGCTGGGCCCTTGGGCCGAGGCTGGGCCCATGGGTCGAGGCTGGGCCCATGGGTCGAGGCTGGGTGTTCATCAGTTCACGGTACCGGTATCAGCCACACACATATACCGGTATCAGCCTGCATCAAGGTGCCCGGGAAGGGGTCTGCAGTCGCAGCGTTGTGCTGACTGTACCCCCCTCGCCAGGTCTGGTCTGGTCCCGACTGCACGGCGGTGCGACGGCAACCCCCTTCCTGGAGTCGGGAGTCGGGGCACCATCAGATCAGAACGCGGGCAATTCTTTTGCCGGTGGAAGGGTGGGTGGGTGGGTCAGACCGCCAATCCGCGGCCAGGCAGGCAGGATGGCAGGCAGGGTGGCAGGCAGGCAACCAGTCAGTCCGTCTTGTTGTGGTTGTGACAACTCAGTCAGTCAGTCAGCGTATGGCCTTGCCGCCCTTCATCGTCATCGTCATCGTCATCGTCATCGTCATCTTCGGACCCACACCTCACCGCCAGGACCGCCGCAGCCGGGCACAGCGGCATGACGCCGGCAGCACCGGAGCCACACACACAGCTCAGCTCCTGGAGACACGAAGGCAGCGCCGGAAGGCGGGCGCCGCGGCCGGCGCCGCTGCCGCACGGCCCCAAAACCGCCAGCTGCATAGCCGCTGCCGCTGGCAGGAGGGTGTGCGCGGCGTGGCCGAGATGAGCCGGGTGATGGTGATGTTGATTGTGGTGATGCAGGACGACAGCGGGGGTGGGGGCGGCGGCGGTGGGGGTTCCCGGCGGCAGCAGCGGGGCGCCATTGTTGTCGATTCGAAGCACGAGGAGGTGCGGGCAGGCGGCGGCGAAGGACTCGGGGATGGCCTGCGGTGCGTCGCGGTGATGTGTTGAACGACAGCGCAGACTGGAGGCGGGCAGCTATCGAGGCTGGCTAGCTAGCTAGCGGGGTGTTCGGTCATCGTTTAGAGCCGCAACAGCAGTTGTGTGTTGTTGAGGCAGTCAGGACGGGGCGTGAGGAAGGTGGGGGCGCGGGGCGCAGGGGGATGTGCGGCTGCGTTTGGAGTCCGCTGGGGGAGGGGGTGTACCTGAGTTGCATACTCGATCGCATGACGCATGGCGGAGGCCATGTGCGGAAGTACGATACGTGCAGTACAGGAGAGCCTGCCGCCGGGGCACACACACACATACGGTAGACACACACCTGCAGGCAGTTCCCCGAAATATCCAGTTCCGTAAGCGAGCCGCCGATGCCGCCGCCGATGCCGCCGCCGCCGCCGATACCGCCGACTCCGACTGCGGTGGTCTCCACATACCGGTAGCGAACGTGTGGCTCGCAGCGCTGGCCCTGGCCTGGTGCCAGCCCCGCGCCTTGCGGCGACGACGACGGCGACGGCGGCGGCAGCAGCAGCGCCTCGGGCAAGCGAGTGATGCCGGTGTACGACAGGTCCAGAGACCGGAGGCTGCCCGGGCGGCTGAGGGACAGCAACAGCCTGGCGGGGGGAGGGCGGGGCGGTGTTGGGGCAGATACGGCATACGAGGTCGAGGGGCCGGAGGTACCGTACCATCGCCGCCTCAGCTCCGAAACTGCCTTACCTGCTCATGTTGGCGGCAAACAGCGGCACCGACGTCAGCCAGCGGCATCCTGACAAGCCCAGACGCCGCAGCCGCCAGGCCGGCGGCGGCACCGCCGCCGCGGTGCCGTACAACAGCTCCCAAAGGCCGCCGCCAGCACCAGCCCCGCCGCCGTCGACAAGGTGCCTTGTCAGCAGGCCCTCCGCCAGACCCCGGGGTCGTACATCACAGCCCGCCAGGCAAAGGCTGGTGACGGCGGAGAGGTGCGCCGCCGCCGCCAGCAGGTCCGCCAGCAGGCAGCGGCCGCTGAGGGACAGGCTCCGCAGCGACGTGCGGAGCGCAGGCAGCGGCGGCGGCGGCGCCGCTAGCCGAGAATCCGGGTCGGAAAGGGCTCCGAAACCAGGCAGCGGCGACGTCGGTTGCGGGCTCGCCTCTGGCTGGGGGCCGAGTAGGAAGCCGGCGGCAGCGGCGAGGGCGCGGAGGCCCTCGAGCGGCGGGCCGGCGGTGGCGGCACCGCCGCGTCCTGCGGCGGCGGCGGCAGCGGCGGCCGCCGCCGCTAGCTGCAGGTCTACCGGCTGCCGATGGCTGGCGGAGAGGCAAGGAAGGTGCAGGTGGGTGAGGCCGCTGCCTGCGGGGATCTCCGGATGGACGGACGGACGGACAGGTCAGGGGCCGGGACGTGCCACGGTGTGACGCGACCCGTCCGATGCAGTTCAGTTCAGTGCACTAGAGATCTAGAGTACGACACACAAAGCGGTGCTTCCGCTTATGGGTCCACTCGGTGGATGGATCAATGCCGTACCCCGCACCTGGCACCTGGGACAGCGTCGCCGCCAGTTGCATCCCGGTCAGCGGGCGGCTGTCCGCGGACCTAAGCTCCAGGGATCTCAACGATGGCAGGTTTCGGAGCAGCCCGCCGCCGTCGCTCGCCACCGCGCCGCCGGGCAGCTGCAGCTCCAGGGAGGCCAGCGCCGGCAGCGGCGGCAGGTCCGCCACGCGGATGCCGTCGTACAGCAGCCCCAGGAGCGCGTCGTCGTCGGGCGGGCTGTGGTACGGCACCGCAGCGGTACGGCAGTGCGTCAGTACGACGAGCTCGCGGAGGTACGGCAGTTGCTGCAGCCAGGCGGGCCAGGAAAGCTGGGGCCCACGAGGAGCGCCGGCGACGGTGGTGGTGGTGACGGCGGCGGTGGTGGCGGAGGGCGGCGGGGGCCTGTCCGAAGATGGGCGCGTGGCGAATGGGGGCTGCGCTCGAGCGGGCGGTGGGAGTGCGAACAGTCCCATCGGCAGCATCAGTCGCCGCAGTCCGCGCAACTGCCCCACACCCGCCAGCATCTCCTGCTGGCGGCGCAGCTCCGCGGCGTTCTGTACGGCAACCTGGAACCCGGCACCGCCGCCGCCGCGGCCGCGGCCGTGGTGGTGTTGGCGCAGGAGCCGCCAGGCACGGCGCCCGTCGTGCACCGGCACAGGAAAGAGGGGGGCAGAAGCGGAGCAAAGGTGGCGGGGTTCAACAGGGAATGGAACGAAAAGGAAAGGAAAGGAAAGAGAAGAATGGGTGCAGCCGGTGAAACGGGGGGCAACGTGCGGTATGCGAGAGCCGGGAAAGCCCAATGGAGATGCGGGCCGCTTACCGTAGCCAACGCAGGGCTGCTCTCCTCCTCTATCCGGAACGTGGATATGACCGCAGCCCCAGCCCCTTGCGTGGGGAGTCCTCACCCCCAGGGCCCAGGCCCCCGTTTGGGGTTGGGACTTGGCAGGCCATATGGCCCCCAGCCCGTTGCCAAGTATTACCGACCCACCGACCCACGGGTCCACCGACCCACCTGGACTGCGCTGAGGTCGAGGTGTGTCAGGTGCGGAAACACCATCCAGCTGTTTTCCCGTGTCGACAACCGGCACTGATGCAGCTGCTGCTGCCGCCACTGCTGCTGCTGCTGCTGCTGCTGCTCTTCCGAGGGCTGAGGGCAATGGAGACTACGCAGCTCGTAATGATGATGGCCGGGCTGTTGGTCCAGTCGATGCAGTGACGGACGGTGCGCACACGCGGGCTCCAGCGGCGGCGACCGCTGCGGCGGCAGTGAGACCGGGCGCAGGACGCCCAGGCCCTCGCGACACAGGCGCAGCCAGTCCCGGCACACCCGCGTGGCGCTGGCCACATCAGCGGCGGCGGCGGCTCCGGAGCCGCAGCGGCCGCCGCCGCTCCGAATCGGCAGCAGCACGCCGCGCTCCCGCTCTGCGGCGATGCGCTTTTCAGGGCTCGTCCCAGAGCAGCCGCCACGTCCAGCAGCGACTGCTGCTTCGTTGTCGCCCTCGTCCATTAGCCTAATTAGGACCTCAGTGAAGAGGGGCTGGGGCAGGGAGGCCCAGCACGCGCCGCCGTCGCATGAGGCGCCCCGGTCGCCTGCGTGTTGGTGCCGTGTGGGTGCCGTGTTGGGGGTATGTAACGACACCAGTGTAATGAGTGTCCAAACCATTAACGACCAGTCGCCCACGGCTTGCTCGTTACAGGGCGGGACCTGCGGCTCTCAGCGGCACGGCACTCCTCTTTCCCTCCCCACGTGTAACGTTTGTACACTACCGTATACTAGGGGAGTGATTGGAGGAGTGTCATATCCCTCCGATAGCGCGTGTCAGCAGAAGGTTCCGTGGGGTCATGGCGACCTCGATGCACGAAATGCCGCCGCTGGTTCGGGTTTCCTGGCAACGGCCTGGCGTCGGATTGCTCAGTGGCAGCACACTGCACTGCCGTGACAGCAGCATTGCGTTGGGAAGGGATGTGGCGACGCCCTTTTTCGCAGCTGTCTGTCAGCAACTCAGCGGCGACCGGCAACACACTTCGTACCTCCTTCCCAGCGCGATCCTTTTCTGCTGCACTCTTCATGATTGGTTGAATCCATGGTGAGTGGATATCACTATTAAGGGCACAGTGTTAATTTGTCAGAAAAACATCTTAGAGAAAAAGTAGGTACTGTGGCTGAGAGTCGGCCAGGCTTCGCTTTCGAAAGATGTTGCGGCAGTCTGAACCCTCAATGCCTGCAGGGAGACCCTTTCGCATTTGCATTTTATCAGGTCAGAAATGACATTACTGAAATGCCACCTGGTGTCGGGTACCAGCATACCGGTATATCGGAAACGTTCGTTCGGTCTCGGAGTTCGCGCCTCGTTTCGCTGCCTGATGATAGCTTAACAGCAAGTCGTTAGGGTCCAGCCGTTACAATACACAGAGTTTTATTTAATCGTCGATGTCAGCCGCTGTATAATACTCGAGCACTTGTCCGCACCTCCGATGTACTGCACTGCACCGGCTGGATTGGAACGATTGACGGCTAGCATTGGTTCGGCGAGGAGAAGATATGAAGCCCATCTACGATTCCACGCAGGGAGTTTCAAGGTTATTTGACGTGTTGAGGCCTCGTGCGAGCCTCGTGTGACGTTTCCATCACCTGACCAAGGTTACTGGACAGCCGATCCTGAGGGTACCCACGGGGGTCGGATTGCCGGAAGTGTAGTGTTACAGGCTAGCGCGTATTGGGTTATCGGATAACTACGAGGTCAAACCTAATCATAAGTTTATGTAGTGCCTGGTTAGCTCGATTGCGGAACGTTGCCGCCCAACGGATTGACGTAACCAGACTTGACAGCTAGGAGTACCGAGACATTAAATGTAGTCGCTGATGCCAAACCCATTACCGGTATGCTAATTAATGCTTCCGTTACGCGTCGCTGTGACTCGATAAGGATACATTCAACCCAAACCGGCCCCCGGGTGCCGTCAGGCCGATCGCCGTCGACGACAACAACGTCGACGACGATGCACACGGGCGAACACGGCAATCCTCTCGATAAAGCGCGCGGGACACCCAGCCAACACGGAGGCATTTCGCGGGTTCAACCCCGATGGATCAAAGCCGTAGACTCTCGCGCTGTTCGCCTTTCGATGTATTACGTCCCTCTGTGGCTGCTCTTCCCTGCGGCAGGACTGCGACATTCATCCTCATTCATTCAGTGCCACCTGCCACTGTTCACACACGGGTGTCCCTCCCTGTCACATGTGGTTGGGAGTAAGTAGGCACACTCGCTCTTGGCAAGTTGGTGTGAGCCAGGGAGGATTGTCGCCATGGCGTTCTGTAGGACATGATCTCGTGCATATGTCGTCAAAGAGTTACATAAAGAGCACGATCGCAAGGGCCATGATGAAGAGGCCAGCTTGCCGCGCATTCGAGAACATCGAGAACTTTTAACCTGGTCACAAACCACGTACATCCACATTCTTACGCTGGGGACAGACCGGCTAACCATCGACCGCTGCGGGCCAGATCGGTCCCAACCCATCTCACGCAATCCCAAAAATTCCGTCCTTTCGCCGCCGCGTGTCAACAGCCGCGAGACATTGCGTACGACGAACAACTCTCTACTTTCTCGAATTTGCTCGAGCCACAGCTCTCCCTCTCAAAACTTGTCCTCCAAGCTCTTACGCTTTAGCCAGCCCTCCTGTATCCTGCGGCCCTCAAACAACACAGAGCTGATCGGTTCAACCTCTCACCTGACCACCGCTTTCGAGAGCCCCCCCAAAACAACGTTTCATAACCCAAAATTGAGCTGCCAGTGCGGCTGGATCCCCGTGACCACCCAGCTATCCAGCAACACTGGTCCTGAACGCAACGTGCAGGGAGCTCAAGCGTCCCCATTTCCTCAACGGTTAAAGAAAATTCTCCCCATACGCACATGCACCCGCTGCACCTGCACCTGCGCCTGGGTATTCAAGATTATCACCAAAACGCAGCACTCCGTGCGAGCTACACGCCAGCTGCCGTACACGAGGCACGCCGCCGTGCCACGCATCTCGAGGCGGTGGCTGGCTGCCGTACACAACCAGGTAATAGAACGCACACGGCAGCAACAAACGAAGCAGCGGGACGAGTCAAGAGCGCCACCGCCATTCCACCACCACCACCACCACCACCAAAAATTCTTCTTCGGCTTTACTTCGAAGTACAGGACTACACGAGTACGGCTTTAATCCGAAGTACAGGACTACACACCAGTACATAACTGTCGACGAAAGCTACATAACAGCACAATCTGCATAGCTGAGAGCTTTCCGTGACCTTTAACAGAGCACAGACGACTCCAGCACACACCAGTGCCCGCCGCATACTATGGCGTAGACCATACACCAAATACCCCGGACCCCCATGCAGCCCCCCACCCACCGCCAGCGGCAGATTTCAAAACAAGCCAGTATGTGCATGCGCCGTCTCCCAAACTATATGAAATGAACTGGCTGACTTTCCCATACTCGCCGCACCTACTACATTTCTCGAGAAACCTAGCGGGCCCTATGTGAAGCTTTAGGCCCCAGAAAGCGCTCTTGAGCGGCTGCCCACTCCCCTCATGCAGTGGCCGGCTTGGGCTTGCCCACGGCTCCGAAGCTAACCGAGTACGCCAAGGCCTGCGGAATGAGCGGGAGGAAAAGTGCGTGGGGAAGATTAGAGGTCTCAACAAACGTTCGGTGGCACAGCATCCGCCCATTCGTCGTCCTACTCAAGCGCACAGCAGCCGCCCTTTCTCCATCCTATCTTTGCGCAATGACCCCCCCAGCCTTGTCTCCGCGCCCTTCCTAGCTTCACCGCTCTTCGGGTGTCACCCACCATCATGACCACGCCCGCGATGGTGTTGCCCAGGGTGACCGGGAGGAGGTTGTTGAAGACGAACTGGCCCCAAGTCACATTGGCGCCCAGCAGGATACCCAGCGGAATGACGAACCTGCACAGCAGTGGAAACGCACCGAAGTTTTATGGCCACGGCGACGACAAGCCAGCAGATCGAAGAAAGCGCGGAAACCACACCCACAGTGCGTATGTCACACGGCAGCGCCGAACCGCCGTGTGCGGGTTGATGTACTTTGGCGCACAGTGCATTGCGCTGCTACATATCCCGACACCGTCTCAACGCAACCACCCACCACCAGCACAACGCCCCCCAGCATCATCATCAGCAGCAGCAGCAGGACTCACATGTTGGCGACGGAGTGCTCCAGACCGATGGCCACGAAGGCCGTGATGGGCGGCCACAGGGCCAGGATGCGGCCGGGCAGCGAGGTGGCAGCGGAGGCAGCCCACACGGCGCAGCACACCAACCAGTTGCACAGGATGGAGCGCGAGAGCACCTCCGTGAAGCCCAGGGTGGCCTTGGTCTGGGCCATCGTCACGGGCAGACCGTTGGTGGTCAGCAGGCCGGTCGCCACCACCGCCAGCACCATGGCAATGCTGCCCACGAAGTTGCCTGCGGGTTCGACCAGGATTGGGGACGATCGGGAGTGAGATAATGGGCGGCAGCGCAGCGGGTTCGAATGGAGCGTGGATACCAGGTGTCATCAGTGGTCAAGGTGATGCTTGTGCTGACCCTGGCACGGGGCGAGAAGCGAGAGGCATGCAAGGGCCTGCTGCGTGGCGATGCGATGCTTGACATTTAACAGGGGAGATGGACGCGACACAACGCGTGATGCGCTGTGGGCGCCGAGGTAACGGGCGTGGCCCTGACGCAGTCGTCGCTAGCGACACTTTGGTCGCCCTTGCTCGGGACTTACCGGCGTACGACACGAGCCAGTTCTTCCAGAGCTGGCCCCAAGTCGCTTTCTTCTCGATAAGCGCACAGGTGAGCATCATGGTGTTGCCGGTGTACAGCTCGGCGCCACAGTTGGTGACTAAGGACAGGCCGACCGGGAAAATGAGCGCAAACAGAAGCTTTGCCAGGCCAGGATTCGCGGCCGCAACGCCTGGAATGCTGCCTCCAATAGAGCACGCCAGGAACGCGCCAAAGGCGATGTAGGCGCCGGCCTGAATGCCCTGGACGAACGTAGCCATCACTCCGAGGGAGGCCTATGAAGAAACAATAGCATTGCCTGTTAGATAAGCTGATAGCCCTAATATCCATCACAGTATCACGATATCCAGGGTCAACTAAAAAGGGTGCCAAGGCTTACCTTGTACGCGCCAATGTTGGCTGCATTTTCGTATGTTTGTGCGGGCGTCAAGACGGACACAGAGCGCACAGGTGCGACAACCGCCGGTGCTGGCGCGGGCGATGTCGCTGGGGCGACGGCCGCGGGCGTTGTCGCGACCACGCCTACATTCACAGTTTGTTGTCATAACATATCTTAGTTTTTCTTGCATTATCGAAAGCGGCCGATAACGCAACATGGCGAAGGCGCGGCGGACGCACCGTTGCCGTTGCCATTGCCATTAGAAGGAACGGTTGTCACCACCTGCTGAGTGTAAGCTTGCGCCCTGACATTAAATCGCACGACGCGAGCCGGCAGCGGCCGCAGCCCAGCACAGGGCCGGGAGATAGACTTCATCGTTTGCATTCTTAATATGTGCCTTCTTCTTGGCGCTAGACACACAGAAAGGCAATGCCCAGCTACAAATCTATGCAGTGTACGATGTATGCCTGGCAACTATATGATAAAGCTGCCCGGCACCGTAGTAGGTGTGTGTGCTTTGTCGGTTGTCGTACAACACTGGGCCGAGCACCCACACCCTACTCTCCTTCCACCCACGCATCCGGCATGTGCAAGTCATGGACCGACTTTGGATTGTGATGCACGTGCACTAATGCTACTTTAAGTCCATGTCAGACATGCAGGCGGCGCAACGAGGCAACGATCGATTTTCCGCGATCGGTTATCTTCGACGAGATTGTGGCTTCACCAAGATCAAGTAATTTCTCAAATCGTTCTCAGACTTTGTATATTAGTCAAAGAATTGGAATAAAACATGTTTTTTGCACCTGCGAACGGTTGTCGGGACAACTGCAGTTGACCGGAATCCACTATGCATAGAGTAGCAACATAGTAATAGCAGATGATAATATTTTTGCAGATTGCAAGGCGCACGCACTGATACGCTGATACGTGCGCAAACAAATGTGGTTAGACCTTCGTGTGACCTTTGGATTTCATGTCAGTTGGCGACTTTGCCGGCCATTGGGGACCCTGGCCATACAGGAATGAGCAATGACATGCGAAGAATGAAGAATAGTCCTCGACGTCTGCTTTGCTTCAACTCTTGCCCGCGAACTGGATTATCCGAAGGGCCTGGGGAGCGCGACAATTTTCGACACTCGTCCCTTGTGAATTCAAATAGTGTTTCACCGACCTGGCTCCAACATGCACATCCCACCCACGCATTCACCTCGCCTCGTCTCTGTTCAGCATGCAAGTGTTACTGTGCACGGGGCGCCGCATGCTCCCACAGCCCTTCCCCAGCCCCCACCTTCCCGCCTTTCCTGCCCCCTTTCGCTATCACTCCTAGTTTCCTATCACTCCTAGTTAACCTGTACACTTCTGCACTGACAACTTGCGAAGTTGACTTCGAAATCTGGCCGACGGTCCTGCGGCACATTGCTGTCTCCTTGCCAGTTGCAACTGCAATGTTTTAGCGCCTATACGTCGGCCGGATCGGCAAGCAACATTTTGCTCAATTCGCTCTTGGATAGGCTTGGATTGGGTCCGCTGCTCCTGCCTTGGAACCGAGCCCAAACGGTATGGCCAGGACATGCAAGGGGGGCCTGCCGTCGTGCGCTACAGGGCAACAGAAGCCTGTGTTTGTCGCAATGAAATCCTGGCAAGTGCGCTGTGTTGTTGCCCCTCTGTCAAAGCGCGCATATCTCCCGCAAGTGCACCTGCGCTGACACAGCGAAAGCGGCAGCATATGACACAGCTGAGGCCTGAAGCTTACACATGCGGTTAGGCGTGCACCGTTCGAAGCACCTTCCATGCTTCGTGCCGCCACAGCAGTGGCGTTTAGGCAGTATCAACTCCCCTCTCTCACTCATGCATTAGCGTTTGCTACGGTACACACCAACGATCCCGTAACTGTAACACAATCCCAACACCATCGACTTGTGAGGCTATGGCATGACACAATTCGATTCATGCATGGGACCTGTGTCCACGAGATCATAACCATCCTCCCTCCGAAACCACTCGGCAAAATTTAAATACATCTAAACTAACTCAAACAAAACTTTCAGCGTGCTTGTCGCGCCACCCTTTCTGCGCTGTGGACCGAACGAAGCGCGGACTCGCGGAAAATCCAAAAGCCAAAACCTGCACGCGCTGCGGCACAACTCGCTTCACTCGTTCCTTGCGCCACAGCCAGCCCCACGCACCGTGCTAGCACGTCCCGGTTTGAGGCATATTGATACCCATACACAGGCCCACCCGTGTCCGCTTCAGAAACAGGCCCGCACCCCCCACCAACTAGGGCCCATAGAAAAACCACACATTGGTCGGGCGCGCTTAACTAGACAATTGTAAAAACTGCAAGCACAAAAATTTGCAAAATTTGCTTACTCCTGCAACCGAGGCCCGACCGAGGCCAGACATGCATCGACTACCTGTGCAATCTACCGCACTGTCAGCTAGTCAGCCGTGACATGCGCGTATGCCGTACGACACTACCACGATCTACCGTCCATACTAGGCAACGCAATGCGTCTACAAAACAAAGCAGTCTTGGGCACCTTCCTCACGTGCAAGAGAGGCTTTCCTTACAACGAAGCAATTACTGCCTACCGCAGGCTGGCCCTATCATCCTCCCAGCCCCAAAGCCACCAACCATCCACACCAGTCCGTCAGCGGTGCTGCGCCGCGTAGTGCTCGTCCGCCATCTGGCGCAGCGCCGCGGCGGCGGCGGGGCCGGTCTTGTCCACCAGCTTGGAGAACATGGACTCGCGGTCCGCCAGCAGCGTCGCCGGCGCCATGAACTCCTTCAGCTCTCCCGCCTCCATCACCAACACCTTGTCGGACTCGATGATGGTGTCCAGGCGGTGGGCGATGGTGATGGTGGTGCGGTCGTGGAAGACCTTGCGGATGGTCTCCTGCACGATCTGCTCCGTGTGCGGGTCCATGGCGGCGGTCGCCTCGTCCAGGCATAGGATGGGCACCGCCCGCAGCGCCGCGCGCGCCAGGCACACAAGCTGCATCTGGCCCAGCGACCAGGCCTTGCCGCCCGTGCCGTCCACGTGTCCGTCCAGTCCGCCGGCGTGCTGCGCCTGAGCCTCCAGACCCACCTTGTGCAGAACCTCCCACAGCACCGCGTCGTCCTGTGGTGGTTGGGACGCGGTCGGGGCGGAGCGTTGTGAAGCCGAGCCTAGCCAGCTCGTTCTACCGCTTGATGGATGGAATGACACGCGGTGCCGGCTGCCGGGTCTTCATCCATTAATCATCCATTAGTCACCCATTACCACATTTCCTATCCGCTGAACCACATGACCACTGCCGAAGCAGCCCAGAGACAGGGAGCAAGGTTCCGCACCGAATGCATTCCCGCCAGAAGACCCACCTTAAACTCGCCGAAGGGGTCCAGGTTGGAGCGCACAGTGCCGCTGAACATGACGGGCTCCTGGGGAATGATAGACAGGCCTGTGGGGAGGGGCGGAGCCACGTGCGGCCCCACGGGGCGGTGGAGGCAGCAACGGGCGACACAGGGGAGGGGCGTCAGGCGACGGGCGGAAGGCGGCAAGGGCAGACACGCCATGGCACCATCCCGCCCTGCTGCAGTAGCCTGCCGCTGCGTCTCTGCGTCTGCTGCAGCCAAGCGAGCAGCGCAATCATCCCAAGCGATCCTCCAAGCATGTTGAGCACGGCACCATGAGCACTCACCCTGCCTCAGGCGCTTCAGGGGCAGCGTGGCGATGTCGATTCCGTCGATGATGATGCGGCCGCGGCCCAGTTCGAACATGCGGTACAGCGCCAGCAGCGTGGTGGACTTGCCGGAGCCGGTGCGGCCCACAGCGCCCACCTGCACGCACGCACCAGGCGAACAAAGGTTCGAAGGTGAAACCGAGCGCCCAGCAAAAGCCCTTTTCGCCCCTTGCTGTCACCGGGGATGAGTGCCGTGGCCCGAAATACCGCCGCAACAAAACACCACGGACCATGCCGCGCCCCCGTATGTACCCACCTTCTCTCCGTCGGCGATGCGGAAGGTGACGCCCTTGAGGGCCCAGGGCGCATCCAGGCGGTACTGCATCCACACGTCCTCGAAGCGGATGTTGCCGGTGGAGGGCCAGCGGGAGAGCGCAGCGTCGTCCACCACAACCTGGACCTTCCGAGTGGCTACAGGAGCGGACAGGGGCGTGATGCCGAGAGCCGGGGGAGCAGGAGCAGAAGCAGCAGGGCAGGGGAGCAGCGTAGGGGAGGATCAGGGAGGCGCATACCGTTGGCGAAGAGCGGAATGACAGCAGACCATCGATGCTACACCAGGCGGTGCTGCTATGCACATCAACAATGATGTGCCGATACTCGCCACGCCACTCTCACCAGGCACGATCTGGCCGTCGGGCAGGGTCAGCGACTTGGCGACTCCGTCCTTCGCCTTGGGGTCGAAGAACACGCCGTCATGGGGCACGAACTCAGCCAGGTAGGCCATCTGCAGCCGGGGGTTGGGGGGCGACATTGGGGGGAAGTGCGGAGGTGAGGTGAGTTCGGGGGAAGCAGGACGAAGCAAAGGATGACGTTCCACAGTGGTCCTCACTGAGATTCGAGCTCCTCTGCGCAGTCGGGCCAGAGGTAACTACCTTGGCTCGCTGGAGAGCAGCAGCAGCCATTCATGAGAGGTTTAGGGTGAGCGCGCAAAACGGCCTGCTCCGTGCTCACGCCCCCACGCGCTGCGCCCCCCCCCAGGTTGCCGTCGCCGTCATAAGGCTGCCAGTCCTCTCCCATTTCGAACGTTGTCGCCCATTTGCCCATTGCTCGCCAACATCGATCGCCACCAAGAAAGTTCCAGCGCAGCAATTCGGCACTGCGTTACCTCAATCCCCCACTCACCCCCTCGACGCTGTGGAACAGCGAGATGGACTCGGCGATGAAGCGGACCACCCAGGTGTAGAACACGAGCATCTGGATGATGTTGGAGAAGGCCAGACCCACGGTGGCCGCACCCAGCTGGTCTGCAGGGCGTGAAGGTCGGGGGCGGCGGGAGGGAAGGCGAGGGCGCACGATGGAGGGTGAGGCCCTGAATGGGGGTGCGGCGGGGCTTGGTAGCGCGCACCACGGTGCGAGATGCGCATGAGGCGGCATTTGTGCGAATCTCTAACAGGCATTAAGACGCTGGCGAGAGAGCTCGCACACCGGCCAGGAGATTCTCGTGTGTGGCCTCCGCCCCCTCTACCCCCCACCCACACGCACACCCTCCCTGTCTCACCCTTCATGCCGACGGCGAAGGCGCTGACCACCCCGACCAGGCAGGCGCCGATGAAGTCGCACCAGAAGGCGAGCCACAGGTTGAGGCTCTCGGCGTGGAACACGGCGGCGTTGGTGACGTCGGTGCGGTAGGCCGCCTCCTGGATGAAGTACTCCTGCGCACGGAGGGCACGGACACCAGGTTTTGTGTGGGCATGCAGAAACCACCGTGAACCCGAAGCCGAAGCCACGCAGCAACTTTCGGTACATACTGCAACGCGAATGACGGCACTAGTAACACGGGAGAAATCAGGAGATCCAGGGAGGGCGCCCAGGCAGGGGCCCGTTCTCACCTGCTTTGAGAAGGCCTGCACCACCGCCAGTCCCTCCAGCGTCTCCGCCACCAGGCCCACCAGCATGCCCCCGCTGACCGCGCGCGCCTTCTTGAGTGCCGTGGCCGCGGGCAGGTAGATCGAGAGCATGATGAGCGTCATGGTGATGAGCGCGGCGGTGAAGGCGCCGAAGAAGTTGATGGTGACGGAGACGGTGATGGTGGTGGCCACCAGGATGAGGCCGTAGATGCCCATGAAGTGTACGGCGTCAGGCAGGTTTTCGTCCATAATGTCCTGCAGACGGGCGAAGAGGAGCACGTGCGTGGCAGGGAAATCTCGGTGGGGAGTGAGGAAGACCAGGTAGGCGCGCGTGGAAATGTGCGTCCAGTACCCGAAGACTGGAGCCGATGAGGGCCCAGGCATGACCCGCAAACTTTCCAGGCCGCGCTGACCAGACCATCCGCCAGTCAGCTCAAATTTGCCACTCACGGTACCTCACCGGTAGCTTATCCCTTCGAAGCCACCGCTCCCCGCTCACCTGATCCTTAGTGAAGTTGAGCAGCAGGTCTCCCACGGGAGTCACCAGGAAGAAGCCCATGGGCGCGTACAGCACGTTGTGCAGCGCCTTCTTGCGCAGCCGCTCCGAAGACCGCAGTACCCACCACAGGAAGGTGGTGCCGCGGAAGACCATGAACAGATAGAACAGCGACACCAGCAGCAGGAAGATCAGGCTGTAGAACTTGGTGGCGGGCTCGTACTGCATGCCAGTACGGCGAGGGAAGCGCTCGTACTGGTCGGCCACCCACCAGCGCACCCAGAAGTCGGAGATCTGCGGGGTTGGGTGGCGGGTGCCGTGCAGCAATGTGCGCGTGGGGCAGGCGGGAGGGATGTTGGGCAGCAGGTAAAGGCGATGAGGGCACAAGGGCGAATCCCTGCAGGAAGGGAAGGGCTGGCTGCAGCTTGGGCGTTGCTAGTGCTCGGGGCATAGCCCTCGTCGTGCACGAAGTGCGAATTCGCACCGGCCCTACATCCGTTTCTTGCAGTACGACAGTGTCCGTACCTGCCGGCTGGTCTGCGCAGCCAGGAAGAAGATGAAGCAAATGAAGACGAGGAAGAGGTTACCGTGCCAGGTGTAGATGAGGAAGGCCTTGAAGGCGGTCAGGTGAGCGGAGGCGCCGGTCTCGGGCGCCTTGGTGGGCTTTCCGATGCTGGTGGGAGCGAGGGTCAGCTGGATGGACTCCCTGCGGGCATGGGGGGAAGGGTGTGCGCGTGCGGAGGGGGGCAGGGCAGGAGGGGTGCTCGTGCGGCTGTATCACGTCGAATAGGGCCTGAATAGGCTCCGATTGACCGGAAAAACCCGACCGGAAAAACCCGATAAACCTGCAGCGCGTACACATTACTCGGATATATAATAATTTAATATAATTTATTATCGATGCTTAATTTAGGCCTGCAGCTTCTAAGCCAGAACCTGCAACGAGAGGAATAACCAACCGCCATATCGACCGGAAACTTCGTCGATAACTCACTTCTTCTGTGGCTGGTCCTTCTTGGGCTTAGGCGCGGGCGGCGCCTCCTGGGAGCCAGCGGCGTGCAGCAGGTGGGTGATGGGCAGCAGCTTGCCCAACAGCTCCTGGGCCTGCTCGTTCCACTTGCCTGCGGGGGGACAAGGTCAAGGCAGCAGCAGGCAGCACGAGCAGCAGCTACGGTCGACGGCCATGCTTACACATCACACGGCGCAAAATAGTAGCGGCAGGGGGTATTGCAGGCTATGGAACATGAAATGCCCGACCTGTACAGAATTACACGCTTTGCGTCGCCGAGGGCAACCGCTTGTGCCCCCCCCCCCTGCTGGTGTGTACAGGCCAACCACGCAATCTCCCCCCCCCGCCCATGCGTGCCCCGACTCACCGAAGTACAGGCAGCGGCCCTCGTCCATGATGGCGACGGCGTCGCAGCGCGGCATGAACTCGATCTGGTGGGTCACCAGCACCACCGCCTTGTCCGCGAACAGGCCCTTGATGCAGGCGTCGAAGATGTGGTGGGCGGTGTGGTGGTCCACGGCGGACAGAGCGTTGTCCAGCAGCACCAGCTCCGCATCGGCGTAGGCGCAGCGGGCCAGGTTGACGCGCTGGCGCTGGCCGCCCGAGAAGTTGACGCCGCGGATACCGGCTCTGCACAGCGCGGCAGTCGCAAGTTATTCTCCAGGGATGGCTCCCGCTTGGCTGGTGGGTACCGGTATCAGACCAGAGCCCCACGGCCGTGTCCCTTCACCTCACCCCGCGCCCCCGGCGCTCCAATGACACTTGCTGGATGTTGCATGCAAGGTGCGTTACCGCTGACACCTGTTACTATGGGTCCCGCAAGGGCCTGAGAGCAGCTCTTACTCACTTGGTTTGGTCGCCGTTTGCCAGGATCTGCAGGTCCATGGTCAGCGCACACGACTCGATGACCGCCTCGTACTTGCGCTCGTCCCACGCCTCCCCGAACAGCACGTTGTCACGAACCGACAGGTTCTGCAAACAGCACGGACGGGACACAAACGGGAGACGGAAGGGTCAGGGTTAGGCAGACAAAGACGTCGAATGCTGAAGTGGTATGCATCAGCGGCCAAACGAAGCCAAGCCAAGTGGTGGCACAATATGAACTCCGAAAGGCTTCCCGCTCCGCTCCGCTTCGATGTTCATTGCGAGGCGAAAACCATCAGCTAAAACCGTGCCGGGCAGAGCGCTATGGTACATCGATGCCTGCCGCGCCCGAGAATACCTGCAGCCAGGGGTTCTGAGGCACGTAGGCAATGCGGCCGCCGACGACCGCGGCTCCGTGCTCCTTCACCATGTTGCCCAGGATGGCCTGGATGAGCGACGACTTGCCCGCGCCGATGCGGCCCACCACCGCCACCACTTGGCCGGGGCGCACGTCGAAGCGAGGAATGTGGAGGTGCCAGCCCGGGTTGGACGGGTGGTGGAACACGGCGTTCTCCTGCGGTGCGAATGCAGTGGGTGGGCGAGAAGTGAGCGAGCGAGTGTCAATGGCGAGTATGGAAGGGAAGGTCAGGTGGTGGTCGTCGGGTTTAGCGCGCATGGGGTGAAATCCTCGGCATCGCCTCAAACTCAGTTCAGGGAAGGACGGCCAAAGTGTCGCCGTACGACCCAGGAGAGCGCCCAGCGGAACTCCCAACAGCGCAGGGTCCCGCCCCTTACGTTCCGTAGGTGTGTACCACTGAACGCACATGGTACTCGACTGATAATAAACCCACCATGTGCGCCCCGGCGGGTCCGGATCGAAGCTTGGCGTGCGCAGCGGCGGCTGACGTCCCGGGGGCGGCGCCGGCGGATGTCCCTGCCGCCACGTTCTCCTCCAGCAGGTACGCCTCCAGTCGCTGCAGCGAGGCGCGGGCCTCTGCGAGCGGGCGGGATGGAGAGCAAGTTTCAAGATGACAGCTGTGGGTCATAAGGGACCCCCCCATTTCGCCACCCAGATGCCGCCGCACAGAGAAGGACACCGCACAACTTCCCCACCCGAACAACATCACGAGAAGCTAACTGCCTCACACCACACCACACACCACACCACACAGCAAACACTCGCCTGAGGCGGCGCGCAGGGCCTTGGGCAGCACCACCAGGGGGAAGCGCAGGATGTTGAAGAGCGACAGCGTGGTGAAGGCGACGGAGGAGACGAGGCGCGCCTTCTGGAACTCGTAGTTGACGAAGATGACGAAGGCGGTCATGGGCGGCACGCAGAACACGCACGCCACGTTGATCACCTTCATGGCCGCGTTCCAGAAGGCCAGTTTCAGCTCCTTGGCGCGAACCGCGTCGATCTGCTCCTCGAAGAACGACTCCCACGCGTAGTACTTGACCAGCTTGATGGCCGGGAGCACCTCCTGTTGGATTGGATCGGTCGGGGTGCACCGTGCACAAGAGGCAGCGAGCATGTTGTTTGGACATGGCGAGCGAGGGGTAAGTGGCGGGAACGGTGCGGAGGTGAAGGGAGAAGCGCCCCAGGGTGCACTGCGGTCCCTGTCGCCGGATCGGGCTTTGCAGTTGGTCAGAGAAGGCCCGTCAGGTCATGTACAACCGCATTAATTGCAACCGGCGGATGATTGGCGACTCTGGCCACACCGCCCCGGCCGTATCGGCATCGCAACTGTGCACAAGCACACGTGCATCACGCACAGCACGGCGCAGCATACAGCGCACAAACTTGAGCGTCAAGCGCGCACCTGCAGGATGGAGCTGCGTTGCGCCACGTGGCCAGCGGTCTGCAGCTTGATCTGGATGATCTTGTAGCCGAAAAAGTACTGCAGCGGCAGCACCAGCAGAATGACCCCCAGACCGGGCAGCATGGAGTCGTTGGTCAGGTAGCCCAGCAGGGCCAAGATGGCAGCAGCCTCCAGGGGGGCGGTCCACAGGTAGTGCAGCTCCTGAGTGGACCGTGGAGTGTGTGTAAGGGCGGGGTGAAGGGGGGGGGTGAGGCGGGGTTTGACGTTTCGAGTGGGTGAGGCGGGGTTTGCCACAAGGGCTGAGCGTTGGTGCTTGACTGCCAGATCGGGGGGGCTGGGCAAGGCTGAGGGGACAGGAAATGCCGTTGAACAATGGCTAGGGAGCGGGCTGGAAACAGGCGCGCGGTGCCGTGCAATCCTCATTGTACCCGCAGAAACCCAGCCATGCGAAGGCGATGCAACGGTAGCCGCCAGCAGGGCGCCTGTCGTACCCACCAAGGCGCCATCGTAGATCTTCTGGATGTCAGAGGACACGAAGTTGACGATGGCGGCTGCCTCATCGGCGCGCACTGTGTTGAGTCGGAAGGCCTTGTGGGTGACTGCCTGCACCAGCGCGGCGCGGGCGCGAATGCCGACTTGCATACAGATGTAGCCCATGCGCTGCAGTGACAGGCCTGTGGGGGGGCGGGGAGCGGGGGACCAGGATTGGCGAGTCGACCTCAAGGCTTCGTGCAGGTCAGTACATTCTCTATCCGAGCAATACACGGCACAGTTACTTGGCGAGTGAAAACCACCTATCTACTGTTGGGGCCTAGCCACTGTTAGGCCCTGAAGTGCTGCCAAGCAAGAATATGCAAGATGCGCACCCAGGAGCCAGGCGTCGATGAAGAAGCCCGCGGTCAGCATCCAGCCGGCCAGGGTCTGCGAGTACAGCCGTCCGTTCTTGATGCCGTTGACGTGCGCCAGCAGGCTGCGTCGGGCGGGACGGATAATCGTCGCGAGTGGGGTGGCGGGCGTTAACGACCAGGCGCGGCGCGACGCGATCAGCACGTCACCGTCGACAGCTAATAATTATTGAGATAATAAATATGCGAAGTCAACAAAATTAGTTCTTTTCCGATAGAGCAATGCGTTTGGACCATGAGTCGAACATTAATCGAATCCGGGTCACGTGGGTAGGCTCGACCAGGCTCGACGGCATGCGACCGTCAGGACCATCGATTACACCGTTACACGGCAGGACACGGCCCGCCGAGACAGATGTTGCAGAGCGCGCGCGCGATCAAGTCAGTACAGAAACCGGCAAGCAGCAAGGCTTTCTCAACTTCCACAGCGGTACCGGTACAACACTACACGCTGCTTGACACAACTTCGACATCGGCCGCAGGTCACCGATCACACACACCCCTACCTGCTGACGAAGTAGAAGGCGCCCAGAATGACAAAGGTGGACCAGCCGCACTTGCACAGACCAGCCAGAATGTAGTAGCCGCCGAAGCTCTTGCGCAACGCACGGAGCAGGCTGGGGCGCTGCTCGTTGTCACGCGCCGAGTCCTTGAGCTTGGTTTCCGCCGCCCAGTGCGCCGCGAACTTCTCATAGGCATTGTGGGCCATGTTGTCAGCCGGCATGCCCGCATGGCGCGCATCCACCTCCTCGCCCTTGCGCGCCGCGGCGATCTGCTTGAGGACCCATCCGAACGAAAGTTTGTTGAAGAAGCCCGCCGTTGGGTCGGGCGGATTGCCGACGGCCATTCTGAATTTGTTCGAGACGCGGTTGTTACAGCGCCAGAGAAGGATGCGCTCTACGCCAGAAGGAAAGGAGCAGGGGACGGAGGAGGGCCGCGACGGACCCGCGACTAATATCTACTAGCTAGACTATCATCCAAGCTGCGCAATCAGGCTCACGACTGATGTGGGCGGTCCGCAACTCTTAGGGACCTGCTGACTCTTTCAGTATTTCGCGGATGGCTTTTAAAGGGGCCCGGGGCAGTCCGTGTGGTAGGACTGCCAGCTCATCCGCGGAAAAGTCGTTAACCTCCAACACCAAACTCAACGGCCCTCGGTATCCAACCCGTACGGCACGGATACGTCGGACCCAGCGGGTCGCGCCCTGACCCTGCTGGCTACGGACCACCTGTCAACCAGCCACCGGTGCGGATTGGTGATTCAGTCAACGGCCTTTCAATAAAGAGCGAGGTGTGAATCGCAAGAAGGAGAATTCTAATGTCAGACTGCCGTGGGTCGGTGGGTGGGTCGGTGAGTGGGTGTGCAGAAAGTGATTGACAATTCCTGTTCCGACCTGTCGTCCAGGGTCATCCTCGCTGGCGTGTGGGGATATGCGCACACCCCCACATGGCCTGCTGGGCCCGCTCAGCCGCTACGGCGTCGTTCGTACTTCGAACTTCGCTCTCCGAAGTTCACCACCTCCCAGCCCTCGATATAGTACTATCGCCCGCACATTTGGCAGTGTCGCCGCTTGCTGGGCCCCGGCGCTAGGACCACAATTGCAGGCAAGGCCGGAAAGCCGTCGCTCCAGGATGCCTCCAGGCTCTCCAAGCCACTGTAAGATCATCCTCACTATTACCGTTTTTACATCATACGCGGGGTGCGTTGGGCGCTGCCACCCAACCAAAGGCCGTTGCGCGGCCGGTCGCAGCAGCCGAATCCCATCGCGACGCATCCCACCGACCCTGAGAGACCCGAAGAGACCGCCCGCACCCCATCCTGCGGCAAACCAGCCAGCCGCGTTCGCCCCGGCGCGCGCACCCTAGTAGGTCCAGGCCCGCACGCCTGAAGCCGTGTCGTTGCACACAGGCGCGACCGCCGCTTCAAAATCACCCACGCACCACGCGCCGCCTTGCAGCGAGCACCGCAACGCATCGCCCGACGCACCGCATCTCGCACTCACATGATACCAAGGAGGACACATGATACAAAGACATCCGGAGCAGCCCACCAGTCGCCCAATCCCGCGACCATCACCATCCGCCTCATAAACCACTCCTCGGCATTAGGCTACCCCGCAACAGGCTTCCGCATCCGGACCCCGCTGCCCCTCCTGCTGCTACGATTGCTCCGCTTCCGGCTGCCCCTCCGGCTGATCCTCCGGTTGCTGCGGCCGCAGCAGCCCCAGCCCCGCCTCCACTTGCTGGCGGTGCAGCTGCCAACTGAGAGACACAAACTGCTCCAGGGTCAGGTCCTGAGCGCGAGCGTCCACGTTGAGCCCGCAAGCCGCCAGGGCCGCCTCCACCTGCGGAAGGTGAGTGACCCGCGGGTCAGTTTGGTGCGGGACCCGAACGACCCGTGGGTCAGTTTGGTGTGGGACCAGTGCGACCCTTGGGTCAGTTTGGTGCGGGACCCGAGCGATCCGCGGGTCTGGCCCAGTTGGTGTGCGGTGCGAAAGCGGCCGGGTTATCAGGCGTGAAGCGCCGCGGACGACAACAACTTGTCGTACCTGGTCCGAGGTGTGCAGCGGCTGCACGCTGTTGCGCATCTTCTTGCGCCGCTCCGAAAAGGCCTTGGAGACGAGTGTGTGGAAGCCCCGCTCCGAAGGCACCTCCGGCCGCGAGCCGGGCGGCAGCAGCGAGAAGGTGACCAGCGCGCCGTCCACTCCAGGTACCGGATCGTACTTGAGGCGGGAGATGCGGAAGCGGTACCTGCGACAGCCAGCAGTGGTTCATTGCGGCAACAGTATGCTTCATTGTTTGCCGTGCGTGCTGCGCACTACACACGATGACCCTACGATGACCCTCTCTACGATGTCAACCCACACAAACCCGCAGCCCCTGCTTCTCCGGGCAGTAGAGGCCGGTGCGGCGCGCCGGCGGCTGCGGCCCAACACTCCCTCCACAACCACCACCACCACCAGCTGTCGCCCTTCCTCATTCCTCGACCATCCCTTTCCCACCGCCCGCCCACCTCACCCCGGGTACCACCTCACCCCCACCCTCACCTGGGTGTACAGTAGAAGAGCGTCCTGATGTTGGCTGCTCGCCACTCGGGGCCGCCTGCAGAGGCAGAGCCACCGAGAACAGCGGGACAATCCTTCAGGGCGCTGCGGCGGCGGGACGGGAACGGCAAGCGCCGGTGGGCCTACCGAAAGGCCTCGAGGTCCTGGGACCTCACGGTAAATGACACACCCTACGTCCCTTCAAAGTCACGAATCCTAACGGCGGGCTGGCCGGGTAGTGGGTGCCACCACTGCCCCGCCCCGCCCCGCCCGGTTCGTTCGCGACCCTCAGTCCGCCCCGGAGGTCAGCGGCCCAACCAGCTCGCCGACTCACCCGGGGTTCGCTCCGTCAGTCGTACGGCAGCCTCGTGCTGGATCATGATGTGCAAATCCGAGATCAGATCTCCCAGGGGCAGCAACAGCAGCAGCAGATCCTTGGTGATGTTGTACGGCAGATTCGCGACCACCTTGACCTTCCGCGCCGCGGCGCGGCGGCCGGAGGGCCGGCCGCGGCCCGCCGCCGCCGCCGTCGGCGGCGGCGCATCCGGCGCCGTCGCAGGTCCTGCTGCTGCGGCGGCCGAATCCTCCTCCGAAACAGGATCCAGATCTGGCCTCTCCTGCTGGATCATGCCGCGAATGATGTCCTCCAGGCCCACCTGCGATGTGGTGCGGTGCCGTAACATGGCGGCCAAGCGGGTTTGTGGTTGTTGTCGGGGACCTCCATCGGGGCCCCGGCGGCACGGCTGGGTGGGTGCTGCGGTGACGGGCCGATAGGGCCGCTGCCAGAAAATAAGGCTCCCCCGCCCGGCAAGCACCCAGCAAGTTGGGCCGGTCGCATGGAGCACCCCCGGATGCAAGTTGGGCCCCGACCCCGGGTGTGTGTGGAGGGCGAGTGCAGGGAGGGCGTGTCGGAGGGCTCGCAGCAGTGCCGGGTGCGGTTGGCGCGCACGAGGAACAACGCGCCCGTGAGCTGCGCCCCGAGACGCGGGTCCCAGATGAACAATCTGAGGGGCAGGTCCCAAGACTGGGCCCAAGACTGGCTCCGAAACCTTGCCGTACCTTGATGGCGTCTCCGTGTACCAGCGTCAGCTCGGCCACCTGGCGCAGAGGCGGCCAAGGAGGTGAAAGGAACGAATGAAAAGTGGGTGGGACGACAGCAGCTGGTGTACATTTCCAGTGCGGGGGGACCCACATACAAACCCGACCATGTAGGCCACCACCGGACAAAACCCCCACTGCCGCCCCCCGGGGTGTAACCCTCCCGGCCCCTGCCCCTGTCCCGCACCCGCCCCCGCCCCCCCCCCCGCCACCTCGCGGTACTCCTCCTGCAGCCTGCCGTACAGCGTGTCGTCCTTCTCCACCGCCGTGACTCGCGCGCCGCGGGCCAGCAGGTGCTTTGTGAGGTTACCGGTGCCGGGACCTACCTGCAAGTGAGTGCGCCATCGGGGGCACGGGGCCGAATAGGGGCGGTGGCCGAATAGGGGCGGTGGCCAAATAGGGGCGGTGGCGAGGGGTTCGCGGATGCAGGCAGGCGGGCGTGCAGCAGGGGAGGGAGGGAGGGAGGGAGGGCGGCAAGGGCCGCAGACCTCACATGACGTGGGGTTGAGGGCGGGCAGCACGGGGGGAGGAAGGGGTCCGCAGCCCCTGCGGCCCCGCTGGTGATGCCCACCCACCCACCGTCACACATTCTCAATCAGGATCGCGCTGGGCCACTCACCCACCCAACCAGCCACCCAGCCAGTCACCCAGCCACCCGCTCGCCCACCCACCCGCTCGCCCAGCCACCCACCCAACCAGCCACCCACCCACCCCAGCCACCCCGCCAGCCACCCACCTCCAGCACCAGGTCATGTGGCCCCACCGCTGCAGCCGCCACGATGTCCTGAAGCACACTGTCGTCCGTCAGGAAGTTCTGACCCAGGGACCTGGCCCCGGCGGGGAAGGACGAGGACGAGGACGAGGAAGAGGCGGGCCAGAGGGTGTTAGATTGCAATGCGATGGTTGCAGCAACCAGGCCCCCAGGGCAAGAGGGGCGCAGAGGGCGGTGAAGCGCAGCGCAAGAACGGAGACATCGGGGAAGGGAAGGGGATTTGGCGGCATTCAGGGAAATGGAACGGACCGGTCCGTGGCGAGAGTGACGTGTCGAGCGTGTTGCGGGCCGGTAAACGAGCCGCGGCTGCGGGCCGTAAGACTCGGCATCCACCACCCGACCGCCCCAGACACACGGCGGCCATGTGCGTGCGCCCATACCCCAGTGGTGCACCACCTCCCACCTCCCACCTCCGACCGAGACTGCCCTTATTATGAAAAGAGGTGTTTGGAGGACCGTCAACGGAGATGGCTTCGACGGCGGTCTCGCAATCAAAGGAGACAGCCCACCGCTCGTATATACCGACCAGTGCGTCTGACGCAGCGCCAGGTCGTATCACCAAAGAGCACCCAACGCACTTTTTTGCCTTGATGCGGTCCTCGTACAGGTTGGCGACGGTTGATACGGCACTTGGCATGGGACGAGATGCCGGGGAGCCGCCGCCGGCGTCGCCCCTGCTGCTGCCGCCGCCCACTTGCCACATCCAGCCCAAGCTCGGAAGCTCTACTGGCTCCTGGACAGGATTGTTAGGCGTCTGGCTTGGCAGCGGGGCTGAACTTGGTGGCCCGGACTTGCGAGGCGCTTTGAACTCGGGGCGGGTGCGGCCCCCGGCGGTGGCGCTGCTGGCGCTGCCGCTGCCAGGCGAGCGGCGGCCGGCCTGTACGCGCAGACATCGCGGCTGGCGCAGTTGCAAGTTTGGATATGGGTGGTTGCTTTGTTGGCCGCCGACAGGTGAGTACCGGGGCATCGTCGCCTGGTCCGTGTAGCAATCCTTGGTAAAGCAACTTAGGCTGGAGTGGCGAGCTCAGATTCAACAACTGTCGCAGGCCGATATTGATACTTTCAGGAATGCTTGTCCTACGGGAGCAATCAGAACAAGTGCCTTGCAGCACATGCATGAGGCAAATTTTCCGTTGGCAGGCTGTACGGTTCGTACGTTGAAAACTCGAGCAGCTGTATTCCAGTCTAGCTAGGATGAGCGCATCGCCGAGTGTGGTCGAAACCTGTAATTAATAGATTTAGACATTGGAGTGTCCATCGTTCCACTGCACGTTTGCAGCGGTTGTTTGAGCTGCACGCTCCTCCGGCGCCACACTGGCGGATTAGCGAGGCACAACCGCCATGCCAGTCCAACCTTTTTCCATGGATGCGGCCCTTCTTGGGGGCGGCATCTTTCACATTCTATCGCGCAAGCTGCTTCTGTGGAAACTGTTGTGGGACAAGAACTGTCGCGGCATTAGCTTGATAACGCAAGAGCTTTACCTCATCATATTTATCTTTAGGTATCTCGATCTCTTGTACCTCTACGTCTCCATAGGCAACACGATCGTCAAGGTGTTTCACCTTGTCGTCGCCCTCGCCATCGTGCTGCTCATGCGCTATGCGCCAGCGTCACAATCTTATGATGCAGACTTGGACACGTTTCCTCGCGGGGCGCTCGTCTTGCCCTGCTTGGTACTGGCCATCTTTCTCAACCGCGTCAAGCTTATTATCGAAATTTGCCACTCGTTCAGCGTTTATTTGGAGGTCGTAGCCCTGGTACCGCAATTCGTGCTACTCTACAAGCGGCAAGTCTATGAAAACTGGGTCCTGGTCTTCACCGTGCTGTGCGGAGGGGAGCGGCTGTTGCAGGGAGTCTCAGTCATCACAGACTGGCAAGAGTCCTATCGGGAGGACCCATACAGTAAGTCTTTGTCACGGGGCCCTGGGTGCGCACTCATAGTTACGCGACAGGCGCCCTATCAGCGGACCCGCCCCCTCCCCCCGAACCCTACTAACGTACCGCACCGAGGTTGCGTCCATACCCTCTCAGCTCAACCGACTCGACAAGCCCGGTGTTGCACATGTAGCACACACTCCCCGCCCTGGATACCATGCCCACTGGCCCTCAGCCTCTCTGCCACCCTTCGCCTCGTCCACGCACAACCAACGAACCCACTCCATCCACGCCCTCGCCTCTCGTGGAACTCACCCCGCGGTTCGCCCGTTGGATCGAACCCCGTGCACGCTTGCAGGCGTGATTGCGGATATGGTCCAGGCGGTGGTCTTCCTCAGCGGCCTGGCGCTGTTGCTCTTGCAGCGCTTCCAGGTCAAGAAGCAGCAGGGGATGAACGAGTCGGGCGCGCAGTTGCCGAACTTTGACGAGGTCTGGGATGCCAGCAAATTCAAATTCGAGGACCAGGAGGCGGTCCGCGGCGACTCGTCGCGCGTGCCGATGCTGAGCGGCGGCAGGTAGATCAGCTGAGCTGAGCTGGCTGGCTGGCTGGCTTTCCATTTGGTCTCCACAGCTGGTGTGGGCACGGCTAGGCGTTCTATGGATGCAGCTTGGGGGGCCTCCACAGCGCCCGACGGCCATTGGGTGGGGTCGTGAACATGGGTGATTACGTTTCCTTGGGTGCCGGTCGACGTGGCTGGCCGGTCGACGTGGCTGACGGGAGTGGCGAGGGGGTTGCTGACGTGTGCACTCGGGAACGGGAGAGCACCCTCGCTCGTCAGAAGGCGGCTGGCGGTGCTGAGCTGCGCACTCGTGTGGTGCACTACACACCAGGAGGGCGCTCGTGTCGTCGACAGGGCTGAGCTGGGCTGGGCAGGGCAGAGCAGGAGAGACTGAACCGATCGCCAAGACTGCTGCTCGGCTTTGCTTCAATAAAACGTGTGGGCCGTTGAAGGGGGGACGACGGAGGGGGCGCGCACGCGTGCGGAGGGGGCTTTGAGTGTCGGCTGTCGCGCGGCGCGTAGGGCCGCGGGCACGATCCCGGTGCTCCCGCGCAGGCAGTCCCGCTTGCGTAATGCAGCGGGGGATTTGAAGGTCCTTGGCTGCGGGGTCTCCCTTCGGGCAGGTGTACCTTGTGGTTGGTGGCCGCGGGGTGTGGGCCGTGTCACGGGGCTCGGCGGCGCGGGGCTTTGGTGCGCATATGGCAGGGGAGCTCGAGGTTCTCGAGGAGGCAAGCATACAAGGGTAGCGCATAAAGTGAAGGATAGTTTATACTCGGTTAGGTTCGGATGCATTGACTGCTGTCACTTGCAGTGTTACAAGCGGGATTGCGGCCCCATTGCGTCACTTCGATGGGTTGCTGCCCAGGGTTGAGGCATCGTGTGTAATTGGGGGCAAGCGTGGCGGGGGCCGGGCCGCTGTTTGGTTCCAGTTCGGGGGGCTCACGCTGCGGCTTGTGGTGGTGGTGGTGGTGGTGGTGGTGGTGGGGGCAGCATGCATGGGGGGCAGATCGCACATGACTGCACGGCACCTCACCTTGTTGCATACTCGCTCTGTACCGCGTCGCTGCCTGGTCTGATATGCGATGCACACAGCGCAGGGTCACGACTCATGTGTGGCAGGCTGGCTGACTGACTGACTGACGAGGAACTCTCTAATGGGCGACCCTCCCTGGTGCAGCTTGCATCGCGGTGCGGCTTTTGACATCGCCAAGAGCCGGGGGCTCCTGAGCCATGCATGACTTCGACCCTGACATCTCGCCAGCGGGTCTCTACCTAAACCGGGTGACTGCTGACCGCAGCCAAACCCAGCTTGGCTCCTGAGCGCTAATCTCAGAGCCCAATCGCCAACCCTAGATCCCGAGTCCGGACTCCTGCGCTGTCCGTCTAGTCCTGCTGCTGCCTCCGCTGCCGCCGCCGGCTCCTGCTGTCGCTTCCTTCACCCGTCCCTTCCTTCACCGCCCATCCCCGACCGCCGACCCGCGACCGCAGAACCATCCGCCGCACCCGGGCCTCCAACAGCCGCTCCAACCGCGCCACCGCCACCGCCACCCCCCGCTGCAGCTCCCTGTCCGCCTCCGTCTCCGCCCCCTCCGTGCCGATACCCTCGTGGCTCGACGCGGCCAGCCTCGACAGCCCCTCGCCAATAGGGCCCGAAACCAAACCCGATGGCGACGGCGATTCGCTGCCCGGAACACCCGACGGCGCCGCCGCCAGCCGCGGCAACGCCCACAGCACCTTGGTCGCCGTGGTCTGCCCAAACTCCTCAACAAGCTCCTCCGCCCGCGCCGCCGCCGCACCCAGCCACGCCGCCCCCGGCCGCACCCCCAGCAGCGCCAACGCAAAAAGCACGTTGGCCAGGTTGCAGTACGACGCGTCGTACATTTGGTCGGCGAAGCGCCGCAGGAAGGCGCCGAGCCAGCCTGGCACGGTCCCGGGCGCCGCGTCGTGCGGCGGATCCATCTTGGCGATCCCCCACAGCAGCCGCTCCAGGGACATGGCGTCAAAGTCGGCGAAGTCCTGCCGTACAGCGGCGCCGTACAGCGCCAGAAACCACTCCCGGGAGGGCGTCCGCTCCAGCATGCCGTACGAGTACGACAGCAGCGACAGGCCCTCTGCGCTCTGCTCGTCCATGCGCGCCGCCGTCACCGACTCGTGACTGGCGAGCCACCGCTCACTGGGTGCCTGGCCGAGCGCCACACAGCTTCGCAACAGCAGCGCCAGGTGACGAGCCGACAGCACCGGAAGGCGCTTATACGACACGAGCCTGGCGGGAAGGAAATACGGCGAGCGAATGCAAAGGCAAAGTAGTAAGCGACACACTGACTGCCAGCCAGCGGATCGAACCACCCACCCACCCACCCACCCACCCACCAGAACTCGTCCATCCAGGCCTCCTCCGGCAGCGACCCGCACTGCGCCAGGCCCCACATCAGCATCGTGAGGTCCCCGGGTGAGAAGGCGCGCAGCGGCACCTCCCAGGCAGCCACCAGCAGCATGTCCACCCACCGGCGGCTGGGTCGGATGCTGCGGTGGGTGGAGGGAGGGCAGGGAGGCAGAGAGGGTGTGGCAGTCACATCGGGCAAGCTGACTGGCGTTCAGGGAGGCAGGGAGGGAGGCACCCGCGCACAGCACCCGCCACAGCGCCCTCTTCAGCTCTTACCCCAGCGTCGCCAGCGCCCACATCATGGTCGTCAGGGACGTAGGCCCCGCCTCCAACAACCGTACGTACGACAAGCTCAGCCAGCGCCGCAACCAGTCCGCCGGCGGCGTCAGGCGCAGCCGCGCCATGCCCCACAGCAGCCGCGCCGAGTGCTCGGGTGACGCCGACGGAAGCTGGCCGTAGCTGGCGCTCAGAAAGCCCGCCAACCACTCGCCGCCGGGCGCGTACCCCAGCCGCAATAGCGCCCAGAAGGAGATGGAGAGGTCGTAGGAGTTGAAGGTGGGCATGAGGCGCAGGCAGGAGTCGGCGACGCGGGCGACCCACGGGTCGGGCGGCCGGTACGACAGCGTCGTGACGCCCCACAGCGCGTTGGACAGCCCCGCTGCGGTGAAGTACGGCAGCTGCGTCAGCACCTCTTCGCACATGGCCGCCATGCAGCGCTCCGGCGGTGTGTGGCCCAAGCGGGCCAGTCCCCACAGCAGCTGGCTCAGGCCCTGAGCCGTAAAGCGCTGCGGATCCGCAGCGGCCGCGGCGGCGCTGCCGCCATCACCTGCCGCGCCAGCGGCGGCGGCGGCGGCGCCGCCGTCGTACTCAGCCGCTTGATCCGCAACTCCCGCATCCGCAGCGTTGCTCGGGAGACCGTGGCTGAAGCCGGTGTCCGCGGCGGCGGCGGCGGTCGGCGGCGGCGGCGGCGGTGGGGGCAGGTGCGCCGCCGCCGCGTCGCACAGCGCCGCCAGCCAGGTTTCCCCGGGGTCGTAGCCCAGCTGGCCCAGCGCATAGGCGGTGTTGGCGAGCTCCTGAGGTCCGAACGCTCCCAGGCGCGCCGCCGCAGCCGCCAGCCAGGCCGCCATCCACTCGGGTGGTGGCGGGCAGTGCAGCGCCGCCAGGGAGTACAACACACCGACCAGCGGCGCGGGTGGCATGTCGGGCAGGTGGTGCCTAAATAGGACATGGCAGGCGAGAAGGACAAAGGCGGGCACCACAGGAGGAGCCTTTCTGGCGGCGGCGTTTGCCGGTAGGTGGAGGGCAGGCACGTGGCGAGGAGCAACGACCTCTTTCCGCTGGGTTCCACGGGACACGGTCTTGTAAGACCCCCGCTCAGCCTCATGCTGAAACCTCTCAACGGCGTCAGAAAGCCCTCAATGCCATCGTCCCGGTGGCCCTCCCGCTGCGGGACCGACTCCCTCGGGCTGCCGGACCCGGACCCGGACCCGAAACCCGGGACCAAACCCGGGGCCTCCCCTGAACCTCCTCCGGGCACTGCGCGCCTCCTCCTCCTGCTCCTGCTCCCCTGCCCTTCCCTACCCTGCTGCCGCAAAACCCCAAACTCAAGCCCACCTGCAGAGCTGCATGAAGCCGGTTAGGAAGGTACGGAACAGCGCCTGTTCCCGCGCCACCCGCCGGCCCGGCTGTGGAGCCAGCGCCCGCAGCCGCCGCGCCGCCGTCACCAGGTGGATCGAGTCCAGGGAGGGACCGTGCGTCGCCAACAACTCCCGAAGCTGCCGCCACGTCATCGCGCCGAGCAGACTGCGGGTCAGCTGCTTGCGTGTCTCCAGTGGGATGTCTGGAAACGCCGCCGCTGCCGCCGCCGCCGCTTGAGCCGCCAATGCGCCAGTGGGCGCGGCTGTTTGGACCCCGGACTCTGCTGTCGCCGTCATTGATATCGACTGCTGGTTGGCCGCTTCTGCTGCTGCTGCTGTGTTGTGCATCGTCGCCAGCCCGATGCGCACTGCGTCCCGTGGGTCACTCGCCGTGCTGGCATGATGCCGGAGCGCGCGCCGCGGGCCCTCGCCCGCGTGTCCGTATACACAAGCAGCCCCGCCTCCGCCTTCGCGTTGCCCTTCCTCCACCGCTGTCGGGTCTTCGCCGCTGCGGCCACCTCCAACGCGGCTCGCGCCCGTGCTTGCGCTCGCGAGCTCAGCCGCTGCTGTGGCCGCGTCCCCAGCCTCAACCAAGTCTGCTCCCGAGCCTGTGCCCCCCGTGCCTGGGCCTGTGGCCGCGTGTGTCGCAGTGACCGCACGCGCAGCTGCTGTGGCGCTGCGGCCCTCACTGGAAGGGTCGGCGAAGCCTGGGCGGTGGCCAACTGCGACATGCAGCGAGAAGCCCTCTCCGAGGTCAATGACACCGATTGGTGGGTCCAGAGATGCCGGCGGTGGCGACGAATGCGCAGGTGCCGCCGAGCGGGGCTCGTTGATGGGGCTGCTGATGCCGCCGGCGGGGCTGGCGGCTGCGTCCTGGGAGGGCGAGGGGCAGGGCGCCGCCTCAGAGGCGCTGGCAGCGGCCGCGACGACTGCGCGGGCGGGACGGTTCCGGCTGCCGTGAGGGAGGGGATGTCGATGCGGGTGTCGGGGCAGACGGCAGCTGTTGGGAGGTAAGGCTTCAAGGCCGGCGGGAGGGGACGCCGCTGCCCGGCAGAAAGGTGCCACAGGCGCATGACGGCGGCTCGACGCCGACGCCGACGCCGCTGCTGACGCGGCCGGCTTCGACATCGAACCAGTAGCGAGAGCCAGAGCTCCGTTGCGCAGGGCTGCATCCCATTTATGCCGGGCTTGTTCCCAGCGCTGCAGTTGAACTCCGGAGCAACTAGCGACAGGGCTCCGGCCCGATGGGCCGGCGCTTCGGTGAGAATTCACCCTTACATCCATAATTTTGACGTAATCCTGAGGCTAGATATGCCTCTTCTCTGCCACTGCTCGCTGCTTGGCGCGACTCAAGACCGGCGCCGCGCCGGTGTCGGCAGGGCTTTGGATTTTGTTTGAGGTCCCTGCCGCTTGCCAACCCATCAAGAGCTATTACACAAGTTGATTACCAGCTGATGGGTTCAACTATTTCCGGGCGGGTGGAAAAGTTGGATCCAGACGGCGTCGGCATTGTGCCCGTTGCAACTAAAGATACTAGCAATAATGTATCCAGTATGAGAGTAAAATTCGAACAACCAATTTATGATGAAGTAATTGATGAAGTTATTTCGCAAACAGTGGTTACGGTACGGTTAGTATTCGATTGCACGCTCTTTGAACACTACAAGACGATAATCGGTCGGAGCCTAAGCCTGTCAGTAACTCAAGCCCACCAAGGGGTCTTGCTACATTCTGAACACCAAAGTGTGGGCTGGACGAGATGACGACCTTTGGTTTGCTGTACGAATTACTAGTGAACGATAGACAGTAGAACGGATCGGCAACTTTACTGCTCATTGCGCCCTGTTTTTGGTACGCTTTAAAGATTGCATAAATTGGTGTCCACCCTTGTCGATATAATATTGGCACAGTTCCTGGCGCCCGCCACAGCGGGGCAAACGACGTCGCTTCTCACTGACCGGACCGCGCTGGCTCTTATTTTTACACATGGCACAAGGGCCAAATGACGTCCATAGTTCATAGCTAGGCGCAATACTGGAGTGCGGCCCAGCGCTTCGGCGTTGTCTAGCTCTCCTCGCTGCGACCTCAGGACACAGCGGCAATGGCTATGCAGTCTGCAGGGTTTTCCGTATGCTGTATGGCCGTCTGGTTGTCGTTGCTCTTGTGGTCTGCGCACCATCAGCTCGCCGTGGATGGGCAGCTATATCACCTGCGTGATGGAGCAACTCTTCCCGAGGACTGGCGAGAGCGGCTTTTAGAGATGGTACTTAAGGGTAAGGGACACTCGAGTTCGGGACTATGTCATCTTCAGAAATGAAACCTGGGAGAAGGTTTGAAATGACAGCAGGGGTGAATAGAATCTATGATATCGTTTGTTTTTGCATACGCCAGTATAGATCCAAAGATGGTTACACGTTTAGTACGCATGAGAAGTGGTCGTCGAATCAGCCATGCTTGCTCCATGCGGACGGCGGCAGACATTGCACCAACGTTGACTTCGGCGGGTGTGTGTAACTCACACAAATGACGGATAATCAGGGGGCGAGTCTAACTAGCACCGGTTGCCCTTCTTATGGGAGCGTTCCTCTCTCGCGGGCCTATTATGCTCCAGCTGGGCTCACTTTCATAACAAAGCCAGCCAGGTTTGTTGCGCGTGACAGACTTCATGGGGCACATACGAAATGGGTAGCTAAAGTCCGGCCACCTGCCAAACTTGGGGTCGGGGGCATTCTTGCCGATGGAACGATCTTATGGCTCAGGCTCCATTCTCCTCGGCGCACAGGGCTCGCGGGAGGTCCATAATGAGAATCCAGGACGAACACCTGAAACGGGGCAGGTCGGGCATCGTTGTCAGATATGTCGGACATCTACTCCAATCTACCCAGTAGCTAGCTAGCCTCGCGCAAACTGGGTCAGGTGTACGGACAGTTGATCATGCTTCGAAAATAATGTGCAACCCAACGGCGCTATTTGGGATGGGACATGCCCCACAGGCGTCGTCGCACGCCCCGTCGCCTGGGCCCCGCTCAGCAGCAGAGCGCGCCGCCCGAGAGGCCCGAGGGGGCCCCGCTCCGCTCGACACAGCCGCACGCACGGCGCACTTTAAAAGCTCTCATCCCCGTTGAGGAAACTGATCCGAGACTCAGCACAGGTCACATCCGACTCCGTTTCTCTGTGGCGCCAGATTAATTGACACGCCTCACTCGGGCTGGGAGGGGCTGAGGACGGGTTTTTCAGAAGCAGTGTTCAGGGAGGAGAGCATTCAGCGGCCCATAACAATATTTGTTTTCCTTCTGGCCTTGCGCCACGGCTGCAAGCCGCAGCACGGCGCCCTCATCTACAGGATGAGATCGGTCCTGGCTTGTCAACAGGGCAATAAAGGGCGTCTGCGTGTCGTACAATTACGACTGCCGAGCGCGACCCTTCAACTTCCAGCCTTAATGCGAACCCATGGCATCAGTACGCAGACTTGGGCTTTACCCAGATCAGATGGGCGTGTACTGCCACGTCCCAACCATGCCATGCTTGGGTCCCCACTTTCCTTTGTCGCGCCTTTGCCGTACTGCTGGTGTGCTGTACACCCCCAGAAAAGCGCGCGGCGGAGGAGGCCGCTGATGCGCCGCCCACACACGGTGTTGGCTACGAGCTGATGCCGTATTTCCCGCCGACCCATCCACCGCCGTCCTCGCCTTCGAATCCATCGCCACCGCCCACCTCGCCATCACAACCACCACCGCCAACCTCTCCGCCTACGGATCCAGAGCCGCCGTCCAACCCACCACAGATGCAGCTGCCAGCTCCATCGCCGCCGCCACCACTCGTGTCATCATCAGCACAGCCGCCCCCGCCCACCGAGCCACCGCCCTATGTGCCTTCCCATCCACAGCCACCCGCCCAGCCGCCGCCCTCCCTGCCTTCGCAGCCGCCGCCGCAATCCCCCGTTGTCCTGGGGCTGCGATCGCAGCCGCCGCAGCCGCCGCCTTCCACACCGCCATCTCCCGTTGCCTCGCCGCCAGATAATCCTCCACCCGACCAGCCGCCATCTCATCCACCGCCGCCATCTCAGCCGCTGCCACCCGCCCAGCCCCAACCGCCAGCCTCACCGCCGCCATCCCGCAGGTCGCCGCGCAGTCCGTCCTCCCCCCGCCGCCCGTCGTCCCCCAGAATTCCCAGAACTCCCCTGGCGCCCAGCCGTGCGGCTCGTCCTCCCTTTTCGCCTCCTCGACTGCCGCCTTCACCGCGCCCCTCTTCACCCCCTCCTCGACTGCCGCCTTCACCGCGCCCATCGTCACCCCCTCCGCGGCTGCCGCCCTCACCCCGCCCTTCTCCGCCGCCTCCGGGGCTGCCGCCCTCTCCGCGCCCTCCTCTGCCCCCTCCGCGGCTGCCGCCCTCACCCCGCCCTTCTCCGCCGCCCACCAAGCCGCGCTCTCCCCCATCGCCAGCCCGCTCGCGGGTTAGAAGCCCCCCGGCCTCACCCCGAAGCCCTCCGCCGCTGTTCCCAGGCATGCCACCCCCGTCCCCAGAGCCGCCGTCACCGGACCCGCCGCCGCCGTCCTTGCTGCATCCGCCGCCTCCCCAGTCGCCGCCCTCGCCAAACCCACCGCCGCCGCCATCTCCAAACCCGCTGCCGCCGCCGCCCAGCCCACCACCGCCGCCGCCCAGGCCACCACCGCCGTCGCCAAATCCACCGCCGCCGATTCCGAATCCAAGCCCTTTGGCTGCTATAGCAGATGGGAACTCATTTCTGGAAGGTGGGGCGGGCTACTCTGGGAACCTGCGTGTTGCACTTACCGTACTTCTGGCCGCCTTTCAATCGCTTGCAACAGTTGCTGACCGCGCCGCATAGGATCTGTCCTGATCTGATCTGATCAAATCTGTCAGTTCACAGGGACTGACTTTAGTACTACTACCTCGTGTTTCTTGTTTTGTGTACTGGGGAATGCAGTGGGCCCGACCTGGGCCATGTACTCACACCTCCGGTTATGCTGGAACACCGATAAGTTAGAACATGGCATCGGCGCGCCCCGCACTTTATCGTCCATTCATCGCACGGACGGGCACGGAGGGGGCTCCCAGCGCGTGGATGGCCGCCACGCATGCCCATTACCGTCAGTCAGGGAAGGGAAGGAAAGGAAGGGAAAGGAAAGGGAAGGGAAGGCTTAAGAGTCGGACGCTGATACAAAGAGTCTGGCGCTGATACAGACACCCAGGCGAATGTGTCGCCGCTGAAGCAGATGCTGTGCTTGTTGGTTGGAATTCGACCGCGTTGGTTGGCTTGCCGTACACAGCTGGTTAGCCACCCTGACGGCCCGCTGTACGCAGGTTTCGAGGGGAAATCGGTGGCTGCGCGAACCCCCCGTCAGAGGTCACCGCCGCCTCCGCCGCCGCCGAATCTGCCGCCACCCGACCTGCCGCCTCCGCCGCCGTCGCCGCCCAGCCTGCCACCGCCCCCACCGCCGGTCCGCCGGAAGTCGCCGCCGCCACCGCCGCCGCCACCGCCGCCGCTGCTCCCATCACCTCCTCCACCTCAAGAATCCCCGCCGCCACCGCGCAAGAAATCCTCGCCGCCGCCGCCGCCACCGCCACCGCCACCCAACCTGCCACCGCCGCCACCCCCTAGCCCGCCACCCCCTAGCCCACCACCTCCCGGCTTACCTCCCGCAGCGCCGGCCATCTCTCCGCCTCCCCCACGCACCATTCGAAGGGCTCCGAAACCGCCCAACAACCCGCCTCCCTCGCGGCCCTCTGTGCCGGCGGAACCGCTGTGGCCGCCGAAGGCCCCCCTGCCTCCCGACTTCCCCATGGCTCCCAGCTTCCCACCACCGCCAAGGGCAAAGGCGCCCCGGAGTCCCAAACTCGTGCGCTCTCCCCGGCCCCCACCCTCTCCTGAGCCCCCGGATTTCCCCAGCCCCCCCTCAGTAGAAGCATTACCGGACAGCGTGATCATGAACTGGGCCGACCTGCCCACCTTCAAACGCACGACGGAGTTTCTCATGTTCACGGCGGGGAAGAGCGGCGGACGCTGCACCCTCTCGAGCGTGGGCAAGAGGTGCGGGTAACACACGGAGTACGGTCTGCATCCTGGAATTCGTGTGTGTAACTGCGTACGGCACAGCAGCAATCTAAACAGTACAGAGTGCAAGCGAGGCTGGCGAGAAGAAGCAAGAGAGACGTTTTGGGACATGGTTTGGAGCGTAATGATGGATCGGCGCTGCGTATGCCGCCCCCCCTTGAATACCCAAAACCCTAAACCCCATCCATGGAAGCGCTGGCGCCTGAGGCCAGAGCCGTTTGGGGTACCCGGCGCACCGCGAGCTTGTACGACCGCAGACCGTGACGAATTGCCCCAACTTCGACTCACTCACGCAAACCCGGTCCGCGAAACCGTCATTGGATGACCCCCCGCCGCCGCGGCGCAGTGTGCAAGGGCGGGACCTGTGGCTCATCACGGCCGGGAACCAGGATAAACCCACGTACCCAGACCCGGCCAACCCGAACGTGTCCTTCCCCAAGCCCAAGGTTGCGGTGAGTACAACGGACAGGCATGCGTGCTGTTCATGTACGACAGAGAGTGAGCCGCTCGACGGAAATGCGTTGTGTGTGTCTGTGTGGGGAGTGGGCACAGGTGTCTGGCATACAGCCAGTACAACACGTAAATGCCTAATGCAGGCAGTGAAGTCCGACAGCGTTGGCTCCTGGCTAGCCTCCTTCTCATGAGTGCGCCATCCCTCTCACGCCGTCCTCCCTCTCCGTGACCCCACCCCATGTATCGTACTCCGCCTATCGCCGAGTTGTGACTACCGCTGCAGCGCTTTCACTCGATATCTTTTACGCCGTATCTTTACCCTCCGCCGTACACTTGCTTTACTGCCCATTATTAGGATCACGTATGTACGTATCTACATATGTACTTACGTACTACTGTACGTATGTACGCGTGTCGTGCGCTTGCGCCGCAGTTGATTGGAGCTATGCATGGAGATGAAAAGGGCAACTTCCAGATCCTGTTGCAGTACATTTCGGAGTTGTGTCTGGGATCTGATCCCCGTGTCAAGGTGGGCGCACTGGCGGGCGATTCGAAAGGCGCATTGGCGGGCTAGCGGGAAAATGCAGCGCTCGCTGCCGAAAAATATTGCTTGGGCCAAGGTAGCCTCAATTAATTTGTGGCTATAATATTGCTGGCTTGCGCCTAGCGATTAACCTCGTTGTACCTAGTGCCGCTGCTGCTGCTGCCTGTTCCATTTCTTGCGCTGCTCTTGGCTTTCTGCTGATTCTCGTCGCTTGCTCGTCCACGTCTCGCCCCTTCTGCTGCAACGTCGAACGGCTCAACGGTGAACTATGCAACCGTCACGCGTACGCGGGGCACACACGACCGCTGTCGTGCGCAATCCGGCGTCTCACGCTTCTGCGGCCGGGGCTCCAGAACATTGTAGATACCACCACGGTGGGTGGATGGGTGGGTGGGCGGGCGAGGGCGGGTGGTGGCTGAATCGGCGAGCGAGAGCAGGGTACCGGACCATTTTGGATTCCCTCGGTGTTGGAACACGTAAGGGGCTGAGGGCTGGCCCGTCTCTGCCATTGCCCAATACCGGTAGCCCCCAGTACGAGTGGCACTGCCTGCGGACTACAGCGCTCCCCGGGACCGTCCACCTGCGGACTCAGCCCTGGTACCGTGTGTATGTAATGCAATGTGAGAGAGCACACACTGCTGTGGCGGCGCCCTTGAACCCCAGCGAAGCTCTCTGCACGCCTGGCTATCGGGTATCGGCCCGTGCAGCCAGCCCGACCGTCATTTTTGGCGTGCGTTCCCGCAGGTGTACATCATACCGACCATGAACCCCGACGGCTATGTGGCCTCGAACCGCTTAAACGCCAACGGCGTCGATCTCAACCGAAACTGCTACACGAGCGACTTCCCTTTCCGTAAGCGTTGCCGCGCGAGGCCAGCTGTGGGAGGAGTGTGCGAATAGCTCTAAGGGGGCGGGGCTGGGTTTGGCAGGCATCAGCAAACCATAGCGCTGGCAGCCGCTCGAAGGCGCGAAGGGTGTTCCTGATGGTTTGAAGGGGGTAATCGTATGTGCATAGAGGCTGGCTGCTTGGCCGGGTGGCCGGCCGTGACACAGGCCGTGGGGGCAGGCGGTGGGGCAGGCAACAGGACAGTTTGCTCGACTTGCAGTAGAGGGGCAGATAGTGAGACAGTGCGAGAGTGGGCTGTGAGGGCGGGCAATGAGGGCAAGAGGGGGCTGCAGCGGGGGCTACCTAGCTAGAAACCATCAGCTGACATCAGCTTCCTCACGGCGCAACCCCCAGCGACCTTTCGCGCCGCCTCCCCAACCGGCCTCACCACACCGGCCTCCTTGGCCCCACCACAACCGGCCTCACAGCCCGCCCCAAGGCCGCCGAAGTCATGCGCGGGGTCTTCTACGAGGCCGCGTACTTCCTGACTACCGGCGGTACCTCAATGGAACCGGAGAACAAGGTAACACAGCCACGTCCCCCGGGTCACTTACAAGGCAGGGGCGGGCGCGGGGCTGATCCGCAGCGTTGCTGCGCCATACGGGCGGGGGGAGGGGGAGGAGGCAGCAGGCTTGCCCATCCACGCCGTCACCGCCCCCTGCCATACGTTCCGTTAGCCAACGTCGCCTTCGGTTCACTGCGCTGCGTTCGGTCCCTTACGTCCTTTTTTACTCCCCGCCCCCTGTACAGTAATTATACGATAGTGACTGCTAGTTACAGTTCAGCGCACGGCCGCAAAGCCGACAGATGTGTCGCGCACGGCCGCATCCCGCTGCCCTATTCCATCGGTTCACGAAAGCGCACTGTCCCGCTCTGTTCCGCCTCCCTGCTGGAACGCGCCCCGTCGGCCCGCTTCGGCTTGTTCACGTCCCGGGCCCAGGTCCCTGGGCCTTTCAATGACCATCATCCTTCCACCCGCCCCCACCTATCCGCCCGATGTGTGCCCCGCCCCGCGCCACCCAGGCTGTGACCCAGTGGCTGTCAGCCATGCGGCCCACCGTGAGTGCCGATCTGCATGGCGGGGCGCTGGTGGCTGGCTACACACTGGATGCGTGCGATGCGCTGGTGGGTCCAAGTCAGCAGTGCCCGCCATGGGTTTGTCGAGGGCCCTGTGTCTGTAACAGTGTCCTCCAGATGTGGGAAGGACGGAGCTAGCAGGACACCTGGTCGTGCACTGCGGCGGAAGCGACCCCGGGGGGGAAGGGAAAGCGCAACGTGGGTTGCGACGGCGCGAAGCGGCACACAGCGCTAGTTGTACGGCATGCGTGCTCGGCCCTTGACAGGGCGCACGCTGCGACATGAGGCATGGCGAGGCGGGGCACGCCACTGGCCGGGCTTGGCCCGCCCCGACCCCCGAGCCCCTACTGAGCCGCCCTCTGTGCTGTTCGAGCGCTGAAGCGCCACTCAGCTGGTTGTTCACATAAGGGCCGAGCCGCTGCGCCCGTCAGACCCGGTTCATGTACCCCTCTGCACCCGGCCGCCAACCCCCGCCCCGTCCGCTCCCGTGTCCCTTACCCCGTCTCCGAATCGGGATCGAAGCCAGCTTTGAGGTACACCCAACACCCCGCCCCGCTCCGTCTTCGCGACTTCGCAGGGCGCGCTCAACTGGTGTGAGAGCCCCGACCATCCGGTGCCTGCCTACCTCGCCAACGTGTACGGCATGAACCACGCGCGGATGTACCTGGTGAAGCAGGACACGCAGGGGATGGGGCGCTTCGTCAACGGGACCACGCAGGGAGCCGAGTAAGTGGGTTATGGGCCGGGATGTACACACGTATACGCAGTTACGCACTGCAGAAAAGTAGCCATTGAGGGCGTGTTGGCGAACGGACGTTGGTCGATCGGCGACGCTCCTCGACTGCCTCGGGGCGTTTCGTGGGAAGGAGTGTCAGCAGCAAGCAAAAGGCCCAACTGCGCTGGTGAGTGCTGTGCTGTCGTACTGTCGTACTGCTTGCAGCTGGTATGTGGCGATCGGCACGCTGGCGGACTGGCTGCACCACTCGGAGCGGCTGCACATGCTGACGTTGGAGCTGCACAACAAGTACGGTGTCGTGGGGCCCGTAGTACTGCTGTACGGGCTGTAACTGTACGGCAAGGTGTACGGAATTAGACGGACGGGGGAGAAAGAGGCGAGGGGGCGGACGCGGAGGCTGAGGCTCTGCCTTGAGCAAGGGGTGACAGACAGTGGGGGGGAGATGGGTGGCGAGGAAATGTGGGGTCCTGTGTTTCTCTGGCGTAGCTGCGGGCGGGTGAGGTACGGTAAGTCTTGAGGGCTGTGGGACAGGGCCGTGGGCTGTGTGCGACAGGGTCAGCGCTACGAGGACCAAATGCCGATCTGGAAAATCCGCTACCCAGCCGGTGTGCTCCTGAGACACGTATTTGTGCACCCCGACAGCGCTTTTCCCCCGCTCGGCATGTGTTTCTTTCCCGTGCCCACTCCTCCCTGCTGCACCCCCTGCAGGAAAACCCCCACCGGATCCGACCTGGCGGGCCTGTATGGCAACAACCGTAATGCGTTGCTACGGTTTTCGGAGGTGGCCCATCTAGGGTTCCGGGCGCGGCTTTTGGACAAGTTGACCCGGGCGCCGCTGCGGGCAGACGTCTTGATGGAGAAGCCGGCAGACATCTGGCCCCCGCAGGTGACCCAAGGGTCGGTGGGGATTTTGCATCATCTGGCCTGCGCGAGCAATCCGTGGGGCAGTGCGAACTAGGGCCGGGGTGGGACGGCAGTGCGCCTTCGACACCACAATAAGAACAATATCGCCGATCGGCGCATACGTGCGAGATGGGCATCGGGTCGCGACGTCAAATTCGTGATGGCAGAGGTGGTCACTGCTGCTGGAGAGCCGACACCGCTGCTGCTGCTGCTGCTTTTGGAGCTGTCGTGCTAAGGACGCCCTTCGCTCGGTCTGCGCTGGCGCCCCTCCGCCGGCTGCGTTGTCCCGTCGCAGGTCGAAGCCGGGGGCTATATCTGGAAGGTCGGCATTCCCGGCACAACTTATCGCGGTACGATACAGCCGTACGACCTACACGACTTGACCATCCGCTACGCGCCCATACCCTTCAGCTTTATTGTCCCATCGACGTGGGAGGATGTGGTCAAAGGTTCGGGCACGAGCGGCTTGTCGGTGGTGCAGACCTTCTTCGCGGAGCGCCTGTGAAGCATGTGAAGTCCGGTAACCTCCTTTGATGCCAAAGTAAACATATAATCATAATATTAGCGTCGTGCGACGCGACTTACGTGACCTTTATGACGATCATGACGCTGCTTTCGAGTGAAAGTCGACCCTGTCGACCCCGCAGTATTTCGCGCCTTACACATAAAGACGTTGCCTGTCGGCTAAAGTGGGTTACTCCGGTAGAGACCGCCCGGATCAGCTGTCTGGACGGGCCTGAAAGGCGAAGGATGAATGCGCCCAGAGCCCCAAACTTGCTCGGAACTAACCTGCGGAAATTGCATCACTGTTATTGATCCGGGGTCATTGCGTGACGCGTAAGCTAGTGGGTTAGTTGTCTTGGTTAGTCTTTTAGGGTCTTGTATGAATCAGGTGCCGAGGGCAGGTGCAGGAGGGGCGACGCTGTCTAGCAAAACGTGGTAAAAACATTCCTTTGGCAGCCGGCCCGCTCAAATGCGCTCTTGTCACTCCACGAGCATAGTTATCAGGGCGTGTAGGACTGTCGTTGCTGCTTAGCCTGCACGCAAGTGCGAATGCCATATCATCGAGGGCATTAAAAGCCTGGGTCCTTGGGACCGGCGCGTTTGTCCTCTCGAGCAACGGCAAGTTAAGCCTGCGAGGCCAAGGGACGCGCAGCCTGGGTGCGGCGATAGCGCCGCGGTTCTCGCGCGTTTCACGACCTGTCGACGGCATTGCGTACGGCATTGCGTACGGCCTTGAGGGACCTGCAGGGGGTCGAGTCCCGCTGTTACCGTGCACTTCTGCATGCGTGTGTGAGGGCTGCAAAGGTGGGCTGGGCGGCCAGCCGGAGGCTTTGCAGCTGCTGCTCGCGCGGAGATACTTGGTGCTGTCGCGTGAAGCTATGTCCCAAAGGTCGCGGTGCCGGCGCAGTTCAAGCCTCGAATGCCTCTCGCAACGCGACACTGGAGGCAGCCGGCGGTGGTGATGAGGCGTTTGAATCCAAATTTCAAATGTTTGACCGAACAGGATCCGCGACAACGCCTCTGCCTGTTTCTTCAGTCGCCCCGCCGGCGCCTGGCCGTTCTGCTGTTTCCGCGGACAAGGGGCTTGCGCTGGCAGAGCGCAGCACCATAAGTCATTGTGTGGTCTCGCCAAATGTCATCAACCGACCTCAATGCGTTTCATATAAGAAACCTGTGTGGCTTTTGAAGCCGGCGGAAAGGATATATGGCGGTTTTTGCAAAGCGCATGGCACGTTGATTATCTGGGTCGTCGTCGAAGTTGTCGAACCCGTTGACGGTTGTACGATACTGCGTACGGCATGTGGGCAGTGGCGTGACAATCGCCTGCCCCTCGTCCCGCTGCCGGAACGTTTTACAACCAGCATGGGAGGCCCCAAAGGGCTCAGCGACACGCCGAGCAGGCGGCTTCAGTACAAACAGTTGCTAATTTCGCGGTTATCGTATATTGTTGTACTGCCGTGCATGTGAGTTGTGCTTACTTTCTTCGTGCGGAAAGGCTCGGCGCGAGAAAACGCTCCGGGCTTGCTCCGGACTTGCGTTGAAGTGGTGGGTTTGGCCCTTCCGAGGGGGCACAAGTCGCGTTGCTCGGCCAAATGGGCATGCATGTTTTCATCATGGGTGGTGCAGCGTGCATCTTGTTTCGGGCTACTGTTGCTTGGGGCCCTCAATTGTTGCTCGAGGAGCACGTCCTGCGCCGATTTGCATTTTAGGCCTTCGGGTCGCCGGTCATCTGTGCCGGCGGCCGGTAGTGCGTGCATCTCTTCATGTGTGACGGCGGCGGCGGCAGCATGTGACAGCAGTAGTACTGCATGCCTAGGTTTAGCAAGTCCGCGTTGCGGTGGGGCCGGCGGCGTGCGCTTTTGAGCCGAAGGGGGGGGGGCTGTGTGCCAGGCAGGGTCGGCGATGTGGATTGCTTTCGGAGTGTGGCCTGATTTGGCAACTTGCCTGGCACCGCCCCCCCCGGCACCGTTGCCTTCATCAGGCTCAGCGCGTGGTGTGCTGCACTGCTGCATTTGGAAACGGGGCATAGTGGATCAGGACTCAAGAAGCATGATTCCATCAGGAGAAGGTAGTTCTGGGGTTGGTGCAACTTAGTTACGGCATGTAAGGGGCGGTCGGGGACGTTTCGGAGGGCTGTCATGTTTGGGCGGGGCGTCTGGGTACCGTAAACGGTCGGTGACCACCAAATGGACACTACCAGCTGCTTTCTTATGGCATCATGAACTGTCTCGGCCAGGAGCGCGCCCTTCGATCGTCGCTCAGTTGTGACTCAGGTGATGTGGGGGTGATGGGGGATCGGTAGTGGTGGGAATTTGGGCGGGACCGTGGCCATGATGGCTTGCGGGTGGGCGGCTAAGGACGCGGGCCGTCCTTTCGTTGGGATAGAGCTTCCAATGTAACGCCACTCGGTCTTTGAGGTGCGCGCGCGCACAAATCGTTCGTTCGGTCTTCGGTGTCACGGCTGTCGCCAACGTAACCTCTGTCTGGTAAGGACTAAGGAGTACAAAAAATGGCCTCCCTTGCTGCAGACAAGCAGTGCATGCCGCCAGGGCAAGTGCGCCAAGAGGCCCAGCGCCGCATCGGCCCGGAGCCCGCGCGCCTGCTGCTGCTGCACCTGCAACCCACATACCTCCTGCAGCCAAACCTAGCTAGTGGCACTTCGCAGGTGGCATGGGAGAGAAATAATTCTCGAAGTGCTGTGTGGAGGGAGGAAGGCAGGGGGGGAAAGCCTGGAGGGAGGCTGGGAGGCTGGGAAAGTGGGCCGGCGGGAAGGAGGGCGACTGCGTGGGCGGGAGCGAAGTAGGGAGGGAGGGGGTGTGTGGGTGTGTGCGGGTGGGTGGCCGAAGGGGGGCCGGACGGGGCGCAAAAGCTCGTTAGTAGGCTGCGATGCGTCGGGCCACCCTTGTGGCCCCGCGGCTGGGCCGTACCCGCGGCTGTGGCCCCGAGGGGCCCCGCGGCTGGGAAAAGCTATCGGACGTCCGTTCGGGACTGTGCGGTCCTAAGCGGGAAAAGCAACCCGGCCAATAATTCAAAAATAGTTTACCCTTGACATTGGAGGCAGCGTGGTCAATTATTTTGATTTAGTTTGGCCATACGAGCCAAAATGCTGTTGGCATCTACCCCGGAAACAAGCCCAAGACCTCGCTAGTCATCTTCTGCCGGTCCTATGAATGCCATTTAGCATAGGATGAAAGTCTCTGCGGGGCGGCCCAGTCGAATAGGCTTCTGGATGTCGGCGTGGCCTCAGCAAGGGAAGCCGTGACTCTGGGCCGATCAAGTTTGCCTATGTGCCGTTTCAGGCCTTATGCCTCTAACAACTTTAATACGTTATACAATTCTACACTAGATTGTGCGCCCGAGCGAGGCATTTGGCGAAATTTGTCCGGCGAGGCTGGAGGGAGAATGCGTGCCGTACTATTTTCCAGCATATTACGACCTACAAGCGCACCGGTCCCTCACCACGGTCGGCACTCCCGAATGAGTTTCGCTGCCGGCTAGTTCTGCAAAAAGTCAACATGGATCTTGACAAGGCGCTGCTGCTTCTCGACAAGACACAGTGGTCGGTCAGGCCGAGCTTCCGAGAGCCATGCCGACGCCGCGCAGGGCCGGCCGTGGTCGCAGCCGCTCGCCGACGCCGCACAACTTTAGCGTATCAATATGCAAACAATGAGCGCGATGAGACAACTCTAATACGTTATACAATTCGATACTAGATTGTGCGCCCGAGCGAGGCATTTGGCCTGTGGGGAACAATGCTACGGGGAGCTGATGTCGTACTTTCATCACTTTCGGTGGCGAAAGTACGGCGCATGGTTTACATGGTTTACAAGTTTTACGGCGCAGCTCTCTTCTTGTACGTATGCCTTGATTGACTTTTCAGACGGTGCATACTTTCCAAAGCATATGTGTATATGATACTCGCACAGTCTCAGAAAAAAGTTGTGTATTGTCTACCAGCGACATCGTCTTAAAAGTCCTGGTGTCACTGTTGATGAGGAATTTTAGTATCCGAAAATTATCACTGTTCTGTACCATGCGGAAAATGGGTCATGCCTTCGTCCTGCAATTACTTGACAAGCACTGGGATCACCCCCCAATTGAGCCATATTTCTGTTCATGGCCGCGCTTTTCTTCTGAAGGCCGTCATCGTCTGCAGGGACGGACACTACACGTCATATTTTCACGCTGCGGCTCTGCCATGGCTGAAGGATGGTTGGTTCTACTGCGATGGCCTGAACGCATCTGCGCGACTGCGGGGTGTGGGGTGTTCCTTACAGATTGACATGGAATATTACAGGCCATTCCCGCGACCCCGCCTGCCTTTTTCTTCAGTTACCCGCCGGCGCCCGGCCCCTCAGCTGTTTCCGTGGACAAGGGGCTTGCGTTGGCAGAGCGCAGCACCATAAGTCATTGTGTGGTCTCGCCAGATGCTGCCAATTCTCATAGCGCTGTGTGGCGAGCACGCTAACCGGGGCCCTCGCGCAACGCATCATGTGGCCCGGGGGACAGCAGTTGCCAGGCGCACCCCCAGACCCCCTCTCCAGCGCCCTCGGCTTCTCCTCTCCAGCCCCCTGGGCTTCTCCTCTTCAGGCGCTCCGCTCCCGCGCTGCGCATTACCGTCAGCCCTGCGCAGTACCCCCAGCCGGACCTGGCAAAGGCAGTTCCCAATCAGTTGCAGCAAGAAGCTACAAACCTACAATACCGTATGTGTTCCCTGCGCTGCTGCGCCTGTGTTACCGCTCCTGCTGCTGCTCCTGCTGCTGTTGCCCGCCCTGCGGCACCAGGCTGAGCAGCTGCCGCGCCACAGATGCCGGCCCGTGGGTCTTCATCTCGTCGTACAGTACGAGCAGTACGCCGCCGCCCAGCCTGAGCAGCATGTCGTACCCGTAGAAGCGGTAGAAACCGGCCATACCTGACCGGGTGCGAGGGGAGAAGAAAGACCCATCCACGCAGCGGCGGCGAGTGGCGGCACGTTGAGGCGCTGAAAGAGAAGGGCACTGTGATGCATTGGAAGGCATGCGGTGGTGCCACGCATCTGTTTGTTGGTTCCCTGTTTGCAGGTGTAAGCTGGCCTCTGTTTGCAGGCACACCGTAACCTTCCCGCGCCCTGACCTGGGCGCTGCTCTTACGCTGCAGTCACGGCACCATCCCACGTTTCCCCTGCCCGCCTTCAACCCGCCCTACCCTCTGAGCACCCTTCACCATGCAGCGGACGAACCAACTGCGAGTGCCCCGGCCAGCGCCAACGCCATCCCTTTTCCCGCCGGGTGCACGGTGCCTCCGAAACAGCCCCTGCGGGGTAAGGGTAAAGTGGGCTTGGACTCACCCTCCGTCCGCGCGATTTTCGTTACGCAGTCCAGGAAGCCCTTGTATTGCTGTCCCCGCGGGCCGAGCGCCGTATCCGCCACCAACCGTTTTCGTACAATGTCCAACGGATATGTCACTGTGGACGCTGTGAACACGACCAGGTTCGCGGCGGCGAAGCGTTGCAGGACTGTGGGGCCCTGGTATGGTCCGAGGCTGGGGCCTGGGTGGTGGTTCGGGCCTCGGTGGGCGGCTGAGACGGGGGGCGAGGAGCTGGGGGCTCCGGAACCACTTGTCCATTGAGCCCTTAGGGGGCTGGCGGCGTGGGGTCCGGAAGAGGCGGCGGCGGCGGAGGCGGCGGAGGTGGACGAGGCGGCGGCAGGGGGCTCGAAGCGCTGCGGGGTTCGGGTCCGGGGCAGTGCGGCACAGCGCGGGGTTGGGTTGGGGGAGTGATCGCGCGGGCGGCATCGCTGACAGCGGCGGTAACAGCGGGCGGTGATGACGGTGGTGGGAACGAAGGCGATGGCTGCTGACCGGCGGCATGCGACCTCGAAGCGGGGTGTTGTGCGCGCCTTATGCTTGCATGAGTGAAGGGGACATGACAGGCCTTCAACTTTGTGCGGTAACCCGAAGCCCGCCTCCAATATCTTAACACCCGCAAAACCCCAGTCCCGGCCAACCAGCCTCCGCAGACCCAACGAAGGACGAAGGATTCCACCTGCTCCATGGCCGCACACGCAGTGTCGTACAGCCCGAAGTACAGGGCCTTATACGCCCCGATGGCGGCGGCCGAGACTCCGAAGCCGCGGTACAGCGCCGCCAGGCCCCCGTGCCGGTGGGACAGGTTCAACGTGTCCACGACGCCTGCGGCAGCCGAGGGGCCATGACTTGGTCGTTAGTTAGCGGTGCGCCCCATCACCCCGCCACCCAGCCATCCTCACCCCGCCACCCAGCCATCCTCACCCCGCCACCCCGCCATCCTCACCCCGCCACCCAGCCATCCTGTACTAACCTAGCCGCTTCTTGCTCTGTCGCAGCTCCGAAGCCATCCTGCAGACGACGCAGGCAGAGGGCCAAGCAAGCAGCGCGGAGAGCGGGGCACGGTACGACACGCCGGTTACTCATCAGCCAGGCCGCAAACCCCGACGGAAGCAGCACCACACGGGCGGGCCGGCGGCAACGGCATTAGCACGGCACGGAGGCCGCAGCATGCAGCCTAGGCAACGCATGGAGTCAACGCCTATCAACTCCATCAAGGCAACAACCACCCGTGTGGTCGACACAACCAGTGCAGCCCGCGCACCATCCCCCGCCCACTCCCGCAACTCAAGGCCGATTCATCCGCCGGCCTACTTTGCCCGTAGGGTCCCCTCAGGCGCGAGGCTCCACCCTCAGGCGCGCAAGTCCACCGCACGCACCCTCGGAGCCGCCCAGCCAGCCGCCCTGGCTCCGGAGCCGGACTGTTGACGCCTCCGCATGCCACCGCCCCTCCCGACGCGCCCCAAGCTTGACGTGGAGGCTGGGAACCCTTTTCACCTGCTATTCAGTGCAGGGACTCGCCCCAATGCGGGGCTCCGGTCCACCAAGGCCGCCTCTCTGCCGGGTTATGGTTCCCCTGCCGGGTTCCGGTCCACCTAGACCGAAGCCTCACTGTGCAGTCCTTTACGAAGGTAACGCACGCACACACCACACACAGCCCCACTCCACATGCTGGTGCCCCTCCCTACCGTATGGTGGCGAAGTCCAGCGGGTACACGAAGAACAGCGCCGCCGCGCCGCCCAGGAAGCCGGCCGCCATGTTGACCAGGGCGGCCTTGCCCAGATCCGCCGAGGCGTCGTAGTGGGGCAGCGCCCGCAGCAGCGCGTCCTTGAAGGCGAAGGAGAGCGTGGTGGAGGGCACGTGGCGCAGCATGTAGGCCGCATTGCCGCGCCACAGGTCGCGCACACCGCCCTCCTGTACAAGCCGAGGCACGGCGCTGAGGACGCGGTATGGACGGACCTGCGGGGTTGTGGTGGGGTGGAGTGGGGTGGAGTGGAGTGGTGGTTTTTGGTTTTGGCGGGGCGCGTGCTGGCGGTGGATTGGGGACGGGCTGGTGCTGGCGTGGAGAGTTGGGGAACTGATGAGGCATGAGGGAGGTGGGCGTGGGATGGGGATTGTGGAGCGGCGGCGGTGCAAGGTAGCTGAGGTTAGGGCGGTCTGTGAGAAAGAGCGAGCTGCAGGAGTTGTTTTCGGCCGACATGCCCCAGATGGACGGTGATGGAGGGCCGTGTGCCAGGGTTGGCGCACGCGCTGAGAAACACGGCGTATGCGAGTGCAGCATTTTCGCATGCCACAGCACATGAAGGAGGATGTTCAAGCGGCCCAATGGCTTGTGCCACGAGAGCTCCAGGCGCCTGCGACATCGTGATGTTTCGGCATGTGCAGAAGGCCGAAAGCCGTAACCCGATGACGCGCCCACCGCGGCATGCTTTAATAGGAGACTTAGCGTACAAATGGCTTCCAATGTCGAAAACTGCAGGTACAATGGCGACACAGGTCGAGCACCTGACAGGCGTGTCGAGTCCGTTCGCCCCAACCGCCATCGAACCCCCCGAGTCACGTGCCTGGCCGCTTTTGATGAGGGGATTGCTGTCTTGCGTCTGGAGTAAGATTTTTACTCGGTGCAAGGGGTAGAATACCGTGGTGAACAAGCTCGAAGACAGCAGAGCTGCCACGGAATCACTCAGGAGGTTCCCGGCTCGACGATTTCGTCCTTCCGGCGTCATATCGCTGTTCACGCTGTCAGGCATGTAGGGCGCCGTTGCGATGCGGGCTGGTCCCGCAAACATGATGGCTACCTTGCTGCTCCCGCTAGCGTGCGTCATCAAAATGGTACATTTGTAACGCGGTCGAGTGGTGAGCTGGATGATAATTCACTCTAGCGAAATGCATGCGCCGGAGAAACAGATCCTTGTCATAATCGTCGTTCCCCGTCTACTCAACTTCTAAAAAACAATATCTAATGGCCAATTGTGCTTATGTACAATACATACTGTATGGAAACTTACTTGCTTACTAGTTATTCCATGCAGCCCACCAGCTCATCGCCGGAACCACGTCCAACTCACCGCACACCCCGTCCTAGCTCACAAAAGCATCAACGCTAAAAACTGCAGAAGCTGTCAAGTGGACGTGTAACTGTATACTTGGTCAAAATATGCCGCGTTCCGGCTGCGTTTAGCGAACTGGCGTTGTTTTGACCAGCTTGCAATTTCCAGTATGGCGTCCCCGGCTGGCAGGCGTCACCCTGTGACGCTCCTGGCGCCAAGTGGCAGGGAACAACCTGTTATTCTTGTGGTTGGGCGAGATGGTGTTCGTCTCACAACGGTCGACGGGAAGGTGTGCAGCGGCAACCGCCAACGCTGGCAGGCTTCGCAGGGCAACAATGTGTGGTTATTCAATGCAGGTCATCAATACCTTCGCATATGAGACCATACGCAAATGGCTCCCGTCACATCTGCGCAGCAAGAACCCAGGGCCGGACGACTGTTTGGACATACAAATCGAGACAGACAAAGGCCCACGCGACCTTCGCATGCGGTGTGCGAACGTGATCGCTGTCAAGCAGCTGATGAAGGACCTCCGAGATACCGTCGAGGTATGGCGGGAGCCAGCCCCACGGGGCGTGTTTTTCGCACGGCGGCTGCAAGGCGCTAGCGCCAGCTGCTGTGCGCACCGCACGGGTCCCCGGCAGGGCACAGGGACACGCGCAGGGAACCTTGCAACCTGCATGACCTGAACCCCAGGTACCGGCAGTAGCACTCCTTAACGCAACCCGCAGACACGTGCCAACGGGTTACACTTGTCCCAACGGGTTGGGCCTAAGTCGTCCTTCCCCGAGAAACGTGTTCACGTGCTGTTGGTCGTCCGTGCCCGTTTGTGTTTGTGCAGTCCATCATGCGGGACATGGATGACCGGCAAATTCAGCAGCAGCAGGACCTCGAGGCGCAGGGGCAACAGCAGCCCCATCAGATCAGGGTAAGTGAGCGCCCGCGAGGCGGCGTGCATCCCCGAGAGGGACGGATGGGGCTCTGGGCACGAGCAGGCGTGCTGTACTTGGGCATGCGAAATGATGGCAGAACAAGACGCCTGCCAAGTCGGGACGTCTGTGCCAAGGTACTGTTTCCGTTCCGTGCCCTCAGGAGCTGCCATCGATTGCGGCGACCGTCCCGGCAGCAACGCCGCAGGGCGGTGCCATGGCAACACCAGCAGCACAGCAGCGGCCGGACTCGGCCACGAGCCGCAGCAACGCGGAAACACAGACTCCCGGCGAAGCGGCTCAGCCGTCTCAGCAGCAGCAGGTGAGGGTTGAGGAGGCGCATCTGCGAAGGCGTGGCGTTGCTGATGGCCTCCGCGTCGCCGTCCCATGCGCATTTTCCGCTTGGCTAGGCCCTGGCTTGGGTGGAGTGGTGGCGTGGGAGCATGACGGGGGGCGCTAGGGCATCCTCCGCAGCTGGTGCGAGGCCAGTGGGAGCATCCGCCAGTCCCGGGAGGCGTATTACGTACCTTGCAAGACCACTGCCGCCCCCCTTCAGGCGTCCTACGACAGCTCCGTCGGAGGCGGAGCGCCGCGCCCTCAGCACCTCGCGTCCGGCCCACAGCCGCTGCTGGTGCCGGCCCCCGGCGGCGGCATGGCGCAGCTCTTCGTGGCGCACCCCACAGGCGTGGCGCTGCCCGTAAACTCGCACGGCGTGACGACGCCGGCGCTGATGGAGGGCCTGCAGCAGGCCACGGCCGCCGCGCCCATCACGCCGCTGCTGCCCGCCAGCGGCGCCTTCGCGTATGAGTTCCTCGATCAGTACGGCGCCGCCGGCAGCCTCGAGGGCGCGGACCTGGAGTTGACCGACCGCACCTCCTCCGCCGCCACCGGCTTCGTCAACGCCATGTTCCAGCAGCCCCGCGGCGCCGCCGTGATGATGCCGGTCTACGCCGGCGGTGTCTACGGCCAGCCCTCGCCGTCGCTGCCGCCCCACTCCCCGCCCATGTCGCCTGGGATGCCCTCCACCGGTGCCAGCAGCGGCGGCTACTACCCCGCGGCGCTGGAGATCCACATGCAGGCTCCGCCGCCGCTGCCCATGGCGGCGCCGTCGCCGCAGATGTATTACAGTGCGCCCGCCCCGGCGGGCGCGCTTCGGCCACAGCCCGCATACTATCAGCCGCAGCAACAGCAGGTGCAACAACAGCACCCGCTGCCGCCGCACTACCCTCCGCAGCCGCGCGGCGGCAGCGGCCAGCGCGCGATGCGCACACCGTCGGGCTTCCCCGCCGGCCGGCCCCCTCGCCGCTCCGACCCCGCGTCCACCTCGCCCGTCCGGCGCCGTGTGGAGTTCAGCGGCGTGACTCCAGGCGCCTTCAGCGACAGCGAGCTCAGCGACACCAACGTCGGTGTCAGTCACTACGGCCGCTACAGCGGCGATCGGACCGGGCCCGACGCAGGCAGCGGCAGCGGCGCGGGCGACAGCAGCGGCGGCGGCAGCGGCTCGGGCGGGGGCAGCGGCAGCATGGACGTGCCGCATCCGGGCGATGGCTCAGACCTGCAGACGCAGGTGCGTTTCCTCGAGGACCTCGTGGCGCGGCTCTCCACGGAGGTCTCCCGCCGCGCCGTCTCGCCCGACCGCGCCGCCGCCGCCGCCATGGCGCTCGCGGGCGCCACGGATCGGGCTGTCCCGTCGCTCCTGGCGACGCCGGCACCGCCACCGATGGATTATGAGGGCCTGCTGAGCGCTGACGCGCTGGGGGCCGCGGCAGTGCTCCGAGACCAGAAGCTTCTGGCTCCGCTTCTGTCAGCGTACGACTCTCGTATCTCGCAGTTGGAGGGAGACTTGCGGTCGCGCACGGAGCAGGTTCAGGCTCTGAAGTCGCAGGTGGGTTATGGAGCATGGGTTACTGGTTGTCACTGGGGCGGCAGCTGCAGGGCCTGCGAGGCCACCGATCAACCACCTGGGTGATTCTTCCGGGACTGTGCGAATCCAGCGGCGTCCTTTTTCACGCGTTGCAACTTCCTCTCACCCTAGCTTTCTGTCCGCCTCTTCACTCTTATGATCTAATCCCACTCGCGATGGACGGCTCCGGTTGTCCGTCGCCGCCATCAACAGGTGGATGACGTGGTGGAGGAGAATGACCGCCTCCGAGCCGACCTGGCTGCCACCTCAGACGCGCGCGACGCCGCGCTGGCGCAGGCCAGCAGCGCCAGCGCCGCCGCGGCAGCGGCCAACAACGCTGCAATGGCGGGGACCGCGTCGGGCTCCCATCACAACGAAGAGCTGGATCTGCTGCGGAGGGAGAACGAGCTGCTGGTGACGCAGCAGGTGCGCCGTGGCGTGGGGCGCATGGCACGAGAGCTGAATGGAGTGGCCGGCCAACAGCGAAACGATTAACCGTGGGTTGTGCGGGGCGCAGCGCGGTGGCTGGCTGGCTGGAACCCGTCGCAGCTGCTCCATCGACCCTACCAGCGCGCACGTTTCCGGTCTATGTCTTCGGCCCATGTCGTTACACCCCTCCTCCTGTCGGTACACAGTCGGAGATGGACGCGGAGATCCAGCGGTTGCACCGGCAGCTGCAGGAGCGGGCCCAGGGCGCGATGCGGGCGGGCCAGGAGCAGGCGGCGCTGATGGCACAGCTACAGCAGGTCACGGCCAGGGAACAGGTATGTTGACCGCGTGTGGCCCGCTGCGCGTGCGCGATGGCGGGGGACCAAGGAGCAGCAGGTTGGGCTGGAGGGGGAGTCCAAGCGGAAAACCGTATCGCTGCGGGCTGGGTGCCGACGAGCCCCGGCGCCGTAATTGCATTACGGTACTTGACGCCTTAGCAGCAGGGCAGAGCAATACGCCCGTATCCTTCCACAGGTGATGCATCTAGTTACTCGCAGGGAACCTCTATTGACGCACGGGACGGAGTGCGCCTCGTTTGAAGACGTAAACGAAAGGCAGCGCCTCTGCCTGCGCCACACTTTGCGTTTGCGTTCCTTGCAAGGTCTTGCGAGGGGGCACGGCACTCTTTGCGCTGCCACGTCGGATGTGAACTAAGGTGTGACCCTAGGCGGGATATTATTATGTGGCTACGCAGGAGGCGGAGGCCCGCGGCGCCAAGCTGGCGGAGGGGCTGCGCGCCAGCGAGGCCAAGGCGGTGGCGCTGGCAAACCAGCTGTCCCGCAGCAAGGCGGCGCTGGAAGAGTCCAACACCGCGGCTGCCACCACCAAGGTAGTTATCCTGCACCGCATAGTGGCCCTCTCCGCCTCGCGCGTCGCATCCCCAAATCCCCAATGCCCCATGGCCTTAGCGAGCAGCCTTGCCGGCCAGGCATTCCGTACGGCCACGTCCGTGCCGTTGCATTTGTCGTGCGCGCGCACATTGCTTCCTTCCGCGCGCCCCGCCTCCTTGCGCAGTCGCCATGGGTGGTCGTTGCTGACCCTGTCCCCTGTTTGTTACCGCTCGGCGGCGGTGCTCGTAGGCGGCGCTCGAGGAGCTGCGCCACGCGCACTCGCAGCTTCAGGCCGAGGCCGCGGCCGCGCAGCAGCGCTACAAGATTGCGTCCGACGGTGCCGCCAGCCTGCAGCTGGAGCTGTCCACGGCCAGGGAGCGCAGCGACGCGCTGCAAGTCCAGGTGAGCCGAGCCAGGACGCGGGGGCAACAGGGCCGGGGCCACCGGCACGACCGCGCATGTGCGGGCACACTCAGCCTGCCGTACCCGGCGAACGTCCATAGGTATTGCTGCTGGGCTGAAGGAAGGCTGCCGGTGGATTATTTCTATTTCGTCCCCAGGGACGTGCGTCCTTCCCGTGACAAAAAACTACCGGTAGCATCTCTTGGCTTCCCATACCCCTCGCTGCCCTGCGTTGTAACGTGCACAGGTGTCAACGCTGAACCGCGAGTGCGAGACGTTGCGGGCCGCGCTGGGAGGAGTGGAGGCCAAGCTGACGGAGCTGCAGCGGCGGGACGCCGACGTAAGCCTGGGATTACGGTGGACACGCTTTCCCGGATGAAGTCCTTGTTTACATTTGGAAGGTTGAACGTGGTCGCCACTGTTGGCCGCCGCTTACCGCTGTGCTTCCGCTGCTGCCGTTGCCGCCGCTGGTGCCGGCGTTTGAGCGCAGGTGTGGAGCCGGGTGAAGGAGGCCATGACGGCCGCGGAGGAGGCCCGGCTGGCTCGCGACGCCGCGCAGGCCCGCTGCATGGACCTGGAGCGCCAGGTGGAGCTGGCAAACACGCGGCTAACCACCGTGCGACAGGTGGGTAACTAGACGAATCGCAGCAAACCAACCGAGGCGACGGGCGGGTGGGGACACGCGGAAGGGGCCTGAGATGGCTTGCGGCTGGGGCCGCACCTGGGACTGGCCATGCGCACTGCACGCATCGACGCGGCGCAGGTCGCGTCGGGCTCCTTTCTTGCATGTTATGTGGCATTTCAACCAGTCTCGTCGGGAGCGCGCATGTGCGCGCACCCGCGGTCTCGCCTGTACCCTTTGAAGACCGGAAGCGCCGAGTTTATTGTCGCCCCGACTGCTGACCCCGCACCCGTCTGTGCTGCGGCTGGTCTCTCTGTTTGCCAACAGGCGACGCGCGATGCGGTCGCGGACGAGTTCAACGCGCAGGTCAACGCGGCGCAGGCCGTCACGGCGCAGGTGGGGTGAGGGCGCACACCGACGCGCACTTGCCTCTGGAACTATAGGAAGCGAGCGACGCGAAGCCGGCGAGCGCCCGGCTCTGGGGACGGGCCTGCCTGCCTGGGTATACGTTATTCATCGATTTTGCCAGTTTCGGAGGCTCTGTCAGTCGCGGAGGCCTGGCCAATTGGCTGACCTTCGAATACCCCGCTTGAACCTTAGGGCTGTGCACCCAGGGGGGTTGGTGAGACGGTGCACTCGACTTACGCAGACTGCTTCTAGCGCGAAGAAGGCCTGGCAGGTGCGCGCCATTTGTACCGCGCACGTTTGCCACCTGCTGCACCGGCGCTTCCCCGCCGCAGGTGCGCGAGGAGCTGGCTGCCGCGCAGGCGGCCGTGTCCGAGTGGCGCGCCCGAGCGGAGCGCCTCGAACGCGACCAGGCCAGCCTCATGGTGCGTCAGAGCACACGCGTTTTCGTGACCCGTAGGCCAGCACATCACAATTGCAGCGCAACGGTGGGGCGTCGATGCGGGGGCACTGCCGTTAAGAACGGAAGCCGACAGCGCTGCCAGCTCGCTGTGCAACGTGCAAGATGGCCCAACTCTCACCGCGATACCATTCTGAGGAGCTGTCTGTCCGCTTCGCTCTGGCTGGGTATGGCCCTGACTGCTGGTGCAATTGTCCGCATTGCCAGGCGGAGCTGGCGGCTCTTCGGGAGGATACGGCGGCCACGCTGGCGTCCAAGAGCCGGCTGGGCCTGGCGTCGCTGGGGGCCGTGGAGAAGGTGGGTCCAGCCGTGGGTCACCCTGCAGCTTCCCCTGGCGGTAAAGCCAGCCGTCGACCGCCCGACCAACTTCAACATGTGACGATCCGGCCTGCTTTGTAGCACACATTGGAAAAAAGGGTCCAGGCACAAATTCAGTTTCCAGTAGCGGTAACCCGAGCTCCCACATCCCGCGCTCAGCGTTGGTTGCATGTCGTTCCAACTATGAAAACAGGTTTCGGCCTTGGAGCGCGAGCGCGACGAGGCGGTGGCCAAGCTGGAGAGCGCGCAGCGCAAGGCGGAGCGCGTGGCACGTGACGCCCAGATGGAGCGGCAGTCGACGGAGGTGAGGGGCCGTATACGGCACACCTTGCCAGGGCGGGCGTGGACGGCATGTAACCCAACCGCTTTTCAAGAGCCCATGTGCATTGGTTCGGCTTCATGGCTTCACGGCCCATGGGAAAAACGCAAGACACGGCGCAGCATGGGAGCTGCAAAACAGACTACAGAGCTGCGCTGCTCCCATCTCCTGTGTCGAACTTTTAATCTCCTATCCTGCCACTGCCCTGTTACCGCATGCGCGCCCATTTCCGACACCAGCACACGCTCCGCGGTCTCAAATCCACGGTGGCGGAGCTGGAGACCAGCCTGGCCGCGGCCCGCGCGGAAGTGGCCAACAGCAAGCGCCAGCTGGAGGCGGCGGGCAGGGAGCTGGCGGCGGCGAGGGTGGCCCGGCAGCAGACCGAAATGGAGCTGCGGCAGCAGGTGCGGCTGAGGTGGCCCGGGGTTGGAACCTCCGAGCGGGTCTTTGCCGCAATTTCGAGACATGTTTGGAAACGGATGCTTTGCCCATCTTGGTGCGTGCGTGCAGCGCTTGGTGCGCGTAACACTAAGCGGAGTTTTGGCTGGCGTGCTTGTGTGCGTGTGCTCGTGTCTGCGCAGATGGCTACGCTTCGTTCGGAGCGCGAGGCGGACATGCGGTCGTTCACCAGCAAGCTGGAGGTGCAGGCGGCCTCGGCCAGCGCGGCGGCAGCGGAGGCGGACCGGCTGCTGTCCAACAAACAGGAGGTGCTGGCGCGGTGGCGCGAGGAGGCGCAGACGGTGAGGCCCGTTGTGGGGCAGGTCCATGTCGCGCGGAATACGGGGGTGGGCTGGCACTTGGTAGCGGCGGCGGCAGCGGCGTGCGTGCGTGCGGGGCAGCGGGCCCACGGGAGCAGTCAGGACGGATGGCTCAAGTGCGTCCAGTTTTACTCCATGTGCTATCGTAATCCCGCAGTAGCGTCGGGGGCAAAGTGAGGGACGAGCTGGGGTGAAGTCGGCCGCCTTTGAGCTTAGTGCGCGAAGCAGCCCTGTCTGCCTGCTTGAGAGCTGCTGACACGCGTACCAGCGCCGACAAGCTGCTGCCTTGTCGCCGGTATGGTTGATCATCCCCTCGCTCCGATGACGCAGCTTGCATCGCGCATGGAGGCCGCGCTGTCGGAACACAAGCGCGAGCTGGCGGCTAAGGGGCACGAGGCCGCGGAGCTGCGCAGCCGCATGGAGGCGCTGTCGGCGGAGAATGTGGAGCTGGCGGCGGCAGTGAGCGAACTCGAGGGCAAGGTGAGGCGGCGAGTGGGGGGAGGGGGCAGGGGAGGAGCAGCTGCTTTGGGCAGCCGCCTTTGTCAGCCAGTACTGAGGGTCGGCTTTTGGGTTGGCACTTGTCAACGCCACCTCACATGAGCGGCACATCGCCTTTTTTTCGGTGCGTCAGCGGTATGCACCGGCGGTCCTTGGGGGATAGCGGCAAAGGGGCGAGGCGGCGTGCTGACGATGGACCGAAAGGCCTGTTGGGTTCGGCCTGCTGTGTGTGGCAATGCCCGCCGTGTGTCCAAGCATCGCTTGGGTTCCTTGGCACCTTGGGTGCTCCTTGGCAGCAGCCCTCTCACGAGCCACACCGCTTACCTTGCCCATCCTGTGCCGCTTCGCCCGCAATCGACGGCCGACCGCAGATCGACGACTTGAACGGCCAGCTGGCCGACGCCGACGTGCGCGCAGACGCCGCTGCGGCGCAGCTCCTGAGCGCCTCAAACCGTGAGGCGGACCTTCAACAGGAGTTGCGGCAGCTGCATATGATGCTAGACCGCAGCCACTTCGAAAAGAGCCGCATGCAGCGCGCGCACGACCCTCTGACCGCAAAGTACGACATGTTGAAGAAGGACATCCGCCAGACCGCCACGGTGTCGCTGACCGCGGCGGTGCATGCCGGGACCGCGCAGACGCACCCGCAGCCGCATATTCTTAACACGGGCTCGGGCGCCGGCGCGGCCGGCAACGGCTGGACCGGGTCGTCGGACGCGGTGGTGCATGGGTCGCGGGTGCCACGCGGCCATCACCACCCCCTCAGCCACCCGGCGGCGCAGGGGCGGTGAAGGCAGGGGCTTCCTCGCGCGTGCGTGGCGTTTGGTGGCGTAGATATCCTAAATCGTATAGGCAGGGGCGGCGCGTAGTGGTAGGTAGTGCGGGGCAACTTCCCGTTTGGCAGTGCGAACGAGCGGATTGCCGGGTGTCCTGCGGCTGTTGCGCCCTTGTGGTGACGGCTGGCTCAGAGGCTGTCGAAAGGGCGGAGCGCGGCTGCATACGATGCGATAGATAGCTGTATAGTGCGGTCAGAGGTCGGCAACTGAGCAATGAACATGACTCGTTCACGAGTTTTACTTGACCTGTATGGACATTCACATATATGGACTGCAGCGGGTAGTTGGACTTGGACGCCGTCGTAGTCTTTACAAAAGCGTGCGCCTGGAATGTGCCATGCTAATTATCAAGTGCTGCTGGCCTGCATGCGTCTTTTGCGACTTGGACTTGACACCATCGTTGTCCCAGAGTACTGCAGCCACGCGTCCAAGATGCGCGCGGCATTGCTACGTTACATTGCTGGTGTGCGTGGGATATGTGCCGGCGTATCCAGACAATCGCGCTCGCTGTGACTCTAGGCCCCTACCACTTGATTACGGTATGGTGGGTGCAAATACTGGTTTCACTAGACGGACCCATTTCATGCGATCACGTTGCCTGACCCCCCCCCCCGTGCCTTGACACATGCACGCGCAGTGCGACCAAACAGTGATGAAGTATCTTGTCGAGGGGTTCTCTGTGTAGCGATCGTGGTGGTTGTCCTTAATAATGCTTAAAGTACCGGTACCGTAATGTTCGTCCTACTTGTCCGACATTCAGTGATACCGGTAAAGCAAAAAGGGCGCGCATGGGCTGTTACAGCGTGATTTGGGACTCATGGGCCAGCAGATTTTGGACCTGTTAAGATTCTGGACGTTTAATAGTGCCGGAATGCGGAACAGTAGGAGGAAGGCGTTAATGGGTTGGAGGTCCCAGGTCCGGTAAATACAATGGCCCACGGGTCCTGTTGGCATGGTCTGCTCCCGTCGGCCTTACAACCGCACTGCACTATAGAAGTGTGCCCACTTGTAAACGTGTGCAGAGCTGTTGCCTTCCAGTCGAACAACTGGATGAGGGATGACGCGTCCGGAGGCTTCCGTACCACACACACAGTAGTGAATACCAGACGTCCGAGTTAGGAAGCGGCACTTGGCATATGGAGTTACGCTTTAACGTCGACACTGGAGCAGTGGCACACCTACACCTGGGCTGCCTCCAGGCATCGAATCGAGCTGAGAAGGGCATTACCGTGTTTCACACGGGGTGGTGTTCGGCCATAATATGGCACTCAGGACCGCAGACAGTGTGACAATATATATTTTAAACTAACCAAGAACATGCAATGTGCGAAACGAGCACAGTGCAGTGACACATGCTGGCTAGAGTTACATGGTCAACTCAGCACAAAGCACAACGCGCTTGTTTATTTGTTTATTTGAAAGGTACATGTAGCGTCGGAATGGCTTAGTGGGTATGTGCGCAAGAGTCTCTTCGCGAACGCTTTGCATTGGTTACTCCAGGGCCCTGATGCCTTACCTTCTGCATCTCACCTGCCGAGTGCTACAGCAGTACTTGTAATCATAAATATTGCTTACACAATCTTACACCAACTGTGTCAGGAATAAACTGCACAAGCTGGTGATTTTGGAGCCCCAGCGTCCTTTGTAACCTTCATATTTGCGTTTTTTGCGCACGGCCGTTAACTTGGCTCGAAAGCAGTAGTAACGCCACTCAAGACAGCAGCTGCGGGAGAAGCGACCGCAGCGGCGTGGAACGGTTGACGCCATGGCGGACGCCGAGCAGCAGCAGCAGCCGCAGGTGACTGCAATTCTTACGATGGACGGAGTCGTGCTCGTGTCGATCATGTTAAATGATATGTTGGGCTCGTGCAGGATAAATCTGCAAAGGATGTCGAGAAGGAGCAGGAGGCTATGCTTATGGCTAAGTATGGAGGCCTGAAGCCCAAGAAGAAGCTGTTACCAAAGGTAGGAGTAGCTAGCTGCGTAATGAGCTGCATGGGACCACTGCTGGCACTGTGGTTCACGCGTTGTTTGGGAACGCTCACACGCTGGTGCTGACCGCTTGTCCTGCCGAATTCTGTGCTTGCAGGACCACAAATTCTTCGATTCCGCGGACTGGGCTATGAACAAAGAAGCACAGAAGAAGGGTGATAAGCCGCCCGCTCCGGACCAGCAGGAGACGTTGCCTCCAAAGCTGGAGCCTATGCCCGTTCCGTCGCGGCGAGTAAGCCATCTCGACCCTCTTGACAAGTAGTGCTGCTACTAGGAGACTTGTTCAGCATGCAGGGCAAAGGGGCAGGTCGGTTAATCTGCGCGTTTCATCGCCGACACCGCGTTATGTTGGAAAGCTCGGCGTGTGTGGATGGAAGTGAGGCGTACGTACGTGAAGAAAACCCATTCAGCTATAACCGTGGGCGTGCGGCGAGTAGAGCGACGGACCGGGCACGACTCTGCACATAGATATGTGCAACCTAAACAGGGTTCTGAAGATATTGAACATACTGGTGTGTGTCTGTCGTCAGTGGCACCGGTGGCAACGTGCGTCGGGGACGTCACAATGTGTGAAACCGGCCCGAGCGCTGGTTCTGAGGGCGGGGTTTTATCACAGGACAGGGGTATGCTGCTTCATGCGGTGACCAGGGCGCATAGGCGCTGGAACGCGCGGGTTAGCCGGGCTTTCACGTGGGAGTCGGGGGAACACACAACAGTGGGGGAGCATTCCGCGTGTCGTCGTACTGGTTGTTTGCGACGATGTGGTGGAGTCGTGCCATTTGACAATGCATTCGCGATGGCTGGTTGCTGTCCTCTAAGAGAGGATGCCTCAGATTAAGGCTGCAGGGTGATCTCCGTCAGGGTTTCACGGACAGGTTTGTCGGAGAACGGCTTGCGAAGTTACCCACATCGTAATAGGTAATAGAATCATGACATGCATGTAAACATGAACTTTGGTCACGTGCTGTCCCGGGTTACGTATGAGGTTTCGTTGGACGAGCTTCCGTCCCACTGCAGTCTGCTATCGAATGAGTCTCGATGCGTTCCTCCTTGTGCTCCCGCGTGGCTTGGCCCGTCTAATAGCATTTGTACGCAAGATGCGCCGCGTTGCCATGCATCTTGCAGGATCTGAGCCCTAATTGGTGAAATAAGCTGTGCGGGCGAAACAAACATCCCCAAAAGCTCTTCACACGGATCGCGGTGCCGGCATCGGGGTCGCACACCGGTCGCGGTGCCCCCACGGGTCGAGGTGTTGGATCCTCGTGTAGGCTTGCAGATACTGCAGTGTGGCTGTTTCATGGTTGGTTAATCTGCAGGGGCGGTGGGACAGGTTGAAGCTTCCAGCCTGGGCATAAGTTTGGGCCAAATCCAAGTGGCTTTCTAGGGTTCGGGTAAGTGGTCGACAACTGAGCGACAAAGCAGGGACAAGCGGTAAGGGACCACCAACGTCCTTGCTCAAGCCGATCCACGCATGTCTACGCGTGCCTACTAGTTGCTCTACTGTTGTCGATGGCACGCAGGTATGGCAACTGGGCCACCCCGTCTGTAACGTTGTGCAGCGCAATCCAACATGGGCCCATATTGAGAGCCGCTGCGTTAAGTGAGCGAGCTGACATGTCTCTGACACGGACTACAATGCCGCCCAAAAATGTTGGGTGGCCCGCGTGCTGGCGACTCCGCCGTGTGCTTTCCCTACAGCCGTGTCCCAACTAATCGTACAACCAGCTCGAGGGCATGCGTGCTTTGGGGCAGTGCCTGCTGCCATGCTGAACCATTGCATGCGACCAGAATACCTACCTGCCCCTGAAAGGCTGGATATCACCGTTGAGCGAGGCTCCGGGTGGGGGTTGAGGACCACAACAGCGTGGCTCCCGAGCCGCCGTGGGCTGCTGCTGCCGTATGAGCGAGGAATAGGCCACGGGCCTCACGAAGGCTTGATCAAGAGCGATTTATGCTTGCATGGGAATAGGAAGGCAAACGAAACCTGCAGACCGCTACAAATGGCCGGAAGCGGCCTCTCGCTCCTCTCCCAACCATACTATGTACAGCCCTCTAGAAATACAAGCCCGAAACAAACAAACGTGAAAGGCACACAGAAGACAGATGAAACTCCACCACAGCTGCACTACCCGCTCAAGAGTGTACTGTACATGAGATAAATGCTGCAAACAACCCCCCTTGAAAATTGTCTTGATTTATCGGCAGGCTGGGCGGCATGCAAGAGGGACAAGCAAAGCACCGCGTGCATGAGAATGAACGGAGTAACCCCGTGCCTGCAATCAAGGCAACCCAATGTGGGATTGTGTTGGGGGCGCCACGGCATGCGTTGTACGCATAGCCAAAATTGCCATGGCGCCCGGACAGCATATAGCTGACACCCTCTGAACTCACAAAAAAAAATCCGTACCGGGTGGTGGCTCCCACGCAACGGTTGCGCGTGCCCCGCGCTTCTCGCCTTCCAAGATGTTGGGCAGGCCGCCAGCGGGATAAACCTCCAGCACACAATCGACAACGCTCACAGTCACGGCTCAGTGAAGGGGCAAACCCCGGGCGCAGCCCAGCAGCACCGCAAGCAGGTCACAGTTTGCTACGCACACGCTCCTCTCTCGGCAGTTCGCAAGGACGCACGCACAGCACAACGAGGCAGTGCACGCGTCTCATGCCTTGTTCCGCATGCGGTTCAGGAAGCGTGAGAAGGCGTCCCAGTTGTCAAACATGAGATCGCCCATGCGCAGAAACGTGACCTGCGTGAGACGGCCGGCGCGCGCATTGCGCCCAAAAGCACTCTCCGCGATGCGCTCGAACGCATAGTCGTCGTAGCGCTGCAGCGCGTTTTCGCCCGAGAGTGGCACCCCGTACTGCTCCGCGGCCTCGATCACCTGCATGGCCAGCGCGTAGCGAGGCCGTAGCGAGGGGTTCCCCACTTATTAAGAGCCAGCAGCAGCGTTGTTGGGCCTGTGCACACCGAAATGTAGACCCATTGCAACGCCCCGTCTAGGGGCGGTCCCTGGGAGACTAATAGCATTAGGCACTATCGACCCCTAAGGAGATAGCTCCGCGCGCGGAACAATCGCCAGATCGAGCCACCAGGTCCTTCGGACTGAACCTGTCTCTAGCTTCCCCAGGCCCGACTCCATACCGTCCTCTTTCCGCATCCGTACCTGCTGCAACAGCATCTGTGGGCTGCATCGCCCCTCCGGCGGATGTTCGCAGTCCCGCATCTCCACGCACGTGAAGCTCAATGATGCGTCGTGCCGCCGCAGCATGGCCATGAAGGGCAAGTAGCCGTCCCGGTCCCGCGTGTTGTAATAGCCCGCTGTAAGCTCCGCCGCGTGCGCGCGCGACTTGAACCACCAGTGCACCCCCGCTAGCTTGATGCCCATCTTGCACGCCGGCGCGAATTCGTAGATAACGTGCCCATTCGAGGCCTGCGTGCATTTCATTCACAGCTGAAAACGTTGGCCCACCTTCTGCCAGTGTATCTTCAGCCACCCATCGTGACTTTTGATGTTCCGTCCTGGCCCTTTTAACCCCTTGCGCATTTGCTGGCGTCTTGACTCTATGCGCGCGACAGTCAATCAGTCAAGTCACACTTCATACTCACGTCGCGCATCGAGTGGAAGACGCGCGGGCGACCGTGCTTGCTGAGCACCTCCGCAGCCGCGGTGAGCACCCGGTCCGCGTGCTCGAGCAGCATATTGCTGTACCACGACAAAAAAAAGTGTCCGTACGCCGTGTTCCAGCTGCCTCCCTGGCTCACGAAGAACCCCGTCTCCCAGCTGCTGCTGTTGTAATGCCCCGCGTCGTGCGGCCCGCTGAGTCCCCTGAGACAACGAGGGCACACACGAAGGGGCCCGGTCAATCTAAGGCCTGAAGGGGTGCAACTCCTGGCTGCTTTGTAGGACTGGTGCTGCGGTGTGTGGGGGGTACGGCAAGGAGCATCCAACGACAGCGCGCTATTCCGGCAATGCACGGACGCAGAGGTAAACTTCCGAAACGACAGGCATCCTCGCAAAGCACCCCGGTGTGCCTTTGCACACCCGCATCCCTGGGTTCCAAATCCGTTCACTAATGCCGTCTCCGTTCCTTCGCTGCGGTATCTCCTATTTCACCCGCCTCCCACACGCCAGGACGCATGGATTCCCTCTAAGCCCAGTGGGTTCACCTACACCGCGGCCCCACTGCCGCCTCGTGCCCGACCTACCAGTCCGGCTGCCCCGCTTTGATGGCCGCTTTCTGCAGGCTCTCCAGCATGTACTTGTCGTAGCACTGGAACTCGCCCACACCGGGGAAGCGCCACCGCCCGTCGCCCTCGGGGTACGAAGGGTATCGCAGCTCGCCAGCGGGCCCCAACCCCACCGTCACCTCTGTAATCACCGTCCCTGCGTGAGCGTTCCCCCAAGCACCAGCCCGTGTAAGAAACGCGTTCTCCGCCCCGGGAGGTGAAGTAAGAGTACAGCAGACCAAAGAGGCAAGCTGACCGGCTGGCGGGGGGTCGTGGGCAAGTCAACTCACCGAATAGGTGCTGAAATTTGTCAGCGAAGGCGTTGATGAAGTCCCGGTACATGTGCACGGGCGTGCGGCCCCAGAAGAGCGGCACGTCGTCGCACCCAAGCGACAGGCACTCCCGATTCCGGTGTCCCGCCTTGTCCGTGTAGAAAATGTCCAGATTGCGCTCACCGATATCGAGAATCCACTTCGGCAGCGGGATTTTGCAGGTGTCCCCGACGTTGCCGCCTGCCGCATGAAAACTCATCACCGCCTGGACCTTAAGGCCCGCTGCTGCAACTTTAGAGAAAAGCCGCTTGTAGGCGGAGAAATCAAACTGTCGCGGCCCAGCGCGCTCCACAATGCCCCACCAGACGTCCACCATGACGCCCTCAACGCCGGCCTGCTTCAGCGTGTGAAGCGCGATGTCGAGAGAGCGCTCCTTTTTAAGCACAGATATCCGTCTTCCGTCGCGCTCAACGACCCAGACGGTGTCAAGGGGGAGCATTACATAGACTGGGCAACCGGACCCGCTGGAAGAGGGCTGTTCGCCCTCCGGATACTGCGTTTCGAAGCCATCCCCATATACAAATGATCCGAACTTAAATTGGTCTGCTGTTTTTCGCAAAAGCCTGCGAAGGGACGCGCGGGCAGGATGTGGATACGCAAGAAAAGCTCAAACAGCCAAACAGCAGCGCGCACTTGTGAATATCTACGTCGTCCTCCACCTCCGAAAAGGCGTTTGCCCCTGGAGTTGCGACAATGGGCTCCGGAGACGAGCTCCCGAAGCCGAAGTCGTCGTCCAGCGTGCGAGAGGTGCGCGGGTGGGTGGTCGGGTGCGTAACTTGGCGCCCTTGCGAACGGCAAGCCCCGCTTTCCCGCTGGTGACGCGCGCCGAGAAGCCTCCGGGCTGCTGCTAGTGCATTCCGCAAAGGCGCGAGGAAGTTCCGTGGGCTGGGACTGGGGCTGCAGGGCAGCGAGGTCGGCAGCCTCTGGAACGGCATTTCGGCCACAACCTAATGGCGCCCCAGGCAAAAGGCCAGGGCGCCGAGAAAATTGCAGACGAAACTACCAAGTTTGCAGCGAATTCGAAGTTTGCGAAGAGGCCAGGTCAGAAAAAGTGCGTTCTGTTGTGAGGTGGGTGTCGCGGTGGCAGTCACCTAATGCCTTGCAAAGCAAACAATGTTACTCTAGGTTGTAGTCTTACAATTGGTCGAGACAGGTTGCAGACCTCGCGGCTGTGAGGAGAGAACGAGGGAACGAAATGCTACTGTACGACTCCGACGTCAGCAATTTGCTCACCGCGGGCCCCAAACAGTTTGGGGCGTCAGCGCATGCGTTACAAATTACAGAAAATTGTCACGACATTTGTGTACCAGGCGCAGAGCTGTCGTGATACGAGGACAGGTTGGACCACGCAGGCTGTGGAAATGGCCAAGCAACGCCACGATATTCGCACCAAGTGCTTTGTGGTGCGATAACTAGTGGTCTTCTTGGGCCTATGTAGGTCATGCCTGACGTCATTTTGTCAGGTCGTCATTGACATTCTTATGTTGGTATCCACGACACGCCCTTCTTTCAGCATAAACAAATGCAGGAATGCGCTTGGAATCCGTAAGCCAACTGTGGGTAGCATCGGGGGTTCGGGGCACTTTCCGGTGCGGACCCAGGGGACTTTTGGGAGGTTGCCCGCGTCCCCGCGGCAAAACGAAACTCATCCGCCGAAGTTGGCGGGACGCCAAATAATAATGCCATATTTTGCATTGCATTCCTTACGATGCCGTGGCCTTTCTTACGCATGTTCGGGGCCTGCCGCAAAAAACGCCGGCAATAGCGGCGACGCGTTGGGTTTCAGGGGTTTCGAAATGTCTCAAACATAGGCGCTATTCTACAACCAAACCTACATCTTCCATGCCATGAACCGGAATTGATTAACAAGGATCGTGTGCGTGCAGCAATCCATGCGACCTGCACATCGCACACGTCTGTCACGCCGTGTCACGCCCGAACGCAAGCCCTTGACTTCACCGGCACGGGCTTGTGGCACTTGTACGGGCTTGCTGGCTCCGATCGGACTCGGCTTCTAAGCCGCCACGCTGGACGTGGTCCAGCATTCTGTGTCTTACCCCAGACGGCGAAGTGTCGGGCCTTGGGGGCCCCGAGGGCTCAAGGTGCTCAACGACGCAAAGTAAACTCGTGAATGTCCACAAACCCTAAAAAACCCTAATCATGTCAAGTCCCTTTGTTCGACAGGACCCGACTCCTGAGTCAGCCATGTAGCCTTCCCTGTTGTGCTGATCAACCCAAAGCCTAGCTTCGCCAGCTGGCCTAGCCTGCACACGGAGGTCGATAGTGTCGAACAAAGTAGTTTCGGGAGCGCCATTGGTTGGGCCCCATCCCGTCCTCCCGTGCCTCACACCGTGTTGGCGCAACGACGGAAGACACAAGAACAATTTAGCATCGGGGTGTCACACGCCAGCGGGGCGCTCCCCGCCAGGACGAGGTGACGCCAAGGCCGCCATGCTACGACGCGGGCCAGCGGAGAAACCAGCGGACATTTTTGGCCACCCCCATCCCCCGTGAAACGGTTCATTTATTCACACGCAGTTATACGCACATGGCCGCCTCTACTGCAGTGCATAAAGGGCCCGCCGGCTCTACCCTTCCGGGGATCTAGAGCCCATTGCCACAACTCGCAGCGGCACAGTACGCACACATACATACCGTAAGCGCAGCCTCACGGCAGCCCCGCACGAACGCGCGCATACGCCCTCACGGTGCCGCATACATACCGCAAGCGCGTTCGTGCGGGCTTCCCACCTAAAGCCCCGGTTCGCTCCTCTCCAGCCTCCGCGTTGCTCGTCAATACCCATGGCAGCCCGCCAGCACGCTTTTTGGCATGGGGGTGGAGAATGGACATGGAAAAAAACAGGATGCGGGCTCCGGCCGCGACCGTGTCAGGTGGGGCCTGCAACTCGGCATCGGCGATTCTTTGGGTAGGTTCACTCGTGTCCCCTGTAGACTGTGTGATTTAGGAAGCGGCCCCGCACAAGGCCCACATGCGCCAGTTCGATGCATTCCGACCAAACGAGCTAGCCAGTACAAGCGAGCGTCACGGGTTGCAAGTGTCGAGTCCCGAGCGTCATGACACTCAGTTCGATCCCTTGGAAACGTAACGCATGCAACAGTAGCAGTAGTAGCAGCAGCAGCAGTAACCCCGAAGGGTACCCTGTGCTCCAGACCCCTAAAACCCTTAGGCAACAGCAGCGCTCCCGTATCATGCCCACCCAGCCCAGCCGTAGCCCCCGAACACCTGCCAGACCCTCGCGCCTATCAGCTTGCAGCCCGCCAACCCAGCAGTACCCGTCGCTGCATACACCCTGCCAGCCGCCACCGGCCCAACGGCCACAGCTCCTGCCCTCCGCCCCTACCCGACAATGCCACTGGACACGCTGCCGTACCACCGGGGCCGTACCACCGGGGCCTTCGCATTGCTAACGTGCGGGCCCGCAATCGCCTTTCCTCGTCGCGCCAGCGGCCGGGCTCTGCAAGTTCTTTGGCAGAGCCCGGCGTCGCCGCCAACCACGCTGGCATCTCACACCTCCGCCTGCGCTGGCCGCGGCTGCACCGGCTCGGGCCCGCGACTCGGGCCAGACCCAGACAGGTCGCCGCCTCGCCAGGGAAACTGCAGGGGAAGTACGTTGACGCCCAGCGGCGGCCACAGGAAGTGCTGCAGCCCGCGCCGCTCGCCGCCGCCGCGCCGTGCCCGCGCCAACGTGTCTCTGGCGAAGGGCGCCCACTGCCGCGCGCATGAGAAGTCGTTGATGCCCATGCCTGGCGGTTTCGGGGCGGGTTCCGGAGCGGGTGTGAGGACTTGGGAAACGGGCGCGGACGGGGAGAGGACACGAACCGGCGACTGCGGCGCGTGAGCGGAGACATGACGTACACCGCGGAGCGTGAATGGGGAGACAGCAAGACACGGATCAGTGCGCGAGCTTGGGGGCCGCTCTCATGACTTGATGCTTCGTGATGCTTCGCGACTGCTGCCGCCAACGTGGCACGGCCTTTCTTCAATAAAGGTCCCCTGGCGGAGATGACGGCGTTCTGTACGACAGCCAGCCGCACCGGACAGGACTTACCGTTGGCCAGGCCGCGCAGCAACTGTACGACACGCAGTACAAAGAACATGTCGGGTGGGAAGGTGGAGATGGCGGAGCGCTTGATGGGCGAGTTGGGGTCGAAGGGATCCACCTGAGGGAGGCCAAGGGCGCGGGGGGGAGCGGTGGGGCCTCGCTCTCGTATCGGAAAGGAGCATTGGGGGGACGACAAGGCTGGGGGGAGAGCTGCGCCGTGTCGCTGCAAGAAGCAGAAGCCCGCACTTGGGGCAGTCCTGCAAAGGCGACCCAACAGGCAGAGGAGCTATACGCCCATACCCCATACGTGAGAAGGCAAAGCTGCCGCTGCGCAGTGCGCAGTGCCCTGGCCACAACCCGCAGACGCAAGTCTGGCCGTACCTTGCCCCGGGTGTCAAACATGCCGTACGCCATCTCCGTACGAATTTCCGGGTCGTTGCGCTCCGTAACCACCCCCAGCGCGCCCAGGCTGGACGAAATTTCGTGCGCGCGGCCGCTGCGAGAGGCGGTTAGAGACCGTTGGCGGTTAGTAACGGCTAGCTGGCGCCGTCGCCGGCGACGAAAAACAGCAGCCAGACCTTCCCGGCAGCAGGCAGTGCGAGCATCCCCACTCGTCCTCCCACCACGCGCCACCCCTTCCCAGTCCGAGGCTTCATATTCGCTTCGGTAAACACCCCCCAAATCCCCAATGCACACGAACATCCCACACGCCCTCCACGGGCTCCGGCCTATACCTGGATAACCCCCCTACACACATGCACAGATGCACACACACATGCACATAAGCACACACACCGGTTGAGCGCCAGCACGAGCTCCGCAAACGTCCTCCGCTGCTCGTCCGGCAGCTGCTTGGACTGCCCGTAGTCCAGCAGGCCCACCCGGCCGCCTCGGCCGATCAGGATGTTGCCCGGGTGGCCGTCCGCCTGAGGAGGGAGGAGAATGCGAAGGACGACAAAAAGAAGACGGGGAAGTGTAAGGGGGAGGAGATGGGCAGGAGAAAAAGGAGATGGGGCCCGGAGAGGGAGAGGGCCGGCGGGCGGTGTCACGTGCAAGCCTCGGCGGGTAGAGTTGGTATGGGTCGTTAACGGCGGGGTAAGGGGGGGCGGTATGGACGGTCCCCGGAGGAGGGAAGCGAGGCAGCCGGGCCAAGGTAGGGACGGCGGGAGGGTGTGCGGGGCTGCGCAGGGGAGAAGGGCGGCACGGGGCTGGAAAAAGAAGACAGCGCAGCGGAGGAACGGAGACAGCGGCGCGGGGCTGACCGCATGCGAGCGTCGTCATGTACCGCTGGTACTGCGTACGGCACCGTACCGGATTGCGCCTTTCCCATTGCCCGCACCCCATTGCCCTCCCTCCCGAAGTCCCGTTGCAGTACCCGTACCTGGAAGAGCCCCTCTCCGAAGATCATCCTGCCGTACGCCTCCGAAACCCTGAAGGACAGAGCAAAGGGGAGGCGAGGGGAGTGTGCGCGGGGGCCAGGCCCAGCCGGGCGCCGTGCGAGCAAACCCCCGGCGCCTCTGCCTCCTAACGGCAGACTGTCGCGCTGGCTCGAGTGCTTCCATCCAATGTGCTGCCGCCCTCATCTCTCGCCAGACGCAGGACGGCACACCCTCACACCGCGCGCCGCGCTGCGTCACGCCACACGAAATCACTGCACCACGCGCCACGTGAAATCACGCTCGTGAGCACCTGCTGAGGATCAGGCGCTTCGCCGCGTCACGCGCCCGCGGTGACATGTTGGACACCCTGGAGCTCGCCTCCAGCAGCGGCACGCCCTGCGCAGTGGGGAGCGCGGAGGGAGGCGCAGTCAAGCCACATGAAGCGAGTGACCCACGGGTCGGTGGCCCAGAAGGTGGGCGGGCGGCTTCTTGCGAAACGGTGAGGGAACAAGACGCGCCCACAAACTTCGTGGCACGCGGAACTCCCCCACGTATTTCACCGCTGCCACCTCCCGCCCCTCCCGTGATACCTCGCCCCGCCTCTCCCTGTCCTTCCATACACCTCTCTCTCCTGAAGCGCACAAACTGTGCCCCACCCCGAGCGCACATACACACAAACACGCAACACATAGACACACAAGGCGCACGCGCCTGGCCCCCACCCGCCCCGCTCCGCTCCTTCCCTCCCACCTCCACCCGCCGCCTCCCTCCCTTCGCTGCGGGCACCTTTTCTTCTTCTTACCCACCTCCACAAAGCTCATGACCAGCGCGCGCCGCGTGACCAGGCCGCCCACCGAGCGCGGGATCTGCAGCCGGGCGGTCTGGGGCCTCAGGTGCTCCGCAATGGTGTCCATCACGCGGGCCTCCCGGGTGAAGTCGAACTCCAGCCGGATCTGCTTGTTCAGCTCGTCCACTGCCGACACCAGGTCGAACTGGCGGGCAGGCGGGGGCGTGGGGTGCGAATGTGGGTTCGGAGGGCCGGGCGGGGGGGGGGGTATTTACGTATAGGCCGGAGCCCGTGAACGATATAAAGTAACAGAAGAAGGCCGGGCCGGGGGCGGGGGAGGGCAGCTGTGGAAGGAGCAGTCCAAACAGGCGAGCTTTACGGCACGCGGGGGCGAGGGGCAAAAAACAAAAAGGGGGGCCAGCGGGTACGCTTGGGTGGGTGAGAGGGAGGGAGTCCAAGGTATTATCCCGGAACCTGCCGCCGCAGCTGGCGGCCGGGACCTCCGCTCTCCATCCGTGTGACACGTGGGCCCGGGGGCCCGTGACTTCGCTGCCTGGCCCTCCGCTACTGCCGCTCGCCACCGGCCCCCTCCCCTCACCTTGAGCTCCGTTTTGGACAGGTAAAAGGCGGCCGCCCTAATGTTGGACAGATCCCCCGTCATGACCGGAAGCGCGTTGGGGTACTGCACCTGTACGACACAACAGCACACGGGGGCGCCGTAATGCTCGGCACCCTTTGCAACAGACAGACCCAGAATGCGCATTTGGAGCGGGCACGCTATGGCCGAGAAAACGTCAAGCGCGCCGTCCCATCCCTCGTTCCCTCCAGCCCAGCCCTTCTCCCCATCCCCCGTGTAGCTCGCAACAGCCCACCACCCCCATCTCGCGCAAGGCGCACGGTCTCTGTATACCCATACGGTACTGGTGGGTCACAGTAAAGCTGCCAAGTCCAGATGCACGGCTCTTTCCAATCCGAAGGGATCATTGAGGAAAAGCGGGCCCGAGAGCAGCGAAGCGGATATAACCAACCTCCCCCTCACCCATTAATGGGTCGAGGAGGAGGGGGAGGTTGCTTATCCGCTGCGATTCTTCTTCTTTATTCCAGCCCCCCCATCCACCCATCCAGCCAGCCCCTCCATCCACCCATCCAGCCAACCAGCAGTCGTTTTTCACATGCCGCACAGAAGGTTCTTCATAACGCACCTTGACAGCCACGACGCCGTCGCGCGGCGCATCCCCCACCGCCACCGCGTGCATGAGCGCTGCCACAGCCGGCACCTGGGACTCCGAGCAGCCGCCACCGCCGCTAGCGCTGGCGCCGCCGCCGCTGCTGCCGTACGAGTCCAGTGACTTGGGATGTATCACCCTGAGGGTCTGACCTGGCTGCAGCCGCTCCAAGTCGACGCCTAGCGGGGGGTTGGGCGGGGGGGGGAGGTGTTTTGTGGGAGTGGGACCGGGTGTTGCCCGTGTTGCCTGTCCCCCTGCCCTGCCCCATGGTCCGTCTTCATGCCTGTCCGACTGCCCTGCCCTGCTGTCCTGCCGTACGGTCTACCTCATTGCCTGCCTCACAACCCAAGCCACCGCCTACCCCACCGCTCCGCCTCTCTGCATGGCCCACGGGTATACGCGGGGGGAGACGTTGTGGAGGGCCACAAGGCAAACCTGGCTGACCGCCAGGCTGCCCCGGAGTCCTCCACCCTTCGCTGCCCTGCATTCGCTCTTTCCAAAGCCCCCGCCCTTCCCTCGCAATCCCCCACCCTCCGATCCCCGCCCCAAGCCCTTCGCCAACAACAGCTTGCTTCCGGACATGCCCCCAGTCCCACTCACCCACCCGTGTCCAGGCACGCTTGGTGAGTATCAACAGGCGCCCGCCCGGCCACTTCCCGCCCCGCGGCGACGCGGTCGCAGCATCTTTTCAGCTCGATAAGGTTACAGGTGTGTCCGGTAAGTATTACTGGGTTCAGGGTCCGTTCGCTAACGCCGTCTTCGTCTCCGCTGCGGTATCAGTTTTTACCCCGCTTTTTCCAGGTATGTTCGGTAAGTATTGCTGGGTTCTGGGTCCGTTCGCTAACGCCGTCTTCGTCTCCGCTGCAGTATTTTCTTTTTACCCCGCTTTTCTTCGCCCCGCTTTCCTTAGTTTTCTCGTGCTTTGCTTCGCGTTCCTGCTTCGCTTCATTGCCGCCCGCCCACCCACCTTTGTTGATGGATCGCAGCTCCCGGAGGCTCATGCCCAGCGCGTTGCACACCTCCCAGGCGCCCTCCCCCGGCCCCAACACGTACTCCACGGGCCGCTGCCGCCGCAGGCTGGCGGCCGCGTTGGCCAGCTCCCCCCGGCTGAAGCGCCGCAGCCGGGCCTTATGCACCTGCGTCCAACATACAGGCGTTTGGGCGCGCGCTTGCGGGAACGCGCAGGAGACACGAGGACCAGGAACGTGTGCCCTCAGGACGGGGCAGAAAATACGTTACGGACCAGGAGCCGGTGTCAGATGCGGTAAGCGTCGGTGGGAGAGATCCTCCGGGTCCGGCCACTGCGGTACACCATGTCCAGGAGGAACGGGCGGCAGTGACTCGGCACGTCGGCAAGCACACCCGCGACGTGACCGGGCAGCTCCAGCCGTGAGGGCTGCGGCGCCGGTGCACGAGCAGTCGGAGCCGCAGCACACAACGGTGTGGCACCAGCGGCCCGGCCCCCGAAGCAGCCGCAACGTCTCAGCAGCAGCAGCAGCAGCACCGCCGTACCTGCGAGATGGATGCGGAGCCTAGCGGCGTGTCCAGGTCTATCCACTCGAACAGCTGGGAGAGGTCCGACACGCCAAGCTCCCGCTGCAGTGCGGCCCGCGTGGTCTCTGCGGACATGGGGGGAACCTGGAGGCGCCGTGGGCGGGGGCGGTGTTGGGAGCATGACCCCAGGCACAACCGTAACTCGAACTCCACGCATCAGTGCAGCGCAATCCTAGCAGCGGGGGAGGATGAACGGGGTTCACCCAGCGGGCTTCACCTTGTCGCAGAGGAGGGAGAGCTTCCGGCAGATTTGCTCTGGAACGAAATCGCTGCGCGAACCGATGAACTGCCCCGCCTGCGAAGGGAACCAGAAGTGCTTGTGGGAAAATCCTGTCCAGTAACCACTACATATCCGGTGGACAGGAAGGTAGTAAAAACCCCGCTGCGGGGAAAGCCCGTAGGAAGCCCATTCCCGACCCGTAGGCCAGCAGGCATAAGGACCAGGGCAACAAAATAACATCATACTCCGGTCAGTAAGCCATTGGCCGCCTCGGGACGCTCGAGTGCGACGCCCCACGGGCCAGCACAACCAACTGTCTGGGGTCAACTAAGACGCATACCTTCAGGTAGAAGCCGCGCAGCGCAATGCAGAGCTTGTACATCTCCTCGCCAGCCCAAGTGTGCTGCCGCACCCAAACTGTCTCGTGGACCTCAGCATCGCTCTTCCCAGCCGCTTTGAGAAAGAGTGATTGCAGCTGAGCGGCTTTGTAGCTTCCGTAAATATACACCGCTCGCCGCCAAAAATCGACCGTGCGGGGCAGGCCTAGCACGGTTGGCTCGCCAGCCTCCCCATTGCTGGCCGCGAGCGCAAGCGGCTTCCCTGCGGCGCCCGCTTTCAGAGGTTCCATTAGAAATATACAAAGTTTTAATCTATGATGCGTAGCTCGCTTGCAGAAAGGTCAAAGAAAGTTCCACAGATCCATTAACGACATTGGACATTCCGTTGACCACTGTCATGTACGGCACCCAACAACGGCCAGAGCCCAGAGGAGAGGACACAAATGGTGAAATGGACGCCCATGGCAGGCATACCTGTGTGTAATGCGCCCCGACACTAACCATCGCCGCTCATTTCCATTCTATGAATTTGCTCCCCACCACTGAATGTATGTTTAAGTATGTTTACATACAGTCGCCCTTCCGGCCCGACCAAGACCTGACCCGAGTTCGCCCGAGCGGACTGCCCCAGAGGCCAGAGCCTGTTTTTGTCGCTCATACTACGCTCGCCAAGGAAGTATTATGTTAACATTAACAGGTAAATGTAGTTTTATTGTTATTATACGCTATTCCACGTTGTGTGATGATGATAATGATGATGATGATACAAGCTTCGAGCTCGAAAGGCCCAGACGCGCCAGGAGGCTCACTAGAAACCGATAATAGCCAATTTACATGACACGTTACGTTACCTCACGTTTACATGTAAAGTGGCAGGCCCAAACGGATCCCAATTTACATGGGCTGTTTTGGGGACGTTATTTCTGTTGGCGCGAGGTCCGTACACACAATGTTTTGAGGCGATTACGTCAAAGCGCCCATGTCATATCACTCCAGCACAATGTTAAACCCTTAGGACGAAGCCTGCGAGCGTCGTTGCCCATACCGGGTAATGGAACCCGACGCGCCGACCGCCGCGGTCGGCCTCATCGCGCACGCGAGAGCTCGTTCTCAGAGTACGCCAAGCCCTCGATGGCGGTCTCATCGCGCTCATTGTTTGCATATTGATACTCTAAAATTGTGCGGCGTCGGCGAGCGGCTGCGACCGCGGCCGGCCCTGCGCGGCGTCGGCATGGCTCTCGGAAGCTAGGCCTGACCGACCACTGTGTCTTGTCGAGAAGCAGCAGCGCCTTGTCAAGATCCATGTTGACTTTATGCAGAATTAGCCGGCAGCGAAACTCATTCGGGAGTGCCGACCGTGGTGAGGGACCGGTGCGCTTGTAGGTCGTACTATTTTGGAAAATAGTACGGCACGCGTTCTCCCTCCAGCCTCGCCGGACAATTTCGCCAAATGCCTCGCTCGGGCGCACAATCTAGTATAGAATTGTATAACGTATTGGAGGTGTTAGAGGCATAAGGCCTGAAACGGCACATAGGCAAACTTGATCGGCCCAGATTCACGGCTTCCCGTGCTGAGGCCACGCCGACGTCCAGAAGCCTTTTCGACTGGGCTGCCCCGCAGAGACTTTCATCCTATGCTAAATGGCATTCATAGGACCGGCACAAGATGACTAGCGAGGTCTTGGGCTTGTTTCCGGGGTAGATGCCAACAACAGTTTGGCTCGTATGGCCAAACTAAATCAAAGTAGTTGATCACGCTGCCTCCGATGTCAAGGGTAAACTATCTTTGAATTATTGGCCTGGTTACTTTTCCCGCTTAGGACCGCACAGCCCCGAACGGACGTCCGATAGCTTTTCCCAGCCGCGGGGCCACAGCCGCGGGTACGGCCCAGCCGAGGGGCCACAAGGGTGGCCGGACGCATCGCAGCCTACTAACGGGCTTTTGCGCCCCGTCCGGCCCCCCTTCGGCCACCCACACCCACACACCCCTCCCTCCCTACTTCACTCCTGCCCACGCGGTCACCCTCCTTCCCGCCGGCCCACTTTCCCAGCCTCCCAGCCTCCCTCCAGGCTTTCCCTCCCTGCCTTCCTCCCTCCCTTTTCCCCCGCCAGGCCCGTCCGGCCCCCCACCTTTCCCACCCAGCCTCCATATCAGACGGGCTGCGAAACCGGGGGAGAGTGTGGGAGAGTGGTACTGCAGTACCACAATCACACATGCCCACCGAACCCCCCTATCAGCACCGATATTCGATGACCAAGGGGGTGAGCGGTAGTCCATTCACGACTACCGGTAAACGCATGATTGCTCAGTGCTTTCCTGCCACTCCCGAACGCGCGCAGCATTTCGTTTCTTTGGTGTTTTTGGCGTCTAACAGTCTGGAGGATAGGGGGCAGTTCACTGGTCTAGAGAAGCTCGGTTTCATGTGTCTGTTATTGCGACCAAGAAGGATAGGGCAGCCGAATAAGGTCGACTAGGATGACTGCAGGGGCTACGGCAGCCCAGTAGGGCCCAGTCCCTCGAATCGATCAGGTCACTAGGGGAACAGGCCGACTGGAGGGGCTGGGGCGATGACGGGGTCAAGTGGACTAAAGCGACACGGTTTCCGGATGGGCACGGGTGACGGCGGGGACGCGGGTGAGTAGACCGGTAGGGCGGCTGGGGCTGGGGTGGCTGGGGCGAGCCTTGTGCGACACGGTGCGACCTGGTGCGACCAAGGCCCCCGACAGCCAATCTTTACCTGTCTTTACCGTCTGAAGGCCAGTCCAGCTATCCCATGGCTCCCTGCAGCTCAACAGCAATCCTGCCCGTCCATGAGGTCAATCTGGCTTTCCCAACGCTGACGACAGCCGGATCCTGCGACAGAGTGCTTTCGCTAGCCAACCCAAATTCCTATCCTCCGGAGCCTGCAGCCCAGCGTCTGCCCGACCTGGCCTCATGGCCGCCTCTGTTTATAACAGGAAATGCCTCTGGTGATGCCTCAAGTACACGAGGAGTTAGGAGGAGGAGGAGGGCATCCAGGGGCATCCTTTCACTCCGACACTACCCCCTTCGTTCATACCTGAGGCGCCCACTCGCGTAGTGTCACTGCTTTCACTCGTCATTGTGCTCCTTCCCCGAGGCTGTAGAATCCCCTGTTTTACCGTATTGGTTTCAGTGATAGGCCGCGAACTTGAGGTGCACATGAGGGGGCTGTCGGTGAAGTGCTGCTGTGATGCTGCCAGGGCGCTGGGCGCTATACAGGCGCCTCTCATTACAGGAGATGAGCTTGCCTAGTAGAGACCTTCTGCATTCTCATTGCATGAAGCTCTCCGAGGAATGTTTTTTTTGCCGTATCATCGTACAGCAATACAGCTGCCAAAGCGTTCAGAGTTTCAGACCAGGAGCGTTTTGGGCTGGAAGTGAACTTGGAGCTAATCTATAGTTATTAAAACAGAGAATTACATTATTTTCCGATATTCCCGGAAGCGGTGCCGCTTAGTGTCTCCGCGCTGAACTGAAAGGGCTGGACTTTTGTGGTTTAGAGCCGTTCGGTCTAGAAACACAAGTCGTGTATCGTTTTAGCTGCTTGAGCACGAAGGCCGGACTGTAACTCGAGAGCTAGTGAGGTGTACGTTCTGGCCAGCCACCTTAGCGGGATGGCCGGCCTTTCCTTGGAGCTCAACGCGTCGGGAGGGTAGCAGCAAGAAGGCGAGGACATGGATGGTTTCTCGCGACAAGCATATGCTCCGAGCTCACAACGAGCGCGGGGCGTGCCTGCAAGAGCTTCGATAGCCGGCGAAGCTATTCATGAGGAGGCAGAGATGGCAATGGCCTTTCCCGGCTACGAGCGTTCCAGCAGCGCCGAGGCTCGGGGTCTTGGGACAAGGACTCAGTTGCAACAGGACGCCTGGGACCGACGCAACTCGGCGGATGGTGTGGACCCCTGTGGTGCAAAGCAGCTTGCTTCTGCAGTTGAGGACAAGCTGAAGCTTGCGCCCATCCTCGCCAAGCGCCTCGAGAGAGTGTCGCATTCCTCAGGAAGCTTCAGCTCGCGGGTGGGCGTGCAGCTGTCTTTGCCCGTTGGTTTGTTATGCTGCCACAGTATGCTGAAGCTAGTGGGTTGTCTGCTTTGCAGCAAAGCGTGGCCATGGCGAACCATCATCCGTCAGGGACGTCCGGCCGGAGCACCCCACAGCGGGCAATCCCTGCGTCGGATTTCAGCAAGGTGTGGCTTTGTGTGTCGTCGCTCCGCTTGACGACGAGGATGTTTGGCGTGACGCTGGCACTTTCCGCTCCGCTACGCAGCTGAACTACCTAGTGACGTCGTTGGAGGGTGTCCGCGGGGAGCGAAACTTGAAGGTCGAGGGTTCTGCCAGGCTTCCGCAGGTATGTTTGGGTTTGTCCCTAGCTGGGCGGACTGAGTGCTTTCTCGCGCACGCCTGACTCGCCATCTGCCATCGCCGCCACTGCCGGGCGCAGGTCGTGCTTCCCGTCCAAAGTGGCTCCCCAACGACGTCCAGAAACGACACCTCGCACAGCTTTGAGGAAGCTAAGCGGCAGGTGGACAGGGACTTGCGCCTGTTCCTCGCCGATGTGCGCGACCTCTACCAGCAGATCAGCATGCGGGAGGGCGCGGATGTGCCCATTGTGCTGGAGGTCATTGCGAGGTGAGCCGCTCATGGACCGTCTAGGTATCGCTGTCCGTCCCAGCGCGCTAGCGAACAAGGAACTGGCTTGTGACACTTCCTTGCAGCATTATGGACATTGCGGAGGAATGCCTCGAGACGCCAGTGGAGGACTTCAAACTCACGATTACGGACATCGTGGACAACATTGAGGTCGGTGAGCAGTAAACCCGTTTACGTTTCTTATGTGCCGTGTTGTACGGGAGCCCCTGACCGTACTCGTCGCCCTCCCGTACCTGCAGGAGGAGCGCTCGTCATGCCAGCAACGCACCATTCGGGCGCTGTACACGCGGCTGCTGTTCATCCTCACCCGGTGCAGCCGCCTGTTAATTACGGAACAGCAACATCTCTTCGCGACTGAGCCCCGCAACCGGAGACGGCATTCGCAGGTTTTCGGCCCGGGCATGACAACCAAAACTCAAAAGGAGCTCGGGCTGCACCTTCGTAAGTCCGGGTGTGTGTGGAGGGGGAGTGAGCGAGCAAGGGCTATGCAAGGGCTTCGAGGATGGTACAGCGCGCTTACCTGGATGTGGTGTGCTCCTTGCAGCTCCACAAAGCTTGGCAACGGACGGCGGGGCGGCGACGCCGAAGGAGGAGGACGAGCCCGTGTTTCGCTCGCACACGATGCCTGTCAAGTAAGTGTTTCATCACGGGGCCTCGGCCGAAGCACCCTGAAGGCGCGATCGATCGACCGCGGCCGTCTTGCTTTGCAGGGCCATGTACAATATGGTGCAGCAGCTGAAGCGGGAGGGTCCTTTCGTTCATTCAAGTAAGTGCGCTCTCAGATCGGGCATCGTGGTGGTATTTCCGGCGCGGCGGCTACCACGGCCCAAACACGCAATGACCCGCATGCGCAGGCGGCTTGACGGACAAGCAACACCGCCCGCAGCTCTCCCGGATAGCGAGTGAAATCCCTGACTCGCCCGCGGTGGACCCCCGGGACGTCAGTGCACCGGTGGTGCGCCACCAGAGCAAGAGCAGCGAGCTCGAGGCAATCCCGAGCATCAGCGACGGCAGCGTTAGCAGCTTCACAAAGAAGAAGAAGGGTTTCTTTGGGAAGATCTCCAAAGGCTTAAAGAGCTTCACGGACGGGTTCAAGCGCAAGTCCTCGGTGAGGGCGGGCACGGGTCGGTGGGTGGCTCGGCTCAGCATTGGTGGGACTCCACCAAGTACGGTACCGGACCCAACGCACGGTGCAAACTTGGCCATGTCTTAAAGCACGACGAGGCATCCATAAGCTCTGGACTTTGGGGTCAGCATATGATATGCGAAAGCCCTGGGCAGCAGGATAAACGGCAGGGTACCGTGGGGCTCCATACATTGGGAACTGTGGTAGAGGTTAGGGGAGTCCTGTGGTCCCCGGCTTGGTAGTACGGTAGATTGAACGCGCCACTTGTGCCGCGCGCTGCGCCGTCGCCTGTCCTGCAGAAGGACAAGGTGGGTCCGGACGGGCTGGTGCGCCCGTATTCGGAGATAGCAAACCCCCAGCACGTGCGCTTCCGGGAGCCGGCGCTGGAGCAGCACCCCAGGCTCACGGGGTCTCCGGGACCCAGCCTGCGCGGGGCAAAGTCGGCCGCCTTGGATGGAACGGACGGCGACGGCGAGCTGACGCCCCAGCGCAAGCTGGACAACCAGCGCTCGGTCCGGTTCCAGGAGGCCCCAACGCATATCATCGGCAGCAGCGAGGACGCTGCCGCTGGCGCGCGCGGCGGCAGTGCTCTGGGCGGCAACGGGGCTGGCGAGGCGGACACGGGCAAGCGGGCAAAGCTGTCCGTGAGCACGGACCTGGCGCGGCCAATGCAGGAGGAGCAGCGCGCCAGCAACTCGCCGCAGGCTTCCAGTGAGCTGGAGGTGCTCGGCGCGCGGGGCAGGCTCTTCCGCAGGGCGTCTGTGGACCTGTATGCCATGGGTATGAGCGTGGGGATTGAGCCCATGTCGCCGGACGGGGTATCACCGGAGGACTTGACGGTGGTAAGTTACCGGTATGGGTATCGTCGGGAGAAGGCTCAGCGTATGGCGAGGGTCGGGGCCGTCAGGGGTCAGGAGTTGACCGGGCGGACCCTGCCACATTCCCCCCTTCCCTCCCTGCCATGTTTGGGGCCAGGAAAGGTCCATATTTGGGACCAGCATGAGGTTCCTTTGCTCATGGGTTGGTTGGGGCCCGCACAGTGATCTTGACCTCGGGGGCCTCGGGACTTTAGGGATGGTGCAACTTGCGAGGGCGTGCGGACATGGTACTACGGGCGGATTGGCTGGGGCGTCGCTTTCGCTCGGGGCGTTGAGGGCGTGGGGCCCTATCCGCTTCACAACCCCGTTGTTCAAATGGGCGGAAAGGGGTGTTGCCACTTTGCAATGCCGGGCCCCGATTATCCGGCACCCTGCGTGCTGCCGCAACAGATTTTGCCAATGCCATGTTCATGAACCACTGGCTGGGTCACGTACACGTGCCCTGCCCTGCACACGCTCGAGTGCACCTTGGGCGGTGCATCTGTGTCGTCCACGTTATCCGGAAAACGCGGCGTCACGAACTCCCGACCACTTTTCTGCTCATTTTGGTAGTGCATTGCGGTACCTCGTCGCAAAGAACCGCACGTCATGCATGTCCGGCGATGTATCACCCTAGCGCCGCGGCAAGGTTTGGCTCGCCATCTTTGCCGCCGCCTGCATTGCGTACCAATGATGACTCGTGTTCCGCTTTCTCTGCTGCCGGCCGCGCTGCTCCCCAGATCTGCTCGATCTGCGAGGAGGCCTGGCTCAGCACGCACCTCGAGGAGCACAGCATACATTGCGCCGTGCTTCGAACACTCAGTGGCAACGGCCTCAGCGTAGACGCGCAGCTGACGACGATAGCAAATGTGTTGGAGGAGTGGCTGGAGACGCCGCTGACCTTTCCGGCGCTCGGACCGGCGCCCAGCCATTATCACGTCAAGTAAGAAGGAGCCTGGGAGTTGGGATGAGGGCCAGGTTGGGCCATGTCGGACGGCAGTCTGCCCGCTAACCGGCTCTTTACCTCCTTTGTATTGGGGGCATCCAGTTGTGCAAGAGGGACGGGACGAGCCGGAAGGAAGGGGGGGCGAGTGTGATGGCACCAAGGGATCCGAGGCGGGGGGGCAAAGGGTACCTCGCAGGCCGCTGGAACCTCGGGACGCCGCTTCTCTCGCGTCCGCCTCTCTCTCTCGCTAGTGCGCCGTGATAAAGTGTGAACACGCGTTGACGTGCGGCTCACGGGAGTATGTGTTGCGGGCTGGCCCTCTTCCATTCCGCTTACGCGCATGCCAGGAACCAGCTCATGAAGCTGATCCGCGCAGCGAGGAACGCCGCGGCGCTGCAGCCGGACGGCTCCAAGGTGCCGACGACGCGGTGCTTCTCGATCCAGGCAGAGCTGGCGGAGATGCTGGAATCAGCTGCACAGACGAACAAGCTGGCGGTCGTGACGCAGACGTACGCCCACCGCGTCATGCGGCTCATAACGGAGAAGGTACGAGCCGCGCAGCGAAGGGCGTCAATTTCTGACCGGCCTGCGCGCCAGTTAGCGGTCCATCTAAGCGTTCGCCCTAAGTAGCCTTCGCACACGAAAAACGACCGGATGATCACCGTGCCCAGGAGGCATTCCCGTTGGAAGGCGAACAGGGCCGTGCCCGTACAAGGCCGTAGTGCGGCCATCATTCGGGTTTTGCTACGTTTGGAACGTTGTCAATCACTCTTCCAAACACGTTCACCGCTGACTTTACACATTGTGGTTTCCTCAAATGGGCGGTCAGGTCAACATGCTGGCGGAGCCCTTCGGCGGGGCGCGCGTCCGCGCGGGAGGCAGCAGCGACGCGGGCGACAGCGGCACGTCGACGCCGCGCAGCATGCCGGGCATGTCAATCGATGAGTTTGAGATCATCAAACCTATCAGCCGAGGTGCCTTTGGCCGCGTGTACTTGGCGCGCAAGTTGGCCACAGGCGACCTGTTTGCGATCAAGGTGAGGGAAGGGCGCGGCCAAGGGAAAAGGAATGAGCTGGGAGCGGGCGCTTCCGGTGCGAAGTGCTGCGCGAAGGGCGCAGTGACATGCTGAGCACAGGCAAAGCGGGGAAGGGTTCATGTCGGGTACTGATGCCCTATGCAAGCGTCCCCAGTCGCCTCGAGGCACTGCTATGCGCTTAGCGCTTCGGCCGTTCCGCACGTCAGCCGTTGCTCGCCTCTCGGGCCCCCGTGCCGCAGGTCATGAAGAAGCGCGACCTGATCCGCAAGAACATGGTGGAATCGGTCACCAATGAGCGCAACATCCTCGCCATGGCACAGAACCCCTTCGTGGTGCGCTTCTACTACTCGTTCACCTCGCGTGAGAACCTCTACATCGTCATGGAATACATTAACGGAGGAGACTGCTTCAGGTACGCCGCTTCGCAGCCCCCGCAGCGCCCTCCCTGCTGCTGCGTTGCTGACGAACTGGCACCGGGTGCCTCGTCGTTTGGCCTCCCTGCTGCGCTGCGCCTGGGCTGGCTGGAGCAAATGAGGGTCGAGGCATCCGAGGAAGTGTGACGTGCCTGGCACACCTCACGGCGTCATCACTGTGTAACAATCACACTGCCGTGATATGGCATGACACCTGCCGGCATCACTGACCTCTCTGGTCAAAAGTACACAATTTACTGTTTTCTTCCCTCGCCCTCTCCCTTGCGACGACCACTTTTTTGCTCTTGAATGCCTTCTCTCGCTCCCCTACGCCACACCTTGCTCAGCTTGCTCCGGAAGTTTGGCGCGCTTGACGAGGAGGTGGCACGGCAGTACATCGCGGAGACAGTGCTCGCACTGGAGTACTGCCACGCACAGGTGCGATTACCGCATCAGCAGGCATGTGCGTGGTTGACAAGACTCTGCCGGAACGGGCGGTTGGGCGGCTTCCAGTGGTGGGCCGAATGGGTGGCTCGAATGCGCACTTTCGGGTTGTAACCCGAAAGTGCTTGGATACCCGTCTCTGATCGTTCACTGATCATAACGTATGTCATGCCACCTCCCTCCCCACGTGGATAACCCCCAACCGCAAACGTATGCAGGGCATCATCCACCGGGACCTGAAGCCGGACAACTTGCTCATCAACGCGCAGGTGCGCCATGCGACTGCAAGCACGCGCCCGCGCCGGGAGCCATTGATTGTTTGCAACGCTTTCGCGCATTGCTGTGGCAGCTGAAAACCCAAGTACACAGAGACAGTGCATGCCCTGTCTCGGCGTTCTACTTCCTACTGTCTTTGTATCATCTTTCCTCGCCATTCGCAGAAGAGTTAATTCGGCATCAGTGCCGTGACGTGCCGCGCCGTGATGTAAGGCATGACGCGCACCGCATGCATGCTGCCGACGGCCAGGAAGAACCTCGACAGGTTGTCATTGCGCATCCTGTAGTCCACATGTAGTCCACCTGTATCCCGAAGGAAAGCCGACGCGCATGCACACACGCGCCCCGCCGCCCGCCACGCAGGGTCACGTCAAGCTGACGGACTTCGGGCTGAGCTGCGTGGGCGTCATTGACCGGACCGACAACCTCAATGGGCAGGCGCAGCCGATGGACACGGACGGGCCCGAGCAGGAGAGCGAGTCGGCCTGGGGCGGTGGCGCCGAGGCCACCGGGTAGGGCTTGCTGCAGAGTGTGCTGTGCTTGCCTGAGGTTACAGGCTGTAATTGCGCGCCTTACCGCCGTAACTGATATGGGACTTGCAAGTGATGATGCCGGCTTCACTCACACGCCGTCCAGGTTTCTTTGCCTTTTGCTTGATCGCGTTTGCTTTTTTGCTTGATCGCTGAGGCGGATTTGGCGTCCCCGCCTCGTGCAGTGACTTCTCGAATAGCGGCGCGGTCCCTGTTGGCGCTACCAGCGGCAGTGAGCCCATGGACGCCTCCAAGCCGGACGAGGGGCCGATGTCGTGCACGTGGCAGGATAGCGGCGGCCCGTTGAGCGGCCGCACGAGCGCCCCGGGGCAATCCCTGGCGTCTCTCGGGATGCCGCCGCGACCGCTGGGTCAGCACCAGGTGCGGAGTACGGAGTGCGGAACGGGGCCAGATCTCGGGCGGGAGATCAAGAGGGAATGCAAAGTCGGGCAGATGTCCCCCATGCTGCGCCCGCCTCCTGTCCTTCACATGTCGCACATGTCGAACGGGGGAAGCACGCACGATGCATGTATGCTGACAAGGTACCTCACGACCTCATCTGCCGTGGAGCTACAGCACTTGGCCTTGTGTGGCTTATGTCGCTGCCCCCCGTGGGGCTTGTGGCCTTTTGATGCTCATAGAGTTGAGAATCCCGCCGCCTGCAATGCCCGTGCGTTGAAACCGTTGCAGCGCATCGTGGCTCCGGAACACGAGTGCCGGCGCGCCGTGGGCACTCCGGATTACTTGGCGCCGGAGCTGCTGCTGGGCACGGGGCACGGACCGGAGGTGGACTGGTGGGCCCTTGGGACGATCCTTTACGAGTTTGTCACAGGTGAGGCGGCTTGCGGAGCGCCGCGTTTCAGGGCTTATTAACTCGGCCAAAGGGGTGAAGCGCGGGGGATGACAGCGATGGAATGTTGGCTAGCAGACGGCTGGTCTTCGTGGATGCTGCAGCTGGTCTGGGGCACGCCTGCCGGCGCCACCTGAACTTCCCGGGCGCTTACCTGGCATGGCGGCGTATCTTGTTCGGTTCACGCACGCAAAGACATCACACCCTGTTGCGGTCGCGTCACCGCCCGCGTCACCACCCGCCAGGCACACCGCCCTTCAACGCGGACACGCCGGAGGAGATCTTCGATAACATTCTGGACCGCCGCATCACGTGGCCGGACGAGGACGACATGTCGGCCGAGTGCCGCGACCTCATCGACAAGCTGCTGCACCCCAACCCGCTGAAGCGCCTGGGGCACAGGTGCGGCACAGGTGCTGCGTCGGCCGGGGAAGGGACGAACGGTTGAGGCCGCGGCCAGTGGACGGGTGGCGCCGTCACGGATCGGCCGTGCTGCCCCTTCACTTTCCGTTGCATAGGGATGTCGTCGTCCTTCCGTTGGCGCACGGGTGGGTCGCCCTATTATTGCCGGGGCCACGGCAAATGCCGACAGTCAGCGCACGCGCGCGTCTCTTTCCGCAGAGGCGCCGGCGAGGTGAAGCTGCATCCCTGGTTTGAGGGCCTGGACTGGACGAGCCTGGTGCGCAACAAGGCAGCCTTCATCCCGACGGTGGAGGACGAGACGGACACGTCTTACTTCGAGTCCAAGCACGTCTCCCAGCGCTCCATGGCGGAGGACCTGGACAAGCTGCGCACCAGCGCCCCCGCGGAGCGCACGTCGGCGCACGCGCAGGGGCCCAACAGCAGCCCGGCGGGCGCAATGGCGATCCCCGGCAGTGGACCCTCCAGCGGCGTGGGCGGCGGGCGGACGCAGGTGAGCGTGGACGCTGCAGCGGCCGTGGCTGCCGTGATGCGCGGCGCGATGCGTCGCTCTCATTGCCGGCGGCGCATGCCGTCGGACGGTAGCGGATGCGGAGGGCGGGCAGTCATGCACATATTCCGGCACGGATGCAATACCCTTTAGTAGTGCCAGATCTAATCTTGACCGTTTCTACGTCGCTGACTGTGCCTGCTGCTCATCGGGAAGCTACCCCAAAGGCCCTGGGATGAGCGTCTGCTGTCGCTCCCTTCTCTGTCCTCGGCTGGCCGTCATCGGGGCATCCCTTGCTGAGGCGTTTTCCCGCCTGGACCTCCCCGGCGCGTTTCCCACTGTCAGGTGGACCGGCTGAAGGACCAGCACCATCGCGAGGGGTCCGGGATGCGCAGCACCGGCTCCAGCTACAGCCACGGCTCGTCGCACATGAGCCGGACGAGCTACACCGGGAACGCGGGCACAGGTGAGCTCCGCGGCAAGAAGGGGGCTGGGGCGGCGGACCTGGAGTTTGGGACGTTATGCAAAGTTATGCGGTGGATTCAAGTATGTGATTCAACCCCAAGTATGAAAGTACGAAACCCATCTGGCGACACGGGGTGCGGAACAGCCACAGCCAGATGGCCAGAGAGCGCTTATTGGGGGAGACCTGGCCGCCCCGATCCAGGGGGTGGACAGTCCCTTCAGGGCAGAGAGCTGAGTGAGGCTAGCGAGCTGTTGTTAGGGCAGTCACTGAATTGCGGTAGGTACGCCTTTTGGGAGGACTGTACTGGCCCATTCCTTACCTCGGCACGTGCCGGTGCGGTGCACTTCAAAGGGCATCGGCCCCTCCTTCCCATTCCTCTTTCGGAAGTCGTCTGCGGCATCCGACCTGAAGGAGCACCCCGGCCCTTATCCTCCTGTCGTCGTCTCTGCAGATACCTTGGCCGATATGGCTCGACTGTGCAACAGCCCTTTCCAAACGCCCTACGGTGCACCAGACAGTGGGATTCCGCTGCCGCCGGGGTCCATCGGCCGCAGCAGCGCCAACCAGGGACTCATATCTGGCCTCATGCACCCGCTGCATCCCCGCAACAGCATGGGGAGCAGCTCTTGCGGTGGGCCACTCGGCGCGCTGCGCAGCAGCGGCTGTGGTGCTCGCAACAGCGGCTGTGGTGCTCGCAACAGCGGCTGTGGCGCTCGCAACAGCGGTTGCTGTCCCCGCAACAGCGGCAATGGCGCGCGGACCAGCGGCAGCGGCGCCAGAAACAGCGGTAGCGGCGCAAGAAACAGCGGCAGTGGCCAGCGTGCCAGCGGTTCCGGCTCAGCAGGGCTCGGCACCTCGTCGGAGCGGCCGTCCCCTGGGTCAGTCGGCACCGGCGGCGCAGCGACCATGTCAGGCACGGCTGTTTACGGCACCGAGGCGGACGCGTACGGCACGGAGCCGTACGAGTACTACGAAGGTGACGAGGACCACCTGCCCGAGGGCGAGGAGGAAGGCGAGGAGGAGCCGCAGGAGGAGCAGCAGGGTAACAGCGGTGGCGAGGACACGGCGGAGCTCCACACAGAAAACGACCCGTTTGGCAACTTCTCCTTCACGAACTTTACGGGCCTGTCGGCAGCCAACATGGAGAAGATCCAGAAGCTGCGCGAGCACTTCAACCGCCGAACGTCGTATTCGGGTCCGGACACGTAGGGCCGCGCTGTCGGCCTTCGCCGTTCGTCCCTCTCGTAGCCTTTCCTTCATTGTTTGCACAATAGTCATGATTTGCGTCGCTGAAAGGCTGGCCCCGAGCGGCCGCAGTGGCGCCACGATGTGGAGTGACAAGTTGCATGTCCTTCAGGACGCGCATCGTCGCCCCCTTGGGCCAAGCGCAACGCACGAATGCATGGCGGCGCCTATGCAACCCAACTGTATCAATAACCGCGTCGTTGCACTGGAACATGCGCAACACTATGCGTTCGTTATCATGCCCGGTGGGCCTTCCAACAACGTTTTGACTCTTGAGCATGTATTGGACCCCATTTTGACGCGGTGGTGTATGAGGCAATGACTGAGCGGGACTCTTGCATGACAGGGGCCGGCGGCACTTGCCCGGCCCGGATGATGCCTTTATTGGGCGGCGCTGCAGCGTTGGTGCACCCACGTGCGCGTAGTGCGGGTGGACCCGTGCCCTGCATGTGTCTTTGTGCGCCGCTGGCGTCCGCTGACAGCAGCAGTCGAAGTACGGTGGTGGGAGTTTAGGCACGCCACTGCACGCCACGCGAATCCGGCGATTGTGTCTCACGCCCCGGGTTGCGAAACGTGGTTTTGAGTTCGGATGGCTGGTGTTGGGAGGGCAGCGGCAGCAGCAGGAGGGCTTGGAGCCACTACGCATGCGGGCAGCGTTGAGGAGTGTGTCGCGGTATTGGTGCCTGGTTCGCTCGAGGACTTTTGAGAGCGCTGCCTCCGCTGGCGGTGGGGCCTTGGCGTCAGTGAGCTGCCGTATGGAGTTACAAAGTGCTGCACGGATGGTGTAGTCTGGGGGTTGTCGGCTGTCGGGCCAGATGCGTATAAATTCCAGCGCCGGCGGTACTGCAACCGACGCCTTCCACCGGTTCTCGTGTTGTATGATTGAAGGGCACGTGAGTATATTGTATTTCAGCACGTCAAAAGCTGCGCTGCCGCACGCGCTTTTCCGCGATTGTCCTATAGGCCGTGGAGAGTACTCGCGGGGAAGTGTCGTTGTCTGGAGAGGGCTGATACGGTATGACGCTCGATCGCGGTGGGGATTCGCACAAGGGAAAATGACGAGACTGAGTGCACGGATGAACTGGTTATCACTGGTTATTACTGCACTGGCGCACCCTATGGGGCTGCACGCTTGCATCAGTTCAGGGTTGTCCTGCTCGCCCGCAGGACCGACGCATTGCGGAGTGCAAGGCGACCTTTTTCCGCTCTTGATCCACTCTTTGATTACATCTGAAACTTAGCGCCACATAATGAACCCAGCCATTCATTCATATCCAGCACGAGTAATGTCGGCCAGGCGTAGACGCAAGCCACCACCACCAACGCGGCCAAACCCCAGACATGGTGACCACGTTAAGTCTGCGGATGTTGGCGGCGCCCTGGTCACTGGCCCCCACGCTTGGGCAATGAGTATGGGCCAAAGCTGTCTGGGGCACACAGTAAGCATCGCAATGCTGGATGGGCTCCAAGGCGCACAGCCTGCCAACATCTTCCGTTCTTTCCCTTATTCACAACAACCTCCGTGCAGCCATAACACCTTCCGCACGTGAAGTGCGTATCAGGAAAAATAATAATAACTTAGGCTTTGACAGACGCCAAGGGCGCTAGTGGCAGCAGCCGACCCCCTCGCAACCTGCTTGGTACCTCGCCCCACCGCAGCCATTGCTCCATATGTAGGCGCACCCGCCCTTTGCCGTACCTCTTCCAACAATTAACCGTCAATGGTCCCCCGGCATGTACGGACGCCTCCGCACTTAAAACAGAGTTCGTACCTGGTAGAGGGACCATGCATGCCCCCCAGCCATTGGGTGCTGAAGTCGCTGCGGACGACGTCACAGAATCATGCCGCCGTACAACATTGACGCATCCGGCCTTTTTCTGAACTGAGTAGCAGTACTAGCGGCGGTGAAATGAATAATGCAACAACTGGCACAGCATATTTACAAAACCGCCGTTGCCATAGCGTACCGCATGGCTGGGATCGAGGGAAAGGGGGGAGCCCCGCGGATGCAGGCTTGTGCCGCAAGCATCTGTCAACGGCCAACATGCAGCTCCAGCTTCTCCCCGAGCAGCCGCAAGCTGTACAGCAAGCACGGAGAGAGCCATGGGGTCAACAATACGGAACCTACAGCACCGCCATTGCCATGACAACCGCCGCTGCCGCCAGCAGCACCGCCAGAAGCTTCTGGCCGATGACCCCGCCTTGGAGCTGACTGTGAGGCGAGGGCGAGGGCGAGGGCGAGACGCAAGCGAGAGGTTTTTGCACGTGTTGGGGGCGACACGGCAACCTCGTGTGCCTCATTTGGAAGAACTGCGAAATTGGGTGTCTCAATCACCGCTGGCTCAGGAAGGCAATCGACCTAACAATGTGAACGGCACAAGCCACAGCGAGCCGTGTCGTTCCGCCAGTAGGGCAATCCTGGCTGCCAGGCTAATGATGATTCGAGGCGACTCCCGCCGGCGGGTGTCTGGAGCCCACTGCAACGAGAACAATAGGTGCTGCTGCAAACGACCGCTGCAACTAGTACCACCCACTCACCCGACGGAACCCGGCGCTCGCAGCCCGTTTCGCGCAGCCTGGTGGGGCGCAGGCAGCAGCAACTCCTTCCCGCACCCGGAAGTCGCATTTACGGGCTGTGGCGCCACACCCGGCACCGCCACCCCCGCGGCCGCTGCCCCCAACGCCGGGGCGTCCTCCGTCGGCGCAAGCAGCAGCGCCTTCTCCGCCTCCAGCAACCGGTGCACGAACCGCTGCACCTCCTCCGAGGCGAAGCGGTTCACTTGCGCGACGCGACCGCACGGCAGCAGCACCTGAGGCGGACCGAAAGCCGCGTTCAGGTCAAGGGATTTGCTTTGACGCGACGAGGAACGGTTTCGCCAGGGACGACGCATTTGTGTAATGTGTTACGGAATCTTCTCACGCATCACATCACATCACATCACATCACATCACACGCGAGGTGTTCCAAGCAGGCGCTCGCCGCCGCCCGACACCGTCGCCGCCGCCTCACCTGCACCGTCATCTGAGCCGTCGCAGTGGCCTTTACGCTCGAATTCGCCCACGGTGCGCTGCAGTTGGGCGCCGGCCCTGCCGCTTTGGCGCCGCCGCCACTGCCGCCGCCGCGGCCGCCACCACCGGCCCCGCTGCCGATCCCGCTGGCCGGGTCCTTGCCCTCATCCGAAGCCACGCCGGAATGGGCTGCTGGGCCTTGCTTCAGCCGGTTTGGCTGATGCGACGTCATCTGCACTTCCACTAGCGCCCCCGCCGTGATATTGTAATCCGCCAGGTCTAGTTCATCGTCCAGCGGCCGGCCGTCGTAAAATAGACGCCAGTGGCTGTACACTGGAGGGAGGGCGGCACGTGTCGTGTTAGGGTGGGTTTGGGGGGTGGACAGGGACGCAGGCTGGTCAAGCGGCGAGACGCAAACGCTCCAGACAGGGCGACGGCAGCTGGAGGGGCTGGGTTGCATTCCGAAGCTCCGCAAGCCTTCCATCGCTCGCTGGGCTTGTTAGATAATTGTCAAACTCACCGCTGCAGCCGAGCGCAGCGGCAATGCCCGCCTTGAGAAGCGACACGTAGGTGCAGCCGCACACTCGCACCGTCTGGTGCCGGCCGCGGAAGTCACGCACGGTGATGTCGAACGGCTGCGACTCGACGCCGCCGCGGCCGCGCGGCGCCGGAGCTTGAGCACCGGAGGACGACGAGTCGGCAGGATCCGCCGGTGCCACAACGGCAGCTTGTGCTTCCCCCGCGTTGGCCCGTGTTGCGGCGGGCTTGACGCGGGCTTCTAGAGGCAGGATGAAGCCTTCCCCGCAGGCACGATCGTACAGCTGGCGGGACGCGATGGCCAGCATCGCGTGTCGGCTGTCGTCAGCGCGTCCGATGGGGACCCGCGGGCTGGGCGCGGCAGCGAGCAGGCGGCAACCCTTGCCGTGACTGGGACCCCAAGAGTCCTGATCGCTAAGGGCGCAGGATTTGGCGCCAGCAGAGCCGAAGGGTGTGTGCTCATAGTCTGTCAGCACGTAATTGCGAAGCACCACCTCGGATGCGCTCTCCAATGGCGCGCCCGCTGCTTTCAGGTCGTCCAGCACGCACGTTTTTAGAATTCGTAAATTGCCGACCTTGGTTAGATCGTAACATAACAGCTTTCTGTACGCTGTGCCTGCGACTGTGCCCTCGACCAGCAGTTCTGTATGTTGCTGTCGCAGCGGCATAATTGCTGTCCAACCTCCCTCCCAATGAAGTATTTAATGTGTATGTCGACGAGCCGCTAGCCAAGTGCAGCTTCACCTGGGAATCTTCTTAGGCAAGTGCGTTGGGGTAACCGTACGCAACACCTGCCTCACTTCTTCCTTGCAAGAGGCACTTGCAGCTTGCTTGTATATTAACTAATAACAACATACCAACAGCGAATGGTTGAGCAAACTTTGATCAGGTGCCAGGGATATTGCAGGGCGCCCGGTCGCGCGCTCATCCTAAGAGGAGTCAGCAGTTGTGCCCCGTACGTATTCAGCTTTATACGGCTTTGGGGCTATTTTTTTGCCGGTATCATGAATGTGGCATTAGTTCGTCATCAAGTCCTTTATATTGGACCATTGCCCATACACTTCTACGGTGAAATCGCGGCGGTTTGTCTTAGTCGGTGCGTGAGGTGCGTGAGCGGTAGCGCGGGGACCTGGCGACTACAGATCCCACGCCCCGATAATTTTAATTGTTAAAATTTACAATAATATGAGTATTGGAATAAAATAGTAATGTCGAGGCCCTTTCTTAGTCCGTCAAGAACAATTGGGCGGGTATTTCCAAACGTGTCGCCAAGGACCCGTAATAGCCAATTTACATGACACGTTACGTTACCTCACGTTTACATGTAAAGTGGCAGGCCCAAACGGATCCCAATTTACATGGGCTTCTTTGGGGACGTTATCTCGGTTGGCGCGAGGTCCGTACACACTATGTTTTGAGGCGGTAACGTCAAAGCCCCCATGTCATATCACTCCAGCACGATGTTAAACCCTTAGGACGAAGCCTGCGTCGTCCCATAATGGGACCCGACGCGCCGAGGTCGGCCTCTTCGCGCGAGAGCTCGTTCTCAGAGTACGCCAAGCCCTCGATGGCGTTCTCATCGCGCTCATTGTTTGCATATTGATTATACTAAAGTTGTGCGGCGTCGGCGAGCGGCTGCGACCGCGGCCGGCCCTGCGCGGCGTCGGCATGGCTCTCGGAAGCTCGGCCTGACCGACCACTGTGTCTTGTCGAGAAGCAGCAACGCCTTGTCAAGATCCATGTTGACTTTATGCAGAACTAGCCGGCAGCGAAACTCATTCGGGAGTGCCGAGCTGCCGACCGTGGTGAGGGACCGGTGCGCTTGTAGGTCGTACTATTTTGGAAAATAGTACGGCACGCATTCTCCACCGCTGTTCCCGCGCACTTATCATAAAAGGTATTCACATAACTGCCTGGCCTTATATCGGTTCGTTATATGTGCCCCAGAAGCTTTGGTCACTTAGGCAGCTATTAATAAATGGACATGACCACGCAATTCTCTGAGCAAATACGCGTAGCACGGGATTGCATTAAACAAGCAGAGGACATCAAGGCCGTGCGTGATATAGCACTCTTCGAGCTCGCGCGCTATGTTGCAGATTTGAAAGTCAATTCGGAGATAGATGATAACGCGATACTCAGCATGACACGTGGGAGCCTTGATTCCGGACACATGCCTGGCTTGAGCATAGTGCATAGGAGCAGTGCTCTGCTGCCGCTGCGCTTGTGCGGAGTTGCCCTTCGTCATATGTACCGGTAGTATGTTTGGCGAGAAGTTCGCAGTGGGAACGCGATGGAGATCGCCGACGATAAGTACCGCTGAACCGCCAAACAAGCACGAAAAGGCGAGAAAACGACGGGGAACAATGCTACGGGGAGCTGATGTCGTACTTTCATCACTTTCGGGTGGCCAAAGTACGGCGCATGGTTTACATGGTTTACAAGGTTTACGGAACAGCTCTCTTCTTGTACGTATGCCTTGATTGACTTTTCAGACGGTGCATACTTTCCAAGCATGCAATGTGTCTCCGATTTTCGTTAAGTCCAACCCGGCAGAAATATGAGCTCCGATCAGCGGTTCAGCGGTACTTCTTTCTGCGCGGCATAGTTTCAGTCATATGTAAGCACAGCCTACGTTTGGCGAGAAGTTCGCAGTGGGAACGCGATGGAGATCGCCGAGCGCTTGTTATACCAAGTATATGACATAACTGAACGATTGGTTGGTCTTGAAGGAAATCAAAACTATGCTAAAATGAGGTTTTACTGGCTGTAACGGGGCGATGGATCAACGTTTGGTCAATTACACCCCCCCCCCTGGGGCCACGTTAGACTTTTTGGCCACGTAACGTGTAACGGACCCGTTACCCCATGCGAACTGACCACGTTTCCTGTAAAGTGATAACGTAACGTGTCATGTAAATCCAGCATAAACATGGCATTCTATTACTTACTGACGAACATATTGCAGACAGGGCAACATCTTCGACAACGATGTGGGAGACGTGACCTGTCCTAGCCGTGCGCCCTGGGCGCCCCAGGGCACACGCAGACCAGACAGCAGCAGTTACCGTGTGTTACTTGTGGACAGCAACGCAAATAGTTAATGTATTATCGTGGTCCCGATTGCTATGTTGTTATTAATGTGCCCCGTACCCCAAAGTAGGGCCCGCGGGCCGCCTGCCTCAGCAATCAACGGCCCTTACTTTGCCGAGGACGGGACAGAGCAGCTTCGACCTACACCGACGCCTTTGTGCAGGACGCTTGGTGCGCGCGGGTAAGCCTGCGAATGTGCGAAGGCAGCCAGCATTCGATGTGCCGTCAGATCTGCCGCTTCTCTCCTGTATGACGTAGATGGGTGTATGAAAACAGGGAGGACCACCCATATGCCCCACCGCTGGTGTTCCGTCGCATTGCACGTGTTCCAATGGCTCAAACCAGATACGGTTCAATCCGCCGCGCCCAACTTCCCGTTGACGAAAACGACCAGAAAAACATCCGAGGACGAAAACGACCTCCCACGAAATTGCGGTGGTGAGAAACTTCGTTGTTGGTGAGGCTATTCCAAGTTGGACTGAAGTATTAAAGCGTCAATCAGCACGAGTCCCCGGTCCCCACACAGCGGCAGCAACGGTGAAGCGCTACTGCGCACACCAACTACCGTATCGGCACAGGCGCCGCGATAACGCCGCGTCAGGCAAGTGCCAGGACGGTACAAGCCCGCCCGCCCCGCCCGGCCGCCCGCCCGCCCGCATACCCGCCCCGCCCGCCCGCCCGCCAGAAAGCAAGCAAGCCGGCCAGAGATTGCCCTTACTGGCCAGCTACACGGGCGGCGCCAGGAGTCGCAGCGACCCCGTTATGTGGCCCCCATGCAGGTATCTGCTCCAGGCCGCAACCGCCGCCTGCCGCCCGCCGCCGTCACCCCCGGCACGGCCTCCGTTGGATGCCGCCGCCGCCGCCGCCGTCACCGGTTGCGGCTGGAGCGGCAGCGCCTTGGGCCACACCCATCCGACGCCGCTGGAGAGGCGGCAGGTGCTCGGCGCCGTGGAGTCGACGGGAACCTCCCGTTGCACTCCGCCCTCCCAGACGTGAACCGTCAGAAGCACGTGACTGCCCACGGTCGACGGCAGCGTGTAGTAGAGCGGGTTCGGATCCTGGATCTGGAAGGCCGACGGCAGGTGACAGAACATCCCCAGCATCGCCGCATGGTCGCGGTTATAGTGCATGAGCACCAACGTCCACTCAAAGCCGCCCCACACGAAGCGGTCTCGGAACTCCGCCGCATCGCCGATGACGGCGCCGACGCCCAGGTGCCCGCCGTCGAGCGGCTCCTCCAGCTGCGCCAGTAGGTCGTGTTGTCGCACACACCAAGTGAGGGTACGGCCCGCCGCCGGCAGGCACTGCGGCCGCGGCGTGAGGCTGAACGCCGGCGACTCGAAGTCGTAGAGGTGCGATACGGACGCCGTCAGCGCGGCGCGCTCCGTCGGGTCGGCCGCTGCGTAGCGGCCCAGCAGAGCCGCGTCCAGGACGGTCAACGGCAGCCAGGCGGCGGCGGCGGCGCCGCCGCCGCTCTCCGCTGCCGCTGCCGCGCCCTCTCCTCCCGCCGCCGAAGACTTCTCAAAGGCAAGGGCCAGAGTCGACAGCAGGAAGGTCAGGTGCGGCCGGGACACCAGCGCCAGTCGCACACGCCGGCTCAGCGCAACCCGCGTGTGCAGGTCCGCTGCGGCGCCGCCGCCGCCGGCTCGGCTGCTATTGGCGTTCACCCAGGTTGCGAGCATCAGCAGCACGCTGGATTCGCAGTCGGTTCCGAACTCCTCCGACTCGAGCAGCGCCGCCAGCCCCACCGGCGGGAGCGCCAGCAGCCGCCGCAGCCGCGCCGGCGAGTTGAGTACGGACAGCGCGTCACGGAAGTACGACACCAGCAGCCGCCGGGCAGCCGCCACGACGGCGGTGAAGTCCGGCTCGTTATCCGGATCCGGCCAGAGGCGCACACAGTCGTACAACTCCAGGGCAGCGGCGGCGGCGGCGGCGGCGGTGACGGCGGTGACGCTGGCGCGGCCGCTGCTGATGCCGACGCCGTTGACGGCATCCTTGTCACGTTGTGCCATCAGCTCCAAGAGCTTGACGTCGCAGGCGGCTGTGCAACCGTCGATTTGAAGGTAGGCAGCCTGCCGCCGAACCCCCAGGGTCTCGCGGACGGTGCAGCCCGGCCTCAGCTGGCCGCTGTAGGCGAACTCGAGGGCTGCGCGGGCGCTGGGGAGCTCATCCTCTCCGCTCAGGGGCACAACCAGCTGGGCTCGCTGCGGCTGCTGCTGCCGCGGCCCGCCGCCGCGGCTGCTGTAGCAAGTTTTTGTGCAGTTGCAAGGCGGCGCGCCGCATCCCGAGGCCGACGCTGCCGCCGGGTGATCCGCTGCCCCGCTGGCGTGGCCATCGCCGTGGCCGTTGTCAGCGACGGTGGTCCTTGTGTCATTAGTTGTAGGCCAATCCAGCTGCGAGATGTGGCGGCAAGTAGGTTTGGCTTATTAATGTGTGTTTTGGGGGTCAGGAGAAGCATCGGCCTACGCCCGGGAGTAACACGTGCATTTGGATCGCACACGACACGGCTAGGAGTCCACCAGCCGTCCAGCGAAATCGCGCAGGGCAGCATTCCCGGAGGCCAACCCCCTAAAGGGACCAGACGTCTGTGCCCCTTGCGGTGGGAGAAAAAGAAGATACCGCAGCGAAGGGACGGGGACGGCGGCGGAAGCAGAGCTTCCAGCTTCCCGAACGAGTATCCAGGCCCCGTTGCAACACCTTCAGGTCGACTGCCCGAGTGAGCCCCTTTGCACGCATTGCTGCCCTTCGTGGTCCCCTCTGACGGACCTGTGCTCGAAACATCTCCGACGCATGACGCAGGACTATTTTGTGACCCGGCAGTGGATCGCCGAGGATGTCGGGGCGGTCCTGTGGCTCGGATTGAGGAGCGCCGGCCGGGCCAACTGTATGGCTGGAAGGGCTGGAGCGGGACCCGGACACCGCCGCGGACGATCCAATCGCGGACGATACAGCCGCCGTCTCGCCGCACCCGCCGTCACCTGCCAGACGGTTGGGCGTTGGGCCCTCGCATTGCGCACGGCGAAAGATGATGACGCAATCGGAGTCTGTCTCCTTGCCGAAGAGCGAGCGCAGCGCGGCGGCGACGTTCGTGTTCACCATGGTTTTTAGGGTTTGGGACCGCCGTCTGCGGATGCCAGAGCTCGGTTGTGGGGGTGCCAGAAGCCGAAGGCCCATTTGTATACGCAAGTGAGCTAGTGCTGCGTGAGTTGAAGTCGTTCATTGCAACGGTCTCGAGGCAAGAAGTCGTCAGCTGTCATGTCAGCTAGCTCAGGCAACAACCAACCAACCGTCCCAACCCTGGCCCCAACTGCATGCAACCGCCAAGCAGTCCCAGTTCGCAGTTCCCCATTTTTTTACCGCGAGTGCGAAGTCTAGCAATAAACATCCGAATGATGATAAGCATCCGTGCTGCTTTGTGACCGCCTACTGCAATGCCAGGGCATTTCAGCCACGGTCGCCGGTCGCCAACACATTGATTGTGTAGCGCGTTGTCGTCGCTCCGTGCGCATTAGCCGCCTGCGGAGAAATCTCCTACGGTATGCCTACGGCTGCTGCGTTTTACAATTTTTCTAGTGTTATATCGGATAGGCAATTATGGCTGTTTTAAAATGCACATATTTCATTCTCATATTCCAACTACTTGGCTGCACTTTGCAAGCCCCGATGCAGACATTCGCGGTTGGCGATCGGCCCACCAGCAACTGAAAAGTAGAGAGAAGTTTGCAGCGAATGGACTCATCCTGCTGTATAGCGAAGTCTTACATCAGCAGAGAATGGCAAAAAATAAATAACAAACTGGCTTAGTAGGAACACGCCTACCCTTTCCTGGAACCCACTACGTATCGTCCCACAGAATATACACCTAAAAGAATTAAGCGAGTGACTGCGGGACGTTAGAATAATGAGTTTATGACGGAAAATTAATAAATGCAAAAGACAAAAATTGGAATTTGTTCAGCGTGCCCGTAATGGTGAATTGCAATATTGCTGTACGGCTGCGCCCACCCGCGTGTAACAATTTGACGCATCCCCATGATTGAAATATGCCTTTTGAAGTATATATAATGCGAAATTTAAATGGCTTTATGTTGCGTTTTCCGGAACTCCGATTGCTGCATGCATGCGTATGATGTATGCATGCATGCCAGCATGCCAGATGCTGCATGCGTATGATGACGGTCGCAAGTGGAGTGTGATCCCGTCTGTTTAGCCATTCCTATCACTAACACCCACAAAGTATCTTAATAATGGTCGAGATCGGAGACGATAGTTTTATCTGCGACGATAGTAGTGTCTGCGAGTTGACAACCGCCCTGATAATGCATTATGTGATGGTGACGACGTGAGAGCCGTGACTTTATAAGTGTTGAAATACCATGCCCACGGAACATCAAGTGTAGTCGCGGGTTTGCCGATGGTCAGGTGGCATCGGCCCTCCCCTCGCACCCTAAATGCTTCCATTGAGTCTCTGCTTAGCGATATAGCTGCGGAAATCTGCTACCATGTGTAGTCTTGCTAGTATGACCGACGAGCTACCTTGCTCCCGTCTCCCCCACCGACAATTGCAATAGCCGAACATGACGAGCACATTGCGTTTTACCCGAGAGCCCGTAATGTTAGAACATTACTGGCATTCGAGGCTAAGTTAAATTAAACTATATTTGACGGGATGGACAAGAAAAACGAAAAACCAACTGCTGCCCCGGGGGCGGAGCTGGCGGAGCACGTACGGCTGCACGGGCAGGCACGGGAGCCAGGACCCGGGCCGCTACGGGCTCCGGACGGGCTATAAATAATAGTATCGCCATTACATTTTGTAGGTACATCGTTCGTCAGGACATCGAAATATTTGTGGCGACAGCGGTGAGAGGATACATGGCATACATCCCCTTCCGCGGCTAGCTGTGAACTTCGGGCTGCAAGGCCCAACTTGCGTGCTGTCGCCAATCCCATATCAAAAAACATAAATGTTTAGTTAGGCGAAACGTGGTCTTAAAGCCGCGTATGGGGGCCCAGCGGCTCGACTCAAGTCGGAACTGGTGTGCTGTGGTGTGGGAGGCACCGGAGTGCAGCGCGCACCCGCCAACCCGCATAATCGATGGCATAGCTGTGTAAATAAATTATGGACTGTATCTAACTCGGCCCATTTGCCAACACGCCACACGCGTTAATGGAGTCCCATCGAAGGCACGAGAAGGCAGCTGACGCGAAAACCGCGCTGCTATTCGTGCTTTTCTGCAATCGCGCAGGAGACCAACGGCAACAGCGGCAACAAGAAACATGGCCCGAGTCGCTCTCTTTCGATCGAGCATCGCTTTGATGGCGTTGATGGCTGCGATCGCCTTCGTCGGCGGCGGCCAGGCTTCGGAGCAGGCCTGCGCACTCGGCGCCCCACAGGGGGAAGCCCCCCCGGCGGCCCGCCCTATTCCCAACTTGCTTGATGATTTCCAGGTAAGGGCAACCGTATCTGCAACTGCAAGTCAACGGCGGCATCTGTCGACGGTACGAAACCTGTTGTCGTGCTGTGTTGTCCGTTAGTTCTGTGGACGCCCTCTGGCCACGGCCGGCAGGGCTGCAGTCTGCGCCCGCCACCCCGGGGGGACATGCCGCTAATCAACCAGGCTTACAAAGCCCCCATGCTGGCAACAAAGCGCCCATGCTGGCAACAAAGCGCCCATGCTGGCAACAAAGCGCCCATGCTGGCAACTGGCTCTCACTTGCGTGGACCTGACTCGAACCTGTACCGTGTCCCGGAGCGCCTGTTCCCGCGACGGAGTGTTCAAGTGCCGAAAATCCCCGCTGTTGTGCACGTGTCCTTGTGTGCGTCAAATCAGCACGGTACGGTGACAGGCGGCCTACCGGTATACGCTTGCAAACTACCGGTACCGGTAGTAGTCGTCTCCCACAGGTGCTGCTGCGCCTCCAGTACGCCCTGCCGGCCTGGATGGCTGGTGAACTCGCGCTGCAACGAACCACCCAACTCCTTTATAAGTCCCGAACCACACTTCCACACCTCTAGGAAAATCAATCCCAACCACCTTAACGGACCAACCAACCAATCAACCAACCAACCAACCTCCCAACAGTTTGAAATGCGCAACATCTACACCGACCGCCAGCGGGGCGCGAGGCTCAATGTGCTGGTCCGGTACCGCTACGAGTCACCCGGTGAGGAATATACTTGTCTTGGCACCCGGCCAGTCCGTCCGCCCGCATTCTGAGTGTTGGAGCGCGCGCCCACGCTCGCATGAACGCGCTTGGTGCTGCACATCGGACTCCGCGCCCTTGTCTACACCCCAATACCTACTGCATCACGACGAGGGAAGATCGCCCCCATGTCTCCCTTCCCGTCGCTCTTGGCCGTGGCTGCCTTTCGCCATACGCAGCTCTGTCCTCGTGCTCCCCCTTCCAGCCTCAACCTTGTGTTTTCGCCGTACCAATGCTACCGTAAACACGCGCGCGTGATTTGCTTTGTTTGCCTTTGCTTTGCATTTCGTGCATAATGGCTGATGAGAGCAGAGAACACTTTCGACTTCCAGAACATGAAGAACGAGATCAAGAAATGCGTCCCCGCCGGCGGCTGTGGCAAGGACAACGCCACCTACTGGGAGGACCTCAACCGCGCCATCACGACGACGCTGTGGGAGCAGTTCCCCGTGAACGGCATCAGCGTGCGGATCGAGGTCCAGGTACGTGTCCAGGTACCGGCAGGGGGTGCCGTCTGCCGTGCCGTGCGTTGTCCGGAACAAAGCGCGCACAGAAACCACAGCTCAACAAGCGGCGCTCTCGGGAGTGCACGTGTGTCCGCATCCAGCGGGCGAGCGGCTTGCGACTGCCTCTTGACTGTGCGCCCGCCGGCTCCCGATCGCTCCCTCAGGGCATGTCCTCCGGCGGCATCGCCAGCCACCGAGCCTCCACCATCACCATCGGCGGAGTTGATCCCTGGCCCCCCGCCGCCATCTCCTTCCCCGGTTGTGACGGCATGAGCGTGGACGCCGGCAACGAGGCCTGCTTCCTGGGGCCCACCTGGGAGGAAAGCAACCCGAACTGGTTTGAGCTGAGCAAGCGTGCCGAGGCCAAGGCCGGAAAGCACGACAAGCCGGCCGAGGGCAGGTCCTGCTGAGGGCAGTCGCGTTGGGAGGTGGGAGCGAAAGTCGCCCCGCCATGTGGTTCTGCTTGGAAGCAGGATTGATGGGATGATGGCGTCGGGGCCCCACTCTCATCATGCCATGGCACCATTGTTGCGGTTTGTCGGCAGCATCACGTAACGGCTTGGCGCAGGGCGAAGAGTGGGTTTTTGAGGGCCTTGCGCTGGCGTCTGGCCGCTTGATGGTTGTCGGCAGGGCAGAGGGGGTGGGTGTCCGCAGTGCCTGCTTCGGCGGGAAGCAGGCCAGTGGACCTTTTCCTGCGGCAATGCGGAGGGGCTGCCCCCGAAAGGCTGATGTGCAATAACCGGTTTTGGAGAACTTCGTACACAAGGGTGAGGAGGGTGCGGTCGAGCCGCGTGGCTGCTTTGCGCTGAGACGTGCAAAGCGGGTCTGGCCGGGGGCGCGTTGGATGGCGCTGGCGAGGGCGAGCGCGTGCGGACAAAACGGGGTCAGCTGCAGAGTACCGTATGCGTTGCTTGTCGTGTGTCCGGCGATGCTGGTGGTGTGACTATTGCTCTGTTATCGCTACAACAGAAACCGCTGCACGACGCCCTTGCGAGCCATTTGCACAGTATGCAACGAAAAGCTACGCGAAACACAGCATGAACCAACACGCTCATGGGCGCCCTTGAAACGGAGGGCCGCAAAGGTCTCGACCTGTAATCAACCCCTAACACCACCATGTCCACTCCCGGGACTGGCTCCGACACGCGTGGACACCGCCGTCTGCCGTGAGGAGGCGTGAAGGAGGCTAGGATCGGGCTCTTCACCACGGGGTGGGGTGGGAGACAAGGTCCAGCTTCCACAGGACAGAATGCAGAGGCCAGCACACACACACCTGCTGGGCAGCCCCGATGCAGGCATGCAGCGAATGGAGCCGTCGACGACGATGACGGCATGCCGAAGTCCGCACCCCACAAACAGTGCCAGTTTTCGCCAGGTGCCCAGCCTAGCGCTCGGTGAAAAAGATATGCAGTGTGCGCGTATAGAACTTTAGATGGTGACACCCGAACCGTATGTCAAAGGGCTGGGGATGCAGCATTTCGTAGTCCCACCAGCGCCGGCACAACGCGAAAGAAGGGGTACGCCGACCGTGTTCCCTAGAGGCGCACCCGCCTTCATCTTTCCCTCGCATGTCGTCTATGCAAATGCGTGAACAGAGCAGAGCGGGCCAACAAGAAAGGAAGCCGAGCGGGAAACATCTCAAGAGGCCCGCTATGGGATCCACCGCTTCCAATGGTGGCGGGGCCAAACGCCCGCCAGCGTGTGCGGAATCAAACCCGAGACGTCACGATCCTAACTGCGTATCCTTACCTTCAACCACTTTCAAAAGCACTCTCACTGTCCATGACTCCTACTTTCCAAAGCATGGCATAAATGGGCCCCGATTTGCGGCGCCACCATCTGCGGGGATATCGAAAGCTGCGTAAACTAATATGCGCCTGCTGCCATCCGAAGGGCTTCGCATGAATTTCCTACACCCCATACCATCCGCCATTGAGCGGGAAGGATAGCCCGTGCTGCCTAGCCCTCTCTCACCCCATGTGCGCATCTGCGTGCGTCCCTTCGCGGCTGGAACCCTTCGCCGCCCTTCGTTCAATCCGCGCGGACCCGAAAGTCGGTGATGTTCGTCCAGGGATGAAGGCGACTTACCGGCACGGCCGGGCCGCTTCCCTCCCCCACCAACGTCCGGCGCCCGCGCCCTGCGGCGCCTCCCTTCCCGCCTTCCCTTACACGCACAGCCTTGCCTACCGCCCTAAAACAAGTCGCCAAGCACTCAAGCGCTCTGCCCAAGGTATGTACAACCCACCCAATTGCGTTCTCGCGCAGGCCGCATGGCCTCTACGTGGGGTCGGGGTGCGCCGCGGCTGGCGACCCTCCCCGAGACTGGCGCGGCCGCGGCACAGCAAAGAGGCAAATATCGCCCCGCGCAGTTAAGTTATGTATGCAAGCCAAGCAACTTGTCGGCACTCGCTGTATGCAACGCAGTATGTGACTGTACAAAAGACGACCTGAGTTCATGTGGCACGTCGGTGTTCGGAAAGGGCACGTTGCGAAAGCGCGGCTGCAATGATGTACGCACACGGAGGCGTGGGCCTGCGAGCGGCGCCAGGCTCTGCCCGGTTTTCGCATGGCGCCGAAGATCTGCAGCCACAGCCAAGACCGGGCCAGGCCCTTAAGACCGAGTGGGGCACACGGTCTCATGACTGCCGCCGGCCCTCGCGCCCCGCACTACAACATGAGCCCGTCCCCCTCCTGCCCTCCGCGCACTAAATCAGCGCGTCCCTATCCGGTTCATATCCGTATCATGCCAAGCGAGGGCCAATAGGCGGCGCCCGGTCCGCCGGGAATGGAGCCGGTGGAAGGGAACGCCGCCGCCGAGCTCCTCACGGCGTCGCGTGGTGCGAACAATGCTCCGCACAACAACACGTCAGACGCGCTGACGTGAACCGACCACGCCGTCCGGCGAAAGAATGCCGCTGCATTAGGATTAGGACTAGGTGCCCGAATCGGTCCGTGCGCCATCTGATGCGCTCACCGACCTCTCATCCGGTTGGTCCGCCGCCAAATCCCCGCGACCACGGACCCGGGCATCTCGACTAACTTGACAAGGCTATGCACAGCTTATCCCACGGAATACAACTCCCAAAGCGGCCCACTCCAGCACCCGGCTCCGGCGCTGCGACAGCACCCCGGCCCTCAGCGGCGGCCGCCGTGCGCGCTCCCCACAGCCGCGGCAGGCTGCCAGCTGGGCCGACCTCCGCCCCCGCCGGCGACGCCCCCGTTTCCGTTCGTGCCCCCCGCTAGGCTGCTCCCCAGGCTGTCCAACTGCATCGCGAGCAGGTTATCCAGATCCAGGGCGGAGCCAGGACTGACGGCGGCGGCGGCAGCAGCCGCGGCAGGTGGGGCCTGCGCGGCAGTGGCCCCCCGCGTTCCCAACCCCATGGCGCTGCCTGAGCGCGCCATGCCCACGGACAACATGCCGGCGCTGCTCCGCTGCACGCCGGCCGCGTGGCCGGGCGGCGTCGAGGCCGCGCTTGTGGTGGCGCTGGCCGTCAAGCCTGCCCCGCTGAAGAGCGGCGCTGCACTGACGCCGCCTCCGCCGACAGCGCCGATGGTGAAAGGCGGCTGCAGGCTGGGCGCGGAGTTGGGCGCCTGGTGGTGCGGATGCACCGGCGGGTAGGCCTGGGAGAGCGACGAGGCGGGCGGCGTCGTGTACTGCCGCGCAACGACGCTTGCGATCGCTGCCGCCGTCACGGGCGGTGGCGCCGCCACGCCGCCGCCCGTGGGCAGCGGCGTCAGCAGGTCGTACACCGGAAACTCCGCCGTGAGGATAACCGACTCGGCGACGCCTAGCCGCACCGGGCCGCCGGCCGGGGTGGCGGAGGCGGCGCGGCTGACGGCGCCGAGGGCACCGCCTAGGGACGGCGGAGTCGCCTGGACCAAGGCCGGAGTCTCAATGTACAGGTGGGCGGCCGCAGGACTGTGATATGGCGCAGTCGCTAATGGCAGCGCGGCGACGGTGGGGAAGGTGCCGAAGACCGGGGCGCTTGGCGTCCGCTGATGCGACGGCTGCTGTTGAAGGTGCTGCTGCTGCGGCACTGGCGCCCGCGGCTGTTGCGGGGGCTGCTGTTTCTGTTGCTGCTGGGCTCCCTCCACGCGGTCCAACCAGGTCATGACGTCCATCGTGGGGTCCAGAAGGTCCCACAGCGCCGCAGCTCCGGAACCAGGGCCGCCTGCGAGGAGGAAACAAGGGGAGCCGTGCGTTAGGAAGGCGCCGCACATCACGCGATGGGCGCAGCGCATCATCACGGGAAAGGTGCACCGACAAGGGATGCACCTGAGGCAAAGAGGAGGAGGCATCAAGCGCGCATGCAAGCTGTCGCCGTGTGGGCATCCGAGGCAGTCCGCATCCATGCCAAAGGAGCTCCGCGGCAAAACAAAGACACCGCCGGAAACATTCCAGTATAACGCAACAAGCAACTGCCTACGGAGGCTAGTTCTCCCCGCTCCGCTGTGCCGGACCGTCTGCCCGCCAGCCGGCACACAGCGCCCGCACGCCCCAGACACCCTCACCTGCCGCCCCGCCCCGCGCGTTTCCGCCACCGCCGCCGCTTCCCCCGGCGCCCTCCTCGCCCTCGTCCTCGCTGTCGCTGTCCAGCTGCAGCAGATCCGTCGACGACCCCGACAGCACGCCGCCACCATCCCGGGTGGCCGCCTGCGGACCCGCCGCCGCCGCCGCCGCCGCCGCTCCAAAACGACCCGGGACAAACCCAGGCGCAGGCGGCCCCGAGCCCGGCGGCGGCGGCAGCAGCCGCACCACCGATGCGCCGCTGGCGCCGCTCCGGGCGCCCGGCGCAGCTGCCGGCGTGGCAAGGCGAGGAACCTGCTGCTGTGACTGCTGGGTCTGCTGGGTCGGCTGCGAGGAGGACGGAGGCGTGATGGAGGAGGTTGGAGAGGGCCAGGCGGGCGGTGCGTCGCCGAAGCCGCCGCCCGTGGAGCCGGCGGCGTGCGGCCAGGAGGATGACCCCAGCGTGGGTTCCCAAGCGGGCGCCAGCGTGCTGGCGGGGAGCGGCGCGGCAGCGCCGTTGGGCTGCTGCTTGCCATTCGAGCCGACCTGCGCGGCGGCCGGACCCGCGTGGGTCAGGCTCACGGACGCCACCGCGTCGTCCTCGGGTGGCCAGGTCCCCTTGGCGGCCCAGGCCTTGTCCGCGTACTTCGGGGAGTTGGCGGGCAGGGGAATCGGGGCATTGAAGGGGCAAAGCGGGACGTGGCAAGCGAGGAACGGGCAGAGGACGTCACAGACATCTCGGGGCGTGCGGCAGTCATGAGCCCGCGGCTCAAGAGAGGACCGCCAGGGCTGCAGGATACCGGTATGGAGAGTGGATAGGGGCCGGGGTCGGCGCCTACGTCAGGCCAACCTGACGCCCAGGCCACCCGCACCCCACCCGCACTGCATCGCACCGCAGGCAGCCCTCACCCAGGCTGCCCCCCAGCACGCAAACGCCGCCTTCAGGACCCCGGCACGACGGACCGAGTGGCCCACCTTGAGGCGGATGAAGCGCTCCAGCTCCAGTGTGTTCTCCCGGGAGGGCCGCACACTCGGGTCCAGCCCCGCCTCAAAGTACGTGTTCGCCTGCAGCGAGGTGCAGCGAGGTGCAGCGAGGTGCAGCGAGGTGTCCGGTGCAGTGGTGAGGGCGCCAATCGCGAGCGACGCGCAGCAGCGGAAGTACCGGTCTTTCAGCTTGACATGCAGCGCTCAGGAAGGGGCACACACACCCAGCGGCGCAACACGCCCGAACATCAATCGACAACAGCGCTTCGCACGTCCGCACTGGCGGCCACACGCTTCCCTAGATCCCTACCCCTGCCTACCCGGCGATTGCCCAGGCGGGCCATCGTCGCCACCTGCTCCGGAAGCCACGTGTCTAGGGTCGTGGAGCGGACCTGGGGTTAGGGGGCAAAGGGGGAGGCAGAGTAATGGGAAGGCAGAGTGAAGAGGCGAAGCGGGGGCGGAGGGAACAGCGATCAGACCGCCTGACAACGACAGCAGGGGCACGGAGTGCGAGGTGACGCTGTAACGCCATCGTAGTAGGCAGACGTTGTCGACTCCCCTCGCCGCCACCCCCGCCCCCGCCAACCACACCCCACCTTGGAGATATGCACGCCCAGTCCTCGGTGTATCCCGGCGCAGCGCATGCAGATGAAGACGCCCAAGTTGATGGACGCCCAGGTGGGCCGGGCGGCGGCAACCGCGGAGGCGCAGTCGGCGCAGGTGCGGTTGCCCTGCGGAGCGGAGCGGATGGGTTCAGGGAGTGATACCGGTATGCTCCTTTATATAAAAATAGTCACTGCGGACGACGTTATAAAAATAATCACTGCGGACGTTGTTGAGCAAGCGGATGGGGTAATGCGGAGCGGATATACGGGAGAGAAGGCATAAGGCATGCAGAAGAATCCATAGCGCCGGGAGACCGGGACGAGGAAGACAGGCAAACCGCCAAACACGTCTCCTCTTTCCGCCCTGCCAGGCCACCGCCACGAGCAGGCGTGTTCCTCATGCCAAGGGCCTCATGTTGGTCCCGTGCGAAAAGCCTACCTCGAGCAGGGTTAGCTGCCGCAGCTGCTCCAACTGCCGCTTGTTCTGTTCAAAAGTGACGCCTTTGGTCTCCCCGGCATTGCGGAGGGCGGCGGACCGCTGCTGCTGCTGGCCACTTCGCGTGGCGGAGGCCGCCTGGGGTTGGGCGGGTGCGGTGTGACACGGAGTTGCGGGGAGATGAGCCATCGCAATGGATGCTGCTGGTGGACCAGGAGTGCGGCTAGCGGCGTCTCACTGCCAGCGCAATGCGCTGCGTAGCGCAGTGCGCTTCGACTTGCACAGCAGTTGGGCCCTTGCAAAACACGCGAGCATCGCCCTCCGCACTGCGCGCAAACTGGATGCAAGGCGCATTACACCTCGCTTACACACACCTCAACAGCCAACAAATTCCGTGCAGACGCAGACGCACGGCCAACCCCACTAATTCTGCCCCCCTCGCTGAGTGCTCACCACAAAGAGTGAGGGCGGCCGGTACACGGACGGCGACAGCGGCCTCTCCGCAGGCGTCTCCGGAGCTGCCGACGTCACAGACGCCGCCACGGCATCACCGAGCCCGACTGACCCGTGGGTCGGTGTCGGCGTCACTGGCTGGCCGGGCGGAGAGTCCACGCCCGCCATAGGGCCCGCGGCGGCGGTGCCCGCTGCCAGATCCTCCCGAGAGTATCCGGCGAACTTCATGTTGGCCGACCGCGCCGCCAGCTGCGCGCGCTTCTGCGCGAGCCCCTCCGTGTCCAGAATCAAGGACTTGACTGCGTCCGCCCTGCGGCAGCGGCCCCCATTCCCGCGGCCACAGTGGTTCGTGTAACCGGCGTGGTATGTGAAGAGCCGGTTGCGATGCTTTGGCTCCTGGGCCGTCCACCTCTCACCAAAGAGGTGTTGATGGACCGTAACGTATGATGGACCGCGCAACGTTACGAAGTCTCACGGCGCATTTTCGTGTCGAGCGCAGCCTGCGCAGCGTGCCGATGCGCTAGCCCGCGAGCCCCGACACCCCCGAGCCGCGTTGTGGAGCGCCCTCCGTGCCTCCATGCAAACCCATCTCGAAAGCGGCATGTACCCGTTAAACGCCTGCGTCATGCACGCCCCCCTAGCTCAGCTCCGCGCACCTCAGCCGCACGTTCTGCCCATAGTCCTTCTGGTCCGGCCCCACGTAGGCGAAATTCTGCAGCGCCGCCAGCGGCACCAGCAGCTCCTGCGCCGCGGTGACGCACTGGGGGCTGCCCCTCTGCAGCAGGTACTCCAAAACCTGAAGAGCCTGCAGCCGGGGGAAGGAGGCCGGGGCGGGTGATGCTTTGGTTTGATTTGCATGGGCAGCAAACGTGACTGTCCGCGCTAGGCACTGGCAACTCAGTGAGGTCAAAGGGGCCCCAGCCAAACAGGCCGAGAGCCGCTGCAGGTCCACGAAGAAACGTACCTTGTACACGCAGCGCCATTTGTGCTCAGGACTGCGTACGCGGTACTCCAGGACGGCCTGCAAGCACGGTGCATGTAAGTGCTACGGCCTGTACCGAAACTTGGGCAGGCAAAACTTGGATGGCCTTGGGCCGCCTGCTCCAACGCTCAGTTCGGCCGACCCACGCCACAAACACAGCAGGCCCCCCAAGGCTTCCACACCTCCGGACCCTCGGAGGGGTTCAACTCACAAATATAACTTGGCAGTGCTCCTGCTCGTGCGACAATTCCGCTAGTTCCGCCAGCATTGTGCCCGTTGGACCCCTGCAGTGAGAACCGACAGCGCTTTCTACGCGTCTCCTTACGCTTCTCGCAAGGCGACATTACGACACTCCAAGATAGTGCTCATGCACTCCACGATTTCGATTACCCGGCTTGCGGAGCCCTACGTTGGCGTGCCCTGGCCTTGGCTTGGCTGTTGCTAACGACACCGACATACCATGTTTGATTCCTCGTCGCAGTACGTGCTTTCCGTTCCACCACCGAAAATGGATGTACCCTGTGGGCCGATGATCGCAACGAAGCAGAGTCTAACAACTTGGACCGCGGATCCCGCCTTATCTGCCAGTCCGCTCCAGCTCATGACTTGCCCATATGTATAACTATTGAGCACCGTACCTGCCATTCCTAATTGCGGTTACGTAGTCACGAAGCCAGAGCGCAGCATCCATAATGAATTGCGGTGTGACTGCCTGCATTGAATAGATCCAAACCCTTCTAACCAAGCCTCCTTGATGCCTTGATGTCACAAATAGGAGCCATTTTGGAGATCAAATGCCAACTGCCTGACGTGTAGGCAACCGTAAGGGGCAAGAACCTAGTCGTCGTTGTCGCGGAAACGCAAAGTTATTTGTTTGGCCGACTCGGCTACTGAACAAGCTGCCTAGGAAATTGCTGTCTCCGACGAAAGAGCGTCACCTTCTCCGAGGACCGTACGGTTACGTGTACGGACACATGAAGAAAGAAAATGCCTGATACAAGGACAGCTCACCTGCGGAAAACAGGAGACAATGTAATGCGTACGCTACATCGCCGTGAGGTGCTTGCGAAAAGTACAGGCGCTCAACGGTCGCAGAGTTACACCCCCGCACGGCACCCACTTTTGCGGACGGGCCAAGAAGCTGCTTGTTCACGGAATGCCAGTGCAGAACAACGCGGGAAAGGGTCAAGTTTTGCTGTATTTCCACACTCGTAATAGCCAATTTACATGACATGTTACGTTTACTCACGTTTACATGTAAAGTGGCAGGCCCAAACGGATCCCAATTTACATGGGCTGTTTTGGGGACGTTATCTCTGTTGGCGCGAGGTCCGTGCACACTATGTTTTGAGGCGGTAACGTCAAAGCGCCCATGTCATATCAGTCCAGCACGATGTTAAACCCTTAAGACGAAGCCTGCGAGCGTCGTTGCCCATAATGGAACCCGACGCGCCGAGGTCGGCCTAATCGCGCGAGAGCTCGTTCTCAGAGTACGCCAAGCCCTCGATGGCGGTCTCATCGAGCTCATTGTTTGCATATTGATTATACTAAATTTGTGCGGCGTCGGCGAGCGGCTGCGACCGCGGCCGGCCCTGCGCGGCGTCGGCATGGCTCTCGGAAGCTCGGCCTGAAAGGGCCTGACCGACCACTGTGTCTTGTCGAAAAGCAGCAGCGCCTTGTCAAGATCCATGTTGACTTTATGCAGAACAAGCCGGCAGCGAAACTCATTCCGGAGTGCCGACCGTGGTGAGGGACCGGTGCGCTTGTAGGTCGTACTATTTTGGAAAATAGTACGGCATGCATTCTCCCTCCAGCCTCGCCGGACATATTTCGCCAAATGCCTCGCTCGGGCGCACATTCTAGTATAGAATTGTATAACGTATTATAGTTGTTAGAGGCTTAAGGCCTGAAACGGCACATAGGCAAACTTGATCGGCCCAGATTCACGGCTTCCCGTGCTGAGGCCACGCCGAAGTCCAGAAGCCTTTTCGACTGGGCCGCCCCGCAGAGACTTTCATCCTATGCTAAATGGCATTTATAGGACCGGCAGAAGATGACATAGCGAGGTCTTGGGCTTGTTTCCGGGGTGAATGCCAACAACATTTTCGCTCGTATGGCCAAACTAAATCAAAGTAATTGATCATGATGCCCCCAATGTCAAGTGTACTAGATTGTGCGCCCGAGCGAGGCATTTGGCGAAGTTTGTCCGGCGAGGCTGGAGGGAGAATGCGTGCCGTACTATTTTCCAAAATAGTACGACCTTCAAGCGCACCGGTCCCTCACCACGGTCGGCACTCCCGAATGAGTTTCGCTGCCGGCTAGTTCTGCATAAAGTCAACATGGATCTTGACAAGGCGCTGCTGCTTCTCGACAAGACACAGTGGTCAGTGGTCGGTCAGGCCGAGCTTCCGAGAGCCATGCCGACGCCGCGCAGGGCCGGCCGCGGTCGCAGCCGCTCGCCGACACAGTCCCGGACGGACATCCGATAGCTTTTCCCAGCCGCGGGGCCACAGCCGCGGGTACGGCCCAGCCGCGGGGCCACAAGGGTGGTCCGACGCATCGCAGCCTACTAACGGGCTTTTGCGCCCCGTCCGGCCCCCCTTCGGCCACCCACACCCACACACCCACACACCCCCTCCCTACCTACTTCGCTCCCGCCCACGCGGTCGCCCTCCTTCCCGCCGGCCCACTTTCCCAGCCTCCCAGCCTCCCTCCAGGCTTTCCCTCCCTGCCTTCGTCCCTCCCTTTTGCCCGCCAGGCCCGTCCGGCCCCCCTTCGGCCCCCCACCTTTCCCACCCAGCCTCCCAGCCCCCCCACGCGCCACCCTCATCCACCTTTCCCTCCCCCAGCCCGGACCGCAGGTCGGCTGGAATGCCGTCCCATCCTGGTGCCTTGCCGGGCTGGCTCCTGACCAGCGCGACTCGCAGCTCCGCTGCTGTGATGGTTTCGGAGCCCAGCTGCTCATCCGCCTCAGTGGGGAGCCTGATGTTGACCGCAGACAGCTGTGCCAGCACGGCCTGTCGAGCATCGGGGCTGACGAAAGTGGGTGTCCGGCAGATCTCGGCCCAGAAATCCGCCACGACCTGCGGCAGATGTGCTGGATTGGTGACCATGCGACCGGTGCGTGCTTGGAGCGCGACTGGGCCGGGCTGTTGCTCGGCCGTCCGGGCTTGCAGGAATGCTGTCAGGGTGGGGCCGGCCCGCTCACCCGCCCGGAGCCAATGGGCGCGTGTTTCTTTCGCTGCCGTGCGACCGTCCTCCTGGTGCGGCCCTGGTGTAGGCCGCCTGTGCCCCCGCTAGTTGCTGCAGCGGCTGGGGTGCTGTGGGCGCTGCATCAACTGCCTGCTGGGCCAGCTGCACCGCTGCGAGTGCCTCCAGGGCACGGGTGCCGGGCCGCTGCCTGCGTTGCTGTGCTGCTTTGTTGAGCCGGTGGGCCAGGCTGGCGAGGCGGCGCTTGAAGCCCGGCCACCACGCGATCAGGCGCTTCCTCACAGCCGGTGCCCGGACACCCTACCGGAAGCAACCGTTCCTGACCCGTGGGTCACTGTCCGGTGAATGTCACCACGGCTACCCAGACCGGCCAGTTGGTACAGAAAAGAGGGTCCGATTACTGCCAACATTCCACTATCCTCAGCAGTGCACCCACCTCACCACTCCCCCCCTTGATCGCGACCAGTGCACCCGACTCGCGTGCGATCACACACAGCGCATCACCCGTTCACCCAAGAAGCGGCCAAAGAAGCACCGGTGCCAAGCGCCAAATCCGGCGCCTTCCGGGCCTTTCAATGGAACACAGTGCGTCGCCCATCACCAAGCGCGCCCGCCATCGCGCCCCCACAGCCCTGATCTTCGATTCCCCGCAGTCCCAGCATCCGTCCCATGCATCCAGGCCTCACACCCCTCACCTCTCACCGGGGCTGCATGGACACAAAAACCGAGACACAGGCCGCCGCTCGCCACCCGGTCAAAATTGGCCAGAGCGACCCGGTCTCTTCACGGCAAAATTCCACGCGCTTCACCCCACGCCCACGCCGCGGCCCACGCCTCAACGCGGCGAAGCAATTTCTTCCACCCTCGCCTGGCCCGCAAACACCAGCCCCACAGCCCAACCCGGTGGGATAACTCGCGCCTCGCGAGCACCCAGGGAAAACTCCCGAACTCCCGCACTCGTCCTCGTGTCCACGTTGCTGTACGGCAATGCCCACGGACCACGGACCTAGGAATCCCTGTCATCATCCGGGTACGACACCTTGTTCAGGCGCCCCGGCCCGTCAGCCTTGCCCTTCACGCCGCCGTCAGCCTTCGCCGCCCCCGGTCCGGGGTCCTTGAGCCCCAGCTCCGACGCGTCGATCTCGGGGCCGCTGCTGTACTCCTGCACCGCGTCGGGCTGTGCGCCCGCTGCCGGCGGCGGCGGCGGGTGCGCGTCGCCGAATGGCGGCACGTAAAAGTGCTTCATGCGCAGCACCGCGCCGATGGGCAGGTGGTCCTGGGCGGGCCAACATGCGGCGGCGAGGGGATACATGAAGAATAAGCCACAGAGGAGGGAGCGGAGAGATTAAAAAGGTCCAATTAGGCGAGGTAACTGGCTGACAAAGACTGACTGGGGGTGAAAGGGCAAAAACATGCGGGGTTCTGCCCTACTTGACCCTATTCCACACGCAGTGTTATACCAGTGTTACAACCAACGTGCCGAGGTGCTGTGCCGCTCACATAACGGTGCGCGAATACATAACAGCAATGATTGTCCTCATGGCGCCAAAGGCGCCAAGTCCCGGGCCCAGGGCGCCCCGCGGCGCCCTCGCTCGCTGTCTGGCTCACCGAGGGGTAGTGTTGGTTGGGCAGCGCCTGGTGCTCGATAAGGCCCTCGTGGCGGCACTCCACCGGCCAGTACAGCGCCGCCACCTCCAGCTGGCAGGAGGCCCAGATGAAGTCAAGTGTGGAGGCCAGGGAGGGAACCTGGGGGAGGGGAACGAGGAGGGAGGGAGGGAGGGAGGAGATAAATACGGAGGAGGGAACGAAAGAGAGAGGGAAGTATAGGAAGTGTAGTTGGCGCAAAACGAGGCCGCGCACAAACACACCCGCGGTCCCCGACAGCGACACCGCCGCCCCCACCGCCTCCGCCGGCCTCCGCAGCCCTCCGCGCAAAAAGGGCCGCAGCATCAGTGGCACAGCCCCTACACGTTCCAGCCACCGCAGCCCCAAGTCCTCCCCGCCCCGGGGCCCCCGTCGCTCCGCACCTTTCTCGTGAAGGGCAGCTCGTGGCCGCCGCTGCTGTAGGCCTCGTGCAGCGCGTAGGGGTGCGCGATGCTGGTCTTGGTCACCTCCACCTTGGGCAGGTGAGGCTCCGTGGTACCGCCCTCCAGGCGACCCCTGGGTCGGTGGGTCGGTGGTTGAAATGGGTGCGGGGATCAGTCCCGGCGAGTGGCAACCGCACAGCGCTGTGCTGCGGGCCGACAGCGCAGTCATCATCACTCTACGACACACCCGCCAGCTGACCCGCTGGCTCTGCCCTCCTGCCCAGGGTCCGGAGCCGCCCAGCCCACTGCAAACACGAATCACCACCCCGGCACACACCGGTGCAGGAAGTGGCAGACCGTCTCGTGTCGACCCGAGTTGAAGTCACCGCACACCACCACGGCCGCGTCTGCTGGGTCGATACCGTGTTGCCTCTGGTGGGCCTCCAACCGCTGCAGCGCGGAGCGGGTCTGGCTGATGCGGTCATTGGGGCGGTACGGTGAGCCCTCCAGGTGCAGGTTGGCCACGTACAGCAGCTGTGAATACGACGAGTGCGGCGGCCGTACCGCGACGCGCGAGCCCGGCGCCGATTGCACCCGCAATCGGCAGGTGCCCAGAATGGGCCCCGTTGCGCGGGACGTGAGGAGGGCAGGGAAGGCCAAGGGTCAATGTCCGACACCGTCAGTCAGGGGAGGAGCAGTGCTGGCTGGTTGGGCAGGACTGGGGCTTCGTGTAGCTGCAGACATGCGCCTTTCCGCCAGACTCCCTTATGTGGCGGTGCCGAGGAACTGGGCAGCAGGACTGCGAGGCACGAGGGAGCGAGCGTCCGAAACACACCCCAAGGCGAGTAGGTCGTGGCGCACCCGCACCTGCTGCTGACCCAATCCGTCCCAGAAGGCGAACGCCGCCAGCAGCGCCCTGCTTCGGCTCTCCTGCCACACCAGGCCCAACTTGTCGGTCCGATAGAGGATGGCGTTGGATATGAGGCTCTCGCCGCCGCGGCGGTCCTGGTGGAGGGACCCACACGCCAGGGTGGACGGGTTCGGGGGCGAGCGGTGGGTGGAGTGAGGGCGCGTATGGGACAGAGGAAACGGGCGACGGCTGCGAAGAACAGGTGATGGCCGCTTGAGTCGCGCTGTCAAGCAACTCGTGTTGCCTGCACTGGCACAACAGTCCGGCCACTCGGCGATGTAACCCGACGTGCATATTATAGCGTTGCATTGCCTTGATACTGCGACACAAATAGACACACGCGCACACACACACCTGTATGAAACCCGCGTAGCCGGCCAGCGCCGGACTAGCTAGCATCTGCTCCCACCTGCAAGGCATGGCATGGGTGCAGCGAGAACGGGTACAAGCAGAGTCCTACGTGAAACAGCGCCGCAGCGGCCTGAACCCGTAGCCATCAATGCCATGCGGCCATCGGTAATCATCCATAGTAGCTCCAAAAAGCCGCATGCGCTTGCCGCTGTGGTTCAGGGGTCCGTCATTTTTAAACCGGCCACGACCCATGGGTCACAAGACCGTGACTCGGCAAACCAACACCCAGAGGCTGGCTTGCAGGCACGCAGCGACCCAGATCAATACCATATCATCAGGTGCAGCCGCAGGGTCTAAAACGCTCGTCTGACTGCAGCCCGCACACTGAATGCCCGGGCTGTGGCCGCGTCCAGTTCCAACCCAGTCCCCAAAGCCTTCATGAGTGTTCAGCGCCCGGAAGAAAACCCTGCTGTGGCGACAGTATTGGCCATTGAAAGGCAGAGCGGCGACGCCAACCCAACAGGGAGACAGGAGACAATAGGAGGCAGGTGGATAAGAGGCACGGTGCGCGGCTCAACCCACAGCGTTCGTGCACCGGACATGCGGTCGTACAACGCCAGAAGAAAACCACATCAGGATGCACGTAACGACAGCTTACCGGGATGGCTCCACCTCTTGCAGGCATATAAGGTCGGCGCCAAACGTGCCCAGTTGCTCTTGCAACGCCGCCCAACGGTGCGGCCAATGCAGCCACTCCGGGCGGACATATGGGTACCGCTTCGGGGTGCAATAATGGTCAGCCAAAATATTGTAGACAATGATGCTGATCTCATCAGGTTGTGTTGACACCAGCGCTGCCGGTCGGCGCACCCGACGTGCACGCTGTTTGCCCCCATCTCGCCGAAGCAATTTTCGAACTGCAAGCCATGATAATGCAGCAAGGCCTGCCGAAAAGAGTACTGCCGGCACCATCACGTTGCCGGCTCCGAGTGATCACACGCGCCGCCCGTTTATCCTAAGCCGCTCAGGCATGATCAAGAGGGTACAAATTCTTTATTGAAATTTTCGCCCAAGGCATTCGGCGAGTAGCAGCAGAACTACTAGGAGGCGTACTACATCGTCCGAAACTTTTCCCGCTGCATTTGCAAAATGAGCTCCAGCAATACACATGATGGCCACATAGTCAGTACAATGTTTGGACCCTTTTTGACAAGGCCTTGACATAAAGAAGCGAGTTTGGTAGACATCGTCCGTAAGGTCGGAACTAGCTATTAGACCATATCAGAGCACGCCATAGAGCACGAACAGACTATTGCTTGACCTTGTAGACGAGGCTTCAACCAGATCAAGCTTTTCAAGTGTCATCTCAGCGACCTCGACCAGCAGCGGACGCACAGGCCCCAGGCTTTCTTGACGGAGGCTTGGGGCTATGGCGACCGAAGTTGAGAATGCTGGCGCCATTGTGCCGGCGGGGGAGGTTAGGACGGTGCCTCCCTCCACGGACATAGTCGTTGCTGGCGAGGCCGGCAGCGGACCGTCAACGTACATCCCGGACATCGAGGGGCTAAAGAAGGTTATTACGCATACGCGGGCAGTCGGCGTCATTCTCCCGCCGCCGGACATCCGCGCGATTATCGATAAAACAGCGCAGTTCGTGTCCAAGAACGGTGAGTCTGGAGCTGGCGATTTCGCAGGCTGGGGCCAGTTGCTGCGCCGCTGCGTAAGTGCGGTAGCGCCGCGGCACGCCCAGCAGCACGAGGGGGCCGGCGGGGGCGGTAGGACTGGTCAGGGTGCGCAGCTTGCACGCAGCGGCGTCGCTGACAGCCTTGGCACTGACCTGCGCCCGCAGGCACTGAGTTCGAGAAACGCATTCTCTCAAACGAAAAGAACAACGTCAAGTTCAATTTCCTGGTGACTACGGACCCATATCATGCCTATTACAAGCTTCGGGTGAGTTGTGGGGCCAGGGCGTGCATGTCACGAGCGCCACACGGCACAACACAGAGCCCCGAAGGGGATCTGACATGCCCTGGGTGGTATTTGGGATGGGGGCTCCTGGCAAGGACGTCAGGGGCAGTGTCGGCACAGGTATGGGTGTCGGATTTAGGCGCAGTGGAGCACCGGCAGCAGCGGCGGTCATCAGCAGGAGCGACGAACCGGCGGAGAGCAGCAGCGGCGAGCGGTTGGGGAGCTGGATCTGCGAGCCGTTGGGAAGCAGCAGCGGCGGCAGAGAAAGCAGCTGGCCAGCGACACCGGCATCTGGGAGCAGGCAGCGGCGGGCCTGACCTGCGTCCGCTGCCCTGTCTGCTTTGACGCGTGCGTCGGCACTCGGGTGGAAGGCAGCGACGGGGCTGCTCCATGCGCGCTGCGCGGCCGCTGCGGCCTGCCCTGCGCTGCCGGGGCTGCGTGAGCTTCGCTTGCAGCCGCACCAGCAGCTGTAGCGGTGATGTCGCGGCGTTAGTGCCCACGGCGGCAGCGGGGAGCTGCCAGCGACGGCGGGGGAGCAAGCGGCAGCAGGCCTGCGAGCGGCGTCTGCGACGGGAGGTTGGCAGCCGGGTTGGTGAGACTCGGCAACGCAGTCGGGGCCCACCATCCGGTGGCAGGAGGCAGCGGCAGCGGCTGCGCAGCAGCAGCAGCAGCCGCACGGCGGCGGCGGCATCAGCGGCGGCAGAGGCAGCCATCGGCAGCTGTGCGGCTCGGCGCGGCGTGGCCAGCTACTTGCGGCTAGCTCGACACAGTGCGGAAGCGGCCGGAGGCGGAGGACTCGCGCCGTCAGGACGCATGCGGGCCTCTGCGCCGGCGTCTTCCCTCCCCGGCGCTGCTGCATGTCCCCTGCAGCATGTCCATTCCGGGTCCTCTGCGGTCGGGTGTGACCGTGTGAGCCAATAACCCCAATGCGACCCAACCCAGCATCCGCAGAGAGAGTGCCGCCGCGGCACCCAACTCTTGGACTCGCCCATGGAAGGACCGAGTCCACCACCTGTGCAGTCTATCGCTGGTGTTATCTCCGCCGAATCCACGTGCAGTGACTTGCGCTGACTCCGCACCGCCCGTTGCCGCGTGCGCGCGTGGCTGCAGATCAAGGACTTCTCCGCTGAGGACGGCCAGGCGCCCAAGGACCAGGCGCCGGGTGGCGCCGCCGCCCCCGCGGCCGCCGCAGCACCGGTGCCCGTGGCGCCCGTCATGGCGGTGCCCAAGGCCACCGTGAAGCCGCTGGAGAAGCCGGAGGAAGAACACTATACGGTACGGTGCCGTACAGCATGGTTTCGGAGCGGAGGCACGGCGGGCGGAGGCACATCCCTGGCAGTCCGGGACTGCGTCCGTCCGTCCGGCAAGACCGCGCTCGCACGTGCCTGTCTTACGGTCTTACGGGTACAGCCGGACGTGACGTGCCTTGTATAACCTCACCTGCCCTGCTGCGTCGCCGGTGAAGGTCCCTTTCTCAGCTGCCCTGCTGTCGCTGTCCCTGACCCGCTCCTCTCTCCGCCGCATCCTGGGACGGGCTGTCCCCGCAGGTCCACGTGCCCGAGGGCCTGACCACCCAAGACCTGGACATCATCAAGCTCACGGCGCAGTTCGTGGCCCGCAACGGCAAGAGCTTCCTGGCGGGGCTCTCCAGCCGCGAGCACACCAATCCGCAGGTGGGGCCCACGGGTGGTCGCACCGGAGGGCACGCGCTCCTTTTTTCCCTTATGGGCCTGGGGCCTGCGCTCACTCGCGGGAGGCATCACTCTCTGAATGAGAGGACTATGGCAACGCCACGGGGTGGCGAACCGGTCAAGGGGCATACGTGCGCGCGAGAAGCCGCGCCTGGAGCCGCGCCTTGCCGCGCGCGCTCCGTCCCCGACCCCCAAATCCTGTCCCGTTGTCCCGACCTTGAGCCGGCCGTTGCCCCCGCGGCCCTGCGGCTCTGCCTGCCCCCATCCTGCGCCGCAGTTCAACTTTTTGAAGCCCACGCACAGCCTGTTTGCGTTCTTCACTGCGCTGGCTGACGCGTACAGCCGCGTGATGATGCCGGAGAAGGGCCTCAAGGAGAAGCTGGCAAAGGACGCCGCGGACAGGTGAGAGGCCCTGCTGGTGGGCGGTGTGTGTTTGCCTGAGGGTGCGTTGGGGTCTGTGGGATGGAGGGCGGTCCAACACATGCCGAACGGCTCCCTGACTAGTTTCGATCCATCCGGTGCGTGATCGTAACGCGCCCCCCGGGCCTCCCGAGTTCACGGCTCCTGATGCCCTCCCGCGTCTTTCCCTCCTGACGTTCCTCCGAAGCTCCTCACCGCGTCACTCACGGCCTTGCAGGGCCGCGATCCTGGAGCGGGCGCTTCGGCGGCTGGAGTGGGAGCGGCACAAGGAGAAGGAGGCGCAAGACGCGGCGGATGAGGCGGAGCGCGAGCGGCAGGCGATTCAGGTGGGCAGGGCAGGGCTGGAGGCGCCTGGGCCTCTCATTATCTGGTCAGCAAGTCCCGCACTGCGCACGTTTTCCCTTCCGCCCTACCTACTCTCCGTCGTCACCGTCGCCTTCGTTCCATCGCTGCGGTTTCCGTCTGCGCTGCCCTCCTCCGCCTCCGTCCAGGCCATCGACTGGCACGACTTCGTGGTTGTGGAGACCATCACCTTCGACGAGGAGGAGGACGCCGAGCTGCCGCCTCCGCTGACGCTGCGCGACGTGATCGCCATGAACAAGAGCCGCGAGGCCATGGAGGCCCTGAACCTGCAGCAGCAGGAGGCGGCGGCGGCCGAGGCGATCAAAGTGAGACGCGGGCCGGGGCAGGTGGAGGCAGACTGGCCCGTGTCCCGTGTCCGCGTGGAGGGGCTGACGGCCGGGACGGCGTCCCGTTGTGTGATCAGTGGACTATCAGCTGCTTGGGGTTGTTGGGTGTTGCTCGTTCGGAAGCAGCATGGTTGCGCTTCCCTGACGGCAGACCCATGGGTCACATGTAATGGCGGCAGCGCAGACGGGCTGTACCGGTCGCAACCCTGCGAGCCTGCGATCCAGCGGCGCCCTTCCTTGCTTTCTGTTCCGAGCACGGACCGACGCGTGGGTTGCGAAATGGGCGGGTTACGGCTTCTGTACTGAACCACTGATGTTGCTCCGTGGGCGGCGGTTGGCACCCGTCTGACAAAGAAGATGCGGTTCGTCGGTTGGTTGGTTGATTGTTTGTTTGTTGGTCGGTCGGTTCACAGGAGGCGGACATGGAGATGGACGAGGAGGAGCGGGCGATGGTGGCGGAGGCGGCGGAGCAGGAGCGCCGCGCCGCCGCGGCCGCCAACGGCGGCGCGGAGGGCGCCGAAGGCGCCGCCGCCGCAGCGGCGGCCGCCGGCGGCGCCAACGCTGCGCCGGAGCCTGCCTCAGAGGACGCCGATGCGGGCATGGACATGGACCAGGATATGGAGGAGGAGGAGGAAGAGGCGCCCCGGAAGGTGGTCAAGAACTACTCGCGCCAGGCGGTTAAGACGCACGCGGGCAGGTCGTACGACCCGACCAAGTTTGTGGTGTCGCCCATTACCGGCGAGCTGATCCCCATCGAGGAGATGGCGGAGCACATGCGCATCTCGCTCATCGACCCGCGGTGGAAGGAACAGCGGGACGTCATGCTGTCCAAGATCAGGGAGACGACCAAGGTGCGACTGACTGGCCTGGCTGGCCTGGGTCGGGATCGGGATCAGGGCTCGGGTTGGGCTCGGGTTGGTCTGGGCTGGTGCCAGGCGTTTGGGAGAGAGAGTATCCGACCTTCCTCTCAATGGAGAAGAGGTGATGCCGGGTCTGGGGCTGTTGGGGGAGAAGTACTCCAGGGGCAGCAACGTCCGGCAACGGAATGGCGGGCAAGGGGAGGGGAATCGCATCGCGGGGGGAGTGTCGAAGTTGGTCTCTGGGCTCGGGGAGCATGGAGGAGGTGGCCTTTTCTGTTTCTGGATGCTCTGAGTGGCCCACGCCTGCGTGAATGGCGCCTCACGAGGTGGGAGCCCCACACCCACACCCACATCCACGCCCTTCCTCGTCCTCGTCCTTTTCCTCTTGTTTCCCTCTCAGGCCGGGGACGACGAGATCACCCGCAACCTGGTGGGCCTGGCGACGTCCCGTCCGGATATCTTCGGATCCACCGAGGAGGAGCTGCAGCAGGTAAGGCCGGGGACCTGCGGCACGCGCTTCGTCGTGCAACCATGCGATCGTTGCTGTCGGCACGTTTTTCCGGGACGGCGGCATCCTGGAAGCTCAGAGGAAAGCTACCGATGGAGAGCATTGGGATTCTGGTGGAGCGCTTTAGCGGTGTTGAGCGGTCTTCGATGTCGTTGTTAGTGTTGTCTGCGGTTGGAAGCGGTATCCTCAATATGGGTGCGGTATTCACAGAGTGCTGTGACTGGGTGGGGAAGGAGGAGTCGTGCACCCACAGAAACGGCTCGTGCGCGCCGGCGGCGGCGCCCTCCTCCACTTGTCTACGCAGAGCTCCGCCTCTGCACACTCGGTCCTCCGCTCTCAGCGAGTGCAGCTCTCGTCTTGGTTTAGCGCCTCATGTCCTGCCTAGGGCTTCCCTCATTGTGCTCGGGACCTAAATTCGAACGCTTCGGCTCCTCGGCCCCTCCTCCTCCTGCTCTCCTCCCCCAGGCGGTGCGCGAGGAGATCAAGGACAAGATGATGTCTGGCGTGGGGCGGCCGGTGGCCTGGGACGGCGCCACACAGGGCGGCGAGGCGCTCCAGAACCAGATCCGGGCCATCGCGGACAGCCGGGCGGACAACGCGGAGCGGACCGGTGCAGGTGGCGCCGGCGCCGGTGGCGGCGCTGGCGCGTCTTCCATCCCGCAGGCGGTGCAACTCGGCCCGGCGGCGCGGCCCGGCGGCGGCGCGCCTGGGCAGATGCCGCCCCCGCCGCCGCCTCTGGGTGGCGGCATGCAGCGGCCGCCCATGATGGGTGGACCCATGGGGATGGGCATGGGGATGGGCATGGGCGGGCCGATGGGAGGCCCCATGGGTGGCATGATGCGACCACCCATGGGTGGCATGATGGGCGGGCCGATGGGGATGGGCCCCATGGGAATGGGCGGGCCGATGGGCATGCGGCCGCCAGGCATGGGGATGGGCATGGGGATGGGAATGGGAATGGGCGGGCCGATGGGCATGGGCGGACATATGGGCATGGGTGGACACATGGGCATGGGCGGGCCAATGGGCGGCATGCAGCGGCCGCCGGGCATGCAAGGCGGCGGTGGCGGCGGCGGCGGCCCCGGCGGGCCACCGCCGCCACCGCCGCCGCCTCCTTCCTCGTCGGCGGCCCCGCCGCTGCCGCGCGAGGCGCCGCCGCTGCCAGCCGACGACCAGCCCGACGCCAAGCGCGCCCGTGTGGGCGGCGACTTCGTGCTGCAGGCGGAGGAGGAGTTCCTGGCTCGCTTCCCGGGCCCCAGCCGCGTCAAGGTGCTGTGCCCGGAGGTGGAGGGCAGCGAGAAGCTGATTGGGCAGATGCTGGAGGTGGAGGTGGCGTCGCTGAGCGACAGCGTGAGCGAGTTCAAGGGCCGCCTGGCAGCTGTGCTGGACCTGCCCACCAACAAGCAGAAGCTGGCGCGGGAGGGCGTGGGCTTCATGCGCGACGAGCTGTCGCTGGCGCACTACAACGTGTCACCGGACGTGGTGCTCAACCTGGGTCTCAAGGAGCGCGGAGGCGCGCGCAAGAAGTAGCAGGAGCGGGAGGAGGGAAAAGAGAAGACCGCGGGAGGAGGAGCAGGAGCAGGGGCGTGTTGGGAGGGTGTGTTGGGGCGAGGGAGGGTCCAAGTGGGCGTGAGGAGGAGCGTCCTGGTTGTGTGGTCTCGGACGGAGGGAGGGAGCGGGGCGGGAGGGCGCGAGGCTATCCAAGAGGACAGGCCTACGGTAGCTGGTATGGGGGCCACTGGCCAGACATGGCCGCCGAGCGCGGTGGTGAGCGCGGCCGATGACCCTGCATCTGGACGGAAGTGAGCCTATTGCGGTACGTGCACCGACTCAGCCGCCCAAGCTGTCGACTGCGCTCGCATACGGGTAGACCGGCGTAACCAAGAGCTGCGGCGCGCTGGTTAAAACTGGTTCATTGGAAGCGGCACTCGGTCGTCGAGGGCTGCCAAGTTGAGGGTTGGGGTGCTGGGACAAGGAGCGGCGAAGACCGACCAAGCGGTGCCGTTTCCAGATGCGTTGTCGCGATCGGCCAGCCATGCGGGACGGCGGAGGAGGGGCGCAGGCATGGCCATAGCGGCTGTTGGGAGGCGCATGACCGGATAAAGGCCCGCCAGTGGACACTGGAACTCATGCACACACATAGGAAGTCGCGTAAAGAGACGCACGAATAGAGGCAGATTGCGGCATACCAAGAGGGCTCGGCGACGCGTTGGGGCACAGGTCGGGTCCACAGGCCGCCCGCGCAACGCGGTGGGAAGGCGGCCGAGCGCTGCCGGGGCACTCCACGCTGTTGGTGCGCGCGTCATATTGGATCAGGGCGTGGTTCTGGATTGTCGTCACGTTTCGGGAGGAAATAGAGGACCCGTGTACAGGTACCTGTCATGTCTGAAAGCGCGGGTGGCGCAACCGTAGCGAAAGACCACATCAGCAAATGATGCTCACTTCTGAGTTACCGTACAAGGGTGGTCACGTTTTGCAGCATTTAAGCAACGAGCCCCCGTCCGGCACAAAATTGACATACCGCCACCCAACCACCCCATGATACGGCAACCTGCATATTCACACGGACAGCTGAACTGCCAGCTGACAACTTGCAATGTCGTGCATCGGGTGAGAGGTGCACGACATTGCAAGTCGAGAGGTGGTATTTGGGCGCGTTCTGGGGGCGACAGCGCCTGGTCCCGCCGTTACCCCCAAGGGCCGTGATCAGTTTTTCGCTGTGGCGCTCAGAACATGTGGACATGGCAACATGCAACTTCTTCGCGTCACTGTTCATGCCTGGCAAGGCGACAACAAGACGTAACCACCAGCCATCGGAAGAGTTCGGCGGATAACCACTGAGCCTTCCTAGCTGCACGACAATCGCTAATGGATTCAATGTCGATACCAACATGTTCGCTGCAGGTTCTTAACCAAAGAGTTTGGTCTCCCTGTCCTTAGTCAGAATTTCCAAACTGAAGAGCCGCATTTCGCACTGACAATTGGGAATGTCCTCAACAAACTGTATATCTGAGAGACACTGTTACGCATGTAGGTGAGAATGCAATGGTAGGGTATGTTGTCGTGCATCGCACGACATCGCACGTCCCTACTCCCTACTACAAGCCCCAACCCGCCAACTCATAAGACAGCAGGGCTGCACCATTACTGCATTGACATACTGCGCTTCGCATCAAACTCTTTGCAATACTTCAAGCGATAAAAATGGCCCTCGCTCAGAAGACCGTTATCAGCACGCCGGCCAAGTCGCACAGCGCCCTGGTCGCCCCGGCTGTGCGCGCGCAGCCCGTCGCTCGCCGCGTCCGCAGTGCTCGTGCTCAGGCCAGCAACGCCCTGACGGTTGCTCAGACGAAGGCTATTGCGCAAACCAATGGCTCGCCGGTTGCTGTGCCTGCTCCGATGGAGGAGGTCGACCTCGCCAAGCACATGCAGGACCGCCACGCCCACGTCCTGCGGTAAGGATTGTGGCGCATCCACGTATCACATCTTACAACATGGACAATTGTAATGATATGGGTATGTGGGACACAGGTACTTCCCGACTGCTCTGGGCGTCGACGACTTCATGGCTCGCGTTGAGGTACGCACGCATTCTGCGTCCCACTTCTGTTGAGATCATGACGTAACCATGAGCGGTTATGATTTCTGCAGATTGCCCTGGCTGGCTTCGGCTTCACTGGCGACAACACGATTGGTGAGTTGGAAGGCCGTGGTAGGGTGGCGAATTCTTGAGCACGGGATCACAAGACCCCCGCCTATCAGTTGTTACATAGTACCTGTATTTCAACAAAGGAGCAGCATGGCGTCAATAGATCCACCTATCTCAACCCAGTCAACCGCCATCTAACCGTGCGCCCTCTCCGCGGCGTTTTCCCGCTTCCCTGCTGTCCTCTCCTCGCAGCCATGACCAACCTGTGCCGTGATGAGGTGACCCAGGTGGTGAAGGATAAGATTGAGGCGTGCTTCGGCTCCTCGTTCAACACGAACGGCCTGGGCGCCGTCCTGACCTGCGGTGTGACCGGCATGAAGGCCGGCCTCAGCCACTCCCCCGTCTGCGCGGTGCGTCCTGCGGGGAGAGGGGGCACAAGCGATGTATCGAGCAGAGACGGATTGGGCATATGGCGGCTTCATGCCTATTGGAAAGCCGGGGCAAAGGAGGGGGGCGCTGGCTGGCAAGAGAAGCTGACACATAGAAGCAGCTTTCGGTGCTCACTGTTGCCTCATCCGCGCAATGACAGATAATGGTAGATACATTTGGCTATGTGCACTAGGCTATACCACAGCTCGTGAGGCCATGGCTCATGGTGCAGGCCGGCAGGGCCTCGTCAGTGCGCGCAACCTGCCCCTTCCCGACCCCACAACATCTCCCTGGAACCCCTATTCGAATACAGGGCGGCCGCGAGCGCTACGTGTTCTTCGCCTTCCCCCACATTGCCATCAACAGCGAGGGCGAGATGGGCGCCATCAGCCGCCCCGGCCGCCCCAAGAAGTCCTGCGCCTGCGGTGCCCTGCAGAAGGTAAGCCGCGGGGCGGTGGAGAGGGTCACGTCGGTCCCACTTTCACGCACCCTCCAGCAGCACTCGCCGCATGGCTCGGAGTGATGAGCAAGGGTTACGCACAAACAGATACAAACAGTTTCCCGAGGACAGCAGTGGTGCCTGGACCGGACCGAACGTGACTTCAAGGGTTACTGCGTACTCTGGGGGCGCCACTCCCGGCCGCATGAGGTTCACGCGGCTACACGCGGCTCATCCCTTTCTCCCGCACCCCCGCCCGCTCCTGTCCCCCAGTGTCTGATTGAGCTCAAGGCTGAGGGCGTGGAGGCGGCTGTCCGCTCCCCCGGTCTGCACGACCCGCTGGAGCCCGAGTACTCTATCCTGAAGCAGCGCCTGGCTCGCCGCATCCGTTACGAGAAGACGGATGTGTCCGTGCTGGATCTGCCCTCGCTCACCCAGGTGCGGGTGCGGGTGCGGGTGGGGGGGCGGGTGCGCTTGGCTGGAATGAGCTTGGATTAAGTCAGTCTGAGGTCGGGACGGGGCTTACGTGATCCAGGGTTGGGCCATGAGGTTCGGGCCTGTAGGCATGAGGGAGGGCCATGAGGGTCGGGGTCAAACACGTGCGGGTAACTGACAACGGACGGTGGGTGACGCGCCTTAAGCTGGTCCCTCCGTAACCTGTCCTTATCACCTCCAGATTGCCGAGCGCACCATCTCTGACGACCTGGAGTACCTGATTGAGAAGGCGGTCAACCCCGCCATGGCGGACTACGCGGTCATCACGGGAACCGAGATCCACAACTGGGCCGCGGATCTGGAGGACGGCGGCGAGCCGTCGATGGAGTTCGTGGCGCCCACCAAGGCCTACGTGGTGGTCAACGGCGTGAAGACGCACCTGGACCTGATGATGGTGCCGGTGAGTGGCGCGCGGAGAGGGTGAAAGGTAGTGAGTGGCCGGGGGAAGGTGGCAGCAGCTGGAGACATACACCACCTACACGAGAAGACATTTGAGCAGCAGATTTGGACAGGGCAAGACAGTGGGACCGGCAGGGATGGGAACCTAAGGGAGTGGGATTTGGCGCGACGTTAACGTGGTCTGTTGCCGCGCCTGTGAACGTCGTCTGCCGTCTGCTAATGTCGTCTGTGGCCGAGGCTTTCCGCCACTGCCTGCCCTCGCGCCGGCCCCACATGCTGGTGCTTACAGAAGGCCTGCTCATGCATCATCTCATGACCACAGCCTCACCACACCCACTAAGATCTTTCCCTCTCATCCCCGGAACCTCTCTCTCCCGCGCAGCCGATGTCCTTCCGTCAGCTGCAGCTGATGGCCGCCCGGTCGCTGATGGAGGTGCCGCCGGGCGACATCGCCGCCGGCCTGCGCGGCAGTGTGCTGCAGGAGATCCCCTACGCCTACCTGGAGAAGCGCATGGGCGGCGCTGCCACCGAGGGCGCCGTCGGCCGCGCCGCCAACCCGGTCAACCTGCAGATCGCCGCCGAGTGGCCGTCGTGGCAGAGCCGCATCCGTCGCGACAACAACGCCGCGCCGTACACGCTGCACCAGCTGGAGCGCGACATGTACGCACCCACCATGGACTCGCCCGAGCTGGCCAACCTCAACTAAATTAACTGACAGTTGGTTAATTTGTGTGAATGCATGTTGAGAGAGGCACTACGCCGGGTGGTGTGCGTCTGTGTGGTTCGCGCGACCTCCGCTGGGCCACGTCTGCTGCTGCGGCACGTGGGGGGGGGGGCTGAGCTCGTGCCGCTGCGACTGCTCGCGTGCTCGTCCCACAACACGGTCAGCGTTCCTCGCTGAAGAACGGTACGGATTGGATCTCGACGACGGGGGGTGTTGACGCCCAGCTGTGCTGCCAAAAGTGTATGCTGGGACGGCCACCGTCAGGAGTGATGGCCGCAGGCATGGTGGGTTGCTGTGCGCCGAGGCCGCGTTGCCGCAGGAAGGAGGCGTGTGTGCGTGTGTTTTGGGTTGTCAGGGTGCATATCGCAGGTTGCTGTTACTACTTGAGTTGTTTTGAGAGGCGTTCAGTCGAGCAATGGAGTGCTGAGGGTTATCGGCGGCTCTTGTTGTGAAGGGTTGACGCGCTCGAAGGCAGCGGGGGATGCGAGCGGCGGGACGGGCCGTGTCGTTCCAAACCTTCCCGACTGTCCCGTCGCGAGTGTTTTTTGCCCCTCGTTTCGCCTGCTGCTGACGCAAGCCGAGTCCGAAACGACTAGGCTCCTTACATCCGCACTGAACTTCCCCCGTGCCCGTACGTGCCAGCATGTGCCATGCCAGCTCGAGCTCTTCATGTGCGTCGCGCATGTGTGCCAAGGAGCGGTGAATTGTTGTGTTCGGCTCTCAACTCGCGGATAAGATAGAGAAAGTAGGCAGGCGGGGTGCGAGCCCGAGGGCGGTCGTATGCACGGGGAGTCTTGACTCTGACCTTGACAAGGTTGACATATTTGATTTGCGTAGGGCCATTCGACATCGTTTTTCGATGCGCTCATCTGGTGCGCTGAGCGATGTTGTTGCTAGGTTAGCGACCTCAGGTCGGCTCTCGTGGGTTCGTTCGTAAAGACTTTTACAAAGCGTCCTGTATTTAAATCGTGGTGATGATGATGAGAGGCGTTGGTGTTGGAGTGGTGATTTTGTGCAGGACCGATTTTGTACCCCTCGGTCCAATGCATCCGCCACCACTGGCAAAGGAACATATACTTGCACGATCGGATTGGGTAGGTTCAATCTGGTCTGCCACTGTAAGTCGAAGAGCTTGCGACCTTTCTGTCTATCTTGTAAGGCAAACATGATCAACGGCAAATCGGTGCAGTCTCAAGGGCTAAACTGCCCTTACCACTTCCAAAGCAGTACACGGCGCGATGGCTCTCATCTTTCGACGGTCGGAAATGGACTGATTTAACCACATGAACCAAGTTCGACAGGACCTTCGGCATGCACAACGACCCATGGGTCGGCCTCTACAGCTGAACCCTGCTCCACTTGCACGCCTTATGCGATGCCTGTTCCCACTGCCGCGATGTAGCCGTTACATTAGTTGCATGCAGAGCAAAGCCGTCTGTTACAGTACCTCCCTACAGACCACCGGTGCGCACCACCACACCTGCAGCCCGTCGCCCGCCGCAATCATTCCCCCGCGGTGAATGCCGGCAGCCCCCGGGCAGAAACCCGAAGGCCCACATCGCATCACATCACACCCCGCTAACTACGTGTCATCATCCCGAAAGATCATCGCTCCTCACACACCGCCGTCATCACTCCCCCTCCTCCTCCTCCTCCACCTCCGCCGTCGTCATGACTCCGACCCCCCTGCCACCGCCTATTGCTGCTGCTGCTGCTGGCCCGTCAGCCGTTGTTGTTGTTGCTGCTGCTGCTGCCCCGCCTGCCGCTCTCTCCCAAGCTCCAGAAGCTTCTGAGTGCTGCCGGTCAGTCGGATCTGAAGCCGGGAGGGCGGGGGGCCGGGGAAGGGGGAAGGCGGGCGGGCGGACGGACGGGTGAGCGTGGCGAGGGCGGCGAGGGGAACGGTGCGCTTTGGGTCTGGGAAGGAAGGGCTTGAATCGGCTGCCAGGGGTGGTGAGGACTGGAACCCATTCCGCACGTCGCGGTTGGGTTCTTGGGAGAGGCCGCAGTGCCCGACAGTGGCCGGTAGCGGCTCAGCTCGCCCGGCAGACCCCACCCGGAGGTAGATCCCACAGTGCGGGAGCGGGTGCGGGTGCGGGAGAACGAGACAGAGGGGAACAGCTGCACAGCGCATCACACAGTGGGACCAACGCGCCAACTGCGGAGATCGCCGCCCACACGGGCGAGGCGGGCGGGCGGTGGGGCTCTCCGACGGAGAAGCGGTCAACCGATGGTTTATCGCATTACCGTGCCCGCTGCCAGTGCTCCGGTATGCCGTACTCGAGCGGCAAAGTACGAATTGCCGTACCTGGCGCTGCTGCATGGCGGCCGCGTAGTACTCTGCCTTGTCCATCGCGCCCAGGTTGACTGCCGTACGGATGACGATGTACGCCGTGACGTGGTCGTACGGCACTCCACCCAGCGGCATGGAGGCCAGGACCTACAGAAGGGGCAGCAGCAGGGACGGCAGCAACAGCAACAGGTAGAGGAGAGGCTCAGCAGCAGCGGCAGCAGGAGCGATCCAGCAGCAGCAGCAGCAGCAGCAACAAAAACCAAAAAAAGGTACCAACGATCCAGACAGGCAGGGCAGGGCAGCAGCAGGGGCAGGCGGGCAGATGCAGTGGTCTTTGTACCTCCCTCCCGTGTACCCCCCACCCGCCGGGTCGCCGCCCACGGTACCTCCTCTATCTTTGCCAGCTCCCCCTGTTGGCCCCACTGCTTGAGCAGCTCGTGCAGCCGGGTGCGGCTCAGCAGCAGACCCAGCTCGGCCGCCCGCCGCAGCGCCTCCACCAACACATCGGGAGCATCAGCGGTGCGGATCATCTGACACCGGGAGAGGGAGGGAGAGAGGGAGAGAGAGAGGGAGGGAGAGAAGGAGGGGGAGGGAGAGAGAAGGGAAGAGAGAGAATGTGGGAGAGAGAGACGGAGTGGGAGAGAGAGAAAGAGGGGGAGAGAGAGGGGGTATTGAAGGAGTCAGAACCCGGGCATACGAACACGCACGAGCATACGCACGAGCACACGCACAGGTCCCTGAGGCAAGGCTGCCAAACTCACGTGCACGAAGGCCACCGCCAGTCGCTCGCCGTACGGCTTGTAGTAACCTTGCCGTACAAGTGACGCCCGTACCGCCGCAAATGCATTGAGCACGATTCGCGCCTCCTGCGGGTTGTTGGCCAACTTGCAGATCATGAACAGGGCGTCCTGGCCTGCAAGTCGTTACGTGGCAGTTGGCGGTTGATCGTGTCAGTTGTAGGACTGTCAGTTACAGCGCCTGTCGCCGTGTATGCTGCGGCCTCGTCGTGCCCCAGCTGGCCGCTGTCCGCTCACCGCTGGTTTCAGCCACCGCCCACCAGGCCCACCCACCACCCACCAGAGCGCACATGCGGGGCTCGGGCCCTTCCCTTCCCTTCCCTTCCCCGTGTGTGTATACCTTAACTGCTGTGTGTAACTGCTGTGTCTATATAAGAGAGAAGCAAAGAGTGAGGCCCCTCCCTTCCCCTTCCCCTCCCTGGACTGACCGCATGTGTTGGCCTCACACTTCCTGATGATGTCTTCGTACAAGCTGGCAGCGGTGTACTCCGGTTTCGCAAACCAGCCTAGATGCGGGGTAGGGGTGGGGTGGATGGATTTAATTGAGTTCAATTGGTTGGCCTGGAGAGTTTGCCCGGCGCGGCGGATTGGGGAAGGGAGGGCCGCGGCAGGGCGGGGGGGGCGGGGTGCGGGGCGGGGTGGGTGTTGAAGGACAGTCGAGGGACATCCTGAGGGGGTGAAGAGAGGGGTGAGGAGGGGGTGAGGGGTGAGGGGGTGAACCCCCCCATCCCGACCCTCAGGCGGAGCCACAAAGCATGAACGCCTGAAAGGCAGCACCCCTCCTTACCGCCGGGGGAAGGGTACGATAGGCTGTGCCCCAAGACGTAACCCCCCTCCCTGGAGCCCCGGAAGACCCAACGGCGTTACCTTGGGGTAGTTCGCCCCAGTACGACTTCCTGTACGGCCGAGACCTGCAGACGGACGCCGAGCAACGGGAGGCGACCCCGGGCGGGGTCCTGTCGGGTAAAGTAAACGAATTGAACACAAAGAATTACGACAATGAAGCGGGTCCCCCGGATGCCTTCGCAAACGGCGCCATACCGACCCATGGTTCCTTCGGCGCCGGCTAGCCGGTCATGAAGACACGACATATTTAGGAACAGGAGCATGATATATTTCAGATAACTCCTAATTTGTACCTTTCCTACAACCCCAGCCCCTGCAAGCCTCTTGCCCGTGCTTGACGTTTAGGAAGGAACCACGGGTCGGTCGTCTCAGTTGCTGCTGGGAACGTGTGAGCTGTGCGTGCGACTATATCAACGCATGCATGCGCCCCTTGTTGCGAGAACGCGGCTCCGAAACCGTCCCAGGGTCACCGCGGGGGAGACGATTGAGACGTCGGCGCAAACGGTTCACGGCACCTGCTACAATTCGTGGCTGCGCTCCGTGCTGGCGCACGCAAGCCAACGTTTGCGGCGAAGTGCGCGGCTTAGTGATGGTGACATGGAGTGCGGCGTAAGGGAAAGGAGGGAGTGGGGAGTTGCGCGAATGGCACGCGCGCGCCGACCGTTGGGACAACGCGCCAGTCCCTCTCCGAAACCACAACCGAAACCGCTGACCAGGGCGCCGGCCCGGCCCACTTGCCTGGACCCCTTCCCGCGTCTTTCTCCGGCAGACAGCTCCTGTCGTGCAGCGGCGCTGGCCTGTCGCTGGAAGTCCCGGAACTGCGCAAACTGACCGCCGCTGACGGAGCCCTGACCATCGCCCGCGGCGCATGCTACGAGGCGCTCCGGCGCGCTGCATCTCCCACTCGTCGACGTGTCACCTGACGTCACGCGCCGGGGAAAGGATAATTGGGGCCCGCTGTGAAGAGAGTCGCAGGGCGCGACGGCGATGAAGCAGTTCCACACCTGGACAAGGCGAGCTCGGCAACTTTGGCTGGCATGTGCGGTGCAGCAGCGTGGATTTAACGCGGCATTTGCCTAATGTTCGTAGTTCGAATCGCCGATGCTCTTGGCACGCACTCCACGAACAGTGCCTGGCAGGTAGCATGGTACAACGCTATTGTTGGCAGTTTGGTTTGAGGCGTAACCTTAATATGTGACATTCAGAGGTTCTAATGATATTCTTGGGAGTTTTTGTCTTTGTCTACGTTGTTTCATGTTGATTGTTGCCGTGCTCCGAATCCCGCCATCAAGCGCCACGACTCTGTCGGAACAATTGCATGCAAGCTTAATCTTTAGCATTGTGAAGGTTGACTCATATACGGTCCAACAGGTATATACAAACCTTGCATAATTTCGTTCCGTGACTTATTCCACGTCTTCCACTGCAAGCCCTCTAGCAAATGTCCGAACCCTCACCGAAACGCCACAAAATAGATGACGGTGAAGCAGCGGCATTAAAGCCCAAGGCTGTGACATTCGCTCCCGCCAAGGCTCCTGCGGACGCAAATGGCGACCTGGAAACTGGTCCGCTGGCTGGCTCGGACTATGTCGTGGATGTGCTAGCTTCTGAGCTTGAGGAATGCCAGAAGGCCCTGGACAAGGTAAAAGCCGAAGGGGAAGAACGAGGCCACTCCAACCGGCTTCGGTGTGCGGAGAGAAACGGGAGATGCGATGCCGCTCGTCCGCAGGTCAACGACGAGGCCAGCGACCGCGTGCTGGCCGTGGAGCAGGAGTACAACAAGAAGCGCCGGCCAATCTATGCCGAGCGGGCGGAGATCATCAAGAAGGTGCCGCAGTTTTGGCAGCGGGTGCTGTCCTCCCACGTGACCCTCGCGGACCAGCTCTCGGACGATGACGCGGCCGTCTTGGAATACGTCACCGAGGTGGATGGGTGGATGAATGGCTGGGTGGCTGGCTGGGTGAACTGAAGCAGGAGCAGGGCCAGGGCCTGCACCCCGGGGGAGAGGGCAACGAATGTCACGGAGCCCGGGAGCTGTCGTAACCTCTTATGGGGTTTAAGACGCGTCGGGGTTTTGCCGTACGGCTGTCAGCCCAGAGGGCCTGATGGTCCGGTCCGTCCTGCATGCCAAGGGTAACTTGAAGCGGTTGGATTTGGGGAAACGGAGCTACGAAAGCTTGAAGACATGGGGGCGGCATGGCGGACTCCCTGGCCTGCGGCCAGCATCCCCAGGCGGGTCGTCCCCAGGCGGGGGCGGTCGTCGGGTCGGGTGTGTCCGGAGCGACCGCCTGGCGGGGCCTGTGGGGCCCAAGAACTCTTCCCGTTTCCCTCCCCCATCACAGTACTCACGTACTGAAGACACGCAGGAGCTGTAGCGCAGGAGCTATAGCCGGCTTGCCCGGGGGTGGTGGCCACCAATAGGCAACAGCCGAGCATCGTCCCTGCGGCTGCGGTCGTCGCCTGAGAGCAGCCACCGTGCTTCGCGCCACTGCCGGTGTCCCCTGGGGTTGCACCCCAGCCAGCCAGCCAGCCCCTACCCAGGCTGCCACCATGCGTGCGCGTGACACCACAGCGTGTGCCACCCACCATCGCGTCACGCCCCAACCTCCCTCCCCTTTTCCTCCCTTTGCTTTCCGCCTGCCTCCCTGGCCTCCCTGGCCTCCCGCTCTGCTGCTCTGCTCTGCTCTGCTGCTCTTGTTTAGGTGGACGTGGTCGACTTTGACGACATCAAGTCGGGCTTCCAGATCGTTCTGAGCTTCTCCCCGGACAACCCCTACTTCTCCAACCCCTCCCTCACCAAGGCCTTCCACTACGGGGACGACGGCAAGGTGACCATCGAGGCGCCCACCATCAACTGGAAAGAGGGACACGTGAGTGCAGTACAGTGTACGACAATGGGAGGGAAGGAGAGAGGGAGGGCTGGAGGAGGCGGAGGCGGAACGGGGCTCGGCAGGCAACCGGCTGCGGTGAGGGGGAAGGGAGGGAGGAAGGCAAGGGAGGGATGGGGAGGGAGGGAGTCGCTCTCATTCGCTGCGGCTCGTGGTATGTTGGACCCTCAGCGGCATTGCCGAATGCGCCAAGGTGCACTTGCATCCCCTCACCGCCCCCGGTGGGTGTGACCCTCTCCTGCGCGCAGGCCCCGGCGCTTCCCACCCTCGACGGGCAGTACGGGCCGTCGTACATTGTAGGTTCCGGGGCTTGGGGGCGGGGGGCTATGGGCGTGAGGCGTGGTGCCGGTGCGCGAGGGGGCGGAGCGGACGCGAGACAGAAGCGGGGGGCTGGAAGTCGTCGGGATTGGGGGCATCGGGTTGCGCCGCTGGGGGCGAGTGCTGAGCGCCGCTGGGGGCGGAGGGCAGAGCGGTTGGTAGTGGTTGCCGTGTTTGGGAAGTTCTGGGGGCTATAGCCCAACCCGGCCCAACCCAGGGTTTTAAAACCCCAAGGGCCCCACGTGGGTTGCGGATGGCGCCACGTGCTGCGTCACCGGCCTCGGCGCGGGGTCTGCACCGCACCGCACCTCCTCGGGCTTCGCGGTGTTCGCTGCAGGGCAGTGGCGGTACCCACACGCCAGCGCCGTGCAGCGTTTCGGAGCAGCGACGGCCCCCTGATGGCGTCATTTGGACAAACTGTTTTATATCGAAATCCCCAGCCCCGTTATCCCTGATGGGGTTCTACCATCATTACTAGTTACGGCACAGTTATTGCACGCTGTTAACGGGTCGGGCAGCAGCGGGGCTGACGCAATGCTTATTGTCGCCGCCGGTCCCCCCCCCTGCTGGGTCCTCCCCGCGCAGTTCTTCACCTGGATGGCCACGAACGAGCCCATTGGGGCAGGCACGCCCGATGAGGTACGACAAGTACGGCAAGTACGGGGGCTGTGGGCCCACTTTGCGTCGCGGTGTAGTAAGAGTGTGAGGATTCAACGGGCGAGTGAGGGGCCGACCTGTAGGGTCCGACCTGTTAGGGTTTCAGTTCCGTGCAATCTCCCCAGCCGGTGGGGGGGGGCACCGGCTTTCCTGGTTTTGTCGATGTCGAGGGGGCGCTGGAACAACGGTTCGCGCAGCCGCAGCGCGTCCTGACGAGTCGTTTCCCAACCGCCAACCGCCAATGCTTGAACAGATCGCCGAGATCCTCAAGGACGAGATCTGGCCCAACCCAGTCAAGTACTACTATGCGCCGGCGCTCGGGCAGCGGGAGTACGAAGGTACGGCCATACAGGGATACGGCGATGCATCCATCCGTCATTTTGTGCTGAACCAAACCAAACCTGTGCGGGGTTGTGCCGACCACCACCTTGCACGCCACCACTCCCACCACCTGCAATCGTTTTGCTGCTGCTGCCGCTGCCCGCCGCCACCGCCACGGCTGCCGCTGCCCCCTTCCTCCACCGCCTCCTCCTCCTGCCGCCCGGTGCGACTTGTGCGTGCAGACATGGAGGACGAGGACGCTGTGCTGGAGGAGGAGGAGTTCGAGGGCGTGCTGGTGCAGGGAGACGAGGGCGAGGAGGGCGAGGGGGAGGAGGAGCTGATATACGACGAGGGGGAGGGCGAGCTGGACGCGGCCGGGGGGCCGGGCGAGGGCGAGGAGGGGCTCGGGCCCGAGGAGGACGAGGAGGGGGAGGGGGACGACGGCGCTGCGGGAGCGGCAGACGCGTGAGAGGTGCTTCCATGGCGCTACCATGGCTTTGATGTACTAAGGGGATACTGATACGGGAGGGAGAAGGATGCAGGGTGGTGTGCGGGGTGGTTGTGTGGTGTGGTGGTCCGGGGAGCTGGGTAGCGGTGCAGCTCTTGTGTTGTGTTGTGCTGTAAAGATACTGCGGTCGTTGAGGGACACAGCAGCAGCGGGGCAGAGGCGGCAGGGGGGAGGCGGCCGCGTAAGGATGCATCGTGGAGGGGACGTGGGACGTAACAGGCGTATGCGGGAGGCCCGGGTGTCGCATCACAACAGCAGCAGCTGGTGCATCCGCCCGGCCGCGGCCGCGATGCGGAAGCCATTACACCAGTACAGCACTGCAGGGAGGTGCCCAACGAGGGCTACCTCGGCGTTCTCAGGACCCTGCACCCCTGCGTGAGGAGCAGCGGCTGCCGCATAGCCGCGACTCTGGGGGGTGTTTACAGCATGTCGTACAGACAGACAGACTCGGATCGCGTGTGGGCAGGTGGCGGCAGGGAGGGCTGCAGGGGACGCTGACGCATCGCACCTTAGCTCCGGGAGGAGGTTGGCGCTTGGAGGACTTTGCGGGAGTTCCGCGGCCTTTATAAAGGGCGGACTCAAACCTGGGCTTGTGTCGATGGCACATGCACGTGCACATGGGGGGAGGGGGGAGTGACGCAAAGACGACCACTGGGTGGCGGTTGGGTTGGGAGTTTCTCGTCGGTTGGATTGCGGTTTTCTCTGTGGAGTCGAGGTCGGGCGATCGGGCGTCCGCCGGCAGTGGGCCCCCTCCGAGTCGAGGTGGGAAGGCGGTCTCCACAATCGGGTTGAGGTGAGGGGCCGACGGGGTCGCCGACGGGCGCAGCAGAATGAAACGCTCAACGGCGGTCACGCCGCTGTGTATGTGTGTATGTATGTGTCGGGGCGTTCGTGTACCGCCCCAGCCAAGTACGGTGTTGCGCGTACCGTACCTGCTGTAGGTTCCTGCGGTCGAGGCCTGGCCCGGGCCGCCGGATGCAGGCGGTCTCCTGACTGGATGCTGCCGACCTGGTGCCCAAGGCCCCTCAAGCCTGAACACACGCTGTGGCGCAGTGGCGATTACGGTGGTTGCGTGGAACGAGTTGCGTTCGTGGCCTCTCCTCTCCTCTCATGTCCTCAGAGTCTGATGAGCCAGCTTGGGGGCCCGTGGGGGTGGGGGCAGCGGGGCACACGGGGGGTGGGGGGCACCGGCTGCTGCTGCTGCTGCGGCGGCGGCGGCTGCTCTTTCCGCCTTGCGAGGAGATCTCGGGAGCGGCGAGCGACGTGCTCACGCACGTTCATCGTTGTCGAGTCTTCCGACTGGCCTTCTGCCTTCGGCACAGCGTGTTTGACAAACTCAGCTCGCATGTTGCTTACGCGGCCTTAGAATGCGGGTTACAGGTACGCGGCCTTGGCTGCGTTGTCGCCGCTGCAGGTTGCATCCGCATGGCCACACAGGGAGGAGGTGCCGACAAGCCGCGGCTGGGTCCCAGGGTCTGTGAGGTGGCGGCTGTGCGACCGCATCCACATGTGAACGCGTGCCGGGCGCCGAGGGCGGTATGAGGAGGTGCCGGCCCCCGCCCGGTGGCGCCCGGGGAAGCGCACTGCCGCCACTACTACTCCTGCTTCCAACCAGATACCCTACCGCATTCAGTCTTAGGGTCTACACCTTGTCCGGCAGGGCGCCCGGACTGCCGCACAAGTGGATCCACACGGCGGCAGACGGATGTGTACAGCTCCCATGTCGTACACATCTACGACACCCAGGCGTTACCGGTACGCTTCCCGGGTGCTGCTGCTGCTGTTGTTGGTGTTGTTGTTACAGTGGGCCTCAAGGGCAATCTCGGGGTGGCGTGGGGGTTGTGCGGATCCCATGTGTGTGTGTGTGTTACATGGTTGGGGGTGCGTGCCCCTCTCATGAACAAAAAACACATACGAGCCGAGGGCCCAAGGGAACTAAAACGCCTAAAAGCACGACAGTAGAAAAACCGCCTATGCAGGAGAAGGAGATACTAGCGACCAAAGGGGACCAGGTAGGTCTCCCAACAACTCAATGCCAGCTGCGCGCGCACACACACGCAGTCACTGAGACACACCCCCAAGCGACCAGATCTAACGATTGCCGCGGCATAATGCCAACCCAGGTCTTGTTCAGCCTAGCTCATTAACTTCTAGAACAGCTGATCGCCGATAACGCCAACAGCAGCATGTACCGTACATATGTGCTCAGCTGTACATCTGTACAAACCGAACAACACGAAGTTGCCCAACGAGGCCGGCAGCAGCTGAGCGCCCACGGGCCAGCATCAGGGCAGGAGGACGAGGAGGAGGAAGAACCCACCCCCACCGCCATGGAGGCGGCCCACCCCAACTAGATGCCAATCAGGGGGACGGGAAGAAACCAGCAGCGGAACGCTGTGCACGGCCACCCACTCCGGATCGCCACGCACAACATGCATGGGCTGCTGGCGTCGCATGGGAACCGTCTGCAGGCAGCAGTACGGCAGTGGGCAGAGCTGCGTCTGGATGTGGTGTGCCTACAGGAGACCCACCATACCAACATCCAGCACCAGTGCCTCTTTGAGCGGGACCTACGCCATGCAGCGATGCAGGCGCACACCCAAGGTTGGCGTGTAGCGGCGTACTCGTGGTCTGGCTCGACCCACACGGCGGGGGTCCTCACCCTCGTTCGGCAAGGGCTCGCGGCAGCCCTGGAGCCGCCACCGGCCGCAACCCTCCTAGCATGCGCGCGGGGCCGGTTCACCGAGTGTGTGCTCCGTTGGGGGGGCCACCGCCTGCATATCTGCAACATCTACCTTCCCACGGGCTCCACCGCAGTGCCAGCGGATACACGACGCCTTTTGTTCAGCAACATTCTCGCTGCCACAGCGACGCGTGTTGCAGCCGCAGACAACGACACCACCCTCATCTGGGCGGGCGACTTTAACTTCGTGGAGGACCCGGAGCTGGACTCGTCAGCGGGCCCAGGGGGCCGTCGAGGGGACGGGCCGATAGCGGACATGAGACGGCAGGCGGGCCCCATCATGGTTGACACCCACCGACACCTCCACCCCCAGCGCCGCGACTTCACCCACCTGTACCGCGCGCCCATCCCGGGGGGCTCCCGCCTCGACCGCATCTACATCAACCAACCCATGCTGCCGTACATATGCCACACCGCCATCACCTTCCACACACCGTCAGACCACAGGATCGCGGTGCTGCACCTGCTGCCACGCCGGAGTGAGGAGCGGGGCCCAGGCATCCGGCGCACCCGCCTGGCCTTCACGGGGCACGAGGACCTCGCAGCCAGCATGGACGCCTGGATCCGCAGCCAGTGCGCGGAGGCGCCCTCTGCCGAGAACAATCCGGCAGGCCTGATCGCGTGGTGGCCGGGCTTCAAACGCCGCCTCGCCAGCCTGGCCCACCGGCTCAACAAAGCAGCACAGCAACGCAGGCAGCGGCCCGGCACCCGTGCCCGGGAGGCACTCACAGCGGTTCAGCTGGCCCAGCAGGCAGTTGATGCAGCGCCCACAGCACCCCAGCCGCTGCAGCAATTAGCAGAGGCACAGGCGGCCTTAGCCAGGGCACACCAAGAGGACGGCCGCAAGGCAGCGAAAGAAACACGCGCCCATTGGCTCCGGGCGGGTGAGCGGGCCGGCCCCGCCCTGACAGCATTCCTGCAAGCCCAGACGGCCGAGCAACAGCCCGCCCCAGTCGCGCTCCAAGCACGCACCGGTCGCATGGTCACCAATCCAGCACAACTGCCGCACGTCGTGGCGGATTTCTGGGCCGAGATCTGCCGGACACCCACTTTCGTCAGCCCCGATGCTCGACAGGCGGTGCTAGCACAGCTGTCTGCGGCCAACATCAGGCTCCCCACTGAGGCGGATGAGCAGCTGGGCTCCAAAACCATCACAGCAGCAGAGCTGCGAGTCGCGCTGGTCAAGAGCCAGCCCGGCAAGGCACCAGGATGGGACGGCATCCCAGCCGACCTGTACCGCAAGTTCTGGTCCGCCATTGGCCCCACCATGGCCGGCCTATTCACCGCCATTGGCATGACGGGGCAGGTGCCGGCCGGTTTCCTTGAGGGCGTTATCACGGTGCTCTACAAGAAGGGCGACCCCAAACAGCCCGGTAACTACCGCCCCATCACGCTGCTGTGCTCAGACTACCGTCTGCTCGCCAAGGTGCTGGCCAACCGCCTGGGCCCAGCCCTGGGAAGCGTCATCTCCCCCGAACAATCGGCCTTCCTCCCCAAACGACTCATCGGGGCCAGCGTGATGTTCCTGCGCCACCTATCCCACCTCCTCCGCAAGCAGAACCGCCGGGGCCTCCTGGCGTTCCTGGACTTCGCGAAGGCATACGACACGGTGGACCGTGGCTTCCTGCTGGCCGCAATGGAGACGATGGGGGCGGGCCCGCAGCTGTGCAGCTGGGTACAGCTGCTACTCAGCAACACGCAGGCACGAGCCATGGTCAACGGCTTCAAATCGAGGCTGGTCGTGATGGAGGCAGGTGTGCGGCAGGGGTGCCCCCTTGCGCCCCTGCTGTACCTCTTTGTCGCTCAGGCCCTGCTATGCTGGCTACAGAGCCGAGACGTGGGAGTCAGACTACTACCCAGTGCTCCAGACCGCATCACAGCCTGCCAGTTCGCGGACGACACCGAAGTGGCGCTCGAGAGCGAGGAGTCCGTGCCATCCTTCCTGGAGGCCATGGAGACCTTTGCCCGGGCATCAGGCCAACGCCTCAATCTGGATAAAGTAGAGCTTCTGAGGGTGGGCGCCGAGAACCCGCAGCAGCAACCACAACCGGCGGGCAGGCAACAGCCGCAGCCACCGCAGCAGCAACACCAGCCGCAGCAGGAAACCATTGGCGGGCTCAAAGTGGTCACAACCGCCACAGCCCTGAACTTGCCGGTGGACAACCGGCCCAGCCCCCCGCAGCCCGACTGGCCCAAGATGCTGGCGGGGGCCTACAAGCGGATGCAGCGGCTCTCCCGCTTCCCGCTGTCGGCCTTTGGCCGGGCCACCGCTGCGTCAGCCTACGGCCTGCAAACGGTCACCTGGCACATGGAGCACGGCGGGCCGCCCCCGGACAGCACGCTGAACCACATCGGGCGGCTGACGGCCCGCCTAGTCGACCGGCGACAGGGCCCAGAGGACCGGGGCCAGCGCCTCACCGGCATACCCAGCAGTCTCCTGGCCGGCCACCCATCGGCCGGGGGCTTTGGCCTGCTACCGCTCTCCCAACACATTCGCGCGCGCCACGCGGTCTGGGCCGTACGCTTCATGGCGCAGGCTATGCCGACGGCAGGAGATGGGGAAGGGGGTGTGGGAGCTGAGGCGGCCGCGGAGGCAGGCGGGGATGGTGGGGGGGCAGTGGCAGCCGGCAGTGAGGCCAGGGTCCTACACCCTTGGATCCGCACACTGTCCGCCTACCTGGAGCTCGTCCACCCCGCTTTCCAGCCGTGGGCCCTGACAACCGCCCGGGCCACGGGGCCCTGGCTCGGCGGCAGCGACCTGCCCGCCGACATCAGCCGGATCGTGGGGGCCCTGGGGCACCTGCCACCGCCGGAGGACATTGGCAGATCTCCGCTGGTGCCCGGCGACTGGTGCTGGGGGGCCGCGCTGTGGGGCAACCCGCTGCTGCCCAACGCCGCCAACGACGCAAACGTCGTGGCCGTCAGCCGTCGACCGGGCCTGGAAGCATACCATGCGGGGCTAACGTCATGCAGGAAACTGCGCACGGCAGGAGACCTGGTACGGGTATGGGTGACACTGGACGGCAGCCAAGCCACCACCCTCCAAGGAGCGGCCTGGCATGAGTGGGCCCGGGAGCACCTCGACCCAGCCGCGACCCCAGCCCAGCTGCAGGACAAGGAAACGGCCCGTGCAGCTCTGGGGGCCTTGCATAACGATATCAGCCCGGCCTGGCTGGAGGCAGCGGGTGTGGTGGAGACCAGGCTACAGCAGCAGCGGCGGCAGGCGGAGGCGGAAGGACTCCAGCAGCAACAGCAACCGCCGGCACCGCCACCGCCAGTTTGCGCGCAGGTGATGGCCATGATCGTCGGGCGACTGGGGTGGCGCCTTCCCGGGGGAACGGACGCAGTGCCGCTCCGCCGCCTGACGGTCAGCCAGGCGACACAACTACAGGACGGGCCGGCCAGCGAGCGGCGAGTGGCTTTGGTCACCGAGTTTGTGCGGGAGGCCCTGAGCACGCCGGAGAACCAGGCGCCTCCCCAACTCGCCGCCGAGCTCAGCCGTTTCCGGGCAACCCAGGCACGCCTGTGGTCCGGAGTGCGCTGGGAGAACGACAACAAGGAGACTATGTGGCGCCTAGCGGTGGACGGCGTACCCCTGCCTGGCAACACACACCTGGCCCGGGTGCCCATTGAGGCGTGCGGGTGCGGGGCCTATGGGGAGGCCGATGCCGGCCGACCCTGCTCCCCGCGACTGCACCACTTCTGGGAATGCCCGGTCGCGAGGGCCGTTCGGGAGCAGATCGACCGGCACCTGCCACCCCCCCAAGCAGCAGCGGGGGCCACCACCACCCGGCAGCAACTCTGGCTCGCCCAAGCGCCACCTGGGTGCGAGCAGGCCCCCTGGGACGTGATCGCCCTAGCGGCGCTGTCCGCCATGGAAGTCGGAAGGTGCTGCCTTCGAGCAGCAACCCGAAGGCAGGGGCGGGATGGGGCCGCAGCAGCGACGGGGCAGCAGCAGCAACAGCAGCAGCAACAGGTGCAGCCCCAGCCAGAGCAGCCCCAGCGACAGGGACCGCGCCAGCGGGCCATCACCGACTTCTTCGCCCGGGAGGGATGGGCAACACAGCAGGAGGGACCCGCGCTGAACGCCCCCGCGGGTGAATCACCGACGCAGGAAGCAGGGGCCGGAGAGGTGGCGGCGGGGGAAGCGGCGGCGGCAGCAGTAGGGGCAGCAGCGGCAGCAGCGCGGGGTGCAGCCGAAGCCTCGCCGCTGGACCGGGCGCGCGCCCGCGCGGTGACGGACTTCTGGGCGCGCTTGCGCTCGTTCGCGGCGCTGGAGACCCCCCGGCACGGCTGGGACAGAGTGGGGCCGCAGCACCCCATCCTAGCGGTCGTTGAGGAGCGAATGCGGTGCGCAGCCCCGGTGGAGATCACGGCCTAAGCAGCTGTGCTAGTGACGGGGCAGGGGCGTTGGTTGGAGGGGAGGAGGGAGCGGGCGGTGGGGGGGAGGAGGGTGGGGGGGATTGGAGGGCTGGGGGGGGAGCCTGGAGAGGGCGAGTGGAGCGAGGAGAGCAGGAAGGGCGGTGGGCAAGGGGAGGGCTGGGCGTGCGGGCAAGGGTTTCCTGGCCGAGGGTCTCGTGGGCTAGCAGGGAGGGGAAGGAGCAGGCCTGTGTGCTTTGTCTGGTGTGAGTGTGGGTGTGTACCCTCTTCCCGGGAGACGGGGCCCGTCGAGGAGTAAGGGGCGGTTTTGTGCTGTCTGGCGGCTGAGGAGTGCGGCGCGGGAGGCCTGCAGTTTTGGCGCTTTAGGGAGAGGGAGAGGTGGAGAGGGAGGGGTTGCAGAGGGAGGGTAGGTGGTGCTGGGCTCCGCAGGCGGCCAGGGACGGAGGGGCAGGTTTTCTCTGCGTGGTAGGCGAGGGCAGGCAGCGCCTATGAGCCGTGCCCCGTAGTGGGTTCCAGGGGGGCGCCGCGCCGGCTTGTCATCCCCCCCGCGGCCGTGGGTGTTTGTTTTGCCCCGCGCTGGGCAGTGTCGGGGAACCTGTAGCCCCCAGGAGGAGGCCGCCTGGCGGGCCAACGTGCGGTTGGGTGCTTTAGTGAGCGGTTCCTGCAGCAGCACCTTGGTTGTCGTGTTCGTTGTGGCAGTTGGGCTCCTTGCTGTGCTGGCTTTCGTGGGAGCCCTTGGTGAGGGGACTCAGCCCCTCGTTCTCGTGAGGGACCTTGTCTGGGGGCCTAGGTGGGCTTTCCCTTGCCTCGTTTTTTTTCTGGGCTGCGGTGGTGCCGCCCCGTTGTCGTGGGCCCCTGCCCCAGGGGTAGAGGGCGTTCAGAGGCACTCTTTGCGTAGAGCTCTAGAGCCCCGTGAGCGCGCGAGGAGGCTGGCCAGGTGGGGGGTGGTAGCTAGTCTTGGTAGGCGTTTTTGGTTGAGGTGTGTGACGCCTCTCGCGTGGCTCCCGCTAAGCGCGGCCCGCAGTCGTCTGCGCCGCTGAGTTGGTTGGCCAGGGGCCGTGGTGGGTGCCCCTGGCTGACGCGAGTGAGGGAGTGAGGCGCGCGCGGCGGAACAGACGGACGTAGCCGCGCGCCCGCCCCTGCGCTGTGTCTCGGCCCGGTCAGGGCCCCCGGTGCTCGTCCTGTCTCAGGGCGAGTCGCCCACAGTGTAACACCCGTTAACCCAGGCGTTACCGGTACGCTTCCCGGGTGCTGCTGCTGCTGTTGTTGGTGTTGTTGTTACAGTGGGCCTCAAGGGCAATCTCGGGGTGGCGTGGGGGTTGTGCGGATCCCATGTGTGTGTGTGTGTGTTACATGGTTGGGGGTGCGTGCCCCTCTCATGAACAAAAAACACATACGAGCCGAGGGCCCAAGGGAACTAAAACGCCTAAAAGCACGACAGTAGAAAAACCGCCTATGCAGGAGAAGGAGATACTAGCGACCAAAGGGGACCAGGTAGGTCTCCCAACAACTCAATGCCAGCTGCGCGCGCACACACACGCAGTCACTGAGACACACCCCCAAGCGACCAGATCTAACGATTGCCGCGGCATAATGCCAACCCAGGTCTTGTTCAGCCTAGCTCATTAACTTCTAGAACAGCTGATCGCCGATAACGCCAACAGCAGCATGTACCGTACATATGTGCTCAGCTGTACATCTGTACAAACCCCAACACCTCACCTCCGCGCTGTTACATTGTACGACGGACACAGGTTGGCGGGCGAGTTCTTGACGCACTTGTTCACATCACCGCCGGCGGGCGCCGCACAGCTTACTCCAGGGGTGGCGCAGTAGCGGCGGCAGTCGAGGCCCACCGCACGCAACGCCACATCCTTTACCAGCCAATTGAGGGTGACGGTGCCGCTGCTGCCACCGGCGGTGGCGCCCGGCGTGGGGCCGTTGGCAAGCGGGCACACGCATTCGGGGCGCAGGTTGCGATTGCCGGCGCCGAATTCCTTCAGAGAGTCGCAGTACTCGACGCCAAGCACCACGGCAGGCCTGCATGATTCGGGTCGGCCGGCCGGGAGGCAGTGACGGGGCTGGGGGGTGCAACGAGGGTCTCGGAGCGAGCACGTGCGTCTGGGCAGGGGGCGAAAGAAACTCCGGACGAGTACCGAATTCACAACGGAACACCCAACGGAAATTCCGCACAACAACAACAACACATCAATAACAGTAAAAACCAAACACGCACGGCAGCAGTATTGAAGCCTTCTCACACGACATGACATGGTGGATGGTGCGCGCTGTAAGGAAAGGCGAAAGAAAGAAAGTAAGGACAGAAGAGAAGAGCATTTCGACCCGGCCACACAGCCAGGTGCCTGCCCGCCCGCCCGCCTGCCCGCCCGCACACCGTTCCCCTTGGCCGTGCTCCTCACCACTTGACGTTGGTGCCGTAGTAGTCACACTCGTTGAACTCCCAGCACCGCTCGTTCAGGAACCAATCGTACTCCGTGGCCACGGCTCGCCCGTCCGCGAAGCTCCTGCTCAACAGGTCCAGCGCGTTCTTCAGCCCCGCGGACAGTCCCAGCGAGTGAGCCGCGTCCAGTAGCGCGGCGTTGTACGCCAGCTGGTGCGCCTGCGTCACGCCGCGTGAGCCCGCCTTCGCCGGGACGTTGTCGTACGCGTCCACGTTGTCCTGTGTGACGTACATGTACGGCATGCGCCGCGCGTTGGACAGGAGCCGGGGGGGGGGGGACAAGGCAGAATGAGTGCCGCAGCAACACACCTCACATCCGCGCAGGCTAGGAATTTGTGCAAGAAGCGAAATCACGTTCTACTGAGTCTTTCTTCCTCTCACAGCTTCATTTCGCAAGCAAGGCGTGAATGAGTCGGTCTACAGTATGTAGCCTGTAAGTGTCAGCGTCCAATGCACAGCGCATCGGACGCTGACACTTACGGGCCACATACCGGTAGTGGGGGTGCGGACTGCTGAGGGACGCTGGGTCACACCGACACAGGCATTGATTGCCAAGACACGAACCGAACCGAACCGCCCACGGTACTCACCATCTCAATGCCGTCGCAGCCCAGGGTCGCCGCCGTGCGCATCCGGGGGATCATCACCTGCTCCCAATCACACAGTTACACACAGTTACACAGTTACACACACGTGCACAGGCAGACGCAGCATCAGCATCAGCAACAACAGCAACAGAAGGAGGGGGAGTTTGTACAGGAACTGAAACGCACGGCCAAAATAAAAGCCCGGCAGACACACACGAGGAGCTGGGCAATCGACGTATCAACCCCGACATCTGTATCCGGTGGGACCTGACACTGATTTCACAGATGGGGGCATGGGGCAGCGCGGCACAGCCATATGCCCCGGTCTACCAGGGGCAAGACACCCGTTGGGCGCTTTCCGCATCACCGACTGCAAACCCAGGCCAGCAGCAGCGGGTCGCGCCGGCCGGCCGACCTCCTAGCTTGCACGGCGGAGCGGGCACACAAGCCGCACCTCATTCACGAGCACGGCACGAACGTCCGCTCGGTCGATGCCCAGCCAGCTCTCCTCCGCAAAGGGCCCATCCAGACTGGACAGGTACAGCGCCGCTGCGCCGCCAAGCTTGGCTTCCAGCGCGGGCCAGGAGATGCCGCGCTTTGTGTCGTACGACACGCGGCCGGGCTCGTACGTTCCCACGGAGAAGTAGCAGATCAGCTGCATTCAATGCGCAGCGGTGCCAGATACGGCTGTTCAGGATATGGCATAGAGCGGACCTTAAATACGGTATCACAGGGTGCAGTGCACCAAGGGGCCAACTGGACACAGCCCGCTGGCTCGTCTCCTCCGGAGGCTGGAGTCCACTGTAACGGCCGGTGGGTTTGGGGTTTGGCGGTGGGGCGGCGCCATCAGAAGTGGTCTCGGAGCAGGACGGGTTTCGGAGGACACACCGCGGCACACAGGACGGCCCACAAAAAAGGACCGCCCAACCGCTCCCACATTTTTAGGGTTTGCCACCTTTGCCTGCTCTGCTCGCCAGGCGGCTCGGCCGCAAACACGGGTTTCCGTTTGTAAACGCCGCAGCCCGTCGGGAACGAGTGAGGAAAGGTGTTGTCGCCCATGCTGGCAAAGGAAGGAAAACGCGGCATCAAAGGTGTAGCAACGAGGACGGCCCCATTCAGCCGCAGCCCGGACAGGAGGTCCCACCAAGAGCGACCCGCCCGCCCCCCCGGACCAAAGTCCACCCGCACTCGCAGCCGCCCCGGCGCCTGGTTCCCCCTCAGCTCACTTTGTAGCTGGATCGGTTGACGCCCAGCTCCGCTGCCTGCGCAAGAAAATCGGCCAAGCTGTCCACGTCCACATCGATCACCTGTAAACCGGCAGACCGGCAGGGGCAACGAGCAGGGGACGTGAGGCGGGAGGATGGATAGGGATGGATGGTGGTGCGGCTGCAGGGTGGCGTTCAGCTGAAGCTTCAGCCCAGCGGCGGCGCCGCCGGGCCGCCCTTTCCTTCGCAGTCTAGTAAGTGTCGTACAGTGTACGGCGCTTGAGATCGTACAGGAGAGCATGGGCACGCTCTCCCGCCATAGCGGCATGTCGACAGGCTCAGTTTGGCGGCGCACTGCTATACGCAGCCGCCTCTGGCTGCCTGGTCGCCCTCCCCTTCGCTTGTAAAGTCGCAATCGCACCCACCCACCCACCTGGGGCTTCGTTCTCAGCATGGGCCGGAAATCGGTTCCACTGAGCTGCCACTGCCAACTGAGAACACCGGACGGCCGCCAAATCGTCGACGATGGTGAGGGCGACGGCGACGGCTTGGGTGAGGGCGACGGCGACGGCTTGGGTGACGGCGACGGCGACGGCCTGGGTGAGGGCGACGGCGACGGCTTGGGTGACGGCGACGGCGACGGCTTGGGTGAGGGCGACGGCGACGGCTTGGGTGAGGGCGACGGCGACGGCTTGGGTGACGGCGACGGCGACGGCTTGGGTGAGGGCGACGGCGACGGCCTGGGTGAGGGCGACGGCGACGGCTTGGGTGAGGGCGACGGCGACGGCTTGGGTGACGGCGACGGCGACGGCCTGGGTGACGGCGACGGCGACGGTTTGGGTGAGGGCGACGGTGACGGCGACTTCACCTGTACGTCGTGGGTGGCAAGTCTTAGATATGCTGGGACACAAGGCGGTGAGTAACAGGTGTGTAAACTGTGGGCAAGACACCCCTCGTCAGTTGTCAGTTGTCAGTTGTCACGGTCCCGTAAAAAAGCACATGCACTGCCCTCCGCTTACCTTCATTCGTCAACCAGGGCCAAGATTGCCACAGTTGCTGCCGCGGGGATCATCAATGGCAAGCACGCACCCCAGCCACGCAAAGCAAGCACCCTCACGCACCAGACCCGCACCAGACCCGCACCTCGCACCTCACCTACCACCATCACACCATTACCACCATCACCACCACCACTACCACCACCACCACTGCTGGCAAAGGGCAACCCCTTCCTCATTCGCTCTCACCGGCGCAACGATGTCCATCAGTGTGTCGAAGTAGCTGGCTAGGCTGTCCCAGGGGTTGGGCATTACGTCATCAGTGATGTAGATATAGGAGAAGGACCTGCCGGCGGCCTGGTTGATCAGACGAGTGAGGTTGGCCCTCACGTCGACGGAGGCGGGCAGCGTGTTGCCGTGCAGCAGCAGGCCGCAGGAGCTCTGGTTGGGGCAGTCGCACGTGGTGCCGGCGGCGTAGTCGGAGGCCCAACCGGAGGCGTAGTTCTCGTACCGCACGTACATGTCCTGCAGCAGTACAGTGCAGCAGTACAGCGCAGCAGTACGAGGAGATAGATCTTGGCGTGCCGGGGTGAGGCAGCAGCCTAGCAGCAGCAGCGCGAGGGACGGAGCGTCGATCAAGGTCGTGCGGGTGAGGCGACTGGAAGCGACGACATTCCAGCGGTGCAGCCGATAGCACAGGCAAGAATAATGGCGTGGCCATGAATGGACGACCTCTGCTGCCATTGTCGTACATTGTCGTACGCTACTGCCGTACGCGCGGGCTACGTGCTCACCGACAGGCCCGCCAGAGGGCAGCCAATTTTGGTTCCCGGGTTGAACACCACAAACGCGTCGGCCTTGCGGCCGTACACCGTGTTGGCCAGCGCACCATAGTACGACGCCGCGTTGGCCTGCGGGTGGAGCATGCAAGCAGGGCAAGGTACGAGTCGGAGCAGAAAAACAGAGCATGAAGAGGGTAGCAATCCAACAGAGTCCCTACCCGCCCATTATTTTGCAACTGCCATCAACCAGGATACGGCGCTCAATCTGCCCCGTTGCGCTTCCCGCATCTGTAAATTGTCGTACACACTACGTTAACCCGCCGACTACAAGTACGTCACAACGGCGGCTGCAAGTTTCCACAGACGGCAGCACCCCGCCGGAATGAATGATGTACGGTAGCCGGCCGGCTTCCCGGCGTGCCGTACTGTTTTGTACCGCACGCACATTGACAGCCCAGCTGTCGACCTCATCGAAAAAGATGCCTCGCAGCAGCGAGCCGAAGTTATCGAACCAGGAGTTGATCTCCGAGACCACGTCCGCTTGGGGTCTGAGCTTGTGGGCCGTCACGTCTGCCGCCGTGTGCACGTAGCCCAAAAGCTGTACGCCTGAAGAGGAAGAGGAGGGGGAGAGGAGGTTTGCGGAGTAACGGGGTGGGGCTGGGGGAAAGCTTTCGGAAGAGGTGCGGGGGGATGTGAGATGCGGTGGTCAAGGGGGGCGCCTCGCGGCCAGAGGGCCGGCAGTCTTCCCTACGTCCTCTGCACCGCTTGTCATCAGCGAACATTGGGGCCGGGAATAGGACACGCGATGCGGGAATCTCACAGCGGATGTGGGCAGATATGGCCTGTTTAAGCCCCTTGCGACGGGCCAGCAGTAGTTTAGTCATCTTGCGCTCTCGTCATGACATCATCCAGTCCCGAGTCGTCCCGTCCCGTTTGTCGTCAGGAAAGGGTCGGTCTTGACAGGCAATGAAGGGTCTTGACTGGTCTTGAAGGGAAAAACACCGGGTGGGTGTGCGCACATCCACGCACCTGAGTTGTACAGGGTGCTGAATCCGGTGTTGTACAATGGGAAGTTTTGGGTCGGCGGGCCGCTGCTGTCCCCCGTGACGATGGCCAAGATGCTGCAGCGAGGCCCGTATGACGCCTGCGGTACAGTACGGCATGGCACAGTACGACATGGAGCCGATAGAACGAGCCAGCGTGCAGTGCAAGGTTCTTGCGCGCACCGTTGGCATGTGACGCAGCAGGGAGGGCCAGGGTTCGGACACATGCGGTACGGCATGCACTAGGGGAGGCAAGAATGCATGGCCTCAGGCGGGTTCGACGCCGCCAACTGCTTCATTCCGCCACGGGAGGTTGTACGACATTCCGTACCAGTTTGTTGTACATGGCGGTGTCCCATGGGCCGATATACCAGGGCAGAAGCACGCCCATTCCGGGAGGCTCTGCGGGGAGTGCGGGGCAGGGAGGGGCACTGTGAGTCTTTTTTTGTCGGACCCCGCCGTGAACGTGTCGAATGCGCCGTGAAGGTGTCAAGGCGATGACCGGCCTCCCGTTTCAAAGCAGTACTGATGATTTGGGAACAGTTAAAAGTGAAAGAGACGGAAGCGGCCAGCAAGCCCTGGACGCGAGCCCATGTACTCCTGGGTGAGCTGTTTCGAGTCCCGGCCACTCCGGCAGTCGATAATTGGGTGCGTAACTACCGCGCGGCTGGCCAGCCTCTCTTTAGGCGTATCGTCGAGCTGGAAGTTTGAACCATTATTTTACGCCATACCCCGAACCCGGAAGCAACTGGCTCTCGAATGCTGTTGTATCGACATGGGAATCCTCCGTGGTCCCCACATCAGTCGCACACCGCGCCGCATCAAGCGGCGCCTTTCAACAAGCTGAAGGGTAGCTAGCGGCATGGCAGGATGCGCGATGGAGGAACAACCCATTCTTGCGGCCTGTCGCCTTTGTGCACTGAAACGCTCCTCACCTCGCGGGCACACCGTTGCGGCTCCGACTCCGGCGTTGGGCCAGCCTAAGCGAAAGGCAGAGAAATATATTATGTGAGGGACTCACAGCACCTTCATCTATATTGCAGATTCAGCGCAACTTGCCTACTACCAACACCAAAATCAACAAAGGGAAGCCGTTGAGAACGCCAGCGACGCTGTGAGTCGACATCATTAACCGGAGCAATATTGCCAACCTGAAACTGAAGAGTGTTTTCGTTAATAACTCGGAAACGGATTAATTAATTACAGAGGAGCGGAAACGGAAGAGTGTTTTTGTTAATAACTCGGAAACTGAAAGCTTGTGATGGACGGTTACGGAACCAACCAAACGCCTTCTTCGGCGTTAAGTAATAAGCATATCCAATGCACTTAAAAACAAAAACTATTCCTGCCGACTGCATTTTTGGAAGGCGCGAGGAAGGTAGACAGGTACGGCGGGGCAGGGAGGGGCAGGGCGGGGCCACGGTACGATAAATCCGTTATTACAGAGGAGCTGGCTGGATACGATGACGGCCACACGACCGAATGAACACAAACACAGTCACATTTGCCTCGCTGTTGCATAAAAAATGTCGTCGTTGTGTGCACAAACTAAGGATACTTCGTCCTGTTTGCACTGGTTGCGGTCATGTGGAGCCCCGCCGCTGCCCGGTTAGGCAATGAACGCCGCTGCCCGGTTAGTAATGAGCCCCGCCGCTGCCCGGTTATGCAACGAACGCTTCGCGTTTGTGCGTTCGCAAATAATGATGCTTTGGTTTATGGATGCCACGTAAACGATGCCACGCCATCCACCAGGGCGGTGGCCGGGTGGAGATAGATACCCTCACACTTGCGGTCCTAAATAAGATAAGCGCGGAGGGTTGCAAAGGCCTCCGCGCTAATGTCCTCTAATGTCTAATCCTTGCAACCCGCATATAAGCGCAACAGTGGTGGCGGACTTCTGGATGGGGGACGATTAACTGTTTTCATGGCGCAGGATATTCCCTTGCGGGATTGACAAGGGGTTGGTGTCGGCTTCCTTGAAGCCGGAAAAAGGGCGGGGCCCCGTTGAATCCGTACGGGTCAAGTTGAGTGCTGGGGCGGCGAGGGTGTCAAGTGTGAGAGTGTTGACATTCCTGCTGATAGACAGCCAGAGCTTTATTCCCGAAATTCCTGCGGCTTTGGCAATCCGCCCCATGTATAGCATCGCGCTCCATCTCGGCACTGTGCAATTCTTCCGGCCAGCGCATTGGCTTAAGTTACTTAACAGTAGACATGGAGTGAATCATTTACATATCAGGCTGACTTGCAAACAGAAGGACAGCGGAACTGCTTGCGAGGGTCGCGACGACGTGCCAGGACGTGCCTATGCCGACGAGAGTGCAAGGCTTTGCTACCGAGGGATTCGCCTTAGAGAGGCTTGCTTGACAACTTTAACATTAGGACAGGGAATGTAGAAGTACCGGTACCCTAGGTTGCCGACTGGATTTGTTGGGTGGCCCGCAGAAGACCGCATCGTGCGTGCATTTGCGGCTTGGCGCCCAACAAGCAACAACCAGTTTGCCCCTCATAGTTTGTCCCTTGCAATCTATAGTCATATGCGTCAAGGCGGTCGGACCGGCTAGCAGAGCTGTGGTGTGGTGCCCTGTGGTCGCGGGAAGAATGTTCGCTATGCAAATACAGCTTGTTATCGAAAGGGGTGAAGCCCCCTGAGACCCCGCCCGAGACCCCGTGCAAACCTTTGCAATGGAAACTAGGCGTCTCACCTGCATCGCCAAATATAATGGCGGTGCAGGTTTAACGCCTAGTTCCCTGGAACTGAGAAACCTTGCAAAACTTAGGGTAAGCGCGGGTGTTTCCGTTCACGACGTGAACGACTGGTGACTGTTCGCTGAACGTTCACTGAATGTTCAGCGAACAGTCACGGGAAACGTTCACTGAACGTCCGTCAAAGCAGGTGCATCAAACGAAATGCCGGACCCGACGAAATGAATTGTCTGAGGATGCACGGCCGGCCCATGCTTGTCGAGAAGCAGCAGCGCCTTGTCAAGATCCATGTTCCCGAAGAAAGCGTAAAGAAAGCACGGCAGAGAACCCGTTAGGGGCTTCTCTGGCTGCTTTCTGCTTTCTCGGGCATGCGAGGGAGGGGCGTTTGTTTGTTTGTTTGTTTGTTTGTTTGTTTGTTTGTTTGTTTGTTTGTTCGGAGGTACAGCTGGAAAGAGCTGGTCAGCAGAGAATAAAAATGCAATATACGTGCAATACGGGTGTGTACGGGACAGCGCTGACATTCGGTTCACCGAGCCGACGTCGTGTGATCGATTCCTGCGGGGTGCAATACGCGCGGTGATTAGCCCGCGCGAGTGGGCCACTTGGGATATATCGGCAAGACACCTTCGGCCCTCTCAGTGGTGGCTGCAATCATTGTGGAGAGCGGTGCATGACAGAAACTGCAGACAAGGCCACAAGTCAGGTTCGCTGAGCAAGTCGAATCCCAAAACAGCAGTGGGACCCGTAGAGCCGTAGTGTGTGTAGGATGTAGAAAATGAACAGTTGAACAAAAGAGTACCCGATAGGGCCTTCTGCTTCTGCATCCTCATCCGCAGAAAGCTTAAGGAAAGCACGACAGAGAAATCGAGCGTTGGCACATGGCATAAGGCCCATTCTAAACTCCGCCGGGCTTTAGGCACAGCCGAAAATTAAACTTATGCGCACGTCTTCGTTAATCAATTACAGAGGAGCTGGATAACAGCTACATAGTGCGATCGCACGACTCTGTGGGTCTAATGTTCAACGTCTTCGTGACTTCCGGATTCACACCACAGGGACTGCCAGGTTCTACGGTGCCACTGCAGAAACAGACAGCGGGCAGACAGGGACATACATAACTAATAACTCCGACAGGCACAGGCCATGCAAGTGAGCAGACGCCATCACATTATCTGCACCTGTTTATGGTGCTGTTGGGCATTATGTCGGTACATGCCCTGCCAAACCATCAGGCACTTCACTCTCAGGTCTTTTCCCCCACTCAAGGCGCGGGTCACAAGGGTCGTCGAACCTTTGCGCATTGTAAAGTGACCTGAACGAACAATTATTTCTATAGTTCAGTTCAAGGCTTACGTCTTTATTTTCTTTCTGTGTTCTTGTGTTTCGAGTTCAAGTGGTCCACGAGCCTCCTGGCTCGTCAGGGGCTCGTCTGGGCCTTACGAGCTTGTAACATCATCATCATCATCAAAGTGACCACCAACAATACATTTTAGTAAGTTACTGCAGCTGATTAGGAAGAGCATTTTAGTTCGGAGCAATGCAGAGTTTGTAACCAGCTGCCAGCTGCCAGTTCGTACCTCTGGTTCGTACCGAGAGTTTGTAACCCGTACACGAACCTACACTCCTGCATAGAAACTTTGGCCCGCACCGTTGTTGGTGATCGGGCAACAAAATGTCATGTTTTATATCCGTGCGGACACAGTAATGAATATCGATATTTTGTGAGCCTCTGAGCCGAAAGCTGTTCTTTTTCCTCCGCCAGTTAACTTTTGTGGCTTGAGCCTCTGTTCGGATTACAGTCAATTGTGAACTTTTGAGATGGCCTCAGCCCCAGAGACTGCGGTAGCAAACTCCATTCAGGCCCGACTCGCAAATGTGCGGTATGCCGAGAAGGATTACTGGAACAGCAGATACAAGTCACAGCCCTGCGAGTTCGACTGGTGAGGTTGCCGGTTAGCGGGCTCTGATATCCAGCCACTTGCGTCGTTAACTGGTGGTGGTGTGGTCTGCGACAGGCTCAGCAATATTCGCGCCTTTGAAAATCGTAATCATGCATGCAACATGAAAGCACAACAATGAATTATCCATAGGCTGAGTTCATTTTACACAATGCCGTGCCAAAGGTCGCGCATGCCCCGCACCTGAAAAACCTGGATGGTAACATTTCTACCTACAAAGCGCTCGACATCTCCATGGCTTAACCTTGCGTGGGAAAAAGTCCCTCAGAATATGCTTCCCTGTCCAACTTGACGGCCCGCAGGTTTTACGGGTACACGGCACTCCGCAAGATTGTCCGCGCTTTCATTAAGCGCACCAAATCGGTGTTGCACGTGGGCTGCGGCAACAGCAACTTCCAGGAGGGCATGGCGAAGGATGGCTACCAAGTCGTGAACGTGAGTAGGCTGTTCAGGGCAGGACGTAAGGCCGGTCGGCTGCTCCCCCGCTGCCTCATCTTCAACAGCGTCACTGGGGGGGGGCCCCCCTGGCCGCCTCCGCAGGCTTCACGCTCACCGCCAAATGTCCTTCAGCGCCTGCAATAACTGACTGCAGCGAATGTCCCTTGGGACGGTCCGGAACCTTCCCGAAATAAACCTGCCCTCCCTCCTGCCCTCCCTGCCCTCCCCGCCCTCCCTGCCGCTCGTCGCTGTCATTGCCAAACCAACACTGCCTCGCAGACCGACATTTCCGAGGTGGTGATTGAGCAGATGCGCGCAAAGCACAAGCACATACCCAACCTGCGCTACGTGGTGTCCGACTGCCGCAGGTAAGAGTGGGAGCAGCAGGGGGGCCGGGGCGGCGGTGAAGACGTTGGAGGGGAGGGGCAGTGCTTGGGCGGTGTTGAAGCGGAGGCGTGGACGGGAGCGGGGGCGGGGTCACCTGGGACGGGGGCTCATGGGCGTGCACGTGGTCGGGACGGGGCCCACTCGTCACAGCTGGCTCCCGACGGGCGACGGCCTGCCCCTGCCCCTGACGCTGACTGCCGTCATTGCTGCTGCTACTTCTGCCCCCGCCGCCACCGGTGCTCTTCCAGTCGATACCCAGTAGGAACGTCTCTCACACCGCCTGCCCGATCCGCCCTCCAGAGGTCCCCTCGCGCTCATCGGCTCATCCATCATGAGCCAGCGACAGCTGCCAGCTTCTGCCATCCCCTCGCATCACGACATGCCGCGCACTCGCATGACTCAACCACCCTGTCGTCCGGGGTGTTGGTCGCGCGCCTCACCGCCGCGCTCCTCTCCGCCTTGTCGCCGGCCGCACTGCGCCGCGCTGCGCCACATCTCCACCCCCGCCCCTCCCCCCATACTCCCTTTTGCAGCATGCCCGAGTTCCTGGACTGCCAGTTCGGGAGCGTGATCGATAAGGGTGAGCTTCACCCGGGGCCCTGCGCTGCAGCTCGATGACCGCCGAAGCGCAGTCGCAGTCGCAGCTGCAATTGGAACCGCAGCCGGTTTTACTCTTCCCGCATCTACCGTATTAGCCGTTTTGCTGTGACGCAGCCTCTGACTGCGACACTAAAACGTCACGACCGTGGCAGCAGTCCAGTCTGTGGCTGCACCAAAAAACACATTCTCAGCAGCCCTTTCTTCCCAGGCGCCCCGCGCGCTCAAGCGCCTCTCCCGCCCCGCCTGTCCTCGTAGGCACTGTGGATGCCCTGCTGTGCAGCAAGGACGCGGCGAACGACATCAGGAGCATGTTTCGGGAGATATCCAGGTGGGGTGGTGAGCTGAGTGGGTGGGACGGGTGGGGTGCTGGGGTCGGGTGCGGTTTGTACAAGGCGAGCGCAACGGAGCGAAGGGAAGAAGGAGCGGTCGAGGGAGGGTGAGAGGTGGGGTGGGGTGGTGAGAGGTGGGGTGGGGTGGTGAGAGGTGGAGTGGGGTGGTGAGAGGTGGGGTGTGGGTCGACGGGGAGAAGTGACCCGTGGTTCGGCGGCGACGTGCAGCGGTGGATGGACTGCCGCAGAGTCACCGCTTTGGTGGATCAGTGCTGGCGCATATTATATTGCTGTGCTGGTAGGCTACACGTGTTGCTGTTGTCAGGCCCTGGACCTGTTCGTTTTTCGCCGTTGCCCGTCACCCGTCCTGAACTCCCCACTCTCCATCACCCAACCGCTGCGTTGCATGCCTGCCGCCTACTGCCGGACGCGTGTCGTGTGTTTCGTGCCATTGGCTCTCCCCCGCCTCCACCCCCTCCACCAGGGTGCTCATCCCCGGCGGGGTCTTCCTGCTCGTCACGCTGGGCGCTCCGTCGCAGCGCCTCAGCCTGGTCAACCGCCCCGAGTTTGACTGGAGCGTGCAGGTGAGGGAGGGAGGGCGGGAGGGAGAGGAGCGAGGTGCAGCGCGGATGCGGGGGCAGGGAGGGGTGGGCGCGCGACTGTGTGTATTGCACTTGGACAAGGAAGCTCTCCGGGTCGCAGCCAGTTTTCAGCCATCCTGCAACTTCCTCCTCCACTTGCATCTGATGGCCCGTCGCCGCCTGATGCGGTACCGTCTGCCGCGGCGTTCATTCGCAGGTGTGTCTGGTGCGGCGAGTGCCGGAGGACCAATACGCGCCATCGGCGCCCGGCCGCGCCATCCCCCTGAACGACACGGCCAAACCCCTGTCGTACCTGGGGCCCCTCGAAGTACAGCCGGACGGCACCATAGGTACGAAAGCACGGCAGGCCAGCTCTGAGGGGAACCGCGCCGCCGTCCGCCTCAGTCACGGCAAACCTTGATGTACGGCACCCCTCGAGGGGTCTTCCTTGGGGTGTCGTGCTGGGCTGAGCTGGGGGCGAGCGGGAAGGCGCAGGGCTCTGCTGGGCGCCGTACTGTGTTGTGGTGGTGGGAAGACATCAAGGTCCACGGGTCGCGGTCGACGACTTGTCCGGGAATGGACCGTGGAGGTCGGTGTTTTTTTCCAACCCCGTTTCCGACTGCCGTACACACACAAGGCTCCGTGTGTGATCCCGCGCTTCCCGGCGTCCCCCCTCTCCGCAGTGGGTCTGCCGGAGCCCTTCGACCCGGCGTCGTTCTTTTACGCGTACGTGTGCCGCCGGTCGCCGTTGGTGCTGCCAGCCGACAACCAGGGCCGCCGGGACGGCAAGGCCCGGCTGCCGGAGGGCTGGAGGGCCACCGTCAGGGCGGTGGCGGAGGTGGTGAGCGGAGAGCTCAAGCTGCCGCAGGTCCGTGGGTGGAGTAGGGTGGAGTAGGGTGGGGTGGGTGGGTGGGCGGGAAATGAATGTGAGCCGCAGCGACGCGTGGAGTCGGATGGGGTCGGATGGCGCTGGGTCGGTGACCCGTGGGTCGGTGCTGGCCTTGCCTGTTTCGGGTGTCTGTGTGAACCCCTGTCCCACACCCCACCCCGACAAGCGACACCTGCTGGCGCTCTGTCCTGCCCACGTCACGGTGCGCTCGCGCTGTGTAGATAACTAAATATGCCCACTTATGCTACCCTGTGCTGTGCTGTGCTGGTGTCCTGCGCGAAACGCGATGCGATGCGATGCAGGGCATTCTGGGCCGGGGCCGGCGCGTCAGGACGACCTCCAGGTGGGCGGGGCCTCCTGCCAGTGCGCAGCAAACAGCGTCTGGGTTGCTGGAAGCGTTGTGGTTTGCCCAGCCCGCGCTCGGCAGATGCACTTGGGCGGGCGCGCGCTCGCGCACCATGCCGCGTGGCAGCGCAGCGGCGAGCTGACTGTACCTGCCGAGTGCACGCTCGCCTTCCCCGCAGCCGAGCCCCGCGCTGCCGCTACACTGTACTGCACTGTACTGCACTGTACTGCATCCGCAGGGCTACCTTCGAGCGCGAGCAGCAGGAACGAGAGCTGGAGCGCGAGCGCGAGCGCCAAGCCGCCGCCGCCGCCGCCCTGATGGCCAGTGGCTCATCTGAGTCGCAGCTGGACGTCGACCAGTTGCAGCACCTGCACTACAGCGGCCGCCACAACCACCACAACCACCACCATAACCAGCACGGCAGCCATTATCCGGACCAGCAGCAACAGCAGCCCATCGAGCCGGCCAGCCCGCGGCCGCAGACGTCCCGGGGGCTCCGACATGTCCCGGACAGGGCTACAGGCGTCCGCGACGATTGGCCAGAGCCGGGTGGCGAGTGGGGCTCAGGGGCACTCGAGGGGCCGGCCATACCCCAGCAGGATGGCGAGGGCGAGGTGGGCCGAAGCGATGACGGGGAGGCAGCGGAGGTGGCGGAGACGCGGCGGCAGGCGCTGGTGGATCCGCTGGCGGCTGCGGCAGACGACTCGGGCGCCGCCGGCGCGGCACCGACCGAGGCGACCGCTGACGGCGGCGGCTCGTCCGCCTTCCGCTGCGGCATGGCGCCGTGTGGGGCTGCGCCCGCCGTCGCCGCGGCGGCTCCGCCGCCGTCCGCGGCCGCCGCCGGCTGCAGCGGCCAGGCGCGTCTGGGCCGGGCCGCCATGGAGGGGCCGATCCGGGCGCGCACCGTAAGCTATCGGCGACTCTCCGCGTCAGTTCAGGACGCATTCGCATTTTTGGACGCTATCGACGGAACCAGCTACACCGGCTGCAGCCGTAGCAATGGCCTCGATACGGCTACAGCCGGCGGTGGTGGCGGCGATGACGATGACGATCGAGATGATCGGCCATGACGCGGATCCCCGGGGACCGCTCGGAAATGTACATGGTAGGGATTGATTGGTTGCGGTACGAGATTCGGGCCGGACGTAGGCTGTGCGCTTCCGGCCCCAACGCACATGTGTTTGGTATTGGTGTGCCGCTCACCCCCATACGTGTGTGTGAGGCCGTCGTGTTTTCTCTGACTCACGGTGGTGCGTGGTTGAAGGCCAGCCCTCCTTGGGCCAAGGATGTCCTTGTTCAATCAAGTACTGGCCGGGCGAGCAGGTGTACTCGGGGGGGGGGAGGTGTACCTTTTGGATGTTCGAGCTTTTCATGATTTCGGTCGTGCGTTGCAGTGCGGCGGTTGGCAGTTGGTCGTGCTCGTAAGAACTGTTACGGACCGGGCCGGGCCGCGGCCCCTTTGGCCCCGGCGGCGGCGGCGCGCAAGTGCCTGAAGCGACGGTTGGCGCTCTGGCCTCCGGATAGGGAAAGGCATTGCGCAGGACCAGCATCATTGAGACAACAACAGGCGGAGGGAACGTGCCGATTCGCGATTCCCTGCCGTCTTCTTCTTTTCTTATAAGTTCATTGGCAGCGGGCGGGCGTTTGGCGGTTGGCCACAACGCCGCCTCCATCCCCGCTGCTGTCTGTTGCGTTGAGCTGTTTCTAATTGGCCATTATAACTTATAAGGCGATGTAGAGGCATGCGATGTGTACTTGAGGTAAGTACTAGCTCCCGGCGGGGGGCCGAGGCGTGGGTTTTGGTTGTGGTACAGAGGAGGAGGGTTGGCGGGTCTTGCCACGCTGGGAGCCACGCTGCTGCCACCCAGACGGACTGGCGGGCTGCGGGGGGCGAGTGCCTGACGCCCGGCTCGCGGGCGGCGGCTTGCCTCTGCCTACCGTATCTGCCTCTGCGTGTCTGCGCTCCAGGATTGAGTTTCCTTAATTTTCATACCGTAATCTCGCCCTCACTGGGGCGAGATTTTGCATCCTCGCATCTGGCATCTGCTGGCGCTCGTTTTCGCGTGGCGCGGGCGCTGGATACCGTAGGGTCTGTTGGCGGGTCGGGGGACTCGGCAGCGGCGGATAGCGACTGGAGTAGCTGTTACCGGTATCCCTCCCAGATGCCTCTGGCCCTGCCGTTGGCCGTTGGATTCGGGATCCACGTGGGTCCCGCCAGCCTGGTATCGCCTTCTCTATGGGATGGGAGAGGGACCCATTGCAGCGCCGGGGGTTGGTCTGGGCGGCGCCTAGACTCCTGGGGTGGCTGAGGTGGCATGGAGGAGGCCCGAGGCATGAGTCGTACAGTACGGGTTGTACGGTGCCGTGGGCATCTGGGCAAGTGGGCTGTCGTCGTCGAGTCGGTGGAGTTCGTATCTGTGCAAATTGTTGATCTGCTTGGCTCGCTCTCGTCTGCGGACCAGATCGGCGCATCAGCCCGGAGTTTGCTGGTGAAGCCAAAACCTAGAGGGGGGCAGCGGGGGCGTGTTCAGTGTCTAAGCGGGCACTTTGCTCGGCGGTGGATATGGACGCGTAGCCTGGCGCATCTAGTAATTATTTTGTGGCTTGAGTCCATACGGTAAACTTTATCTGGAGGCCAAGGCGGACCAGATCCAATGCTGGACAGGGACAGGCGAAGTCTGCGGACCCTGCGGGCCACGTCTGTCCCAGCCCCCGCCTGGGGTCCACCGTCAGGTACCGTCCGTGCCTGTCATATTATTAAAATGTGAAAGTTCCTTGAATTATATCGTCAGGGGGGTGTTTTGGTAGCTGTGGATTATTATTTTGCAATATGGGTCGATGTGGCTATGGTAAATACGAGCTGACGCTGCTCCTTGTCGTCATTCGTTACACTTGCTTAACGCTAAATGAAGGCCTAGCGGCGCTGCCACCAGAGCCGAGTCCCGACGGACTTGCAATTGCGACCAACGACGTTGTGTGACCGACGATGTAACGAACTGGTGCCACAACCCAGCCAATCCCATTCCCCGCCCCGCTGATAGGCTTGGCGCTAAATCCGGTCTCCCCGCTGATCGGCTCGACCCCTGCTCGTCTCCCAAAACCACGTCAAATCTCCATTTTGACGTTGGACCAGTGGCTGGCCGTGACCTAGGCTCTTAACCACCGGGCGGTCCAGACCCGGTGGCCAAGCGACGCGTCGCGCGCGCCAGACAGGGTGGGAGAGGCGGGAATACAAGGATGAAGCGAAGTCGCAACACGGCAAATAGCTGTTACAGAGAACATTCTTAGCAAAAACTCCGATGTTGAAAGTACGACAAGGGGACATTACGACTACTTCGTCCAAGAACCCGCCGTCTCGTACCGAGAAGCCAGGGCTTGACCGCTTGTACGACATGTTGAATGAGTGCTGAGCGGCAAGCCGCGTCATAGATGACGTGCTGAGCACGATCCTAAGCTTCCTCCTGGACTAATGATCGTTAACACTTGCAACCTATAGGTAGATTTATTGGGAAAGGCTATTACTTTTCCGAATCGGTACGCCTAGAACAGCGGCATGGCCATCAGACTGGAAGCCGGGGAACTGACAATTCATTTGCAATATGCCAGGGACCTGAAAGACGCTGACTGGTAAGTCGGGCGACCAACTTCTTTCCGTCGAAGCGGGATGCCCCTGCTATCAGGGGAAATTTCAAAACGGCTTTCTGAGCAGCGAGAAGCCTGCTGTAATTATGGCTGACCTTCATGTTTCGAGCGCAGGTTCGGCGAGCAGGACCCGTATGTCGTTCTCAAGTAGGTTTCGGACAGGCCAATATCAGTTGCTCGGGGCCCAGTTGCTCTGGGCAAAGGTAGGAAACTGACCCAATATCGTTTGCAACGTCAAGGTGTGGAACGAACAAGATCAGATCCAACACGCACCGCGGCGGAGGCCGTAACCCAGTGTGGAACCACCAGTTTGTGTTCAAGGTAACACCCCCAGCCGAGGCAAATTCCATCCTTGGGAAGCCCTTGCAGCTTGCTGGGGCAATTGGGGTGGCCCAGTGTACAGGGTCAGCTTGTGTTACTGACAGTCCCTATACCCCGGGGCCTTGCGGCGGGTCCATTCTTCCTTTTTTCCTTGCCTGCACACGTTACGCCATTGGCGCCCGACGCCTGTTTTTGTTGAACTACGTGAATGGTCATTCCGCTTGGGTCGTCTCTCTGTTGCGGGTCAATAACCATCGTCTCCCATCGGCTTTCCGGGTGGCATATGGCCTTTCGCAGGTGGACCAGGAGACCAAGGTTGAGCTGGAGGTGCGCGATGAGGACCTGATTAAGGACGACTGGATCGGCAAAGGCGAGATGGAAATCGTGTCGGTGCGCCTGATGCCGGCCAAGCGGCATGACGTGCAGGTGAGGGGACCTCAAACGCGGTCAAAGGTCGGTCGGAGGCATGGACGCACCAGCTACAGCTGAGAGCGGCCGCAGCAGTGGCGACAGCAGTGGCCACAGCAGTGGCGACGGCAGCGGGGGGAGGACAGCAGCAGGGGTTGGAGCTGGCTGGCCGCGTGCCTCCAGGCAGCCCTACCTGGCGATAGGGGCCTCTCGTGCGCAGCACGGGTACGGCCGGGCATGCCCCAGGATGGCGAGCACTCGCGCCGCCGCCGCACGCCGCGCCGTACCTTGTCCTACCTGTGGGTCACCGAAAGCATGCCGCACGGATAAGGCCACGCGTGGAGTTGCCGTTAAGCATACTGCCGTTGAGGCGCCCTCTTGCTGAACCTTCCTCACCGCCACAAACTGAGTGGCACGGGCGACCGCATCCCTCTTGGCTGCTGCGCCGCCTGCCTGCGTCTGCACGCCCCCGCCCCGTCCAGGTGCCGCTGTTCCGCCGCCTGTCCAATCGTCAGCAGGGCTACGTGTTCCTCAGCCTGACCTTCAACCCCACGTCCGCAGCAGCCGCGGCCGCGGCCACCGCCGCCGCTGGCTCGTCCAGCTCAGTGCTGGCGGATGTCCACAAGGGGGAGGCCGCGGCGGCGGCCGCTGCCGCCGCGGCCGTCGCCGCCGGAAACGCAGCAGCAAGCCGCGAGGCGCCTGGTCCCTCAGCCAGCGCGCACCTGCCTGCGCCTGGGTCGTCCCTGCCCGCCGGCCTGGCCGCACCTGGCAGCCTGCCGGACACCGTGCCCAGGTACGGCAGTACGATAGTACGGCGCTCAGAACGATTGGTAGAGATGAGAGCTCCCAGGAGCCCACTCTTATGTTATCTTGACGCCTGCCTCCGTGGTCCGTGCCTTCCTGTACCTCCCTTCCTATCGATCCCTCTTTATCGACCAGTATTTTATCGTGTCGTCCGCGCGTCCGCGCGTCCGTGCGCCCTGCGCCAGTTCCTCTCGGTGCTTCCTGCCACGTCCTTAAGTGCGGTTTCGTCCATGTTACCTTCCTGTAGCTGTCACAGGTCTGCCGTTCGTTCGCCTCACTCTCTCCCCGCATGCGGCGAAGCCGCAGTGCCGGTACTGCTAACCCAGTTCCTGCCGCACTCGTGCCCTCGTGCCCATGCCTGCCGCAGCTATGAGCCCACGTGCGGGCTCATCGAGCCTCAGCCTCACCAGCTGCTGCCCTGCCACCAGGGCAGGCTCAGCGGCAGTAACACGGCAGCGCAGGCGGCAGCGCAGGCGGCAGCGCAGGCATCATTCACAGCGGCGCCTGGTGGCACGGCGCCGCCGATCGCCTCCGCTCCCAGCCTGTCGTACCCTGGCGGACAAGCGCAGTCCTCCCAACTCAGTGGGAGCTTCACCTCGGGGCAGCCGCCGCCGCCGCCCGCTGCCAACGCGCAGCCGTTTAGCCAATCATTCCAAGCTCCGCCGCAGCTGCAGCAACCATACTATCAACATCCTCCGCCGCTGCAGACAGCGTACTCTCAACATGCGCCGCCGCTGCCGCAAACATACTCGCAGCATCCGCCGCCGCTGACGCCTTCGTACCCGAACGATCCATTTGGCGCGCATGCTGCCGGCTATGGCGTCCCGCCGCCGATGCCGGCGGGGTACTCGCAGCCGCCAGCCGCGCAGCCTTACTATGGGGCAGATGCGCCGTACGGGGCACCGCTGCAGCCGTACAGTGCGCCATCGGCGCCGCAGCCGGCGTACGGCATGCCGCCGCCGCCGGCCGCCGGGTATTACGCTCCGGCTGGATATGGCGGTCACATGTGACGTAACGCTCGGTGATGCATGTGCGGTATTGCCCAAGTTTAGGATGAGCTGCTGGCCTTGTCAGCTTTGGACCTAACTGCTGTGATTCGCTTCATTATGCGCTGGTGGCAACGCAACGCATCAAGGCTGTCTGGCAGGCCGCACTATTTCCATCACTATTGGGTGGTTGCTTGCGTGCTGTCTGGTTTCAAACGATCACTGTTGACATTTGGGCTCAAAGGGCCTACAGCCAGAAGAATGTTTGATAGGGGCATTTGCATGTGTGTCGATCGGGGGTTGGCATGGGCCTTATTGTCGTGTACCTCAGCTGGTTGAGGTGCGTGTGATTCTGTAATTGTCGTGACGACTGACAACGGTCATAACGGATATATTTGTACGGCTGTTAACGCCGTATCGCAGGGCGTGGGATTCGCACACAGCCGCGCTGCGAACCGCTGGAGGTGCGCCGGCTGTGATCGCTGCCCTTCATGTTATTCTTTTTCTTCTGTCGCTGTCTTTGAGCGGCCCTGTCAGGCCGTGCTATCGTATGATGTGGCGTGTTGGAATTCAGTGTTGCATGGTGTGGCGGCGCACACACGACTGATTGCGAGCGTACGGTAATCGGGCGCCTAACGATGGCGGCCCGGCCCTCTTTTTATCAGTTTGGAACTCGAATCTGAAGGCAGGGCGTCTGCACGTTTATTCAGAGTCAATCCTGGTGGGTTGTCGGATGTGACAGGTGCAGAGGCTTTCGATCAAAACGTCAAGGCAGCGCTTCGCAATCGTTATTGGTTGGCTTCTGGGCCCGTCGAGAAGTGGCCTTGTCAGCGTCGATCCCCTCCTCGCTTGCTAGCGAGGTAGCTGGCGTGACATGCGCTTCTCTTGCCCTTTTGGTGAATGGGCGACATGTTCCTGGATGTGGTGTTCAGGACTGCAATGGGGAAAGGTAGAGAGTTTTGTTGTCGACTGGATCCCCGTGGCGGTGCCTGACCCTGCCTGACTGTGTTGACAACTGCCGCCGGTGGTAAGGCCCAAAGTGAGCCCTTACAAGCAGGCGCATATTTTACAGTTATTTATGGGACGCATAATTTGACAGGGTTTCAATACCCCTGATATCCATCTGGGTAAGCACACAGCGCGAAACTGCTCACGCTCTCAAGGACTTGCATGCTGTCACATGCACGGACGCAAAGATGCAGGACGGCGCCATCTGCCTCCACAAGATCGCCCAGAAGACCGATGTGCATACCGTATTTGCGACCCCGCCTGATTCCGCGTGCCATGTGCTGTGCGGCATGGGAAGCCTATCACGAGTCCGCCTCCAGGCTGTGCAGGGCTGTGCCTTATGGCCGAGGCTCTCTCTCGCCTGGCTGTGCTTTCTCCCGTGGGCCCACCCACCGCCATGGGTTACACCTGCGGGTATGACCATACCTAAACGGTGCACAGAGCCCACACCATTGTCCAATCGGCGTCCTACTGCCGGCCCCGGCGGCACGGAGCCATCACACGCCATCACTGAGCTAGAAGACGCCGGTACGATGACTCGCCAGTTCGAGCTACAATTTAAATCTAGACGCTACAATTTAAATATTTACAAATTGGAAATGTTTCCATGAATTTATGCACGATCCCGCGGCGACCGGCCTACAGATAAACACGAGGGACCTGCAACGTTCCATGCGTTTAGAACGTTTTTTGTGGATTTGACCTTCCGCTCATCTTTCATTCCGCATAATTTCCAGTCTTTCGTCTCTGTGATTCAAAATAGTTTGGGCAAATAAGGCAACATGAACACTCAAACACACAGAAACGGAGTGGACCCGGCTGAAAGCACTAAGCAAGCAGTCGACACAATGCTTGACCAGCCCAGCACGTCAGGACGCCTGCTGCCTTTCCGACTTTTGTACCCTGTGGGCTCCCGCAAGTGGAATTGTCGAGCTGCTCCCAACAAGCGCGCAGACCTGCTTGGTGCTTATCATGACGGACAAACCATATTGGCGCAGCCAGTAACGCACGCGGGCGCATCATGGCTCGCAGTTCAGTTGCCGGATGGCCGGATTGGATGGTGTAAGCAGTACGACGAAGCGCATATGGTCCAGCATCACAACACACGAACGGGATATGGGTGAGTACGTGTCTCTTGTTGCCGTGAGGGGCCTGGCAGGCGTGGCGGCAATACCGTGCCAACTCCCCGTAAACGGTTGGCCCGTTGGTCGCACTGGAAGCTAGCGCCAACAGGACACAATTGACCTTGTGAGGCTTGTGGCAATTTTAGCTAAAGTACAGTGCTGCCCTCATTGCCGCAAGACAGCGTGCCAGCCCCCCAAGGGGCCTGTCCTGAGCCAGTGGCCTGGGCGCGCTTGTTGTTGCCGGGCGGCATGCTGCATCTCCTTACGCCGGGGTGCCGACTTCGCTATGGGGTCGAGCTGTGCTTCCGCCGTTGCACTGGTCGCGGCCCCAGCTAGTCAAGCCGCCGTCGGATTGTTGTCTCCGCCGGCAGGCCATGCCTCCCTCCAACCCGTTTCTCTGCCCCTGCCCCCAACAGGTGGTACCGCGTGGTGTACTGCAGCCTACTGGACGAGCAGACGTACGGCATCGGCCTAGAGACGCTCACACCGGAGCTCCTGCAGCAGCTCGCCGCGGCACCCCCGGCGCCGCCGCCGGCCCCGGGCGTCCCCCGTAGCGGCGGCGCCGTCGCCAGCGTGGCCGCCGGCTCCGGCGGCGGCTGCAGCCGCGACCGCTGTTCCTCCTGCTGGCTGCCGCTGCGGGTCGGGACCATGGGCTATCTGGGCAGCTGCGGCCACTCATACCACTTCGAGTGCCTGAAGCAGCTGGGGGATGCCAACATTTGCACCGCCTGCGGCGTCTGGTACGCCGTGGGCCAGTCGCCGCCGGACGCCTGCCCGGCGCCGTCGCCGACGTCCATCTTCCAACACGTGCACCAGCACCTGTGGTTCGTGCCGCCCTTTTACCGCTACATCCTCATCTACGGGGCGATGCTGCTCGCGTCGCCCTTCCTTCTGTTGGCCTCCTGGCTCGGCCTCATCTGAGCCCGCGCTCGCTGGGGGGCTGGAGCTCTCGCGGGTATTGGGTCGGGCTCGGCCTGGGTCTGGCACAGGCCACCAGCCTGTCTCTGGCCTGACGGATTTCGATTTCCGCCACCACCGGGAACGAATGTTGGACCGCATTCACTGCTGAGCCGAGGGCTAAGGCAAGCAGCTTAAACGGGCGGCAGGACAGGGCTGCTGCTGCCGGTGCTGCGAACGCCGATTCGAAGTTGAGCGGTGGTGCCGCCGGATTTGTAGGTTGCGGCGTGTGGTGCTCAACGTGTGAGCGCAGCAGCTTCTCGAGTATGCATGCGTATGTGTATGTGTGCGCGTGTGGTGCTCCAGGGGGGGGGCGGCCCTGTGTCTTCAGAGCGATCAGGCGGAGATGGCACCAGGCAGTCACGGCTGTACAGGTACTGAATGAGACGTCGTTGCATCTCGTTGCCGGCACAGGCCGGTGCCGGGTGTCCGCTCTGAGTCGGACAGGAACGCTAACACGAGTTCTGACGGCAACGAACGAAGGTTGGCCCGCAGATATGCTGTGGGCGGCTCCGGGGGTTTTGTGTCATGGTGCAGATAGTCATTGCAGGAGCGGCGTTCATGAGCAGGAACTTTACGGTACCCTGGTGTGCCTTCCATCTACGACAGCTGCCTGCTGCGTTTTGTGCCGTCCGCCGCTGCATCTATAGTTGAAGAACGAAGAGGGCGTTCGATGTGTTGGGGGCATGATTGGAGAGTATGATGGTCTTCCGAACGGCCGTGTTTGCAAGCTCTCCGGCGCGTCCGGAAACTGAATGCACACATAGTTCTGTATGTGCTCTCTTTCCTATCCTTACAGCTATTGCTGCTTTTTCTTGCGTCTGTTGAGCGTTTACCAGGTTGCATGTGTCTCCTTCCGCACAGTGAGAGGTTCATTTTGTCCCTGAAATGGTCAAAGCAGTCAAGGAACTGGGAAGTTGCGCGCCGCGTGGACAAGGGAGGGAAGAGGGGTCCTATCGTAAATTGGCTTTCTGAGACGTCACTACGTCTATCTTGTTTTGGCAGGGCTGCGCCGATGCGCCGATTTCCAGTTCGCTTACAGGGGCAGGAGAGGCAGGGAAGGCCGACATTCACTTTTGGAAATTCTCTGTGCTTTGGGGATGATCTGCGCGAACGACCTCAACCGGCCTGGCCTGGGCCCCATTACAGCAACTGCGATGCCGTACTGTATGTCGAACCTCACCCAATCAGCCCCGCGGGCAATCCCCCCAAACCCCCCGCATCCACGCTGCCCCTTCGATCCATTCCTAGTGATGTTTCCCCATCGCACGGTAGCATTGCACCCAAGACCCCGCAACCTGCTCATTAAGACGCGGCCAACCCAACTGCGGACAGCGCTCAGCGCAGCGGCCTGTCTCCATGTCCGTTTGCCTCCCAACCGCTCTCCACGGGCCCCGCCGTTGCACGCGTACGTAAATCGCCACCAACTAATCTCCTTTGACATAGGCGGCAGCGCTGCCAGCGACGCAGGCTACACCCTCAACAGCTCTCCAGCCCCGCCGGCACTCACGCCCATCAATCCTCATCCTGCGGCGCCGCCTCCGCAGCCGCAGTCAGCGGCGGCAGCTGCGTCTTCTGCTTGTTCAGCTCCTCCGCCAGCTGCTCCACGGTCCGCATCCTGCAGTATCCGCCTATGGCCGCCAGCGCTGCCTCCTGGCGCTGCGGGCTGTAGGTGGCGGTGGCATCCGGCAGCAGGGTGACGCAGTAGCCCAGGTCGCATGCGTCCATGACGGCGTGGGCCACACACTGGTCCGTCACACAGCCCGCCAGGATGAGGTGGCGCTTGCCCATGGAGCGGAGGACTGGCGGAGGACAGGGTGGCAGGGTTAAGCGGGGTTGAGCGGGGTTGAGCGGGGCCGGCAGCGGGCGGGGGTGGGAGGGGCTGGTGGGGGGCTGGTGGGCAGAGGACCCCGTGGGGAGTGAGGAGTGAAGCGTGTGAGGAGTGCCGGGCGGGGGTTACAGGACCGGGCGGGCAGTATTAGCGAGTCTGGCTGTTCCGCAGTCCCAAGGAGGGCGCCGTAATCGCCTCCTTGCAGGTACCGTGCGCCGCTCGCGCCATCCCCGCGTTCGCGGCCCCATGGCCCCAGCCAGTCCGCCGTCAGTACTCTTCCGGATGGAGGAATGGTCCCATTGCAACACACTCAAGCAAATCCCCAACCGAACTGAAATCAATGTTGGTTGAATTGAAGACGGAGCTGCTGGTCTTGGGGAGCACCATCTCGTCGGGTCCTGGTCCAAGCTCGTCGATCACCTGGTGGTTGGAATCGGTTGACAGTTGGAAGTTGGGGAAGGGTGGTTGGGCGGGGTCGGCTAGGACAGAGGGGCCACCCGCCAGTGCCCAGCGAAGAGCCCTTTGGGGGGAGGGAAATGAAGATTCCCGCAGCGGGGGAACGGGGATTGGGAAGCAACAGTTCTTGGCGCCTGGGGGCCGGATCGCACGAGATACGAGCACCGGTGCATCCAAAATGGACTTTGCCGTACGACACTTTGGCGAGCCGTACGGCAGCCAGGAGAGCGGCTCTGGGCAGAAGCTGCTGCCCCTCCGGCCCTCCGCGCTCATCTGAGCCTGCCGCACCTGCGCATCCCAGCAGCCCGGCGGCACGTGGAAGCCGCTGATGACGTAATCTTGTGACCGGTCGCGGCCATCCTTTGTGAGGGATTGGATAACTGTGTACATAACCTCCACCCCCGACGTACGGCACAGCGTCTGCAGGGCCACCCAGGCGGGCTTGCAGACCGACTCTAGGCGGCTGAAGAAGTACGACACTCCCGGGTCCTGCGGACGTGCGTGCAGGGCGATGATTTGGTACTTTGGAGCTGGTTTGGGTTTCGTTTCGTGATGGGAGTGGGTTGAGACGATGCTGCGCGTGGGGCGGGGTTGGGGATCCGCACGGCTTCAGACGTTGAACGGCGCACGAAACTATTAGCACCGTCGGGTCTCAAGGGATCCAAGCATGAGATTGGGCAGCACTGCCACGTAAGCGAACCCAGGGCATGCACGTATTTGGCATATATCAAGGCTGCGCTTAACCCAGCAAGCTTCTAAGGCGGCAATCGACAGGGACTGCGGTTACCGGTACATCCGACAAATCCAACACGCTGTCGGCCTTCTAATCCTTGCATTCTAATCCTTCCGTTGACGCCTAAGGCACACAGGCAGTATACCTCCGCGCGAGACGAGCCTTCTAACTTCTTGTAAATGGCCCCATCGCGGTGACAGTTGTAATTCTGCGTGTCGATAAACAACGCACAAGCGGTGTGCGGGTTTCTAATCGGCTCCTGTCGAAGGTGTGACTGCGGCGCGTAGTAAGCCATTTTAGCGTGTCTTCACATATTGTCGACGTGACGCCACTGCTGTGACGCCTGAAGGTATTGTCCGTTGTACGACGAGACTGCCGTTAACTGCTAATGTCCAACCCCGGACTCAGGACCCGCGGTTCAGAATCCGCAGTTCAAAGGGTTGCATTTATAAAACTCTGAATCAATATATGCAATGTTTTATGGGCATGTTTACGAGCCAACTTCTATATGTGTCACCTGGAAGAAGCGAGCTGGCAAGACGGGACTTATTTCAGATAACCCATTTTTTCGGTCATAGTTACGCATACACATGATAGCGTAGTGAAGTCTGTCTTGGTTCATCGCGGGCCTAACCTCCGCCCACGGTTCATCGCTGTAAAGTGTTTGCAATGCTGGACCAGCCCTCCAAACATGACGGTCGAAACTATGATATGATTTTATCCCAAGGATGCTCTCAGAATGGACTGCGACTCAGCAACCCCAGTCGCGGCATGGCACGCGTCGCGACTGCGTTCGTCTTCGCTCTGCAGGTTATGATGGCCTCGGCAGCCAGCTCCCCGTTGTTTCTCCAAAATCAGGCTATCAACTCAACGCCAATGGTATTTGGCTGCGGCTTCTACACAATGTCGTACCAGCTGTGGTGTGACCCCATCGCCGTCACCTCCTACGTTGCGCTGCTCAGCGACTGCCGGATGGCGAACCCCTCCGAAGCCCAAAACGGCGGCTCCTCTGCCTTGCTGAACAACTCCATCTCGTTGCTACCAAACGGCCTGGTCGCGGCGCCGGCGTGCGCCCCCGCCACGGCATTCTCGCAGATGTCATGCTCCCAACGCACGACCTGCACCGTGGAGTGGCCGGGCCCCAATAACAACGCCCAACAGCTCTGTCTGTTGCTGGTGGCGGGGGCTCCCGGCGGCAACACCCGGACCGCGTGCGACCTGTCCATTCAAGGTAAGCGGCGATCTGGGCTGGGCTGGATGGCTGGATGGCCGGACGACTGGACGGCACAGCAGGGCCGGTGCGGCCAGCAGTGCTGCTGATGCCGCACGGCGGTCGAAAGCCCATAGAAGACATGGCCCCGCGCTAGACGTGGCCGGCTTCGCAATCGACTGCCTTGTTCGAATGCCGTGTTCGATTGGAGCCAAAGACTTTGGCCATCATCTTTCGGGCCTCGTGCAGGCAAGCCTGCAAAGCGCCGATTGCCCTGGCCCGCCGCCTGTCCGTCCGTCTTTGGGCCGGGCCCTTCGTTGACCCACTCACACCAACAACTCTTCACGCCGCCACTGGCTCGTACCCACCTGCTCGGCGCCTCACGCTACCCCGACCGGTGCACCGACCCCAACCTCCCCGTAACCCGTAACTGTTTTCCGTTTTCCAGGTCTGGCCGCGCCGCCGGCGGCCGCATCTCCCGCATCCTCTTTTGGCGCCAAGGACATCACCTGGTGGCAGCTGCTCCTCATCGTCGCGGCGGGCTTGCTGACGCTGCTGCTGGGGCTAGTGCTGCTGCTGTGCCTCTGGCGCTTCTGCTGCCGCGGCAGCGGCGGCGGCCCCGCCGCCGTCGGCGGCGGCGCGCCGGCCAGGGTGGCTCCCGCGCCCGCGCCCGCGGCCGCGGCCAAACTCGGATGGAGCGGTCCGAAAACCTCGCTGCTGGCCACGAACGCGTCGCTGCCACCCGAGCTGGCACTCGCGCCGCCGGCGGCTGTGCTGAAGATGTACTCGCAGCGCCTGCGGGTGGGTGTGGGGGGCTGGTTGCAAGCTTCGTGGGCTCATAAGGCCCAGGCGATGGCGCTGCGGCCGCAGGGGCACAGGCACGTCACAATCCTGCCTGCGGCCGGCCGTCAAGCACGGCCTTGGCGCCCCTGATGTTGTGCCTGATGTTGTACCGCCCTACTGCGCGCCGTACTGCAGGATTCCACCCTTGACAACCCCGATCTGTTCGTACCGGACGAAAAGAAGTCGATCCTGGCAAAGCCATCGACGGTGCTTCCGGGCGCCGTATCTGCGATGCTTCCGAGCGCCGTACCTTCCGTACCGTCCAGAAAGAGTGTCCCCCCCGGCAACGACCTGAAACCGGACGCGAAGTCCAAGTCCGCGCCGGCGCCGGCACAGCAGCAGCAGCGGAATCCAGATTCGAATTCTGCGTCTTTGCCGACGACGGCGCCTCAGCAGACAACGGCAGCGCCGGCGGCGGCGGCGCCGCCGCCGCCGCCCCAAGCACCTCCTCCTCCTGCTCAGGCGCCGGAACCACCGCCGCTGGCGGCGGCGGCGCCGCCGCCGCCGCCAGTGCCTCTGCCAGCTTCCCAGATGACCACGCCCGTTTACCAACCCGGCCCCAACCCGCCCTTTGCGCCAGCACCGCAAACAGCGGCGGCGGTTGCTGTGGCGCCCAGCGCAGCGGCGCAGGCGGGAGCGGCGGCAGCCGCCGCCGCCGCCGCCGCCGCCGGGCAGCCGCCGCCGCCGCCGCACCAACAGCAACAGCAACAGCCGCAGCCGCAACAGCCGCAACAGCAGCAGCAGCCGCAACAGCAGGTAGCCCGGTCCAAGTCCTTGTTCTCGCGGATGTTCAGTAAAGGTAAAGGTAAAGGGGATTCGAGAGGCGTCGCCGCAGCTGACGGCGGTGGATCAGGGGGGCCTGATGCTGCGCGAGGTGGCGGTGGGGGCGCCGCACCCGAGCTACGACCTGAAAGCGTCAGCCGCGCAGCCGCGGCCGCCATGGCGCCGCAGCCGTACATGCCGTACAATCCGCAGCAGCAGCAGCAGCAGCAGCTGCAGCAACCCGGCCCTGGCGCGTATCCGGGGCCTGGCCCATTGCCACCCGACGGCTTTGGGCAGCAGCAGCCGCAGCCGCAGTTCGGACAGCAGCTTGGGCAGCACTTGGTGCAGCAGCAGCAGCAGCAGCAGCTCTGGCGGCAGCAGCAGCCTGGCTCGCAGGACGGCAGGGCACACACGATGGGGCAGGGGCCACTCCCGACCTCGCAGTCGGGCGCCCAGGCCATGGCGCCACCGAACTTGCAGGGAGCCATGACGCAGCCGCAGCAGCCGTACCCGCAGCAGCCGTATCCCTACCCGCAGCCGCAGCAGCCCTACCCGCAGCAGTCCTTTTCCGCCCAGCAGCCCTTCGCGGCACCGGACCCGCACGGACGGTTCCCGGGCGCGGACCTCGGGCGCGACGGATCGGGCAGACACGGCCTCGCTTCCTTTGCAGGCGCACAGCCGCCGCAGTCACAGCATCAGCAACAACAGCAGCTGCAGAGTTACGGCACTATGCACCACGGGGCCATGGGCGCCGCTTATCCGGGCCCCGCGGATGGTTTCCTCGACCCGCAGCAGCAGCATCAGCAGCGGGGCTTATCGGCCAGCAACTTTGCCGGACCGCCGCAGGCCGCGGCGCCGCCGCCGCTGGCGCCCCAGGGAAGCGGCCTGCCGCCGCTGGCGCAGCCACCCACGGGCTTGCACCCCGGTGCTGGGAGTTTCGGCGGCGAGGAGGCCTTCCCTGGAGCCAACTTGTCCCGTCAGCCCAGCATGTTGCACCAACACCAGCAGCACCAACATCAGGCCATGGGGCCGCAGGGGCCGCCGCCGGCAGCGCTGCAGCCGCCATTCGAAGCGCTGCAACCGCATCCTCAGCCGGATCTGCAACAGCATCAACAGCAACAGCAACAGCAGCAACAGCAGCAGCAGCAGCAGCAGCAGCTCTCCGCCGGACTCGGCCCCTTCAGCCGCGCTCCACCGCCACCGTCGCCGCCGCTGCCACAGGCACAGGAGCAGCTGCAGGGGGCCCAGTCCGGTGCTGACCGACCCGTGGGTCCCGGCTTCTTCTCCGGCGTCCCCTCGAGCGTCGTCGGCGCACACGCGGAGCCGCCCGGGCCCCTCCTCTCCGCCGGCGTTAGCAATCCGTGGCCTTCAGAGCCTCAGGTGAGGCTTGCCACTGTCCAGCGTGTACAACGCATACCATGCTTTGGACGCAACGCTTTCTGGTGGTCGTGTGGAGCGGTGCGCGTTGTCCACGCGGCATGGTGCTTTGCTAGACGCTTGTTTCTGTGGCTGTAGACAGGGCCACCATGGGCCAAATGCCGAGGTGACGTAGGCCCCGCCTGGCGGCCTCCCTCTCCTCCGCCCGGCCGTCTTCCTTTAGGGTTTCTCGACATACACCGCAAGGCTGGGCTGCTGACGCATCGCGGTCGCCGAGGTGGTCTTCACAGACATGCTTAAGCCCCCTCATTCATCCGTAAAACTTTCGGCCACCCGAACTCTCGACGGTGCAGCACACGCCGTTTCGTTACACGTCCCTTGTCCTTGTCCCCTTGTCCGCCTCAGGACGGCACTGCCCTGGGCCCGCCGAGGCAGCATCAGCAGCCGCTGCAACCACTCCAGCCGCTGAAGCCGCCCGCGCGCGGCCTCCAACCGCTGCAGTCGTTGCCGTCGCTCCGAAATCCGCCGCCGCAAGCTGCTGGTGGGCTGGGCGACTCCAGGGATGACCCATGGGTCGGCGACCAGGCGCCGGCGCCGAAAGCAGCTGGTGGCGATGACGACGGCGCCGGGTCGCTGGCTGCGTCCGCGGCGGCGGCGGCGCCCATCGACCCTCTAGACGCGTCCCTGTCGTCCGCGCCACCGCGACGTCTGCCCGCCCCGCTGCCGCTGGCCCCAAAGGCAGGAAGCCTCGCGCCATTGGGTGGCCCAGCGGCGGCGGGCGGCGGCGGCGGCCTCGGGTTGCCGCCGCCGCGGCCGCCCGTTGGTGGCCTTGCGCCCCTGGCACCGCTTGCCGGCCCGCGCAAGTTGGCGCCGGTGGCGCGCAAGCCGGACGACGACGACGACGAGGATGCTGGTGTGGGCTTGGCTGGCGGCACGTCGCTGCGCGGAGAGCCGTCCTTTGGCGATGAGCGGCAGGAGGCGAAGGGCGGCGGCGGTGGCGGTGGCGGCGGTGGTGGAGGAATGCAGGAAGTGGATGAACTGGAGTTTGACCGGCCGGCGCCGCCTCGGCGCGGTGGCTTCATGTGAAATTCCAAGTGTGCTGCCAGTGCCCGTGCCCCTGCTACGCTGCCAGCCAAAGTGCCAACCCGGACTGCACTGCACTGCACTGCGCACTCCTCCGCTGCGCTGGATTGGACTGCGCTGCACTCCTGGGGTGGCCGCGCTGCGTCTTCTGGAGACGGCGGCGCCGAGGCGAGGCCGTGGGCCCGGGACACCACGGCGGGCTCTTGCTCCGTTGCACAATGCATACCGTATTGGGATCGATATGTGCGGCAGGGCTGGATGGGGGAATGCTGTGATTGTCCAATGCTCGGCTGGGCTGATATGGGTTTGCGTTGACTGGGCAGAATGTGGTGTGGTAAGGGCAAGGTTATTGTTGTTGTTGATGTTAAAGTGGGCTCCAGGGGGGGTGTTGCACTGCATCAACGGTGTGATCGACTAAGCTAGGGGTGTGTGTGGCCGCGTCGGCTTGACAGGAGCGCGTTTTCATCGAATGAGTGTGATGGTCTTCAGCCTTTTAATGAGGAAGCCAAACTTCCGTGCAAAGGACTGGCATGTTGTTGACTTGGCTGTGTGACGTGTTTCGTGGACACTTTCATACAAACGCTCAACGTGGTTTGGGTGTTGCCGTCGCCTCATCTGACATGGTGCAGCTGGTCCCATTCGTTCCCCAGGGTCATGGCGCACTTCGGTGTAGTCCTGAGGAAAGGTTGCTCCTGGCTGCCTCGCGTTGGCTGCCTTCTTGCCGTGCATCCACAGGCACCTCATCTCCCTGATGCCAGTCAAGTTCCTGAACTTGATTTCCGTGCTCAATCTGTTGTTTGCTATGGTCATGATCACGCACTGGGCCGCCTGCCTTTGGTACTATCTGTCACAAGAGTTGCACGGTGAGCCTCAGATCTTTGCCAACAACGTTACAAGGCGTATTTGGTCTTGTAACAGAAATAATTAATGGATATGACGCATACTTGCGCGTTATTATCCGCGGACCTGCAGAAGCCGCCCAGCGGACCGCCCGCAGCAGCTGATGACGTAAAGCGAATCAACCGCTAGAACCCTGGGATGAGGTCCGAGACACGCTGTGCCAGCCACATGCTCAGTGTTCATCAGTTCCCGACCTATGGGCGGAAGCTTGCGCGGCCGAGCGGCTGATGCGACAATTTCGCTAAGGGACCACAGGTACAGTGCCTACAGTAGCTGCCTACCTCCCTCCCCCTGCCGGAGTGCCTATGCCTCCCCTTTTGGTGTACAACCCTGGCTGCCAGTTTCATTCCTAGTGTACAGTAAGTTCATTTCGACAAAAAATACATCTGCTGCTGTATCCAAACATTTAAACTACGGAAAAGTAAGATGGCGGGCCACGTGAAGTTACCGCACGGACTTACCTAGGGGATGCTGCCTTCTGCTTCAGTAATTTTTCATATATCGCGTTACACACGCTATTACTTCGTCTGAGGAAAACTTCAAGCTCACATGCGCAATTGTGTACCGGTACCTTGTTACCCGCTTGATGTTTGGCTAAGCAGCGTGAGGAGCGCAAGTCTGATGATAATTTCTGAAGGAATTGCCAAATAACCTTCAAAGTTAAGGCCCGGCAGCGGCGCTGCCCTCTTCGGCTCCGTGGACGCCATCCGGTCCTGCAAACACTTTTAACGTAAGCGGCCGGCTGCCTTTTGGCAAATACTTGCACTGTTTCCATGCAGATGTCGCATCTTTTAGCATTAACCCCGTCATGCTCGTATGTGAGACATACTGGACACATGGTTTCGTGCTTGAATGGTGGCGCCCTATTATCACTTTTGCAACATGTTACAAGCTACAGTGTGTTAGGGTAGGTGAAATCTATAGCTCTTACTCGACATGAGGTTTCAAGGCGCACGTCTGGCGTCCCCCATTCTCTAACGCCGAGCGCAGGCCGATTGTTTCACATAATAGCCCAATCTTATGGGGGGCAGTGATGATGCCTTTTGTGGCTGCCTACCCTGGGGGCGTCGGCGTGAAGCCAGCGCCGGCGCCAACTGCCGCCCAACCAGTGCAGTCAAAGCCTCCGGGACTGCAAGCAGCGCCGCGAAGGCTCGTGGCAGCTTTAAGACGGCGCCGGAACCGGCTCCCCCGAAATGGCGGAGCCAGGTCGGCGCTTCGGACGCCAGCAGCACGGCCAGCTTGCACGAGGGCGCCAGCGATTTGGTGGGTTGGCCGGGGGAACGGGCTTCTTGAGCGCAAACCTCCATGACAGCATGCCCTCTCGCTGCCTGCCCACAGAGGCGACACATTCCCCACATAGCGACTCAACGGAGTGGGTGCCGCCTTTACCTGGCCCTCGCTGCCTTTTGTCCCGGGGCACCTATCCCCTCACCTAACGGTTGGCAGCTGCCTGGAAGCTGCTGTGTTTACCGTGTAATTTGGTCTGTTTCGAGCTCCTCAATGCCACGGCAACGAGCTGTTCGCATCCGCCTACCGGCATCTCTCCAATCATATTTTGAACCTTCACCCCGTGACCTGTTTTACCCCCTGCCCTCCCTTCAACCCTGCTGTCCCGCTCCCGGATGCGCAATAGGGCAACGGCGCCGTCTTCGTCTCTGCCACCGCCTTCGGCTCCGACGACTTGTCAGCCGCCCTGGCCGCCGGAAGGGGCACCCGTTCCACGTTAGCCGCGTCGGATGTCCGCTTGGCCAGCCAGCCGCAGGTCCACGGGCGTGCGAATGGATCCGTGTCCTCAATAGGCAACCCGGCCAGCAGCGGCTACCCCGCCTCAAAAGGCAGCGGCGTCATCGGCTCGCCGATTCAGAGGGAAAGAGTTGACGTGGCGTTCGCTGACCCAGGCGACCCCGCGCCAGGCAGCGGCGCCGCCGCCGCGCAGGGCGGCGGTGAAGCCGCCGCCTCGCGTCTGCAAGATCTGCAGGAGCGTTACAGCCATCGGTTTGGTGGCGGCGCGGCGGCGGCGTTGGCAGCCGGCGACGACCGGTTTCGGAGCAGTGACCAGATGCAGTGCGACAGCTTCACTTACAGCGTCTCGGCGCAGGGGCGACGCTCCAGCTACGGCGGCGGCGGGCCGACGCGGCTGGGGCCGTTGCCGCCGCTGCCGCCGAGCCCCACGCGCGCCGTCGTGCAAGGCCAGGGGGGCAACGGCCACCACGGCCAGGCGGTCGGCACCGTCCAAGGGATCAGCGTGTCGCAGCAGCTGCTGCGCGACCGACGGGTCAAGTTTGACAAGGCGGCTCTTGACCCTAGATGGCAGAAATCACCTCCTCTTGCGACCTGCTCAACGGACATCTCCCGTACTACCTCCCTCACCACGACCCACATCCCGGGCTCTCTGCCATCGATGACTCAGGGGCAGGTCTCCCCGGGCATCATGCGGATTAACCCGCCGGCCGCGGCGGTGGCAGGGGCGTGGGACGAGCCGCCGCCGGCGGCGGCGGCGGCGGCGCCGCCGCCGGCATCGGCGCCCCTGCCGGTGGTGCCATCCAGGTTGGCGCAGGCGCCTTGGCCCTGTACGGAATCCCCGCGACAATCCAGCAACCCGCCGTCAACGTGGGGTGCAATGGGGGAAGTACGGCAGGCTGAGCAAGAGCAGCAGCTCAGCGGCGGCAGCGGCGGTGGGGGCGAAACGGAAACTGAGGCGGTTTCGTCCTTGTCGACTGCAGGCCAACCCTTGTCGCGGCTCGGCGCCGCCGCGCGGTCCGCGGCCACGGACCCTCCGTCAGTCGTACGACACAGCAACAACGCCAGCGGCGGCGGCGTCGCGGTTCATCGCCCGCCCCATGGCCCGGTGGGTTACAGCGCCGCAGCGGCGGCGCTGCCCGGCTTCTCGGCGGGCGAACGGGAGCTGCTGAAAAAGCTCTCATCGGGTGGGACCGGCCTCCGCAGCGGCGGCGAAAGGATGACGAGTGCTGCGATTCTGGCCATGGAGGCTTTGGCGCGGGAGAGCAGGGACTCGAGTGACAGCCCACAGCCCGCGCGGGTAGCCCAGAAAGCCGTTGCCGCCAGCGGCGCCGGCGGTGGCAGCGGTATCGACCGGCCTCGCGGCGGGCCATCGCTGATGCGCGGCGGTGGCGGCGCCGACAGCGGCGGCGGACGCCTGTCTCTACCCTTGTACGACAGCTACGCACCGGGTGCTGTGCTGGCCAAGCCGCCGTCGTTCGGGGCGGGCCTGGAGCACCACACGTCGCCCGGGTGCATCGCCGTGGGCCCGCGGCCGCTGGCGCAGGCGCTTCAGCTACAGGCTGCCTCGGGCGAGTCGCCGCTGCTGCCGCCGCCGGCCCAGCCGCCGCAGCACCAGCCCTCGATGCGTCTCCAGGCGGCGCCGCCGCGGGAGGACGCCCCACGGTGCATAGAGCCGAGGTCCGCGGCCATTCAGCAGCCCGACCCCGGAAGGGCGTTAATGGAAGGGCCGGCTAAAGCGGGAGGCGTCGGCGCCGGTGCCGGCGGTGTTGGAGGAGACGACGGGGAGGCGGAGCCGACATCGAAGGTCCGGCCGGCGGCGCGGCCGTCGCAGCAGCGGTTGCAGGCCGCCCGCGCGAACGAGGAGATGCTGATGGCATTGTTGGGCAGCAGCAAGCGCGCGCTGGACCTGAGTTCGCCCCAGGTACGGTACTTGCGGGTGCGACTGGGTTCATACCCCGGATCATGTAGTGATGCTGTATGGTAGGGGGGCGACTGGGCGGCGGAGTCGGCGCACCATCAAGTCACACAGGCAACGCGAAACGCGCCTGGCTGTCTCGTCCGGCCGCAATACGCCCAACGCGCATCACTCCCACACTACGGATCACGTCGCCTCACGTCGCCTCCATCCCTTCACTGCGTTTTGTACCTGTTCACCCGCCTACGCGCAGGGCGGCGGCGGCGCGGCGGCGGAGCTGGAGCGTTTCGACCGTGTGCACGACGCCATGTCCCGATTGGACGACCTCTTCGCAGCGACACCGCAGCCGCCGCCGCAGCCGCCGGCGAGGGCGAGGGCGGCCGCTGCCCCCGCGGCGCCTGCCCGAACATCGCTCAATGCGCGCGTTGGGCCCCTGGAGAACGCGGCATGTGACTTCCGGGGCTCCACGACCCCCGCGTCCAACCCCGCCGTCAAGCCGTGGTAGCAGGGAGGGCGGTGGGAGAGGTGGTCGGATGGAGGCGGAGGGGGCGCGCGGCCGCGCGGTGGCGGGTGCGCAGTCGGCGGGGCAATCGGAGGTCGTCGTGCCTGTCGGCCTTGTGGGGCGAGAGCGGCGCCTGGCGGCTGTCTGTTTGTCTGTCTGTCTGGCTGGCTGGTATTAGACGACTGATCTACTGATCTACCAATTTACTGATCTACTGATCTACTGGCTGCTCGTGGTGCGGGATGGGAAAGGGGGCTTGGGATGGGGGGCGGGGGGGGGGTGTTAACAGTACACACCGCGGCGGGCTGCTGACATACATAACTGCTGTACATTATAATAGGCTGCATCGGATGAGACCAGCATTTATTAATCAGGCCAACCAGGCTAACGTGGGGGGGGGGGCGGAGGGGCGAGGCGAGTACCGGCTTTCACCCGGGTTCAGCCGGCGGCTGAGCGTGCCCGACGAAGAGCCAGCCGACCCGAGGGCCCGCCGACGTCCCGCGAGTAAGTGCGTGTGTGTGTACACCCTAGTACGGTATGTGTTGGGGCACCTCGGGGCTGCACTGCACTGCACTGCACTGCACTGCACTGCACTGCACTGGTTTCATGGGCGACCGCTTGCCGCCAGCTGTGGGGGTACATGGACCTCTGCCAACTACTACCGAGTACCGACTAGGCAACCCGGACATGGCGGGACATGGCGGGACATGGCGCATGCCCGAAGTCCGAAGTCCGAAGTGCATCGCAGCGAGAAGCTATTAATTAGCATGTTTCGCGCCCCGTGCCGCGGTCAAAATAGATGATGGGGATGATTGGGATCCGCGGAGTACCTTTTCCTGCGGGCGCTCGTGGATTGGCGCGCGGTACATGGGTTCTTGGGTCCTTGGGTGCTGAAGGTTAGAGGCAACTGTTCGTTATTTGCACGAGCCCGGTGATGCACCGGGCCGCGGTCCCTTTTCGGGGCTGCGGAGGGACCCCTGGGTCTGCTCTCTCGCTCTCACTTCGCTCGGACCAGGAAGGGGTGTGTGGCCTGCCGTGTGGCCTGCGGATGGCAGTGGTGTGAATGTGGAACTGTTGCCGACCTCACCGCCAACGCGGAGGCTGTACTGTGCTGGCAGTTGGCGATCAGAACTCTCCTGCAACCGGAGATCGCGCTGCCGACCGAAATGGCTTCGTGCGGTTTTACGGGACGGCATGGCTCGGATCGTAGCTCTCATACGGGGGCTTGCTTGTTGGTAAAACCCACAAACCCTCCCCTTACAAAGGAGAGGGAGTGTGTTTTGATCTGATCGATGGGACCCGCGCTGGTACCCGGAATAAGGCGGCGGGTGTAAGCAGCCCCCCTGGGCAGGCGTAGTACAGTAGTACGACATATCACGGACTGGGGCGGCTCGGTTGGTGAGAAGGCCTGCAAACAGGCATGCCGGGGAGCTGTTTATTGGCGCGGGGCGCCTCTGTCGCAATAATGGCCTCGTTGGGTCGCAGCAATGCGAGCCCTGCGAGTGTGGGTCATGATTGTGGCCATTAGATAGAATCTGTACGGCGGTTGCGATGGTGCCTAATTTAGTGTGCGCAGCGGATGGTGCGCTTTTGTTGGCGGCGCGCGCTTTCTCGTTCCGCTCCTCCCCCGGAAGGGTGTGCCAACGGATGGCGCGTCCGTCTGTTCCGCGCTTTTTTGGGACGCTTACGAGTCAGAAGACTTGTTTTCATGGAGAACTCGACGCACCTGTTCCTGCATCACCATCTATTGTCCATCGTGACGCGCTCTGCGACTCTGTTCATCCAGCTCTTGGCCCACCACACTTCGCAGCGACACGGTGCTGCCCTGGCATGTCACGCTTCTTGGGGGTACAGGTCACATGTTCGTGCCCGTTGAAAGATTGGCTTGGGTGCGGTGGTGCGTTCGAAGGTCGCGCGCGGTGCTGTTCATCGTTTTCAAGATTCATTCTGGTGTCGCAAGCGGGGAAATGTCGAACTTCGTCATGTTTTAGTGACTGGACAGCGCTGCCGGGCCACATGACCGTAAGTTTTGGCCTACCGTAGTAGTGTGTAGATACCTCGGTGGCTCGGCCTGTAAACTTGGATTTGAACGCGTCTCAACTATAAGCATTGATAACACTTCGAGTTTGTCTGGAGTGCTACCATTACCTGTAAAACTTCATTTCAACCCTGGCTTGGCTTGAAGGAAAGGCTGGGCGATCCTGCCGTCGGAACAGCTCGCGCACTGAGAACGCAAGAGATGCAGTCGACATGAAACTGTAACAGGTTGGTTTATAAAGGTTTTGTCGTATAATTAACATAATTGAACCAAACACATAACGACGCCAGCAGTCGGATGTTGGGCCCCGCACACCTCAACTGCCGCGTGTATTTAGCGACCCATGCTTGCTCCTTCACCGTAGGTAATTGTAATTTAAATTGCTTAGTAATTGACGTTTACCTTTAACCTGAGACGGGGCAAACGCCACCCTGCGTTTATCGTCGGATGCAGAGCACCCACCCAGGGAAGGAGAGAGGAACGCAACGCAGAAGGATCGCTGGGTTGACAAGAGTATGAATGGATCTGCGATATGGTTACCCGCTTTTAGAGAAAGGTGTGATGTCAAGGCGCCAAGCGTATCATCCAAATGCGACCATTCGGGACGGCAACACCGCGTATCAAGCTCTACAAAGGCGTAATGCGTTCAATTTTACGTTGCTGAAAAAAATGGTTGTATATTGCTTATTGTATAGTGGTCGCCTTGGGGCCGCAGACGGGATGCCAACGGGTTTCGGCACACGCTGCTGTATTCCCCCTTCCTCCCTACCGCCGCTGCCTCCGAGGCTGGCAGGTCGTACGAGGCGTCGGCGTGAGTTAACAGGCGCGCCGAAACCGTACGGAAAACAAACATTCGAGGCGTGATGCCACCGAGCTCATGGCCCTCATTACAGCCCACCTTCCTTCGACGTCGTCTCAGCAGCCGGGCCTCAACGGCCTTCGTCGCGGCCGGCCTAACGCTTATGCTGGCGACAGTGCTGGTGCTGCTGCCGGCGCCCTCAGAAGCCATTTTCTTGCCGCAACAAAACATCACGGCGACGACCCAGGCAACATACTGTGGTTTTTACTCCATCGAGGTACGGCTGTACGGCACAGAAGACCCGGGGTTTGCACACCGGCGCGCCCACCATTGCGCAATAGGCGCGCCTGTGACACCCTTCGGAGTCACAGCCCCAGGCTGTGCGGCCAACGCCGTCAGGCCGATGTACGGCGTTCGTTGCACGGCGTTGCCGCCTGGCCCCCTACCACAAGCCGCCAAAATCATTCCGCCTGAACCCCTTCACAATGTCCCCACAATGCCACCGCAGCGATACAAGGCGTGGTGCGAGGGCAGCATCTCAGCCTTCGTGGCCTCTAACTCGGTCAGTGCTGCGGGAAGGGCGGGACTGTGTCGGAAGTGGCTGGGCCGGGTGGGCAGCCCGGGCGACGCATTCTTTCTCGACATCGGCGTCTGTCAAGAATTCAGGACTACACGACAGGGCCTGTGGCCCCTGTGCGCAGCGACAGCTGGGCCAACCATGTTGTGTGTTAGGCAAAGGGCACTTGTTACGCATTGGTGCGGCACACGTGACTCAGGACCACCCTCCCTCTCTCACGCGCCCCTTCCTAGTTCCTATCCCACGTCCCCACGTCCCCACGCCGCAGTCATGCCAGCAGTACGGCGTGTGCATCCCGCTCGAGGGCGACGACGCCATGGCGTGTGGGAACAGCAGCAGCAGCAGCACCTACTACTGCAGCGGTTGGCGCAGGGGCGGCACGCCGGTGGCTGCGTGCCTGGTGCTGCGGGCCTCAGCGCTGACGCAGGCGGTGGAGAACACCACGGTGGTGCTGTGCGACCTGGAAATACAAGGTGAGTAACAAAACTCATAATACGGTAGATCGAACCGCGGCGATGATGGGACGGAGGACGGAGGCGACGCAAGCAAACCCATAACCTGTGGAATACTTACGCATGCTGGCATGTATCGGGTGCCGTATCGGTTTCCGTACCTGCGACGAAGGGGCCCAACGTGCGGTCGCAGTTGGGGGGCCCCCGCCGCCTCAGTTCCCCGGCTCGCTGCGATCCGCGCCTTCAGCCCATCGTTGAGCGGCGGGGGGCCCCATTGCCCCGCACCTGCATACGTATGGCTCCACCCGTCGTGCATATGGCGCCAGGGGTCACTGCGCCCGCTCCTTGTAACGTCCCCGTTGCCAACTGCCGGCCGCATCCGCCGATGATGATGATTGGTGGTGGGGCAAGGTGGTGAGGCAAGGTGGTGAGGCAGGCCGCCCCTCCCGCGCGTGCACTCTGGCCTGCAGGTCGCGCCGTGTTCGATGTGTCGCCGCCGCTGCCGCCCGGCCCGGCCCCCCCGGCGCCACCCGAGGGCTCCCTGGAGCGCCGGGACGACTGGGCGCTGTGGAAGACCATGGCCATCATTTGGTCCATCCTGGGGTTCGCCGCACTGCTGGTGGTGAGGAAGGAGAGGACACTTCCTTCCGGATGCCGGCCCCCTTCCATTGTCAGCGTCATTACATGCGACGCCTGCGCAGAAATGGCTCCTGATACAAACACACGGGATCCGGCCCACGGCCCCACACGACCCCACAATCCGGGTACTTTTTGTGTGTGTGTGTGTGTGTTTTCATGTCCCCACACAATGTACGACACTCGGACCCCTGTACGGCACGCAGGTCGCCGTACTCCTTATCCGTTGGTGCATGAGGCGCCGCGCCCTTGCAGCCAGCTCCTCTCCCGTGACCATCTTGTCGGCGATGGACAAGAGCAAGATCGAGCAGGAGGCCCAGCTGGCGGTGGACCTACAGCAGCAGTACGGCAATGCAGTCGCCGCCGCCGGAGGCGCCAGAGTGACGCTTCGGCCCACGGCGCCCGACGGCAAACCCATCCTTGCGTACGGCTCGTATCACCCACCACCACCGCCGCTGCCGCTGCCGCCGAGGGTTCCAACGATAACCGCCAACGGTAGCAACCGTCTGCCGCCCAGCGCCGGCGACGCGCTGCTACAGGCCGCCGCTGACAGCCGTGCGGTGCACAACGGGCCACCCATGCGTACGGCACCCGTGAACATCCCAGCCTTGAGAGGCGCCGCGATAACGTCGCCGGCGACCGCTCCTGGCGTTGAAGCGGACACGGGCGCTGCGGCGGCAGCGGCAGCTGCCGCCGCAGCCGCAACCGCCGCCGCGGCCGCCATTGCCGGTGCGGGCGTTGTCCCTGCCGCGGGAACGCAGCCGCCGTCCGGCAGCGTCCCCCCATCTGGCACCTCAGAGCTACCCCTGGTGCCAATGGGGCCGGGGCCCGGAGACGCAGTGGCGCTCGGGGCGGCGCCGCAGGTCCCGATTGTGACGCCTGCCGCGTTGGTTCCTCCCCCTGCGGCGACGCTGCAGAAGCTGACTGGGCCCCCTGATTGAGGGCCCTGGAGAGAGGCCCCATTGCCCTGTCCTTGCTGGGTGATTATTGTTAGCTGCGGACGGGAGCTCGGGAAGCCTGTTTAGGCAACGATCGGGCAGCGAGGGTGGGCGGGTTGCCAATTCCGGCAAGGTCCCCAGAATGGGTGGGCTGGCGTGAGGCTCCAGGGTGGTGCCCAATGCCTAGTGCCCCCGGAAGGCTCCTCGGCAACAATTACGATACATACAGGGTTTGAGTCGTCACAGTCGGCGTTACCGGCGTTATTTTTGGGTCTCGTGCTTTATCATGCTTGAGCCGTTGAGCGGGCAGGAGCGGGCTCCACCTTGCGGAATGTCAACCGAGGGCGGCGCTTACTGGCTGATACCGGTAGGCCCCGCGCGCGGCTACCTGTGTATGTGTATATGTGCGTGCGTGTACATATGGACCTGTGTCATTTCCAAAGCTGAGCTTTAGCAGCAAGTGGTGGCCTTTGGGGGTCGTCTGTGTCTCCGTGGCAGGTCACGGATCGCAGGGCGAGGTGCCTCCGTCGTTCCGTGCCCTGCCCAGTGCCCACCCAGAGCGATGGGAGTAAATCCGCCAATGAACGCGTGGAGCGCATGGATGCAGTAGCAGGCTGAGTAGATTGGAGATCTTGACTGCGCCGGGAGCTGTGAGGATGTTCCTCGGCGTTGCAGGCGTACGTTGGGTGTTTGTGCCACAGCTTTGGCGGGGCCTTGACGGGGCGGCAACGGTGCTGCGGCAGGTGGCGTGCGCCTGTGCACGGAGGGGGGGGTTTCATGCAGCGGGACATGGGTCGGTGAGGGCTAGGTTGAAGGCCGGCCGTCCCCCTTTAGGGAAGCCAACTCGCTCGGTTGTTCGTGGCCACTTGAACTTGAATTGTTACAGGACATGAGCTGGGGCAGGTTTGGGTTGTACGCATGCAACCACATGCTGCACCCGAAGCGCTTGCGGCGACCTAGGGTATGGTGTCACTCACCTCTCTCGTTTCCACTTGACGCTTAACGTGTATATTGACCATAGCCCCCAGAGCGATGCACAGAGAGTGGGAATGATGGCATGGCGTCGAGAGCGTGTCATGCACAGTGGGGGCGGAGTCGTTGTATACGGCACGTCGGGTCGTTGGACTGTGGGCGGTTGCAAGAGCTGAAGCCGCACAGTATCAGGTCAGTAGCAAGCCAAGATGTTTTGCCCTGCCGTAGGATTTCTATGCCGTTGCTTTTCGACGCCCAAATTCTTCTGCACTAAAAGTGTGACGTAGCCGGTGGAGCGATGATTAATTGTTTGTCTACTTCGCGCACAACGTCGAAAAGGCTGACAAAATGCCTTCTTCGACATCGATGCGTGTATCTATGCAACTGGGTTACATGTCTATAATACTGTGCTCACAGTTCGCCTCTCGCGTTGATGACCAGTGCCGAAATGGGGCTACCGCACAAAACTACATATAATTAAAACAGTTTATGTCACCTACTCAACTCCGGCTGGAACAAGCAGCCTCCCATGGATAGCTTGCCGTTGAAGACCATGACACGACCGGCCATGTCGCCCGCAATACGATTCTGGATCACCGCTCTCAGCTTTGCAGTGGCGTCCGCTGCGAGTAACAATATAACATCTTACAGCCTCCCGGCTAAAGGCAAGCTGGCGCTGTGCGGGTATTACACCCTCGCTTTTGAGATGTGGGCGGGCAACGCCTCGGCCTACCTGTACGTGACAGACACGGTAGGCTCAGGAGCGGGCTTCCGCTTCTCGCCATCACCTTACATCCAGCCAGAAGCATCCCTGGAGAGCCTCGCCACCCTGCTGCCTGCCGCCGTGTCGCACGCAGGCGTGCAACGCGACGACCGGTACGCCATGCCTGCCCGCAACGACCGCCGCCCTCACTCCGCTCTCCTGTACGGCTCGAACCACTTGCCAGGGTCAGACCACTCAGCTCTCCAGCGCCCCGCTATGCCTGGTCGTCGCCAACTTAAACACGCAGGCGCCTTTGGAAGTAGACCTCTACGTCTCAGGTGCGACATGCCTATCAGTCGGCAACCATTCCGGCTGGCTGTTTCGCCAAGGCGGTCCTGGTCAGGAGCACGCAAAACACGGACACTACTTTCCAACGCCGTCTGTCCAGTCACTCTCCTTGTAAACCGTTCCTGGCGCTGACCGCTCCGCCGCTGCCGCTGCCGCAACCGCATCAGGTTCCTTCACGCCAGCCGGCGGCAGCGGCAGCGGACGCAGTAGCAGGCTGAGTAGATTGGAGATCGTGTTGATCTCTGTCGGATCCGCGGCGGGCTTGGTCATCTTGGCGGGCCTTATTGTGCTGACCGCGTGGCTGCTTTGCTGCAAGCTGCCGCCGAGGCCACAGGTGGGTCCTGCGGTGCCACGTTGATCCAGTTGATCCAGTTGCGGTTCCTTGCTCAGGGGACCTCGGGGCAAGCCAGGGGGCCGGCATGCCTATCCTGACTTCATGACGGGCGGCACCTTAGCATTCACATGTGTACTGAGGTTGAGAACTAGGGTCGCTGGGGGTGCCGCGTGCCGGCTCGGTTCTCACGTCACAGTACGCCACAGTCAGTACGTAACGGTACGTCACAGTACGTCATGGTACGACGGCACGTCACGGTATGTTATGGTACGTCACGGTACATCACAGTACCGGCATTGCACCTTGTCACAGGTGGGGTACTGTGTTGGCGTTACGACCAGCTCTGATCCCACGGGCTGCCGCCGGGCGGAGCGGCGGGATCTCGGGATGGGTGGGTGCATCGATCTACGTTTCTACCGGTACCCCCGGCGTGGCCGCCCTTGCGGGCTCCCTGGTTCCTAGCCCTTCCCAACCCACGCCACGGCCCCTGCCACCTCCCGATCCCGCCGCTCCGTAACCAATTCAGGTGGTGGACGTCCTGGACATTGACCCGGGTGCCGGCAATATGCTGGCCGGCAGCGGCGGCGGTGGCGGCAAGCCCTTCATGGTGGCGGCTACGGCGGCTGCGGGACCACGGGCGGTGCCGACGGGCCCGCAGCCGTTGCTGCTGTCACCTGCGACTGGTAGGTTGGGACGAGATTTCTGCTGATGCCGTTGCTGCTGTGGCTTGCGACAACATGTCCCCAAAGAGCTCAGAAGGTCCCAGTCCGCCTTGTCCGATGTTTCCTTTCTTTGCGCCCCGCCCTCCCGCGCACAGTCTACCCGTACTCGTACCCGCCGTATGGAATCGCTAAGCAGCAGTACGACATGGTGCCACCGGGCTCGCCGTATTCGTACGTCGGCAGCATGAAGCCAACTTTCCCATCACCCTGCGGCGGCGTCCGCAGCCCATCGTTGCTTGCGCCCCTGCCCGCTGCGGTCTACGGCGCTCTCAGCCCTCAGCCGCCCCGCTCGCCCCCGCCGCTGCTGTCGCTGCCGCCCTTACCACTGCAACGTAAGGCTGCGGTGACGGCGGCTGGGGCGGCGGCGGCGCCGCCGCCATCTTCGCCGCCGCAGTTTCAACAGCATCAGCAGCACCAGCCGGCGGCGCCAACACCGCAGCAACAGAACACACAGCAACAAGGGTTGCAGGCCCCAACCGCGCCATCGCCGGCACCTCTACCGCCGCCGCAGCCCCCGCCACAGCAACAGCAACAGCAGCAATAGAGGATTTCCTTTTGGTGCTTTGTACAAACGAACGGCGTCACGGGTGATGCCTTTATAGTGGAGGCATGGGTGTGTACAGGTCGTGGAGTTTGCTGAAAAGCGCTGGGGTACAGGTTGCATGGCGGTGCTGAGACATTGTCACGATACACGATGTAAGCAGCAGCACGTTGGGTGAGCGTTGGTGATCTGTTGACACTTGACAGGCGCCCGGGAGCGAGAATGGGCACTGAATGGCGCGCGACTCGAATGGCGCGTTTCCGGATTGACCGCGCTTGTCGACTGGGAGCGCCCCGGGATCGAGTAAGCTAGTAAGGCAACTACCGGTATGACTGAATGCAAAGGAGAAGGCCAAGAGGTTTACAGCTCATGTTTGCTATGGCAGTAGTCAATGTGGGCTCGAAGCTTTTTCTTTGCTTGTTCCCACGGTCCACAACCAGTAGACGACTGGCCAGCGACTGCTGTAATGAGACTGGTCCGCTGCTCACCAACGCGCGAGCAGCGGCCTTCACATTTCGCGCGCTTCACATTCCGGCGTTCTAACCGCCCAACTAACAGTAACTGACCCAAATGCCCAAGAGTGGCAAGAACAGCTTAACTGATAAAATTGACGCCCAGCCTCGACCCATGGGCCCAGCCTCGACCCATGGGCCCAGCCTCGGCCCATGGGCCCAGCCTCGGCCCATGGGCCCAGCCTCGACCCATGGGCCCAGCCTCGACCCATAGGCCCAACCTCGACCCATAGGCCCAACCTCGACCCATGTGCCCAGCCTCGACCCTTGGGCCCAGCATCGACCCATGGGCACAGCCTCGGCCCATGGGCCCAACCTCGACCCATGGGCCCAGTCTCGGCCCATGGGCCCAGCCTCGACCCATGGGCCCAGCATCGACCCATGGGCCCAACCTCGACCCATGGGCCCAGCCTCGACCGATGGGCCCAGCCTTGGCCCATCGGCCCAGCCTCCGCCCATGGGCCCAGCCTCGACCTATGGTCCCAGCCTCGACCCATGGGGCCAGTCTCGGCCCATGGTCCCAGCCTCCGCCCATGGACCCAGCCTCGACCTATGGGCCCAGCCTCGACCTATGGGCCCAGCCTCGACCCATGGGCCCAGCCTCGACCCATGGGCCCAGCCTTGGCCCATGGGCCCAGCCTCGGCCCATGGGCCCAGCCTCGGCCCATGGGCCCAGCCTCGGCCCATGGGCCCAGCCTCGGCCCATGGGCCCAGCCTCGACCCATGGGCCCAGCCTCGACCCATAGGCCCAACCTCGACCCATAGGCCCAACCTCGACCCATGTGCCCAGCCTCGACCCTTGGGCCCAGCATCGACCCATGGGCCCAGCCTCGACCCATGGGCCCAGCATCGACCCATGGGCCCAGCCTCGACCCTTGGGCCCAGCCTCGACCCATGGGCCCAGCATCGGCCCATGGGCCCAGCATCGGCCCATGGGCCCAGCCTCGACCCATGGGCCCAGCCTCGGCCCATGGGCCCAACCTCGACCCATGGGCCCAGTCTCGGCCCATGGGCCCAGCATGGACCCATGGGCCCAACCTCGACCCATGGGCCCAGCCTCGACCCATGGGCCCAGCCTCGACCCATGGGCCCAGCCTCGGCCCATGGGCCCAACCTCGACCCATGGGCCCAGTCTCGGCCCATGGGCCCAGCATCGACCCATGGGCCCAGCATCGACCCATGGGCCCAACCTCGACCCATGGGCCCAGCCTCGACCGATGGGCCCAGCCTTGGCCCATCGGCCCAGCCTCCGCCCATGGGCCCAGCCTCGACCTATTGGCCCAGCCTCGACCCATGGGGCCAGTCTCGGCCCATGGTCCCAGCCTCCGCCCATGGACCCAGCCTCGACCTATGGGCCCAGCCTCGACCTATGGGCCCAGCCTCGACCCATGGGCCCAGCCTCGACCCATGGGCCCAGCCTTGGCCCATGGGCCCAGCCTCGGCCCATGGGCCCAGCCTCGGCCCATGGGCCCAGCCTCGGCCCATGGGCCCAGCCTAGACCCATGGGCCCAGCCTCGACCCATAGGCCCAACCTCGACCCATAGGCCCAACCTCGACCCATGTGCCCAGCCTCGACCCATGGTCCCAGTCTCGGCCCATGGGCCCAGCCTCGACCCATGGGCCCAGCCTCGACCCATGGGCCCAGCCTCGACCCATGGGCCCAGCCTCGACCCATGTGCCCAGCCTCGACCCATGTGCCCAGCCTCGGCCCATGGGCCCAGCCTCGACCCGTGGGCCCAGCCTCGACCCATGGGCCCAGCCTCGACCCTTGGGCCCAGCATCGACCCATGGGCCCAGCCTCAACCCTTGGGCCCAGCCTCGACCCATGGGCCCAGCATCGGCCCATGGGCCCAGCATCGGCCCATGGGCCCAGCATCGGCCCATGGGCCCAGCCTCGACCCATGGGCCCAGCCTCGGCCCATGGGCCCAACCTTGACCCATGGGCCCAGTCTCGGCCCATGAGCACAGCATCGACCCATGGGCCCAACCTCGACCCATGGGCCCAGCCTCGGCCCATGGGCCCAGCCTCGGCCCATGGGCCCAGCCTCGACCCATGGGCCCAGCCTCGGCCCATGGGCCCAGCCTCGGCCCGTGGGCCCAGCCTCGGCCCATGGGCCCAGCCTCGACCCATGGGCCCAGCCTCGGCCCATGGGCCCAGCCTCGACCCATGGGCCCAGCCTCGGCCCATGGGCCCAGCCTCGACCCATGGGCCCAGCCTCGGCCCATGGGCCCAGCCTCGGCCCATGGGCCCAGCCTCGGCCCGTGGGCCCAGCCTCGACCCATGGGCCCAGCCTCGGCCCATGGGCCCAGACTCGGCCCATGGGCCTATCACCATGTGTACTCGTTGCCTCCGTGGTTCTCAGAGAGTAAGGTTGCGCCGCACATGACATCTTCCCCAGCCAGCTGCTGCTGCCCGCGCGCGCCCTGGCCTCGTGTACGGCAGCAATGGGCAGCAGGGAAGGGGGTTAAAGCAACCGGCGCAATGGTGATAAAGGCAAGGGCGAAAGCAGGCAAGCAGGCATCACACCCCTGCCTGCTTGCCTGCAGCTGCACGGCGCGAAAGAAAGGGAGTTCTCCGGCGCAAACCCGGGAAAGGCCTGACAACCGACTATGGACGCCACCGGCCCCGGGCACCAGACCCGGAACCCCGCAGGAAGCACGCCTGCAACTGGCGCCCAGACGCGCAGCCGAACCCCGACGGGGCCGTTGGTCCCGGGCGTGCAGCCCGCTCCCTCAGAACAGACGCACCAGCAACTGGCGCCCAGATCCGCACCCGAACCCCGACGGGACAGATCCCCGGCCCCAGGTGCATAACCCGCTCCCTCAGAACAGATGCACCCGCAACTGGCGCCCAGACCCGCACCCGAATCCCGACAGGGCAGATCTGCTGGCCCCGGGGAAGGGAAAGGGAGCGCTGTCGGGTGCTTGGGGTGTGACAAAGCTGCACAACTAACTCGCTTGCGAACCCGTCGCACCTTTGCAGCACAGTGCCCGGCCAGCTCCTTGCAATAGCCCACGCAAGCAGATAGGAGAACCCTTCAACCCTGCATGCGGCATGCGGACGTTTGCGCTATGCCCGCGGCAAGCTGCACAACCATTCCCGCAAAGTTGCTTCTGCAGCTGCTGCAGTATTCGCCAGTACAGTCAAAATTGTTTATATTAATAGCCTGGAAACTATACTGTAAAAAGCGACCTTCGCTATGAACGCTGGAGGAGGGCAACCATGGCCAACTAACGTGAGGAAACCTACACCCTGCTAAGCTGGAGTATTTGCATGCACTACTTGTTACCGAAGTACAAAAGTCCTAGGGCGGTTGGACCTTTAGGGCACACCGTAAGGCCATATTTTGCCCTTTAGAGCGGTTTGACTGCCATTAAGTTAGAAGTAGTCTCCAAACTGTTCCTGCATATACTATCAAGCATATTTCGCTTGTGGACAATGAAGAGGGGCAAAGGACCGCCGGTCTTCATGGCGAACTTGGTTTCGTTATTAAGACGGTTGCTGCCGTATGAAGTGGCTCACCCTGTTCATGCCGACGACCACCCTTCATGCCGGTACCCAAACATCTTCATGGCGGCGGCATATACTGGCCATGAAGAGGCCATGAAGTGGCCATGAAGTGGCCATGAAGGGATTTCGCGCCATTAAGGCCTGGCCGTTCCCAGAGTGTTGTTCGTTTCGTTGAAAGCGCAATGTGTATCGAGCGTACTGCTGCTGCGAGCTGTTAGATTGGCCCATTTCGGATCTATACATGTCGCTGATCGCTATAGGAACCGCAGCAACGCGTAGAGCAAAGTTTCGTTGACGAGTGCTTACTTCCGGTGTCCCCAGGCCGTGGTCGCATTATGACACGGGGCAAGGCACGATATGCGTGCTACCTGTATATACCGAAGCGCCCCTCTCTTACGGCCCCGCTCTCACGCGAAATTTGTACTTGTAACTGTATCTGTACTTTGTATTCCGTTACATTTTCCCACGGTCCGGGCGCACGCACCGCCGCAGTGGACACAAAGCCGCCTGCCGCCAACTGCCGTTCGCTCACCGGCTGTGGTGGCGCTGTGGGAGGCCGTCAGGACGGTGGAACCGTTATATATGCACATTCAGAATCAACACCATCAACGTCAACATCATCAACATCATCATCTAGTCAAGATACCCGGCTGCTTGACACCAGGTCTCCGCGTTCACGTGCGTCTGTGTGCATCCATGAAATGTGGAAACCAACCCCTTCAAGGACGAAACCCGACAACAAACGTTTCGTACACCCGTCTCGTGCTATTACGGTATGCCGTATTCGTGCTCGTACCCGCAGCTAGTTCCATCCGTACGGGCATACAACGAACGCTAGAACACCTGCGCTAGGGCCGAACGAACTCATCGATCAACGCATCGCTCCGCCTGCAGTGCTCAGTCTGTGTGAATCCTAAGATATCCATCCAGAGGGGTTCCCAGGCATGCGTCCGACACGCCTGAAAATCTGAGGAAGTACTTACAGAGCACTTCGCATGCACACACATACGCAGGCACACACACACGCGCAGGCACACGCGCACGCCATCTCTGCCACTCAGTCAACAAAGGCATATGCTGGTGTGTCCGTGGCATCCCGCGGTCTCCGGAACGAACTCGTCCACGAGTGTCCATCGGAAATGCTGGGGGCCATGGAATCTGGCATCTAAGCACTCGACGTCAATTCGCAAACCCAACACGCCAGCCCCTGCCTGCCTGCCAGCCTGCACCACCCACATAAAATGGTCACCCATTCACCTTTTAAGCATCTATCTAAAACCAATTGGGGGCAGTTGTAAGCGGTTGCGTGGACGTTGGCAGTACCAACTGCACCCACGTGAAAATAAGCAAGAAAAAACAAGCAAGGAAAAGGGATACAGAAGGGATGGAAGAGAAAGCCAGGCCTCGAGCATCAGTTCCTGAGCGGCTGGGCCCCGGAGGCCGCGCCTGGACTTCAAGAGAAAGACTGTCAGGTTGGAAATGCAGCCCGTGCAACACAGTGCTTCCAATATTCTAGCAGGGCGCCGGGCGTGTGCGCGGGGAGATGCGGGGAACCAGCTGCCTGGAGGCTCAGCCTCGGCCCCAGCCCCCTGTCCCCCAGCCACCCTCTCTCCGCACCCAACCACACACACACACAAGCTACATACAGGCCGCTGCGTGTCATACGCTCTCTCCTTGGGGTGTCCGCCCCGCATCCATCATATACATCTGGCCTACATGCACTTGCTCAGCACCCATCCTACAAGCGCACTGCGCCGTCCCTCCCCATCACCATGTACCCGCAGCGACTTGCGGCCTTCTAATGATGGCCTAAAGCGGCTGCCTACGTCCCTCGGCCGTTGCATGTGCTAATCGGGGGATGTCCGGAATGTATCCCACATCACCACATTTCCTAAAAAGACGGCCGCAACTCGGGGTCCCCGATCGAATCCGGTCCCGTTGCTGATGACAAGTGCTGGGGCAGTGCAACACACTGCGCACCCCAACTACTGCCGCCCAGGAACCTACGCGCATGGGCCTTCACCTTGACCTTGACCTTGCCTCCCGGGCTTAATAACCACGCGCGCAACTGTCTGTGCCCTGTCCCTAATTAGGGTTCTACGGTAGCTCCTGTCCTGCCTTTACATACCGCGCCAGCAAGCACGCTTTCCCAACGTTCATGATGAGAGCTAACTGTGGAAATAAAGTGTGCCGCAGAGGAGTAAACAGTACGAGCCACAGGTAAACCCCCGCCCAGAGCCCCCCGGGTTGCAACTTTGGCCTGCGGCTGAGGACGATGACTGTTGTGGACCCGGTGCCGCATTCGCATCAGAGGCGCATCAGATCGGAGGCGGTGTCCTCGACACCTCCGTCCCACACACAGCAGCGTCCAAGACCAACGCAGGACGCAGAACGTCCCCGGAACTCGCGTGGCCTCGCGGTGTCCTCCAGAGCCTGCGTCATGCAGCGACGATCCTCTCATCCGTTCATACATGCATGTACTCCTGGATCGGCGTGTGCTTGAAAGACCTGTTCATTTCTACCCCTCAACGGTCGACCCGTACCCGTCGCCCTCGTAGCCGCCCCAGTCCGACGAGCCGCCGTCCGCGCCGTCGCCGCTCGACTCGACGGCGGCTGCCGGCGGCGCCGCATCGGCAACCCAATCAAACCACGGCTCGTAGTCTCCCTTTGCGGGAGGCTCCCCGCTCGGATGAGGCGACGGCGACGGCGACGGCGACGTCATACCTAGCTCCGGCGACGGAGGTTGCGGCCGCGGCGGCGGCCGCGACTTTCGCTCGTTGGACACGCCGTCGTCGCCGCTCGTGTCCTCGTCGCCGTCGCTCGGCGAAGATACCGGCGGCGGCGGAGTCCGCTGCAATTGAATCCAGATGGCGCTGGAGTAGACGTCCCCGTTGAGCAGGAACAGCATGTACATCCCGGGAGGCGCTATGTTGACGTCCGGGGGACCCCGGAGCGTCAGAGTGGTGGTGACGGTGTTGTCCTGGGCGATGCGCAGTCCGACCAACCGCTGGTGCGTGTTGTACGAATGAGTGACGCTGCACGGCGCCACCAGTACGGCACGCGTGACGCGGATGGCGCCGTACCCTCCGTTGCCCTTCATGCCCCGACCCACGTAGCTGGGAAAGTCGTACGTGAGCTTGAAGGGCGAGTTGTACGACATGATGTTGCTTTCGTACGACACAATGGAGGGCTTTTGCGCCGCCATGAAAAAGTACGGCGGCGAGAAGATCTCGACGCGGTACTCGGCCTTGGAGGTGGGCGACGGCGTGAAGGTCCAGCCCTGTCGTACATTGTACTTGTAGCAACGGTCGCAACCCGCCACGATGACCGTTCCGTTGGTGGTTAGGCAAGCGGTTGAGTGGTACATGCGCGGGATCTGGGTGAAGCCCAGCTGGCTGACGCGAGATCCGTACGGCTGATCTGGGTCGTACAGCTCCGCGAACAATATCGGGAAGTTTGCACGACTGTCGCCGCCGGACGCTGAATCGCCTGCGAGGCCAGTCTGCAAGGCAGGCAAGCGGAAAGGAAAGCAAGGAAGTTTAGAACAAGCGCCAACCGCGTCTTTGCAACATACGGACATAAACTGAGGATACCGAAATTGGTACGAGTGCTAAATACCAACCCCCTAACGAACTTACGTTGGCACCGTTGAGGATAACCACTTTTCCGTTGGGCAGCGTGACAGCGTCTGGCATGACGCGCCCCATCGCCAGTTGGTCATCCTCCCAACCGTCGAACGTGTAATTGCCAGTGGAGCCGTCGTACGACAGCTTGAGTCGGTTGATGCCCCGATTGGCGGGTATTGTGAGGTTCCGGGCGGCCGCCTCCTTCGCGCCGCCAAACAGTACGACCTCAACCTGTCGTACAAACAGCCAACAGCAGGGCACAAACGAGACGTGTCAGGGTCGCCAATCCCAATACAGTATATACGGTAATGCAAGGGAATCATCGTAACAATGAGCAAGTACGCATCAGGATGTGTACGACTCTTCATGACGCCGTACATCCAGTCATCAGCTCCATCCCCGCTGGGCTCACGACATTACGAGCCCAGGCCCAAAATAAACCAACTCACTTTTCAACCGTGACGCCCCAGTTGATCCAACTAACTAACTGCCTGCCAACAACCCACTCAACTGCCTCACCCACCTGATAGTTCCTCTCCGGGTACAGCCCCAGCATCACGCTCGTCCCGGTGTACGGGTACTGCGTGCTGCCGTACCCGCGGAGCCGCGGTACGGCCTGCGTCCACGTGTTGGATGTGTAATTGAGGATCCAACCCGTACGGCCAGCGAAGGTAAAGAGCAGCCCCGAGGGCAGCAAATAATTGAAGGGGTAGTACACCTGCATTCGTGCCGTATCGAAACAGTACATGTTTTTTTATTAGATGTTAGATGCTGGGTCAGATGGATCACGCAAAATAAAACAAAGTTCGCAAGGTGTGCCTTCCTGGCGTTCAAAGGAACGTAGGAACAAAGGGGCAAAGCAAGTCGCGGCTCGATTGCAACACACCAATCCATGCTTTCAGTGAGCGCTCGACTTTTCAGTGCCCCGAATGCATTCGCGCCCGCACGTGCACGCCCCCGTGTGCGTGTGTGTGGAAAAGGCGGCAGCTGGTGCAGTGCCGATGCCTACGCATGATCACCGCACCTGTGCGGCACTCTGCAGATACGCCGTACGCATTGCGTACTGCTCTAGGCTGTTGTCTCGTGGATTGTACAGCTCCCAAAAGGGGTTGTTTGCAGTACCGGCGCCCACTCCCTGCGTGCCGCCCATAATGAGCACCTTGCCGTCGGGCAGCAGCGTGGCTGACGGGTACCTGCCGTACGGTACGGCACAAATGGAAAGAAGGGGACAGAGACATGTTTCAGGAGTTGGTTAGTTTGTACGACTGCACGCACGATGACGCAGGCCACGCAAAGCCGCCGGCTCGCCTAACCTCATTCCCGCCCCACACACAACCCACATTTCGTAGTCATCAAGAGCGCGGCGCAGGCGCAACGCGCAAGCGATGCGAAGGCAAAAACAGGAAGCCAACAACAAACGAAAAAGACACTCGCGCGCCTGCCCGCAACCTCGAAACAGCCACAGCCCGCAGCCGCAAAAGCCCGCAGCCTTTTCGTTCTGCGTCCAGCGACACGTCACTAGAGACCGCACTAGAGAGCTTGGACCCACCATCGGCGCCAGTTGAGCTCCCGAACCTTGCGCAACCGCAGATCGGTGCCGCTGCGGTCAAATGTGCGAATTGAACGCATGCCATCGGGATAGCCAGCATTGGCCTGGTGGCCGCCCACCACCAAAACGTTGCCGCTGTCTGTCAGCGTGTGTCCACAACAGAACAAACCGTCAGGGGAGTAGACGTGCGTGAAGTTGCGAGCCACGACGTCGAACATCCCGGCGATTGTGTTGCTTCGATCAGGGTGGTAGCCCGACGGGCGCTCCATAAAAAGATAGCGGTCGGACCCCGGCAGATGGACCATGTGTACGGCAACGATCATGCCGATGCCGATTATGTCGAACTTGCCGTACGTGAGGAGCTCTGTGGATGTGACGGGCGGCTCGTCGTCGGCACCGGGGGGAGTGGGCGGCGGCGAGGGCGCGAGTGGGGGGAACATGGGGCTTTCGGGCGGCGCGGGAGCGGAGGGCGTGCCGGGGGGCTCGGAGGGAGACGGTGGCGGGTTGGGGGGAGGAGGGGATGGGAGCTGGGGTGGCGACGGGGGTGGAGAACGGGGCAGGGGCGGGTTGGGCGGCCGGCGAGGGGAGGGCGGCGGCGGCGGTGGCCGTGGGGTTGGTGGTTTGGGAGGAGGGGAGAGCGGAATGGGCGTTCGGCGCGGCGGTGGGGGCGATGGAGAGGCAAAGGTTGAAAAGACAATAGGGACCGTACTGGCATTTGATGAGGGAGCGAGAGGGGCGGGTTGCGGTGGAGGGGGCGATGGTGAAGGAGGGGGAGAGGGTGGTGGAGAGGGTGGTGGTGAAGGAGGGGGAGAGGGCGGTGGAGAGGGTGGTGGGGAGGGCAGGGGAGGGCGTGGGGAGGGCGGTGGGGAGGGCGGGGGCGGGGGCCGTGGTGAGGGAGGGGGAGAGGGCGGTGGAGAGGGGGGTGGGGAGGGCGGGGGCGAGGGCGGTGGGGAAGGCGGTGGAGGGGGCGGTGGTGAAGGAGGGGGAGAGGGCGGTGGAGAGGGCGGTGGGGAGGGCGGGGGCGAGGGCGGTGGTGAAGGCGGTGGAGAGGGCGGTGGAGAGGGTGGTGGGGAGGGCGGGGGTGAGGGCGGCGGGGAGGGCGGTGGAGGGGGCGATGGTGAAGGAGGGGGAGAGGGCGGTGGAGAGGGCGGTGGGGGGGGGGGGGGCGAGGGCGGTGGTGAAGGCGGTGGAGAGGGCGGTGGAGAGGGTGGTGGGGAGGGCGGGGGTGAGGGCGGCGGGGAGGGCGGTGGAGGGGGCGATGGTGAAGGAGGGGGAGAGGGCGGTGGAGAAGGTGGTGGGGAGGGCGGGGGAGAGGGCGGTGGTGAGGGCGGTGGCGGGGGCGGTGGTGAAGGAGGGGGAGAGGGCGGTGGAGAGGGTGGTGGGGAGGGCGGGGGCGAGGGCGGTGGTGAAGGCGGTGGAGAGGGCGGTGGAGAGGGTGGTGGGGAGGGCGGGGGTGAGGGTGGTGGGGAGGGCGGTGGAGGGGGCGATGGTGAAGGAGGGGGAGAGGGTGATGGAGAGGGTGGTGGTGAAGGAGGGGGAGAGGGCGGTGGAGAGGGGGGTGGGGAGGGCAGGGGCGGGCGAGGGGAGGGCGGGGGAGGGGGCGGAGGTGAGGTAGGGGGGGAGGGCGGTGGAGAAGGTGGTGGGGAGGGCGGGGGCGAGGGCGGTGGGGAGGGCGGTGGAGGGGGCGGTGGTGAAGGAGGGGGAGAGGGCGGTGGAGAGGGCGGTGGGGAGGGCGGGGGCGAGGGCGGCGGGGAGGGCGGTGGAGGGGGCGATGGTGAAGGAGGGGGAGAGGGTGATGGAGAGGGTGGTGGTGAAGGAGGGGGAGAGGGCGGTGGAGAGGGTGGTGGGGAGGGCAGGGGCGCGCGGGGGGAGGGCGGCGGCGGCGGCCGAGGTGAGGCAGGGGGAGGGGCCGGAGGAGTAGGGGGTGGTGTGGGCGGGGGCGAGGGCGGTGGGGAGGGCGGTGGAGGGGGCGGTGGTGAAGGAGGGGGAGAGGGCGGTGGAGAGGGCGGTGGAGAGGGCGGGGGCGAGGGCGGTGGTGAAGGCGGTGGAGAGGGCGGTGGAGAGGGTGGTGGGGAGGGCGGGGGTGAGGGCGGCGGGGAGGGCGGCGGCGGGGGCGGTGGTGAAGGAGGGGGAGAGGGCGGTGGAGAGGGTGGTGGTGAAGGAGGGGGAGAGGGCGGTGGAGAGGGTGGTGGGGAGGGCAGGGGCGGGCGTGGGGAGGGCGGGGGCGGGGGCCGTGGTGAGGGAGGGGGAGAGGGCGGTGGAGAAGGTGGTGGGGAGGGCGGGGGCGAGGGCGGTGGGGAGGGCGGTGGAGGGGGCGATGGTGAAGGAGGGGGAGAGGGCGGTGGAGAGGGCGGTGGAGAGGGCGGGGGCGAGGGCGGTGGTGAAGGCGGTGGAGAGGGCGGTGGAGAGGGTGGTGGGGAGGGCGGGGGTGAGGGCGGCGGGGAGGGCGGCGGCGGGGGCGGTGGTGAAGGAGGGGGAGAGGGTGGTGGAGAGGGTGGTGGGGAGGGCGGGGGCGAGGGCGGCGGGGAGGGCGGTGGAGGGGGCGATGGTGAAGGAGGGGGAGAGGGTGGTGGAGAGGGTGGTGGTGAAGGAGGGGGAGAGGGCGGTGGAGAGGGTGGTGGGGAGGGCGGGGGCGAGGGCGGCGGGGAGGGCGGTGGAGGGGGCCGTGGTGAAGGAGTGGGAGAGGGTGGTGGAGAGGGTGGTGGGGAGGGCGGGGGTGAGGGCAGCGGGGAGGGCGGTGGAGGGGGCCGTGGTAAAGGAGGGGGAGAGGGTGGTGGAGAGGGTGGTGGGGAGGGCGGGGGCGAGGGCGGCGGGGAGGGCGTAGGAGGGGGCGATGGTGAAGGAGGTGGAGAGGGCGGTGGAGAGGGTGGTGGTGAGGGCGGGGGCCAGGGCGGCGGTGAGGGCGGTGGAGGGGGCGGCGGGGAGGGCGGTGGAGGGGGCGGGGGTGAGGGCGGTGGGGAGGGCGGGGGCGGGGGCGGGGGACGTGGGGAGGGTGGGGGCGAGGGCGGTGGTGAAGGAGGGGGAGAGGGCGGGGGCGAGGGTGGTGGGGAGGGCGGGGGCGGGGGCGGTGGTGAAGGCGGGGGTGAGGGCGGTGGAGGGGGCCGTGGTGAAGGAGGGGGAGAGGGCGGTGAAGAGGGTGGTGGGGAGGGCGGGGGCGAGGGCGGCGGGGAGGGCGATGGAGGGGGGCGTGGTGAAGGAGGGGGAGAGGGCGGTGGAGAGGGTGGTGGGGAGGGCGGGGGCGAGGGCGGCGGGGAGGGCGGTGGAGGGGGCCGTGGTGAAGGAGGGGGAGAGGGTGGGGGAGAGGGTGGTGGGGAGGGCGGGGGTGAGGGCGGCGGGGATGGCGATGGAGGGGGGCGTGGTGAAGGAGGGGGAGAGGGCGGTGGAGAGGGTGGTGGGGAGGGCGGGGGCGAGGGCGGCGGGGAGGGCGGTGGAGGGGGCCGTGGTGAAGGAGGGGGAGAGGGTGGTGGAGAGGGTGGTGGGGAGGGGGGGGGCGAGGGCAGCGGGGAGGGCGATGGAGGGGGGCGTGGTGAAGGAGGGGGAGAAGGTGGTGGAGAGGGTGGTGGGGAGGGCGGGGGTGAGGGCGGCGGGGAGGGCGGGGGCGAGGGCGGCGGAGGGGGCGGGGGCGGTGGCGACGGCGGCGGCGACGGTGGTGGTGGCGACGGAGGGGGCGGCGGTGGTGGCGACGGCGGCGGCGACGGTGGTGGGGGAGGCGGAGGGGGCGGCGGTGGTGGCGACGGCGGCGGCGACGGTGGTGGTGGCGGCGGCGGCGACGGCGGTGGTGGCGACGGTGGCAGCGACGGCGGCGGTGATGGTGGAATAGACGGGGGCAGTGAGGGCGACGGAGGGGGCGGCGTCGGTGGGGGCAGTGGAGGGGAAGGCGGCCGTGGAGGCGGTGCGGGTGGTTTCGGAGGTGGTCGGGGTACGGGCGGCGGTCGAGGCGGCCTAGGCGGCGGTGACGGGGCTGGAGGCCGAGGCGACGGCGCCGGCGACGGTGGTGACGGCGCCGGCGACGGCGGTGACGGCACAGGTGACGGCGGTGACGGCACCGGCGGCGGTGGCGATGGCGCCAGCGGTGGCGGCGGCGACTTGGCCGGGCTGGGCGGGGGCCGATTCCTCCGCGCATCGAGCGGGGGCGACGGTGGCGGCGACTGACGGAGGCGGCGCTGGGGCGGCGGCGACGGCGTGTAGTCTGGCGGCGACGGCGGCGGCCTTTTGCGCCTCTCCCCGAACGTGCCCAGTCCGTAGTCACTGTAGTCGGCGGGTGGTGCGGCCGGAGTTTCGAACGAATTGAATACGCTGGGAGCTACCCCAGCTCCGTCGCCGCCAAAATTCGCAGAGGTGCCGTCGTCTGTCAGGCCGATCTGAACGTCTCCTGACAGGTTTGAGCCGGTCTCGATGAACGTTGAATCGCCGTACGAGTCGCCATACGAATCAAAGGATGTCAGCGTTCGACGCGCCAGGCTCCCTGGCTTGACAGCCTTGACCACAACGGGGAGTGCAGTCACCGATAGAACGACCGCGGTGAGCAGAACAGCGAGCCACGAACTCAGCCTCTGGCGACGGCGATGGCCCAGGCCACATCCGCGCATGGCGATCCTGCAGCCGCTGTTATTTTGTTGATAATTCAATACACCGCTGGTTGCTGTATTGACGCTCGTACTGGCTTTTTGGCTTTGCCGGCAGTCCGACAGGCCGATGGCGCCAGGGCAACCGCCCATCCTGTAGCCGGTAGCCGCGGTATAGCAGTCAGTGAGCCGACAGTGATGCTTGGTAACCTTCGTATACGTCGAGTATTGAAAGGAATTGCTAAGCTTGGTTTGCGGCAACCAAGAGCGCCACAACGCTGATGGTCGTTTTGCTGACGACTTGAATCACCCAGCTTGGGGATGATACTCCACAGCTAAACTGAGAAATCATGAATCATATTACAGGATTGCTTATAGATCCTTCGGTGTATGTATTGTCGAACAGCGTGGCCCTGTGGCTCGAAGCAAATACAGTAAGCTACTTGAAGGTAGATATAAATGACACGTTTAAATGAATTACGAGATTGCTACTTCTATCTCTCGCAGAGTTCAATTTGTTTGGTGCTAGAAGGCTTGTTGTTTGTGCCTGTTGGGCAAGGGCGTCGCATACAGAGCTTAATTTATTTACAGATATGGATTCAGTTGCAGTCGTAAAGCTTGAGAGGTACTACAGTACCGGGGTAGGAAAATGCGGGGTGGCGGGCGTCTCCGTACTGTTCGCGCTTGCAAACGAGCAAGTGCAACATTCTCCGATCAACAGGCCCTCCGGCTCTAAGCCTGAATGAACTTTAAATTTATTTTCTGTTCTTTATTTTGACAGAAACGCATGGAGTCTCGGCATCGCTTCGGAGCACCTTCTATAGCGCACTAGGTAGGCGTATAACTGCCATGTGCGCAGCTGTAAATGCTTCATACCGCATGCACCAGGACATCATTGCTACTCTGCATTCTGATAGTGCAGGAAGTGTTCGAGTGCAACTGATTGTGTACCGTACAACGCATTTTCCGACAGCCGCCAAACACTACAGTACACAAACTCGGCTTTGCCATGCGTACTGATGTTCAATTTCTGTACCCGCGTCAAGGTTTAGTAAAATTTAAGCGTGTCACGCAGGATGAGTGCTAAGGGCTCTCCAACTCCCTTTCACGTCTGTTGCCGGCTGGTACTCCGTGGTTTGCCGATTTTTATTTTGGGAAGGGAACAGTGCAATTTGACATGGCACGAGGAGCACATGTCATCACAAAAGGACGCTCCACGTCTGAAGCCTTTCTGCCTTTGGATGGCTGCCTTGCGGTTGTCTGTTGCACACCCCGTAAGTCACGGGGGTTCACGGCGACGGACACATCGGCTTGACGAGGCAGTCAGGCGCAGTCTTTCGTTGCTGAACGGCAAAAAGCTTGCACTCAACATAAATTGAGTGCATGTTGCCTTCGGACGATTCGGTGTGTCGCGGTCTATCGAAGGTCGTTTGTCCTAAGGTCCCTGTAATCGTACGCAGCGCTGGCTCGCTGCGAACCCTCTGAGAGATGCGGCTCCGCCCCCGAGAAATATATGATGCAATTTCCACAGACCTCCAAACATACGTGAGAGGACGCGTGACTGAGAAGCTGCGTTGCCGCTTGCCGGTCCAGGTGCCAACCAGCTACGTAATCCGTACGGCACTTTACGACCGTCTGTCGCAATCTGAGCCCCAAGCCGCGAAACGTACCACCTCTTTCCGGGATACAGGGTTGGAGGGGACCGGCGAGGATTGCCAGCAGTGGGTACCTGAATCAGGGTATCGTCGACTTGCGCAGCAGAAGCCCGGGTCGGGGCGTGCGTGCGTGCGTACGTGGTCCATCGCTCGGTGCCGCAATCCGCACGACGCTCTGGTTCCCTCCATGTAACCTAAGCCTCGCGGAAACAACAACACGCATCGGTGCACCCCCATATTAAGCGCGCGGTAGGCTCCAACTGGCCCGGCCAACTTAGGAACGCACCGAGGAAGGCAGGGAGGCAGGGAGGGAGGCGGGGAGGGAGGGAGCTTTCGGTGCCTGTTGCCCGCGGATCTGGACACCGGTGACCCAACGGGCCGAAGCATTACTTTGGTGCAATGGATCATATGTCAAGTGTATCAGATTAATTGGGTGGGTCCAAAAGGACCGCCAGAATTTGTCAAACGCCCCTAAGGACAATTTTGACGGGATCGGAATTTAGTTTTCAACCAGCAATAGTCGCGATTCGGTAAGACCTCATAGTCTGCGACATTGCCCCAAGCGCAAAGATGTAGGTCCCCGGCACACCTAGCGGACTCCACCCCGCCAAGCCGTGGGCGGTTGCCATTGCTGCGGCGATGGTGGGTCGTTCGGGGGTTGGAGCCAGCAGCCCAGCAGCCCCGCAGCCCAGCTGGCCGCGCACTTCAGCGGATGTGCGTGCAGCCGGCCGGGGCAAAGCCCCCGGCACCTGTGCGTTGCGATGGGCTGTTGCGTCGAGCGCGAATGGCACCACGGCCCAACGGCGGGAGCATGTTGGCTGTAGGCCATAACCAGGGCCGCAGGCCTTCCACCCCTCCATTTCCCCTCAGACCTTTCCCTCCACAAAGCTGAGCGGAGAGGGACGCTGCATAAACCCTAAGTTCAATGCCCCGATCTCGAACAGTTCCATCCCGCGCACATCGATGTACGGCATCGATGTACGGCATGGGCAGCGCTGCGAGCCGGGGACGCCAGCTCGCCAGGGGGGGCCGAACGTGATGCTGGGGACCCTCAGTGCCGTACGTGCTACATGCCTTCAGGCGGCTGCAGTACAGCCAAGCCCGTTCATCGCCCAACGTTTCTTCGACCCGCAAGTGAGCGCAAGTTGTTGGGTGTTATGGATCGCAACGGGCCGCCTGCTGCCAAATAGCTGTATCCGGATGAACAGCACCGTATGAACTATGAAGGCATATGGGGGCGGGCCTAGGTACCAGTAACCCCACGCGCCACTAAGTTGAGTTGCCACACCCTACCAGGCCGTCCACACACGAAGGCCGTCCACACACGGTCCTGCTGTCCAGAGTCAACTGTCGGCCTTTCCTTGCGTGACATCGCGGCTCAGCACGCACGTTTTTTACAAGCTGCTGGCTGTCTGGAGCGGCGTGTCGTGAAGCAGGAAAGCGCAAAGGAGGGGCGCGGGTCACCAACGGCAACGAACCACCTCGGAATGACGTTCGCTCGTTTGTTCGTTCGCGGCGCGACACGACACGACACGACACGACACGACACGGGCGCAGCCGAGCGCCTTAAAACGATGTTTACAAAACAGTCATCAATAGCCACAGCACATAAATCCCGTTGGCTTCTTCACAACGCCTCCATCCGAAAAGCGCACGACTCGGCTAACAACAGCCTTTACGCAGCCTCAGTGCTTCCTAAACAGCATTTTCCGCACTGCTGTTTATTTTTTCAGGGCTTCTGCACGTGGTTGTGTCTTTGAGAGAGCGCAGCGCAGAGACTTGGCCATGGCGCGCACCGCCCGGGTCGCCGCGCTTGCGGCCTTGCTGCTGGCGCTTGCCGGTTGCCTCTCCGTCCGAGCGGGCCGCATCGAGAGCGACGGCCAGGAGGTGAGCGCGAAAGAGGAATGGAAAATTGGAGTATCAAGCGTTGCCAGCGGCGCCTCGCCCCGTGCTGGGTCGCCGGCCCACGTGTCACGGGCCCCAGGTCGTGTTGACGACCCACGGGTCATTCCCACGTCCTGCCCGCGCGCCGCGTGTCCCTTGACAAAGCATTAGCCGAAGCACAGCGCGTTGATGTCTGCGAAGGCACGCTCCCGCAAGGGTTAAGGCCCTGCGCCGGCGCGACTTCCAGCCGGCCGCAGGTTCCGATCCCAAACGATTGCCCTCCAGTCGTGTGTTTGTATTTTTGGGCGGGGCCCCAGCGCGAAGCGCCCAGGGGGGCCCCGCCCTGTAGGATTGCCCATGTCCGTGCGTGTGTGGGATCTGGGTTCTGGGTTCTGGGAAGTAATTGGACAAGTGTAGACTTTCGGTCAACGGAAAGTCTGCATAAGTAAAAGATTACATTCTTTATTGCACGGTAAATTTATTATTGGAACCCAACATCGCATGAGTACAAACCAGTTTGGCAGTCTCCATGGACCGAGGCCGAGGTCAAACCATCACCTCTCGGCCTATAATTAATTCCAGAAGAGTCATCGTTCCTTAAGGTAGAATTCTGACATGACGGCGTGAAATGAATCTTCGTTTCGGCAAGCAACCAACTATGTTAGCATTGCGTGCGAACATTCTTCCCGCGACCACACCACAGCAGCTCTGCTAGCCGGTCCGATCGTCTTGACGCATATTGCTATTACAAAGGTTGCAAGGAGCAAACCATGATGGGCAAACTGCTGGTTGTTGGACGCCAAGCCGCCAATGCACGCACGATTCATCTGCGGGCCGCCCAACAAGTCCAGTCGGCAACCTAGGGGACTTCTACATTCCCTGTCCTAATGTTAAAGTTGTCAAGCCTCCTCTACGACGAATACCTCGGTAGCGAAGCCTGTGCACTCTCGTCGGCAACTGCACGTCATCATCGCGACCCTCTCAAACAGTTCCGCTGTCCTTCTATTGGCAAGTCAGCCTGCGTGATGTGTAAATGATACACTGCATGTCTACTGTCAAGTAACTTCAGCCAATGCGCTGGCCGGAAGAGTTGCACAGTGCCGAGACGGCGCGCGATGCTAAACATGGGGCGGATTGCTGAAAGCTCTGGCTGTCTATCAGCAGGAATGTTGATACTCTCACACTTCACGCCCTCGCCGCCCTAGGATTCGGTGAATACAAGGGGGACCGGTTGTCACACCGGTCGCTAGCCGTACAGGCTAGACAGACTGCTCATCCTACCCCAGGGGCACCCCGCCGCCCTAGCCCTTCAACTCCACCCGTACGGATTGAACGGGGCCCCGCCCTTTTTCCGGCTTCAAGGAAGCCGATACCAACCCCTTGTTTGTTTAAATGAATAGCCTCGAGTCGTTTTCAAATAGAAACCTTCGAGAGCATCGCGCACCTCGTTTTTGCAGCACGTTTTGGCAGCACGCAGTGCTGACTGTCGTGTTCACTGCTTCCTGTGGCTTTCCTCCTTCGACACTTCCACTCAGTCAAAAGCCAATTTGGGTACCGAGGCCCTTGTGGCCATGACGTCGCTCGCATGGGACAGGCGAGCGGCAGCCCGCCCCAGCCAATTCCCGCGCCCCGGGAACAACAAAAAATCGATCGCAGATTTTTAAATTTGTCCGGCCACGGACCCACCCAAACATCCACACCGTATGAACCATCCATATCCTTCATGACGAGACGAGGCGCTATCCGTCAGCCATTATTCCCGTCCGCCAGACGCCCTGTGCGATGCCCCATCCGCGGTGCCGCCTTTGCCTGCCTATACACATCTACGCTACCTAGCTCAATTTTCATTTTTCAAATCTCTGGCAACGCTGCTTGCAGGGCGCCCTGGAATGGTCTCCGCCCAGCTTCTGCCGGGGACGTGACTGCCCCGAGTTCCAAGTGAAGGAGACCCGTGGGGACGTCGAGCTGCGCAGCTATAAGCGAGGTGAGTGTGGGCGCGGGCACGGACGCGGGCGCGGGTCGGTGCACAAACTACAGATGGCGGTGCGAAGGTTGGAAGCTGGTAGTTTTTTCTGTTGCGCATTTGCACGCGGCGCGACACGGCGGGTCCTCCCTGAAGATAGAAGGTCGCGCTGCAGCAGCCCTCCTTCCGGGGGCTTGCCTTGCCTGGCACCTGCACCCCATTGAAAAGTCGTCATGCGGCCTCCCCAACCCAACTCCTCCTCGACGCCCTCTCGCCCTCCCGACCGCTCCCCGGCGGCCCTGCACCGCACCTCACCGCCCCCAGCCCACTGGATCTCCACCAATGTGTCCAACACCAAATGGAGCGACGCCTACAAGGAGGGATACGATGTGGGTGCGCGGTGGGGCGCGGCGGGGCGGGACGGGGCTGTCGTCGCGGCGCCTGTCGGGGCGCGAGGGGCCGGGGGCGAGGGGCGGGGTAGCGGGGCAGTCACTCGTCAGGGTTTCTGGTCTGGCTGGGGGGGACACAGCGGCCGATCCCGAAAGGGTGAAACGGAAGCAAGTCGATGTACCTGAAGGTTATTGCTGCGGGTGGGGTACTTGATGAAACAGTAAAAGTCGAGTCTGCAGTCCTCGGGGTCCCTGCCGCGCAACAGGGCGCGGAAGGCGCCGCAGCGCTGTACACTGCCCCCCGTGCATCCCCCGCCCCTTGACCCCGCCTTCCCTCTCCCGCCCCAATCCCCCGACCCTTTCCCCCCGACCCTGTCCCGCGTCTGCCTGCCGCCCCCCAGCGTCTCCAAAAGTACGTGTCTGGCGACAACGAGAAGGGCTCCCGGCTGCCTCAGACCAACCCCTCCTTCACCCTGCTCTACGTGGCAGACGGCAAGGCCCATACGCTGCAGACCACATACACCATTGAGTACTTCGTGCCCTTTGAGCTGCAGGTGGGTGGGTGTACCTGGGTGTTTGTAGGTGTGTGTGTGTGTGTGTGTGTGTGTGTGTGTGTTATTGAGTTATGTGTCCCCGTGGGTCCACAGAGCAAGTGCACGGGGGAGGTTCCTTGCTTGGGAGAACGGGGAGCATTTGGCAAAGATAATGCCGACGAGGGCTTATCCGCTGCGGGTTGGCTGCCCTGTTGCCAGAGCACGCTGCCACATCCCGTCAGCGGTTGTTGGCCAGCCATTTGATCTGTTGGTATGCGGATTGGATTGAAGCTGTAAGGCGACAAGGTGACATGGTGAGATGGTTTGGAGAGCGAGCGCAGAGCCGGTCACAGCCATGCGAGGCGTTGCCTGGTGCCGTTGCGATGGTAAAGTGGAAGGGTGACAGAACCCTTCTTGCACCGTTCGTGCACTGCTCTCGATCGAGACCCACACGCCGCGGGTCGTGTTCTCGCAGGAGAAGCCGCCCGCGCCCACCGCCAGCGAGCTGGCAGTCACTCCGGTCGAGGAGCAGTTGGTGTGGGTGCTGTCCTTCGGGGGCTTCGCGACCGAGGAGGTGGTAATCCAGCAGGCGAGTGGGGGCTGGGCAGGGGGAGGGGTGGGGCAGGGGCAGCGAAGGGAGGAGCGCCAACAAGTAGGGTGAAGGTTTAGCTGTTCAGGGTCGAGTGGGGGCCCCACCGACCTCATGCGGCTTGGGCGACTTCGGCCGCAGCCGGGTGCCGGGTGCGGTTTGTAAGTATGTGGGAAGCAACCGTATCCTCGCACCCATTGCACCTACCGTACCATTTCTCGGAACCTTTTTGCTGCACGCTCTCCCCGCTCCTTTCTTATGTGCCTTGCCTCGCCTCGTCCCGCCCCCGCTCCGGCGCCACGACCGCGCGGCGGCACGCCATCTGTACAACACATGTACGACACTCTGTCGTACACCGCAGGGCTTTCAGTTCATCGACAACCTGACGGGCGACGGCAAGGACATCCACACCGAGTTCATCGGACTGGCGCTGTACGACCAACCGGCGCGCCTGGTCAACCGCCACAACGAACTCTGGCTGTGGTCCAAGCAGCAGCCGCCGTCGGCGCCGGCCGCCGTGTCAACTGCCGGCGGCGGCGCCGCCGTGGAGGCAGTGGATGGGGAGGAGGCGGGCATCGCGTTGCAGCTGAAGCGTGTGTTTGAGGCGGTCGTCAAGCGCGCCTTTGGGGATGCCTGATCAGGCGCCTGAGCAGCCCGGATTGACCTGTAGTTTCCAGCTTGGCTGTAGTGTCGCACAGTTTCGCAAAGTTGTGCGAGGCCTGCCAGTGGCGCGCAGTGTTTGGAAAGTGTGCGATTGTGCGATGCCGATGTGGGTGGAAGGTGGAGTTGGCGTGGTTCTTGCCTCGTTGAACTGTTGTACACCGGTTGCCCTGCGTGGCAGATTTTGGTAGCTTTTGCGCGGACGCTGAGGGGCACCTGTGCACGTCACCGCTGGCAGACTCGATTGGAAGCCTAGCTGTTGGATCTGAACAGTCTTAATCGTATGAGGAAGCAATGTGGGAAAATGGAGATAGGCCGCGGACGTTGGCGGTTGCAGTTGCACAATTGTAAAAGTGAGATGAGAGAACCCGGAAAAAGTGGCCGTGACCCCCGCACCCACCTCTTTACACAGCCAGGCAGTCAGCCTGCCAGCCAGCCAGGCAGCAACAGCAGCCCCGCCTGGCAATCCGCGGAGATCCGCCACTCAGCCGCGCGCACAAGAAACGCCCGACTGCGGTCAACAGAAACGTAAAGCCCGCCCGGCTCTAGGGGTGTAACGTAAAAGGTGCCGGCCCGCCGCGGCCAACATCGAATGTTCGACAACATGCGGCCAACAGAGACGACTCCCCCTGAGGGGCCGCGTAGCCTGGATCCCCATTCCCACCACGCGGGCCAACATCCCGCTGCCAACGTGCCTCCTATTCGCCGCCGGTGGGTCCCATGGGACCAACCCTCCCTCAATGATGAGCGGACACGAGGGAGGGTGCTGGTCTGCAGTCGGCAGGCCCGTGAGGTTCTGAGTTGACTCAGAATGCGCCAGCGCAGGACCCTAGTGGTCCCTCATTGTAACTCTCGCATCCTATTCGCAGTCCACCTATCCACCCGACGTGCCATATGCCTTGATGGCCTCACACCAAACGCGCCCTGTCGGGTAGCCGCCCTTCTTCCTTCCCACCGTAGCGGCAGAGCGCCTACCGTATCTCCAACCAAACCATCTCCCGAACGCCCCCCTTCTCCGCCGTGCCCGAGCCTAACCTACGAGCACTTCTCCGACCCGCATCACCCGCACATGCCGCATACTAATGATCAAAGTCAAGTCAAAGCACGGCTTGCCAAGCATTCAGCATTCGGCACCTGCCATTCGGCGCATCCTCCCATCCCCCGCCTCATTCATTTGATGCACAGCCGCCCCCTGATGCGGTGCCGCTCGGCCCCACGTCGCCACAGCACATCCCGGGTACAGCCCCACACGATCCCGCCGGCGCCCCTCGCCCTCACCCTAACCCTCACACTCACCCTCGCCCTCACCCTCGCCCTCGCCCGTGCCACCAATGCTCCCGCCCTCGCCCGTGCCACCAATGCTCCCGACTGCGCTGCACCCAGATCAGATCAGATTAGATTCCCGTCGCGCCACTCTTGATGAACCACGTGTTGCCGCGCGATTCGCAAATGTCCTTGACCACCTACAAACCAGCAAGCACGCACGCACGCGCGCAAGCAAGCATAGGACTACCGTTAAGCAACCCAGCGAGCCAACTGGCATTTGGGCCCCCTGCACAGGAATTGGGAGTGCAGAGTGCACAATCATGATGGCGACGCATCGCCATCTCTGCAGCCGCGCCTCCGGACCGGTACCCTGCTGCACTGACATCTCCTACCATTACGATCCCTATACGGCGGATCTCCGTGCTCCGTACCTTGTTGTACTGCGACTCCGTGAAGGTCATGTTGTTTGTTCGCGCCAGGTCGTTGAATTCCGACCGCTTGAACGACTCCTTTCCCTCCAACAGCTCAACCACCAGCTTCCGCAACGGATCCGTCTTCTCGTCACCCGTCTTAGTCAGCACGTACACCCGGTGCAATGACACCACGTTGCCGAGCGACAGTACGGCATCGTGGAGGGCCTTATCCGCGAGGAGCGCCGCCTCCTTGGCCGCCACCGCCGCCGGGCTGCTGTCCAGCCAGGTCCGGACGTTGGCCATGTTGCAGACGGTGTGTTCGCGAAACAGCGCGCGAAGCGCGAGCGGCAGCGCGGCGCGGCTGCCCTCAGAGAGCTGGCCGCCGGCGCCTGCGGCGGCGGTGGGGAGGAGGGAGAGGGCGGCCGCGCCGGCGCCGCCGGCGTCCTGCGGCTGCGCGCCGGGATGTGCTGCGGCGGGAGCTGACGGTGGGACGATGGAGCGCAGATAGACGTTGCGGTCGAGCTTGCTGGCCGAGTGGTCGACCTCCTTGGCGGACATGAAGAGATCCCAGATGCGGACCGCCGCGTCGCTGTCTTCGCCGTGCACGCTGAGATTGACAAACGCCTCCTCCTCCTCCTTCTGGGTGATGTAGGCGTAGGAGTTCTTGCGCGCTTGCGCCTGGCGCTCCGTCTCGCGCTTCTGGACCTGCACCTCGACGGCATGCAGCTTGGGCTCGTCGTCCTCCTCGTCCTCGCTGTCGTCTTTGCGCTTCTCCTTGCCGGTGCTCGCCACGTTGAGGTGATGCATGGAGGGGCGCATCTGGACCGCGAAATCCAGCGGCGCAAGCAGCAACTTGCCCCCGCGGATGGTGCCGACGGCCAGGTTGGTGCGCTCCTCCGCGAGCGTCGACCGCAGCGTGAAATGGTCAATTTTTTTGACGTCTTCAATAACGTCGTTGTAATTGCGAGACTCCGTATCCAGCGGCAGGTCTACCTCGACGCGCTTGGCCTGCGGCTTGAAGCGCATGGCCTTCACTTTGTCGTATTCGTAAGGACGCCATGGCGGCCGCAGTGGGTGTTGCAGTAGGCCTAATTGGGTCTTAGAGCCGGCAAACTCGTTACAAACATAAACGTCAAGCTCGCGGACGACCGGGTCATCGTCCTCCACATCCATAGCGTCCACCTGCTTCATAAAAACTAGGAAAACAATTAGAAAATTGCTACAAATGGTGGAGAGCCGAACTGTCGAGGACTAGCCGGCACTGGCATAACCGTTGTCCGTTGGACGCCGTACTGGCGGCAGAAATCCCGAAACGCCAAACGCGTGAGAAGAGGCCAGCCAGGCGCCACTGAAGTAGATAACGTGTGACCGTTGCGCGCTGTAAGTGGTTACATTATGCTCCTGTAGGCCAGAACGCGCAAGAAGGCCGCAAACCGTCGTGAGGGACGGGTCCTCGGTCCCGATCGTGGATCTGCGCACCACGTCAACGTGCGGACCGAACGCAAACAGGCGAAACGGGGAAGTCGATGTCAGCTCCTACTGCTTTGATATGCCGAAGAAAGGGTGGGCCCCGGTGCCAGGCAGGTCCCTGACGCACGCTTTGTCAGGGGCTGTACTGACGCCTGTTGATGGATTGCACCTTTGGATCCGGTGCGGTTGCAAGCAACACAAGGGGTAGACCTAACTGCAGACCCCATGGACTTGCGCATGCGAAGTGGCGATTAACCGCAAAAACCGTCCCGCAGCTGGCCCCAGCCCGCCTGCGCGGCCGTTTCGATAGCCACTGGCGCTGAGCCCACCCTTTGGGATTTGGGTTGCCGCAGACGGCAACGTCAGCGGCCTGGCAGCCCGTCGGCGTCCTATCCCGTGAGCTGCGTCGGCAACGGTGCCGGCAGCGGCGGCGCCGGTGGCGGTGCTGGCGGCGGCGTCGAAGCCGTTGCCAGAGTCCCTGAGCTGCGGCAGGAGCCGCTGCCGCCGCTGCCGGCCGCCACCGCCGGCGCAGCGACGCCACTGGCTGGTAGCGCGCTGCCAGTCAGTGGTGCCCTACAATGACGGTTATTACACATACTACCCGCCAAATGCTACAGCTTGCGGTGCGCCATGGAAGGATTGTGGGTGTTATAAAGGGCTTGTGGGGGTTGGTGCAGGCCGCTGCGGTGCAATCACGCCCTAAGGCGTTCTCAGGGCATATTAGCCTAACTGTCCCCTGTCTGCCCTCAAATTTACTTGCGTTGGGTGCGCGGCTTGCGGGGCGCCAGGGATGAACCTCAAGTGGCATTGAATGAGACCGAGTCCTGTCGGGTGTGGGGCGGGTGTACAACCTTACTCCGCACGTAGTCAGAAAGTCGAGCTGTGTTCGGGATAATGATCAACTGTCAACGGCCCTTGGCCAGGGGAAACACCGAAAGCAGCCGGGGGGTTGTGGAGGGCTTGCAGGGTGAGGGCCGGGCCCCTCCAGTGCAACCACATCTCAAGGTGTTTTCAGGATGCGTGTAAACTTCACCTGGGAACTTAAAACATCCTCGTTTGTCCCAGTCTTTTACTGCCGTACGCTGAGCAGCTCGCGGCACGGCAGGGCTGGGATGGAAATCGATTTAGGTACCGTATTGAGGGCTGGTGGGCTGAGGTTTGGGTTTTTCTTCCCGTCCTGCCTAACCAGCCCAAAGTGTGTATGGTATACAGAAGCCGTCGACGTTTATCCCGCAAATATATTCCAAATGGTATGCAGCTTGCGCCGCGTCCGCGTCAGGGATAGAACGAAAGGTAGGGTATGGGGTCTTGGTTGGGGAAGAAGGGCTGTAGTTCAGGTTTGAAAGTGGGTGTGTCGCTACCCGCCTTTAGCGCGTGTTAGTAGAGGCTACACACAACTTCTGTTTATCCCGGATGTTGCCTGCCGCACGGCTGTGGCAAACCATGGCGAGTTGAGAGGGTTTAGGGTTTAGGGTGGGGGTGTCCCGGGGGGGATGGGGTGGAACGTGAAGGTCAGTGCGCTCTGCGCTGCCAGGGTGTTGGACTGTGCCCTTTCTCTTCCGCACATCACCAGCATTTGTTTTAGATCTAGTTCCAAACTGATAAATAAGAGCCGTAGGTCTGCAAAGTGTTGGAATTTGAGTGTTTTTGCCTCGTAAATTCCAAAATCGCGCGGCCTGCGACCGCGAAAACAAAATTATAAACCATGCCCATACTATGGAAAATTTGCCTATCACAATAGGCGATCGGTGCGTTAGGGTTACGGCTGCAAGAAGGCAGCAAGGAGCCTTGGATCAAATTTCCCACTAAATTCGCGATTGTCGCAGGATTGTCGTATGGTCTTCGTGGGACATAAAAAAGATTCTGTGGCAGTATAAGCTATAAGCAGCCATAATTATAGTTACGCTGCCGAAATTCCGTAACCGGTATTTGTACTTTCTTCGCGACGTGTCGCACACCGCGCAACCTGAGCTGGAGGGCGGAGTCCTCAGAATGAAAGAAGATCAGTCCCCAGTATGGCAGCTGGATCTGGTTGAGCTCCTTGCGTCGTTGATTCCGCACAACGAGGTGGCTTGCGCCCTGCGCCTCGTCTCCAAGGCCACTGCTGCGCACTTCCGGACACCCGAGTACATCACTGTCCGGATGTCCCAGCTGGTGCCGCACCACGCCTTTGTGCGGCGCTGGGGCGACGCCCGCGCGCTGAGGCGCTTGACCTGGCGCCAGCGGCGGAAGCTGCTGAAGCTCACGGCAAGGAGTGGCAGCCTCGTCAACTTGGAGGCTTTGCTCGCTTTCGAGGAGTACTGTCCTCTCCTCCCATTCATCCTCGAGGCCGCAGCCGGCGCGGGCCAGCTGGCCATCTGCCAGGCCCTTCGTGAGCGAGGCTGTCCCTTTCGCGGTGAAGCACTTGACAAGGCTGCGGGGGGCGGGCACCGGGCGACGTGCGAGTGGCTGTTGGCCTGCGGCTGCCCCTGGAGCAGGTACGCGCCGGGGTGTGCGGCTGCCGGCGGCCACGCGGAGCTGGCGGACTGGCTGATGATCAGCCGACACCGACAGCCCGAAGACGACGACGACGACGAAGACGACGTGTGCAATCTTATCAGAGGGGCAGCCAAGGGCTGCGACATGGAGGCGATGCAGCGGTTGTTTTCGATGTGGGTCAAAGGGGGGCAGGAGGAGGAGGGGAACGAGGAGGAGGAGGGGGGGGAGGGGGACGAGGAGGCGGAGCCCAGGCAGCGTCGGACCCTTTCCCGGTCCGACGAGAAGAGCATTTTGGGAGCTGCGGTCCGCAGCCTCACGTCCGATTGGCAGGCCAAGGTGGAGTACCTGGAGGCTCGCGGCTTCAAGAAGCAGCTGGAAGTTTGGATCGCTGCGAACCTTGTTGGCTGTGCAGACTGGGCGGCGCGTCTGGAGTGGCTTCGGCAGCGGGGGTACCTCATGGCGGACGCCGACTTGGTCAACGCCATGGCCAAACATGCAGCCTACAGTGGCAACGCGGCTGCGCTGGCGACCTTGCTGCAGCAGGCCTTGCCCGGCCACACTGTTCAGGCGGTGCTCGAGAACGCTGCCGAGGCTGGGCATGTCCACATCCTGGACCTGCTGGCCGCCCAGGGGGTCCTGCCGCCGAACGACGGCGGCGACAACGGGGGCTTGTTTCGTGCATTCAAGGTCGCCGTCAGAGAAGGACACGTGGCGGCAGCCGACTGGCTGGCGCAGGCGCTGGGCCCAGAAGCGCTCGGGCAGCGCATTGCTGAGGTTACCGAGTACGACAACGTTACCCTCGAGCTGCTCATTATGCTCCATGGACGCGGCTGGCCCTTGTGCGAGGAGATGTTCTCGTACGCCGCTGCTTCGGGCAGCAAGGAGGCGCTGGAGTGGCTGGCGGAGCACGGTTGCCCCATGCCGGTGAGTTTTCGGGGGGGCTGGGAAGCAGTTACATCCTGCGTGTGTCTGTTGCCTGGCTGACAAATGCCATGCAATATTGCTCTCTATCACCCTACCCCCGTTGCAAGCAGCAATAACATTCGCTCCCTTTCACTCCGTGCCGTGCAGACGGATGGGGGACCGTACACGGAGCCGGCCTGCAAGGGGGACCTGTCCACCCTGAACTTCCTGCGGCGGCTGGGCTGCCCCGTGAGTGACAGCACTCACCTGTTCCGCGGTATTCTGTATGGGTACCATTTGTACGGCTGTGGCCCCCGTCCCATTGGCCTGGCGTGGCTGCTCGAAAATGGCTTCCGGGTCGATTTGGAGCACGTCGGCTATATCGACGAATTGGAGCCGGAGGTGCTGGACTGGCTCCGAGATGACCACCAGCGGCGCCAGATGAGCAGCGGCAGCTGCGGCGCAGCAGCGCCAGACGCAGCAGCGGCAGCGCCAGACGCAGCAGCGGCGGAGCAGCAGCGGCAGCAGCAAGACGTGGTGGCAGGGGTTTCGTGAGGCCGCTGAGGCAGTGTACGGGTGGGGGAAGGACCTGATGATGACCGGATAGCTTCGGGTCAGCCAGAGGGCAAGTCATGCTAGGGGTACGGGGTTGGCTGTGGGTGGATGTAGGAATGACGGGGGAATCGTTAACCATAGTGATATGGAGCTGGACGGGAAGCCAGATGGGAAACAGGTGCAGATGCGCCCGCCCAGCAACGCCCTAGCTGTGGATGTTGTTTTGGGGCGAATTGCTTATGTTTTTAGGGTTAAGGGTCATTTGGTGAACCCTTCGCCTAAAACATGGTACACTGAAAGGGATGTTGGTAATCGGACAAACCCGCGTGTGTGTGGAGCGGGCATGTTCCCAGGAGGCGGTGTGCGTGTCGTGGCGCGGCAGTCGGACAGCACCAAGACGCATGGTATCGGCCCATGCAACCCACCAGCGGAAGCAAATTAGACGTGACACGTGTGCATGGACGGCTATGGCACCAAACCGATAGCACGAATGTATGGGTATGACCTGCTGCTAGTTGAGCCCTATTGAGTTGGTGTTAAAACACCACGTTATCGTGCGCAAATGTGGCCAAAAAACCGCGGCGATTGTGCAGGGTGCACTGAGTGGTTGCAGGGCTCGGAGGGATGAAGCCGGTTCACACCCATCCGTGCGTCCGCTTCCCCGTGACCAAACCCCCCGTCGCCTCCTGACCCGGTTGCAACCCTTTTGTGGTGGACGGGCGGCTGGATGGATGGGTGAATGGATGGATACTGACGTGCGCACACGTGTGCGCCTGGGCTTGAATGGATGTGTCTCATTCTAGCACCGATAGACGGCCTGGAGGCGACTGCCACTCTAAGTTCAAGTTCTGAGCCATCCACCGACGGGATAAGCCCTTTGCTGCCCTTGACAGATGATTCGATCCCTATTCACCGCGCATAGCTATCAGGCAAACTCCTTGCCAGGGTGGGGAAGCCCCACGCATGGATGCCGAGAACGGCTACTCAGAGCGGAGTATCAGCCTGAGCTTCCTCGGGTGTAGTCTTTGCTGCTTACAAAAACAACAACCAGCCAGTGCAGGGATGGGGTGGCGGAACCCAGTCACGTGGGCAGCCGCCTCCATGCGTACAGGGCCCCGCGCTGGGCCGCAGTTGCAGCAAGCCAGCAGACCGCACCCATCCGGCGGTCCGCTCCGCCGATCCTTTGTCCCTATTGCTGTATGCCTCGCTCATGCGCATTGACAGGGGCACGTTTTTCGTCCTTACAATTGGTGTCGAGACCTATCCCACACGACTTCGTGGTCATCGGAACGATCCCTAGACATGGCGCACTGGGCACTGCCCCCGGTCGCGTACGCCGAGGCTTCCGTTGCAGGCGGTTCCCAAACGTTGCAAGCAAGAGATCCCTCTTGGGATCCCGGGTTTGTGCACCCGCACAGTCCCAGGTGGAGGAGCAGCGAGGCTACGAGCCGCCCCCCGACAGCATCTTCCCCCCAGTCCTGGGCGTGAAGTTCGATGCAAGCTTGCGAGGTGCGGCGCGGCCCGCGCTGATGGGCCGTGCAAGCCGGCTGCCGCCCACCGCCGCCGCCGCCGCTGCACCCGGAGATCCAGCTTCCCGCGGCGTTGCGACGGTTCGAGGGGATCCCAGCGCCGCTTTGTCGCCGCCAAGCGCCCTCGCTGCCAAACCCACTGCCGCCGCCGCCGCCGCTGGCGGTGGCGACGACTGTGACGGCGTGGTCGTGCGCGCCGCTGCGGCGGCCGCCGCCGCACCGGATGGTGAATTAAGAGCACTGCCGCCGGTCGCCGCCGCCGCCGCCGTCATCGACGCCTTCTTCGCGAGCAGTGCCGGCTTATGGGTCACGAACGCGCCTGGCGCACCTGCCGCGGCGGCCGGCGGCTTGGAGGGCATTGTCACCCGCGGGGTGCCGCCGCCGCCGCCGCGCCCAGCAGCCACACTGCTCGCCGTACCAGGCCGCGAGCTGGACGCCACCGACACCCTCAGCGCTGCCGCGCCGCCGCCGCCGCCACTGGCGGCGGCGGTCCCCGCCGTGTACGACGACCGCAGCTCGACGCCATACTCATCATCCTCGTCGTCGTCGTCGCCGCTGCCTGGCCCCCCGCCGCCGCGGCCATTCGCCACAGCCGCCTTGGACGCCGGCGCCGCGGGGCTGGCGGCGGCGGCGGCGGCGGCGGCCCCGCCGCCGGCGCCGCTGGCGCTTCCCCCACCAGCGTCGCCGCTGCCCCCGAACAGCCGCTCGAACATTTGCAGCGCCTCCGCGCGCTTCTCCACCTCCTCCCGATCCTCCCCGCCCAGAAGGGCCAGCTGGGCGTTGAGGGGCCGTGCCGCGTACTCGGGGGCCAGGGGCATGGCGGGCAGCTGCGTGGCTGCGGGGGGCGTATGGGGAAGGGAGGGGTGCGCAGCGAGAGAGGAACGGGTAGGAACGCGTAAATTAGGGGTGGTTGTGGCTGTGGCTGTGGCGTCCACCACCATCCACTCCCTCCCTTAATACCTCCGTCTCGTGATAGTCGCTACCGTATCGTGTCGTACTACCCTTGGGGGCCCATCGCCTCGCCTCGCCTGTCGCCTCGCCTCCCCGGCAGCTCACCTCCCTCCCTCTTGAGCCGCTGCACCGCCTCGTAAGCGGGCAGCTGCAGGTTGGCGCGCATCTTGCTGAGCACCGACTTGAGGCTGGTGGAGTAGGAGGCCATGGTCTCCCGGAAATCGCCTATTGAGGAGGGTTATCCACGTATAGGCCGGAGCCGGAAGGGGGGAGGGAGGTAGCGCGGTGTGTGGGGAGTGCGGGATGTGCTGCAGGTGCGGGGGGCAAAGGCACGATGAGGACGAGGGAGAGGACAACCCGAGGCATTCACAGGGCTGCGGTAGGTTGAGGTTCCAGCCTTGTACCAACATGCCTGCGCTGCCTTTGGCGCGCCCTGGACCTCACCCGACCTCACCCGACCTCACCCGCCCGCCCGCTCGCCCAGACGCGCGACCCAGCCGTGCTTTCCCGTCCCAGCGTGACCCCGGGGCTCGACTCACCCAGCGCTGCCGCAAAGGCGTCCGGGTCCATCACCACGCCCCCAGCAAGCCGGGTGGCCGGAGACATGGGCGGTCGGCCTCGGGAGCCCGGCCGCGCGCCAGCTGCGGATGGACCGCGGGCGGGGCGGGCAGCGAGGAGGTCATGCAAAGGTGGCTTTATGCACGCATGGCAGGTCGCAGACAGGTAAGGGTCTTAGGGGTTTTAGGGTTTGAAGGTTTCTAAGGGAAGCTCCCCCTGTCCCCTATCCGCCCTGCCCACCTGTCCCTGGCCGCCCACCCGCGGACGTGCCCGGCCGACTGCCCGACGCAGTGCCCGGCCGCCCCGAGGAGCCGGCGGTGGGCGGTCGGCCGGCGTACTGCGGTGCGTAGGTCCGGATGCCCAGTCGCTTCCGAAAGGCCTCCATCTCGGCGATTGTGGGGTCCAGGTTGGGGGCGGGGCCTGCGGGGCAGGGCGCCAGGATGAAGGGGCGGACGGGCTGGGAGGCGGCAGGATGTGGAAGGAGGGGGCCTGGGGCTAGTTCTGTTGGGCGAAGCGGGCGGGGGAAGGGTATGTGACCCGGCACGGGAAAGAGGGGTCCGGCGGGCTGCTAGGGGGGACGCAACCGGTGGCGGGATTTTAGGGGTAAGCCGTCCTCGTCCGACCGCCGGCCTTGCGTTGCTGTGCATTGGCACCTCCCCTTGAGCTTGGGGAGCTGAACCTTGGCTACCGTGCGCATTCCAACACTGTACTCGGCTCGCGGCCCCACCGCCAGCCTTACTTCAATGGCAGCGGCAGCCCCCGGCCGCCCCCCCGCCCCCCAAGTGGCCATGCAACACCGCCAGGCGAATACCGCTGAACACCCTACCTGCTAAAGACGGCGACAGGCAAGCTGAACACTCCCACGCACCCGACTGCGCACCCGACTGCGCACCACCGCACTCGGCAGCAACACAACTTCACAACGCTAGACGTGGCAGCAACAGCACTGGCCACGGCTACGACACCGCGGAAGAGCACTAGACGCCCCAGTGAAGCATCTGACCAACCGTAACAACCACCGAACCCCGAAGAGAGCGAACCAAACCGGCTCCAGAATGAGCGGCCGGGCCAGATCTACAGATCTACAGATCCGTTACCAGGGATGGGTAATGGGTTACAACTTGTAGGTCCACGAGCGCTCTTGGACCAAGCCCCCAGCCGTGCCCCGGAACGCTCCCCCTTACTGCCCCTCCGGGACGCTCAGTGACGCACCTTCGCCCTCCGGCCCCGCTGTCGCCGCCGCCGTAGCCTGCTCCGCCCCGCCAGCCGCACCCCCCGCGGCGCCCGCCCGCTCCTCCGCCACAACCAGCACCTGCGCCCGCTCCTGCCGGTCAACCAACTCCAGGGAGGGCAGCGCCGCGAACAGCTCCGTAACGTAGTTACCGCTGCCGCTGCTGTTGCTGCTGGCGCCACCACCTCTTCCAGCGCCGGTGCTGCTGCTGCTGCCGGCTCCGTCCGCTGCAGCGCCCGACGTGCCTGCCGACGCCGCCGAGGACGAGGCGGCAGGGGAGGAGGAGCAGCAGAGCCGCGTGTTGCCGTGCAGCTGCAGCGCCGCCAGCTCTGTCAGTGAGGAGAGCGACTGGGCCAACTGCGCGGGGCTGACCGCCAGGCGGTTGCTGGCTAGGTCCTGTGGTGGGGGTGGTGGCGGGGGTGAGGGTGCGGGTGGGAAGGGGCGGTCTGGATCTCGCTTATCCATCATACTCCCGCTTATCAGACATACACACGAGGGCGTTGCAGCGGAGGGCTCACAAGAGAGCGCGAGAGGATCCAAGGGGTTTTGACTCCAGGAGCAGCCGTCTCGGTGCGCCGTACTCACATCGGGGCTGCAGCGCCGGCAGCCACTAATGACCTTTTTGACGGTCCCAGCTCCCCGGTCCAGGGCCCCAAGTGCTGCCGGACGCGCACACACCCCGCTGTCAGAGTCCGACCGCCCGGGGCTCCATGGCCTGGCTGCCCGCTCCTCCTGCCGCCGTTCATATTGTCCCCAACCCCGGGTCCGGCAGCACCCGGCAGCGCCGGCTGCTCGGCAACCCCTCCGGCCCTCCAACCCGGCAAACCCCCGGGACTGCTCCAAGCTGGGTCAACATCAGGTCCGACCCGACCCCGCCCGGACACTCCCGACTCTCCCACATGGCGGCACTGCCCGGTCCCGCCGCAGCGGAGGCCAGCTAACCCGCCACTACCAGTCACCCAGCCAGCGATCAGTCTCAGCAACCCTTCCTGCCCCCGACCACACCCAGCGCCCCAGCCCGGTCCCGCCCCCAAGGCCCCTGGCGAGGCGGCCCTTCAGTAGCGCCGCCACACCCGGTCCCGCCCCGCCCGGAGAGTCCGGCGCCAACGCCCAGTCCAGCCCAGGCCCGGCTCTGCAGCTGCTAGGCTCTGCCGCACTGACCAGCAGCTCCAGGGAGGTCGCTTTGGCCGCCAGCCCCTCCACGCCCTCCAGCAAGTTCTCCCGCGCGTACAGCTCGCTGAGCTTCGGCAGGGAGCACAGACCCGTGAGGGAGGAGAGGCCATTGCCGCTGACGTCCAGGATCTGCGCCAAAGAGGGAGGGTAGGTAACGGGGCGGGGCGGTCCAGGGAGTGGTTTGGTTGGTACAGTTGAGAAAGACATGGCAGGGGGGCGTTGCCCCGTCGCCGCCTGGCCGATCTCCGCTGCAGGCTTCGCACCTCAAGGGTCCCGGCCACGGCCTTGAGCCCCGAGAGGTCCGTCAGTTTGTTGTCGGCGACGTGCAGCTCCTGGAGAGCGGCGCATCGCGCCAGGCCCTTCAGGTGTTGCAACCGGTTGGAGCAGGCGTTGACGATGCGCAGCGCGGGGCAGGCGGTGAGGCCCTCCAAATCTGTTATTTGGTTACCCGCAACGTGGAGGACCTCAAGGGACGTCAGCCGTCCGATGCTGCTTAGCGAGGAGAGCTGGTTGAAGGACACATTGAGCACTTTCAAGCTCCGCAGGCCTTGCAAACCCTGCCCGAAGATGACGACGGCGGTGTAAGTCGCAGATATCGGTGGTGAAGGTTAGCCTAGAGGCATGCGTACCTCTAGCTGCATTAAAAGGTTTCCATCGAGCGCGAGCGTGTGCAGGTCGGACAAGCGCTGCAACGCTGACGCCGATGTCAATCGGTTATCGCTCAACCTAAGCTCTTTGAGCTTGTCGAGCCCCTCCAATCTGCGTTGCGACCGGGCGGTGTCATTTCACCGAACGCCCCATGCCACGGCTGGGGCCTGCGCTACTTACCCCTTAACAGCCTTAAGCTGATTGAATGCCAAATCCAAAACTTTAAGCTTTATGCACTTGTCGATCGGCCCCAGTTCCGTCAGCCCACGGTTGCGAAGTTCCAGCGCGACCACCTGGCTCAAGTCATCCTCTTGAGCGACCTCCCGCTGCAATTGGTTCATAACACATGTTCAGAACAGGGGCGAAAAGCTAGGGTGCTCAGGCAGTTCGTCCGGCTTGACCTACAAGTAGTCGCTCGGTGACGACCGACATTGCCGCCACAACTCCTACTTAGGTGGCATATCTCAAAAACTCTCTTTCGTGTTCGGTCAATGCTTCGGCGGTTCATCTGCCTACTTGTTGCTCTCTTTCCTCGGACCCCGGGTCAGGTGCCGAAGTTTGCCGTGTTCGTACAGTACGGAAAAACCCCAGCTAGCTGGGAAATCGCAATGGATTGGTGTTTGCCTCTTTCATCTCAGTCAACAGAAACCGAAACCGCAAGAAATTACGCTCTGATCAACTCAGGTTACATAAGGTTAAGAGCACGTAGCGTGCCGTTGCACAAGAGAGAGGACATGCGGAATGCGCTCAGAAAGCGCGACCAGCCCGGTTACTCCCCAGATGCTACGCGCTGGCGATTCTGCAGCTCCGCCGACACATCACAGTCTAGCCGCACGGCAGCGGCCTCGTTGGCATCCGCAACTGGCGCCCCTTCGTCCAGGGTTCATAAACTGGTGAACTGGCAACATGCAACAAAACAACCTTCCCAGGAACCGCTCCCAGCCGCCCCGCTCACCGGGTCTGTCCAACACGCCAACACGCGCAGCCGAACCATTAGCAGCTGCAGCTGCTGCCCGGGACGGCCTCCATACAGTCCGATCAAGCGTTTCCACTCGCACTCCCACGATGCACACGATGCACAACCAACCCTCGCAGCGTCCCACAGCAAACACACAACCACCAGCAGCAGTGCAACCAACCAGCAGCAGTGCAACCAACCAGCAGCAGTGCAACTTTCAGCAATTCTCCTCCCCTCTCCTCTCTGGTCCTTCTCCATCCACGACCTCGCAGTCACCCCCATGTCCGCATTGCCCCACGGTCCGTCGCATCCCCTCGCTCCAGCCGCTCACCCCACCCGGGTGACCGCCAGTCAGCGACCACACAGCCTCCATCAGCATCCCTCCCCCGCTCTCGGCCTCCCAGCACCCCTCAGCACTCCACCGACAGCACCACCAACGCCAACTCGCTACTGCGGCGGCACGAGCACATTTCCCATCAGCGCCAACACGTTGTTCGCCTCCGGATCGTCCAGGTGCCGTACCCAGTTGTCGTACGGCCCCCGCCCCGTCACCACCGCCTGCGCCGCGTAGCCCAGGCACGCCAACATCGCCAGCCGCCCGTGCCGGATCTCCGACTGCTGCAGCTCCCGCATCGCCGCCGGCCGGTCGCCCAGCCCCAGCGGATTGAACATCAAGCCACCCGGGTAGACCGTGCTGCCGCACCGCGTCGTCGCAATCAGGCGCTCCATCCCCAGCAGCCGCATGTCCCGCAGGCAGCCGGGCCGCGCGTACTCGGCGCCGCGCAGGCCTTCCGCCGCGCCCATCATCACCATTTGCAGCACAAACAGCACGTCCAGCGACAGCCCGTAATCGAACCCGGCGCTGACTGGCGGCAGAAAGCCCGTCTTAAACCACAGCAGGCCGGTGGCCTTGGGGATGACCTTCTCATGAGCGAGGTACTCGGGGGCCAGGCAGCCAGCAGCGCCCAGCATGGCCCACCGGCCGTGCATGAGCTCGGCGGTGTGCAGCCAGCGCTGCGACATGAAGCCCGCCGAGCCGTTGGCGGGGTCGAACAGGCCCAGCGGGTCAAAGCCGAAGTCGCCGGGCAGCGTGCCGTCCAGATAGGTCAGGGAGTCCTTGGTGGGGAAGAGGAGCGGGCGGTCGGCCGCGTCCGATGACGGCTGCCCCCGGCCGCTGGTGCTGGCGACGCCCGAGGCGCGGAAGGACAGCGGCGCAGGGGAGAGGATGTCTGGATCCTCTCCGGGGGGCAAGGAGAGGGGCGCGGTGGAGGCAGCGGCGGCGCCGCGTGTGGACGTCGAGGTCAGTGACGCGGATGCGGATGATGATGGTGAAGGTTTCGATGGCGGCGGCGGCGCAGCCGCCGCCGCCGCCGTCGCGGGACGCGGGGGAGGTGGTGCTGGAATGTCCTTCCAACCAGGGGACTCATCCGACCAGGAGAGCGCCAGCGCGGAGGCCGCCACGACGGGTCCCGAGCCGCGCCCGCTGTAGCCCCCGCTGCTGCTGCTGCTGCTACTGCTGCCGCCGCTACTGCCCCGCAGGACCCCGCCGGTAAAACCACTGTATCCGGCCTTGTTACTGATGCTACTCCCGCTACTGCTGCTTGCTACGCTGCTGCTACTGCTGGCGCTAGCGCTGACTGTGTCCCGAAAGGCAGGCTGGGGCCGCGGCGGCGTTGGCTTGCGCCCGCTAGCTCCGCCCCCGCCGCCGCCGTCGCCGCCCGGCCGCGGCGGCACCTGCAGCGGCCGTCCGGCGTTTGTCTTCAGCAGCTCTCCGCCCGCGTCTGCATCGGCCTCTAGCGAGAAGCTGGGCAGACTGGGCAACTGGGTGTCGTCCGAGCGCTGCTTGATCAACTCCAGGGACACGAAGCGCTGCGGGTGGCAGGCGGTTCAGGGAGGACAGGGAGAGGGGAGAGAGAGAGGCGGAGGCGGTCAGAAACGGAGATGCGGAGAGGGCGAGGTGTGACAAGTGCCAGTGCAGGTGGGGATGATGCAGCGGGCCCAACCCATGCGGCGCAGAGGCCACACGATATTGGGGGGGGGGGGAAACAGGACGATGCAGGTGCAGAGGCTCTAGACGAGCTGTTCTTGGTCCGACTGCTGCAAACGTGCAAGCGGCGGTGCACGCGCAGTGAGGGCTTCCGGCGCCGCGCCGCGCTTTGACTTCGCCCCCGCCCCCCTAGCGCACTCGCTCTCGCTACTCTCTTACAGGACCCGCCCACCCGGCCGCCCATACAAGTTTGCACCGCCTGCAAGTCCGCGACTGCTACACGCATCGCCGCGCCGCCGCCGCGCCCGCAGCCCTACCGGGCGTGCCAGCTCCTCCCGCCCCTCCCGGCACCAGAGCTGCCGGGATTACCCGCCGTAGTTGACGCGGTAAACCCCCGCGTTGCCCTTGCCAATGACGGCGGGCCCAGGGGCGACTTCCGAGGCCGTGGCCTGGCGGCACGGCACACGGGCGTGGCACAGGGGGCGGCAGAGGCGGGGCGGGGCAGCGGGGCGGCGGAGGCTGAGCAGCGGGCGGCGGATGGGTAGCCCGGGGACACACCCCCCGTCACTACTCACTAGGGGCCCTGCCCGTACCCCCCTGACTATGTAGCTGGCTGGCGCCACCCGTCCCGTCCCGCCAGCCTTCAGCGTGACCATGGCCAAGGACAACCCCACACACCCCAGCGCAAGAAGCCCGTGGTCGAGTTCCCCAGTTGACTTGAGAAAATACTCCACGCAATGTGTACACGCGCTGATGCTTCTTATAATCCAAAAACCACCCAGCAGGTCGCCCAGAGGCCGGAGCTGCGCTTTTGTGGAACGGATACTAAAAACACACGCGCGTCTGCACCCCCTCTCCGCAGGCCGCCACAGCACTATTGATAATCCATACTCCTCCAGCAACCGGAGCGCCGCGGGCCCTGCCCCCAATACACGCCACTCCCTACCGATCCTCCCAAGCCCGAAACGGCCCTCCCAAGCCAGAAACGACCCGCGCACACCGGTCACCGACTGGGAGCCCCTCCCCAACCCCTCCCCACGCGGGTGGCCGCCCGGTTCTTCCAGACGGTGGTCATTAAGAGCCGAGGGGCAGAGGCCGGGGCCGAGGGGCAGGCCGATCCAGTTCCACTTTCACACCCCAGTTCTCCAAACCCCTCAAAAGCCCCGCGAGACGGGCCCCAGCCCCTTTCAGCCATCTGTCCCATGCCCCAGTTTTCCAACCCCAAAGCCCCAACGTGACGTCCCCCTGCACTGCACATCAATGACCGCCTGTCATGTGCATTTAGCTTGCATGTTGGGATTATAAGACATCCAAACCCAGGGATACTCGGGAGGGCCGTGTGTCGCAGCCGCGTGTCCCGCTTGTCGCTAAAGCGCCTTCCCCGGTCGCTCGCGGGATCCATGCAGCCGTGTGGGTTCCGGGGCCGGCGGCTGGCTCACGAACGGCCGCTGAGCCCTCCCTTCGCCCCCCTGCGCCCGCTAAGTCTGGACGATTTCATCCGGCACCCGCTCGGGTCGTCTCAGAGCACCCGGTCCTGCCACGGCTCTAGCCCGTCAGCCCCGCAAGCACGAGGGTTCCAAGCCCTTGCTGCAGCCGCTTCCCGGTCCTCCTCCTTTTCCCGGGGTACGGGCTACCCCGCGCCCCTCACCCGCCTCCAACCCTCCCTCCGCGCCGCCCGCTTCCACACCCCCCAGGGCCCATCCAGGTCGTCCCGGTTCCTACTCTGCGATTCAATTTCATTCCCTTTTAACCCTCCCCCTTTCCTTCCAAGAGCAAGACCATGCCCCGCGCCCCCCTTTCGCCTCCGTGTTGCTCTTCCCAATCCCCGCCCCGCCCTGCCCCGCCCCCCCAAACTCATTCCCCGGACAGTTACCCCAAGTCCCGGGTCCCATCCGCCGATCCGCCTCACCGCCGCTGCGGCAACCCCAGCCCCAGCCCCATTCCGGTCGGGTCCTGTCTCACCTGGAACCTCAGGCCCTGTCCCTCCCCGACTACATGCAGGAGCCACAACGAGCAGGCCAGGCTCACGAAGTGGCCCAGCAGCGTGTTCGTGGCAGCCTGGACGGCGGAGGGGGGGGGCGGACAGGCATGTGGCGGCGGAAATAAACATGAGACCGCTGCGATGGACGGGAGGCGCTTTTGACGAGCGGACGGTAGGCGCTTTTGACGAGCGGACGGTGCATGGAACACTGAAGATAGCGGGAAATGCCTAGAGGTCGAGGGCGCGGAGGCGGGTTCAGGAAGGGCATGTGGGTTCGCGACTGGTAGCGACCCAGATAAAATGCAACTGCCGGCGGCACCCCAGCGGCGCCCGAGCGTGCCCCAGCCTACCTGCACCAGGAAGACGTCCAGAGCCACCACGGGGTTGTAGTTGCCGCCGCTCGCAGCGGCCATGAACGGGTAGGAACTGATCTGCGGATCGTCCAGGGAGAGGAGCGCCAGGGAGGGCCGTATGCGTAAATAGAGGCCAGCGGGTGGCGGGCTGCATTCCGTCGGGTGAGAGGGCGTCGGTGCCGAGGTGCCGACGTGCGGGAAATCGCCATGCACACCCCGATGGGCAACACGTGGCGTGCCGAGTTCGATCAATCTCCTTCTTCCCCCACACACCTGCAGCGTCTTGGCGACAAGCATGCCGACCAGGGCCTGCACGCCTGCCAGCGTGGCCGCGAGGCCGGTCATGTTGATGAAGATTCCGCGCGTCACCATGTCCACCACCTGCTGCTTCTTGACTTTGGGCACCTCCTGGCCGGGAGCCGCGTCGAGATATGCCTGCATCTTAAGCGCCGTCCGCGTGTAGCCGAAGTTCCAGAAGGTGGACAGGAAACCAGCGAGGATGCCGAAGAGCGTCAAGTACAGGGACGCCTTGGGTCCGCTCTGCGCAAAGATGTCCAAGTCATGCGCGTGAGTAAAGTTTGCAAGCAGCCACGCAAGTCCAATGAAGAGTTGCGCATATCGTCGGGAGGAAAACCGAATGGTCAGAGTGCGTACCTGCGACGTAAACGCGACCGAAAAGAGCAGGATCACTCCGCCCACGACGGACAGCGTCAGCTGCGCCCAAAAGCTGAGCCAGCCATAGCGGCGAACGGCGCCGGTTGCGCGCCACAGCGCCCGCCTCGCGGCCTCGCCCATCCTCTCGGGTGGCAGCTCGGGTGCGGACGGGTACCCATAGTCAACAGCCTGTCGCGAAACCTGCGCGTGCCAGTACACAAACCAGATCACTTGCGCATGGATCCAATTGTTGTAGCTTCCCCGCGTTTTGGAGCGTGTGCCGCTTGCCAAGACTGCTCGAAAACCAGCCCTGCTTACATCTAGGGGCTGTTGCTCCTGCTCCTTGGATGGGGATGGATGGGCTCCCCGATAACGGTGCGCCGAAAAGGGCCTTTGGAACACAGGCCGAGTGGAAGAAGTTGAAGCACGAGCCCGCACAAGCACTCCCGCACGACAAGGAGAGTGCAATGCACACTCCATGATGATGTTTCTTGCCAAGGATTAGTGGTCGTTCAGGCAATGTGACTCTGTGTGGTTCTACGCGATGAGGACTCTAGAGCGAGTCCAGAGGTAGAGGACAATACCTATTCTTCAGATTTTGGGTACGTTTTGCAGAAGCATTCTCGCTCGCGGATTTGCATAAGGTTCAGTTCAGTGACCATACGTGCCGTAGATGGTTCCGGAGACACATTTCTTCCGACAGACCTGAAGGCCGACGAAAATTACATTAGTACACATCGGACGAACTGAACAAAACGAGGATACAAGAAAGGTGTTCAGCGCCGCAGCATAATAATGTCAGAGCTCAGAGGTCGGTCGTCGGTGTTGCGTTCCTCTGCAAGCAAATTGTGGTAATTTCCCCGGGGGGCGCATGAAACAGCCATGCTGGAGCTTGTAGCACAATCGGTGAAGCAGCGAGGTGCGCCACTTCTATGCTGCAGCAGGACAGGGACCCTAATCGTCGGACCAGGCACCCCCGAGCGGAATAATGCATTTTGCGCCCAGGAAGCGGCGAATCGCGCACCGGAGCTCATGACCTGCTCAGCGAATTCCATCTGCGTCCATTCTTCAACCTGTCCATGAAGAATGTCGACCGCAACTACATCAGCATAAGCACCAAGGAGGTCCCCACCGGGCTTCCGGGAGACACCAGTCTATTCTCGTAAGGCTTCCGCAATTGCGGGGATGCGCACAGGTTGGATTACAGCTGTGGGGCGAGCCTCAGCACGCTTACACATTTGCCCTAAACTCCGCCGTCGAACTCTCCACTGTACCTCACACCACAAACCGCCTTCCCTGCATCCCTTGTCCCCTCGACACAACCAAGCAGACCAGATTTGCGGTGTCTCGCGGCACGATCCTATCTCGACACGACCCTAACCCGACGCAATCCACATCCTGACTTCTCCCTGACAGCAATCCGGCATGGAGCCTGCTGCGCCCACCGCCCATCCCGCCGCCCCCAACGGAACCGACGGAGCGAGTGGTGGAGCGAGTACGACGGGGCTTCCGCTTCCCGCCGGGAGGCGTCGTACTGAGCACGGTGAGGATCGCACCAAAGTCAGCCCTGGGGGCCCCGACGTCTGTGCCTGTATCGCTGTGTGTCTGGAATGTATCCCCGATCGAACCACCTCAGGCTGAGTGGCGCCGCTGCGCTTCCCGCTCATCGCCTCAGGCGGACAAGGGCATCGACGTGACGCGGACCTTTCTGCGCAACGTCAATGTGCCAATGGCCCCCGCCTCCCGCCCGCCGCCGGCCTCCTCGGGGCCCGCCAGCAGCACCGGCACTGGCGCGGTGGCGGCGGGCGGGAAGCGGCGCGCGGCGGCGGCGGCGGCGGCGGCCGAGGTCAGCGGTGGTTCGGATCAGCAGCAGTACTCGGGAGACACCAGCTTCTCCTATGGCACTGAGTCAAAGGTGAGGGCGGAAGCACCAGGGGAGAAGGCGGGATGGCGGCATGGGGGCGGGGCGGGGGCGGGGAGGGACGGGACGGTGCATTCGGGGGAGCGCAGGCCCTCATGCGCGCTGCCGCCAGCCCTTTACCCACAGCGCAGTGTTTTGTTCGATTCGCATTCATTCGATTCACACGTGAAACCCGCCAAACCCTCACCTTCGCCCTCCTTGGCCCCCCTTTCCTGTTCTAAGACCTTGGCGGCCCCCTCGCCCCTCGCCACATTCTCCCCGAACACACAGAGGCAGCGAAGCGCCTACTGAGCTGCGAGAGTGATTGCCGCCCGGGCGCGGTGGGGTGCTCGGAGAGAGAGAGGGGGGGGGAAGCTGCACCTGAGCCGGCCAGCCATACGGGCAAAGGACCTGCGGCTGGCAGCGGCGCAGCAACTGACCCATGGGTCATGTGACGGACACAGGGGGGCCGTTCGACTGACCCATGGGTAATGCGACTGGCACAGGGGTCGTGACAGCGGGCCAGCGGATGGGGCAGGCCGCAGGCAAGCTTGGAACCTGGCCGCTTGGAGACAAGTTTGGCACAGCCGGTGTAGTGTGGCGCTGTTCCCACCTGCCCTGGTTTGGTCTACCAGGAGGTCCAGGAGGTCGCTGAAGATGCCCGTCCGGTATCTGGCCCCCTCTGGGGGAGGAAGCAGGTGACCTCCAGGACTGCGCTCTGTACGGTGTACGGATGTCCCGTTTGGGCGACAGGTGCAGTGCCGCCGGGCCCGTGTGTACCATCACGCGATGTTTGTACGACGCGAGCGCAAGAAGACGCGTTGACGTGCTGTTCTCTGTGCTGTGAAAGCCGGCGGTTGCTTTGCTGCTTGGTGGCTTTCGCGTGCGCGCGTCGGGCTGTGGCTGCCAGGAACAGATCAGGACAGATCCGTTCTTGACAAACAGGCGCGTTAGACGGATTAGCGACGATAAGGTGGATTAGCGAAGGTAAAGGGCGGTGAGGGAGCCTGACCAGGAAAGGCTGTCGGAGGATGGAGGACCTCCAGTCTTCATGCTACTAATGGGTCCGGTCAAGGATGCAAATCTGGCACCCGGTGAGTGGGTCCGTTTGGGTCCCCACTGTGAAACGGCTTGAGCCAACAATTGGGACCAGCAGCTGGGCCGCTGGCTCTTAACCTCTTTCTTGATACCGTAAGCGACAAGAGCAATGGAGAGACCAAGGGTTTGCCCTCCGAACAAACCCTTGGTGGCTCTGAAGCCGCGCTGTGACAAGGAGAACAACAACAAAAGCAGCGAATGGGGGAAAGGGGGGCAAACAGTACATATCATGAATATGTAGGCAGGTAATGGTCCGAGACCCTCATCGGGGTGCGAATCTGCGAAAGGGCCTCAAGAGGGTCTCAAGAGGGTCTCACCCCTTTCCTTTCCGTTGGGCACAGCTGGGAGCTGGCCGGTTGACGGCGGGAACCGCGAGCAGAAAGGGGGGTCGTGGAGTCGTGCTTTCGGGGTGCGGCGTTATACACAGCAACGGACTGCGCAGCTGGGCGGTTCGCGGTTGCCCCTCCCGCACACGTAGCGAGCAGCTGCACCAGAGTGTGGAATGCTGGTTGTCGGTATGGGGTACGCGCTGGGGCCCCGCCCAAAAAGTAACCCGGCCAATAATTCAAAAACAGTTTACCCTTGACATTGGAGGCAGCGTGATCAATTAATTTGATTTAGTTTGGCCATACGAGCCAAAGTGTTGTTGGCATCTACCCCGGAAACAAGCCCAAGACCTCGCTAGCCATCTTCTGCCGGTCCTATGAATGCCATTTAGCATAGGATGAAAGTCTCTGCGGGGGGGCCCAGTCGAAAGGCTTCTGGACGTCGGCGTGGCCTCAGCAAGGGAAGCCGTGAATCTGGGCCGATCAAGTTTGCCTATGTGCCGTTTCAGGCCTTACGCCTCTAACAACTCTAATACGTTATACAATTCTATACTAGATTGTGCGCCCGAGCGAGGCATTTGGCCTGCGGGGAACAATGCTACGGGGAGCTGATGTCGTACTTTCATCACTTTCGGGTGGCCAAAGTACGGCGCATGGTTTACATGGTTTACAAGGTTTACGGCGCAGCTCTCTTCTTGTACGTATGCCATGATTGACTTTTCAGACGGTGCATACTTTCCAAAGCATACACTTTCCAAAGCAAAGTCTCAGAAAAAAGTTGTTTATTGTCTACCCGTGACATCGTCTTAAAAGTCCTGGTGTCACTGTTGATAAGAAATTTTAGTATCCGAAAATTATCGCTGTTCTGTACCATGCGGAAAATGAATCATGCATTCGCCCTGTAATTACTTGACAAGCACTGGGATCACCCCCCAATTGAGCCATATTTCTGTCCATGGCCGCGCTTTTCTTCTGAAGGCCGTCATCGTCTGCAGGGACGGACACTACACGTCATATTTTCCGGCGAGGCTGGAGGGAGAATGCGTGCCGTACTATTTTCCAAAATAGTACGACCTACAAGCGCACCGGTCCCTCACCACGGTCGGCACTCCCGAATGAGTTTCGCTGCCGGCTAGTTCTTCACAAAGTCAACATGGATCTTGACAAGGCGCTACTGCTTCTCGACAAGACACAGTGGTCGGTCAGGCCGAGCTTCCGAGAGCCATGCCGACGCCGGAGTGCCTTTGCGATTTGGGGCGCAAGCGTACCACAATCAACACCGACATCCAACTACATGGTCACATCTACGCTAATCGACGGCAATCATAACAATCCAGATACGCTCCGGTGCTGCTTATGTATCACACTGTACAGGCGCCCACCCGAGCGCTGAGCGCCGAGCGACACGGCGCACATCCCATGGCTGGCATTCATTTTGGCTGGCATTCTAGTCGTCGTGATTGTCGGCACGGGCCAGTGGTACTGTCTCTGCAAGCGCTGCGCGACGGAGGCCACGCATGATGGTTCCCGCATCAAGCTAGTGAGCGAGCGGACTGCACAGCGCCATGTCAGGGTCGATGGAAGCTATGATGCTCGTTTCACAAGGCTTCCCGACACCTACACAATAGACATGGTGTCGCTGGAGTGCAAGCGTCATGTCCAGCAAGCGCGTGGGTAGGACGGGCGGTGTCGGGGTTCGCTTGTGTCGTAATTATTTATCTCAACGGATTTCAAGGCAACAATCGGATGTTGGATCATGGATGGTCTTGCAGGAGATGAGAAGACTTTATCGGCCACATCACCTGGTGCTACTGGGCCCCGCAGTGGCAGAACCTCAGGACAGGACGTGCAGCAACCTCTAGGCCCCGAGGCAGCCGTGCCTGTGCATCAGCTGGGAGCTGGTGCTCCACAAGGCCCTTCCGATCTGGCACCTCCCGGTGTTGTTCAAGACGGCGGAGGTTCCAGTCCCGGCGGGTCACCAGCACCTGTAGTGGCTACTGCCTCTGCACGATCATCCTTGCCCACAGCAGAGCACCCAAAAAATTCACCTCCCGACCCCTCATCCCCTTCGCGCTGGGGCCCTGCCCAAAAAAACCGCGCTCAGCCGAGCAGCCGTCGGAGCAAACAGCGCACGACGTTTCCAAACTCAGCGGCAGCCTACGTCACTTCGGGAGCCGAAAGAGGTAAACGCAACGCACACCACATCGCCAACACCGCCGCCAAAAGAGCAACACCCAAATGGTGGAATGTATCATAATTTAGGAGAGGGACTGCGCCTTGCCCCACGGTTGCCCCCACGCGCGCGCATGCTGCTGCCCCTGTCTCAAACGAAGACGCCCAAAAGATGGCGACCGTTCCCGGCTGTCGTCGGGACAGCTCGGGATTCGAGTGGTGTTGTACGGCAGGGCGGCTCATGTGCCGTACAGTCGTACAACAGGGCGTCCCAGAGCACAGCACGAGCGCAGTGCAGCGCCGCAAGAGCAACGACACGGCGACACAGGGTATGATGTTCAGGCACCTCGAAAAAAACCGTATAGGCGCCGTGTCCCACGGCAAAACTTTTGAGGATGATGCAGCTAGCCCGTTCTCCTTAATGTGTGAAATTTAACAATCAATAATTTCTTCACGCAACACCGATAATCCGCGCAGCAACTACCAAATTAAGACACTTACACCGCCCTCAACGTCCATTAAAAACCGTAAACACTGGCGGTTGTTACGCTCCTGAGGGTAAAATATAGGATTGGCCAATTACCGCCGGGCCTTTTCTCACTCTTCTATCGTACAAGGCTGTACTTTTCGTCGTACTTATCGTTGTACTTTCATCCACCACGAAAGCCCAAGTACGTTGCTCACTCGCATGACGCATCAAAGGAGCCAACAAGGCCGCTGCCGCACAAGACCGAGACCAAGACCAATGTGCGCCGCCGCCCTGAAAACGGGAATATGAAGGAGACTAGGATGCCTCTTCTCCCTCTTGAAGGTCCACCAACCGCCGACTCACCGACTCACCGACCCACGGGTCGCTCTTCTCGCAGCAATACGCCGAGCTGAGGACCCCGGGTTCTGCCGCGGTCGCCAGCGCACCTTCAACGCCACCAAATATTGAGTTTTCCAAACATGTCCACATATGTCCACACCTGTCCACACACACACGCATACTACTCACATCTCGAACGCCGGTCAACGGAAGCAGAGGTGGGCGGGACTGGGCAACTGGCGCACTTATTTTGTCCCGCGCCGGACTCACACACGCCCCTCCTCGACGCAACAGCAAGCGCCTCCTCGATTGCCATTTCTGCGGTCCTTCGTGGCCTGAAGCCGCGTGCAGGCCGCTTGATCCTCTCAAGCGTCTTCTCCCATGTGCAACACCGCCGCCGTCGAAGGCATCCCAGACTATATGCGCACGTCGCCAGGCAGCCCACCCCCTCCCCAACTCAAACCACACGACGGGCACAGCACCGCGCATATGACACGAGCAGACAGGCCGCCAGGCCGCTCCGCAGACGCGATGCCTGCACGAAACCTGAGCTTTCAGACCTCCCCCGCCCCCGGCGGCGGCCCAAAAACTCAAGGGACAGTCCGAAAGGCGGCACATACACCCCGTGGGAGGGAAGGGAGGCAGGCGGGCAGCGGACGTCATGAATGAAATGTCGGCGAATGGATGCGAACGCCGAGAAGATGATGGAGGAGGGGGCTCCTGAGAGCTACGTAGGGTTTGGATTCATTCGTCCCCGGTTCCCGACGCAGGGAGGATTCGTGTTTATGTGTGTGCGTGTGTGCGTGTCTCTCTCTCTCTCTCTCTCTCTCTCTCTGTGTGTGCGCGCAGCGACGTCTCAGCACCGATGGACGCGACCCTCCGGCTCTGACTTGCGACAGACCGCTTCACCATCGGTCCTTCGCCTCAAGTGCCTTTCCGTGCCTTCTCGCAGCGCAATAGGCGCACAGTCGCACGGAAGATTCTCTGACTCCGGAACTATTCGCACAACAAGCCGTACATCCCGTGGGTGTCAAAATGTACGGCAAGGCGACGTTGCGACCTGCTTATCCAAAACACCGGGGCTAAGCGTGTACACACGCCGACAGCACCAAAACACGACAAGGTACGACACGGTACGACACGACACGGTACGATCGAAGACGCGCACACGGCTCGAAAACGCGCACACATTGCCAAACACGCGGCGCAGCGCAACTCACGCCCAAAGCCTCCGCTCGTACATTTCGGTACGGCAGTACGGCTCTTCACTCACATCGATACCGGCTGCACAGCCAGACGACCCTCTTCTCCTTTGTCCGCTGCCCGCTACGCTAATCAATACCAGGGATAGCGCAGCGGACTAAGCGGACTAAGCCCCCAAACCCACCACAACGCAGCGGCCAACGGCAACTCCGCACTCTTGACATGAGGCCCACCTCCCAAGCACGCTGTGGGCAACACACCCGCCAACATCCAGAAGCAACCACCAACACAGCTGCGCCGCGCTGCACCGTGCAGTGCCGCGCTACCCTTCAGCCCCAACTCCAACTCCCAGCCGCAACGCCGCCGCCATCACAACAGCACGAGCGGGCATGCGCAGCTAGCCGTACAGGGGCCTGGGATGTGCTCCTAAAAAAAGATCCAGATCCGGAACCAGATCTGGTTCCGGTATAACCAGGCAGCTTTCGCAGCTCTTCAGGGCGCCCGGAAGGCACTCCTCCGGTACCAGTAATACACTCACTGCTTTCCCCCGACCCCGCTCCTTCCGACATCCACACAAAAACAACACCCCGTCCGGGCATTAACTCACCCTAGACGTCGTCCATCTTCCCTCCTTGACCCTCCCCTGCCGCCGCCGCCAGCGCCGCCGCCACCGTCTCCGCGTCATCCGCCGCCATACCTCCTGTCGTACCGCCGCCGCCGCCGCCGGCGGGGTCGACCTGGAGCGTCGCCAGCCAGTCCAATCCGCCCGAGTCGTGTCGGGCCATGAGCAGTGAGGGATCCGAGAGGGCCAGCAGTGTGCCCGAGGGCGCAGCGTCCAAACTGAAGGAAGGCAGCCGCATCGAGCCGCCACCGCTGCCGCCGCCTAGGCTGGCGATTCGCGCGGGCGGCGCCGCGGCGCCGCCGCCGCCACCGCCGCCGCCAAAGAGGCAGTCGAGCTGCTGAGAGAAGCTGTGAGAGGAGCGGAGACCCAGTTGACCGGCGGCGTCGGGATTCGACAGCAGGCGCGTCAGGCTGAAGGATCGGGCCAGGGAGGGCAGGCCCTGCATGCCGCCGCGCTCGCAGGTGGTGAGCGCAGGAGAGGGCGCCGGCGCCGGCAGCGTCGTCATTGCCGTACCGGGGCTCGTGTTGCTGGCGGCGATGAGGGTGCCGCCGTACGACGACGGGAAGCCACCGACGGCCGGCGCCGCAGCGGGCACCATCCCCGCTGCTGCCGCTGCCGCCGCCGCTGCTGCTGTTGCCGTACCGCCGTCGCAGCCGCTGTCTTCGCTAGCCAAGGTAACGCCGCCGGCGCCTAGGGGATCCGCGCAGCCCGCATACGGGGAGAAGGCGCTGCAGCACGGCCGGCGAAGGTACGACGCCGTACCACCCGCCGCCGCCGCCGCCGTCGTCGGGGATCCGGCCGTCGGCTGGGCGCTGACTGCGGCGGTGTGCGGGCTTTGACATGCGGTCGAGGCGAAGGCGCTGGTCATGCCGGCCCTGGGAGACAACGGCTGATGCGGGGAGGCACGTGGGCTCACGTGAGCGTCCGCCGCCGCCGTTGGCGGGAACCCAGTTGCCAGCTTAGGCAACCTGAGGTGCGGCAGTGGCGGCACGACGGCCGCAGGCGGTGGCGTCGACTGCAGCAGCGGCGGCGCCGGCGCGCTGTCGTACGACCGGGCCCCGACGGCCGCCCAGTAGCTGCCGCCGCTGCCGCCGCTGGGGCTCAGCGGCAGCGGCGGTGACGTGGCGGGGCCGCTGCCGAGGACGCTGCCAGGCGGCGGCGGCGGCGGACCCGTGGTTGATTGCATGTACGGCAGCATGGACATCGGCGGCTCGGTGGCGGCGGCGGCGCGCCCGGAAGAAGGCGACCCCGGCAGCAGCGTCGGCGGCTGCAGCGCTGCCGCCGTGTCGTACTCGATAGCCGCCTGCGGCGTCGGCAGGCCGCCGCTGCCGCTGGGCGGCGGCGGGAGGGCGATCTGCGGAGCCGCCGCCGCTGCCGCCGCGGCCGCGGCGGCCTGCGGCGGCGGCGGCGGCGGCTCGCGCAGGAGCGCGGCGGCGGCGGCGGCAGCAGCCAGGTTGGCGGCCCCGGGGGCGCTGCGCTGCAGGAGGGCTGAGATGCTGTTGACGTCCAGGGTCCCGGCTTCCAGGCCGATAATGACGTCATTGGCCGTGTAGCCTGATCAGGCACACCCACGACAGACCGACGGAAGAAGATAGATTCCAGAACCAGGACAATCAACAGGCACACACCGCAGACAGGCAACGGAATGATGAGTACTGCGTACAACAGCGTACGGCAGGCTGGTAAACCGTGCTTGGAATCTTCTCAGCGCCGCAAAATGTAGCCGTGGGTTATGTGACCCAAATTAAGGCACAATCAATCCTAACGGGGGCTTAGATACTCCATGAAATCGGTAATCTAAAATGTTACTAACAGCCCTAACAGCCCTCCCCAACAGCCCCGAGCAGCCCGAAGTACATGACCGCCCCCAGGCCCCAGCCGACCGACCCGTGGTTCTCGCTGCGGTGGTGCTCCACACGGCCAGGATGACTCGCTTCATGGCCTCACGCAGCTTCACCTCCCGACTGAACATGCGGTGCCACGTCACCACCTGAGGAAGGAGGGAGGAGGGGGAGTTTGAAGAGTGAATTTGCAAGAAAGAAACAAAAGGCCCTGCGAACGTTGTAGTCTGAAGATCGACTGGATCTCTGTCAAGCTTCCCGAAAACGAACTGCTTACAGGAGGGGGAGGGGAAAGCGGGGGTCAGGGAGTGATATGCTCCTTTATCTAAAAAAGAGAGCGGGAGGCAGTGGATGTGGCCGAAGGCCGAGGACCCAGCGGGCCCAGGGTCGTGTGACTTCAGGGGGGCGAAGGCCGCAAGCCGAGGGCCGGAGGCCGAGACCGGGGACGCGAGGTAAAGCGGTGGCAAGAGGGGCTAGGAAGTTAAAACTGCTCTGCGCGCGCTGCAAGGACGAGCCGCCTAAAGTAGGTAGCGGGCCTGGAAAGAGACGGACGCTGCGAAGCGACCCAGGCGCCACGTGAGCCCCATCACCCACCACTCCCTAATCCCTGTGACCGCTGCAACAACAGCCGCACCTCCCCCCACAACCCACCACTCCCCCCACCTGCATCTTCATCTCCTGGTTCTGAGCCACCAACTCTTTGAGCTCCTCCTGCGGAGGCGGAGGTGGAGGCGGAGGTCGAGCAGCCGTCAGGACACTCAGGAGACCAGCTCCTCGGCTGATTGGCTGAGCTGCCGACCCACCCCAACCACCCGACACACACACAGGGGGTAAGAACTAAGAAGACACCGCAGAGGAGGGGCGGAGACGGCACAGTGGAATGAGGAAAAGCGACACGAGCACACGACACGACATGCAGGGGCCTGTCATATGTTTTCACATTCGCTTCATGGGGTTCATGGGGTTCGTGGATCACTGCGCCGCACCTGCATGCCGCGGACCATGGCTACCTTCTTAGCACGACACTTGCGGGCGGCGATGCGGTTCTTCTCGCGCCGCTCTCGCGCCTTTTCGGGGTCCTCCTCCGGGTCCTCCGAACCAAAGCCCTCCTCGCCCTCGCCGCCTCCGTCGCCGTCGCCGTCCGCCGGCTCACTGCCCAGGTCGTTACCGTTGTTGCCGCTGTCACCGCGGCCGAGGGACTGCCGCTGTTGTTGTTGTTGTTGTTGTTGTTGCTTCTGCCAGGATGCGAGCGCCAGTCGGATCCCTTCCGCGTCCGCCGGGGCCTGGAGGGGAGGGAGATTTGAAGTGTGTAATGCAAGAACGAAACCGGGAAAACGAGAAAAAAACTTTAGGAAGGGGAGAGACACATGATCCGAAGGCGCGGCACGAGTGGCACCAGCTGCTCAGCACGTGATGGTTACTTGTGCAATTTGGTTACGGTTACGGTTACATTTCCAGTTACGGTTACAGTTACAGTTACGATTTTGCCATCGCACGGTCCACGCCGCCGTCCGCCTCACCTTCCCGCGTGCCGCCTCCGCTGCAGCCGACGCCACCGCAGCAGCGGCCGCAGCAGCCGTCGCAGCGGCAGCAAATGACGACCTACCCGCCTCCGCTGCGCCAGGGCCTGAGCCAGCATCGGCCCTGCCGCCGTTGGCGGAGCCTGCTGCTGCTGCCGCTGCTGCTGCTGCCGCTGCTGCTGCTGCCGCTGCTGCTGCCGCTCCGCCGGGGGCGATCAGACCAGAGCGCTTGACCAGCTGCTTCGCTGCCGGCTCCAGGGCGGCGATGCCGTTTGCTGGAAGGGCTACGGACGGCGCGGCGGCGTGTGGCAGCGCGCAGGGGGTCAGTTAGCTCAGCTCAGTTGGCTCAGTGGCTCAGTGGCTCAGTGGCTCAGTGGCTCAGTGGGGAGGTGGCTCAGTGGCTCAGTGGCTCAGTGGCTCAGTGGCTCAGTGGCTCAGTGGCTCAGTGGCTCAGTGGCTCAGTGGCTCAGTGGCTCAGTGGCTCAGTGGCTCAGTGGCTCAGTGGCTCAGTGGCTCAGTGGCTCAGTGGGGAGGTGGGGAGGTTTGGCGGCCTTGCTGACACAACGACGACATGGATTGTGGCACCCGCGCGGCATTCGGGCGCCGCCGGGGCAACGCGAGAGGTGCTGCCCTCACGCGCCGACAACCCGACATGCATGCAGCGCCTCTCTGGTGGTCTTGTTGTGGTCTCGTGAGCGAGATTCGGTGCGGCCCCCCATGCAGCGCAACACAACACAACACGCATGCCGCGCCCCCGATGGAAACCACAGCCCCAATCTCACCCTCCTGCTGCGCGCCGCCAGGCGAAGCGTTGCCGCCGCGCGCTCCGGTGGCGCCGCCGCCGCCGCCGCCAGCCGCCAACTTTACGGGCTTCTTCGCCGCCGGCGACGGGCCTCCCACGTCCTGTTGCCCCTGCGGCTGCTTCTGCTGCAGTTGCGGCGGCGGCTGGTGCTGCTTCCGCTGCCCCGGATCAGCCGACGCCGCCTCTCGCTTCCGCTTGCTGCCGCCGCTGCCGCCGGTTCCGGACGTGGCCTTGCCACTCGGCGCCGGCCCCGTGCCGCCGGGCGATTGGGCCGGAAGCACCGGGCAGGCACCGGGCAGCGCTGCACCCGCAGGGCCGGAGGGCGCCGCGGCCGCAACGGCGGCGGCGGCGGCCGCGGCGGCGGAGGCGAGGAGGGGCGAGGGGCCCATCCCGAGCGAGCCCGCCAGGAAGGGCTGCACCAGACCGAAAGCGCTGGCCGAGGGGAGTTCCTGCAGGTCCCACGTGTCGGGTTGAGTCGTCCGTAAGGCGGGAAGAGGGCCGACACAAGTGTGGGGAAGTTGAGTTGGTTGACCGGGTACTGTAAACTGAAGGGAAGGCTGGCAGAAATGCATATGCGTCTGTGTTCTTAGGTGGAATGAGTGCTGTGAGCGGTGTGAGGCTGTGAGGCTGTGAGGCTGTGCGCGCGCACAGAATACAGAAAGCTGGCCGCGCGCACGCAGCGGACCACACCGGTTCCGGACCTAATAAAGAACCAAACCCCAGACCGGAACGCTATCGGGGATTGTTTAAGCAGGAGCGGGCACTTTGCGTCGGCAATCAAAGGACTCCTCAATCGACTCGACTCCTGGCATCAAATGGAAACGCCGCGGCGCCCAAGCATTTCGAAAATCGCCAAGGAACCGGCCGCGCAACACCAGCCAAACCTCAAGGCACGTGCACGCCAAGAAAAACACTTCCCATTCTACTCAATCACTCTCACGAACCTAGGAGAAAACAGCAGATCGTTTGCGCTGCACTTTAGTCGCCGCGTCGCTCAGTTCCTGAACTCTGCAAGTGGAATCGCGGCGCGTGCGGCCTCACCTGCTTTACATGCGCTGTTAACTGCGACGGCCACTGAGCCTGCAGCGCCACGGCCACGCCGTTGGTGAGCGCGCCTCCGGACACACCGGCTGCGCTGGCACCGCCACCGGCCGCGTGAGCCCCGTTGGGCAGCAGGGCGCCTGAAGAGCCCTCATCAGATTGAGCTCCGGAGGCTGTGAGGTCTAGCCTCGTAACTGTGACGACCTTTGGCGCTTGATCGCGCGGCTGCGACTGCGTTTGCTCCTGCAAGCCCGACTTGCGGTTCCCCGCGCCGGGCTGGCGCTGCAGGCGCTGCTGCTGCTGCTGCTGTCGCTGCTGCTGATTTTGCTGAGGAGGTTGTTGTTGTTGTTGTTGTTGTTGTTGTTGTTGTTGTTGTTGTTGTTGCTGCTGGGTTGGGTGACTGGGCTGCCCGAGGCGGCTCTGGCGCTGATGTGGCTGACGGTGAGGTTGAGCGGCAAGAAGCGCCGACATGCTCGCCGAGCAGGACAGCTGCAGCAAAACGTGATGATGGGCCCTGGCTGCCCGTAACCGCGTTGCGGCCCGGTTGCGTGAGCGGCCCGAGGTTTGGGGTCAAGTTTTGCGTTAGCCGTCGAGGGCTGCTATGACGCCGCGCCAAAGACGGGCGCAGATAGGAGAGAAAAGTACAGTCGAGTTTGACTGGATGAGTGCAAAAGCTTCAAGGCAAGACGACGTGGCAGAACAGTTTGGAGGTATGGGGTAATGCATTAAATAGTTCGCAGTTGCGAGCCCATTCTTGCGTCCAAAGCGATGCCTCCCGGAGGCCTACTGGCTTGAAGTTAAGCCCTTAGAAATCCACGCATCAGATCAGTACTAATTGATTTCACGTAAATGTTTTTCATGTGTGCTGGGGGATGCATGGGCAGCTTCCCTTTACGAAGGATGCGAGTGATCCGTGGGTCATGCAAGTCGAACAGCGAAAGGCACACGTCTTTCCGGCACGGCGCGCGTTTTTTTTCCAGATGAGAGAGTTGAGGACATGTCGCACCTGCACTTGAAGGCTTGCACTCTCAAGTGAACGATCAACAAGAGACTGGCGCCATGCGCATCCCTGCGCGTCGAGTTTCGCTGTCGTGGAGCTGCCATTGGGGTCCAGTTCGGGGTCAGTTATTGTTGTAACCGTGGGCTCCAGACACCCCAAATGTCGTTCGGAGGGTAGAGCCAGCGGGCCGGTCGGGTTTTTTCGGTGCTTCCGACTTGGACTTTCTTCGCCACAGGAGCGAACAATCGACTCTCTTCGCTTCCAATCACATCTCCATGGGTTGTCAGAAGCGTTCGTGGCTGCACACCTTTCGCGCGCTCCCAAACGCGGTGGGCAGTTGTGCGGAGGACGGAGACGGAGAGGGTATGCATGCCAAAGCACACAACGGAACCGCGGCTGCGCAGCACACATTGGCTCGCAGGCCACAGGATGCAACCCGTGCCACGCCATGATCTTGATCGCGGCTACGGCCCTGTTGTCGCTCACCCGGGCGCCGGCACCGGCGCAAACCGTTACCTTTTACATCCAATGGGTATCCGGCCCGATTTGCCCGAGCAGCAAACACGGCAACCACACCTGCCATTCGCTTGCGTCCATCCTTTCCATCATCATCATCATCATCATTACTCTGCGGCGCTAACCGTAATCGTTCGGTCCGGACAAGGCGAACCACAACCACAATGACCACAGCAGCCCAGCCCCGACTGTCCACGGCTCTACAAAAGCAGCCCGCAGCAACGCATGGTTACAAACCTCTGAACGCCGCTCCCCGGGGCGCCCTTCTTCGCGCACCACGGGCCCGGTCCAGTCTCGGATCTTAAGGGACCCGTGGTCCGCACACGGTTAAAGGGGGCCGCTGGCCACGTAGCCAGCCATACCCATACCCATACCTGGGGAGCTCGAGGTTGGTCCTTTCACTTCGCTCCCCCGCCGGAATCCTCCGTCCCAACGTCTCCACCCCCCAGCTCCGCATCCAGATCCAGACACCGGTATCCCCAGCTCCACTGTGGGGCTGCTGGCGCCGCCACATCGGCACACACCAATAAGGCCACGTGCGCTAACCGCCCTGAGCACCTGCCGCTTTCCACACTGGCCGGCGTCCGGTGTGGGGGCCTCTGCCGAGTAGCAAGCCGCCGCCATCGCCCTCCGGAAGGGCCGCCGGGAGCTCAAAACCTTTGTGACGCACGTCCCCACGAAGTGGCCCTTTTCTCAGGCCATTTCATAGCCACAGATCACCAAATCAAACTGTGTCTAGTCGTCTCCACGTGGGGGATTTACCTTCTTATCCAACAAGACGACAGACGCCAAACAAACACGAAAGTGAAGAAGGGTGCGGTGCCACGGTGGCAGTCCGACGAGTGAGGAGCGACAATAAACAAGAAATGCTCAGTGCACGGCCAGCAGTCGGCCCGAATGGCTCTACTCTTCTCGAGTCTGGAGCCCTCTTCAACAACCACAAAGGAAATGGATTGCAGGGTGCATAATACCGTGAGGAAGACGCAACGCTATCGTCTGCGTATGCAGCATTGCCTCAAAACAGTCAAGACTCAGACTGGCTACTCTGGCTGCGGCCTAACTCCGCCGGGCTGCTCCGGAACACGTCAACCCGCCTGTGCGGCGTTCCACCGGACCAGACCGGCCGGCTGGGACCCCCTTCTTCTTAACAACGCGCTAGATGAACCCCCAACCGCCTTCCCTTCCATTCCCCCCTTCGGGTGCTCGCGCAATGGCTGGCCCCTGCCTCCGGATGTCGTACTGCAGCTGCATCGACCCCCGTAGGCTGCTACCGCCCACGTCTCCTCTCCTCTCCCAACACACACCTGTCCACCATTGTTCCTTCCTCGAACATTATTCCGCCCCCATGGCTCACACCGCGGCCGCGGCCCGACGCTCTCGCCGCGTCGTTTCGCCGCCAGCACCGACGCCACCCCACAACCCACGTCATCACACCCCTACCTCCTCTCCTCTCACATCATGCCCATCGCGCCCCCGCCGCGCGAGTCTGGGTTGGGCAGCCTCCCAACCATCTCCGGCGTGATGCGGTCCTCCGGGTTCTGGCTGGCTGGCAGCAGCTGCGGAATGTGCGGGAAGAGGTCCTTGTAGGCGGCGCGAATGGTGGCCTCGGCGACCGAGGAGATGATGGTGACGCGCTGCATGGCCTGATCGGACAGCGTCTTGATGGCCTTGAAGCCCGTGTAGGCGGACGAGCCAGCGGACCCGGACCCGGAGGCCTCCTTCTTGATCCCCTCCTTGATCTGGAGGCGAGGTAGGGGGAGGTGAGGGGATGGGGGGGCGAGAAGGAGCGGGGGGGCGAGGAGGAGCGGGGAGAGGGAAGGCTGGAGTCAAGAAAAGCAGCAGGATAGGGAGGGAGGTGTGAGTGGAGGCTCGGCGCAGGGGCAGCGGGCGGCGTGCTGGTGAGAGGCGAGGGAAGCAAGGCGTACATCGCCAGTCGGGATGATCGCGTCTGCACACGCAGCGCCCCAAATCCACTAAACAGAGCAGCTCGAAGGAGCCACGCTGTCCTTGAACCCAGATTCCCCACTCCCTCCGGGCGACAAGCGCCTCTCACCGCTTCCTTTCCCACCTCCCACCCACTCACCTCCCACAGCATCATGGCGATGAAGACGATGGCGGAGGCGATGGAGGTGGGCGTGCGGCCGTCCCAGGGCACACGCCGGTCCTGCGGCTTGGCGTTCTGCGCAATCTCCTCCGCCAGCTTCTTGCACTTGAACTCCACACGCAGCTGATTGCAGTAGTTGCGCTGCGGAGCAGTGGTGGTGGTGGTGGTGGTGTTGCGGTGGTGGTGGTGGTGGTGGTGGTGCGGTGGTGGTGCGGTGCGGAGGTGACGATCAGGTGACACCGCTTGTGCAAGAGCATGCGCGGCAACCGCGTGAGTGTTCGGGGCATGTGCCCCAGGTGCGGGTGGAGGTGCAGGTGCAGGTCGCGCGCCCAAGAGTCTCACGGCGGACGCAACCGGGCAGCCCGCCCGCGGGCGTCGGCGAATGACGCGACGCAAATCACCGACTGGGGCTGGCAGGGTCCAGTCAACACCATGCGGTAGCTACTAAAGCGAGCCGCTGCAGCAGCGGGTGCAGGGGCGGGCGGGTGCGGGGGCGGGGGCTCCGCTTGCTACAGCCCTACTACGCTGCCCCCCATCCAAATTCCAACAGCTACGTATCCCTAAGGGTTCACGGCCCTACCACGAACTCCGCGGGGTGCTGCACGGTTTGGTTCATGGTGGACGCCAGGGCATCCGCGGAGGCGCCCTGCTTGTGCAGCTCGTCCTTCTTAAGCTGCTGCAGGTCCTGCAACCAGCAGATGGGGGGGCGACAGTCGCGTTGGGTTGGGGTTAAGAGCGGTAACACCCCTTCCCTAGCCGTCTTCCCGTACTTCCCTCACCCTTCCCCGCCCCCCGGCCATAATCACACCCACACCCGCCGCGCCCCGCCGCCGGCCCGCGCCCACCTTGAAGCAGCGACCAATTTCCTTTTTGCTCACGTCATTGCCCAATATGGCCACAATCTCCTTGAAGGTCCGCGCCTGCTTCTCCTGGCGGCAGGCCCAGAACAGGCAAGACGCGGCAAGCGCCTGCGCGTTCCCCAGAGGAAGACGGTGGGGTGGATTGGAGAGACACCCCATCACCCATCACCAAGCAGCAGCAGCAGCAGTGACTGCCATCTCATCCGGCCAGGTGACAGCGCGTGGCACGTGTGCTGCCTCAAGCGAAGGTCGTGTGGACGAAGAGCCCAACTAGGACGCGGGGAGGTACCGGTATGCCAGGCCGCGAAACCTCAACCGGTGCATGCATACCAGCGGCCCGGCATGCCTGTGGGGGTCATAGAAAATCCTGGCTGGGCGCCACCCGCTCCCCCCCGCCAAGCCGTCCATCTGCAAGTGCTCCTGGCCGTGATCCGGACTTCTCTTGGAGGGGCCGTGGATATCTCATGGATGAATACGGGGCCTTCCCTGACATCCACCCATGGGCCTTCTTTGGTGGGATACAACAGTGGAGGGGCAGACACCTCCTCGCGCTACTCCTCGCCCCTCGCCTCGCTTACCTTGACGGGCCGCCCCTTGAGTGTCTTGGCCTGCACGATGTTGGGTTCGCGGTAGAGGGAAAAGCGGCAGCAGGCACCTTAACAGCTGCACGTGGGGAAGTATGTCAGCGTTGTGTTCTGTGTGGCAGTCTGTGTGGTTTACCGCAGAGCAGCAGCTCGGCGGTAAACCGCAGAGGCTTGGTCTCCAGCCGTAATCAGCAGTGCGCAGCCGTGTACAACTGGGTCCTGTGGCGTTCATTGTTCCCAATCACCCACATCCTCTCCCGCCAGTCCGCCCCACCCCAGGCGACAAGACCCGGCCCCCAACAGGCTCCGCGCATCGCCGTACCTCAACGACATCCTTGTAGATCGATAACGCCTGATCTTTGACCGCTCCGTTGACTTTGAGCAGTTCGCACATGCGGCCCACCTCCTTCATGGCCGTCATCATCACCCGATCTGGGTTGTTGGTGCGAGCGTGGATCCGATTCAGAGTGTACGACAGGCCGCCGTCGTTCTGGTGAGGTGGTGGGGGACGCAGGGCGGGTGGTAGTGAAAAGGGATCGGGCCGGGCTACGGTGGCAACACCAGGGCTGTGCACTGCGCGCTGCCGTGCACAGGACAGCCGCAGCCGACGGCTGGGCCATGGTTGCCGTCAGCAGTGCCGTGTCTCTGGATGGATGGAAGGTCCCAGAATCTTCCAAACAGGCGTGTGCATCGGTTGCAAGAGGGCTGGCATGGGCCCGGTCAACGGGCGGCTGGAGGCTGCTGTGTCGGGTCCTTTCCGTCGTGGGCGAGGTCAGCAATCCCACAGTTCATACACACGCTGTCACTCCACTTCTCACCCCAGCTCTTCCCGCTCACCCGCTCGCGCCCAATCGTTGTTGTTAGCCCCTCCAGCAAATTGTTCGTGGGCCCACCGACGCGGTTGGGGTCGGTGGTGTCCTTGTCCTGCGGAGCGGCAGCAGCGGATGTCACAATACCGTATCACTCCCCGGTGAATTACGCCATGAACCCTGGATGCTGCTCCTGACACGCTTACCTTGTCGCTGAACGTGCGCCATTCTGAACGCTCGTCGATGAGGCGGGACTCCTTCACCGTGCCGCAATTCTGCGCACAAAAACGTGGTTTTTGAATTTTGGCGTCAAATTATGACTCGGACTTGCAGCCTTTTGCTTAGCCCCCAGTGCGCGCTTCGCGGCCGAAACACTTACTCGGCAGACCAGGTCGCCCTCAGACTTAAACTCGACAAAGTCCACTCCTTGACAAGTAACGCACGGCTCTACGTCCATGATTTAGGCGGAAAGTGAACCCGACGCACTTCTAGACGGGGTCTAGGCGAATCTGAAGTGCGAGCGCTGCACCGCAAAGCCTCCCCACAGCTTATGCGCTCAGCTGCCAGCCCTTGGCACACGTGCCATACAGAGAGGCGCCGGAAGTGCAGGTTGGTCCACGAGCCGTCTATGCTGCTGGGTGCTGGCGCAAGCGGTAAATGAACGACAAAGCCACGTGTGAGCGTTTCTGAACATGAAACGATAATGAGACAATTGTGATAGTAGGCTGCAAAAAACTGCTGCCTTGAAGGTGCTAACAGGTTTTGACGATTTCGTTAGAGCTACCGGATTCAGGTAACCCACGAGCCTCCGAGACTCCGACACTCGTGGTGAATCAATATGTGCAACGTTGTCAAGTAAGCCCACCTTTATTCTGCCCACGCACAGGACTGTCTTTAGCGGGCACGACTGGCGGCTGTCGATCCTTGTACCGCACCGTTGGGCAGGGTTGGGCTTCCCCTTAATGTCGATGCTCGCTGTGGTTTAAGTGGAACGACATTAGAAAATCAAATCCGTTGGGAGGCCGCGGCCGCCCCGGATGCCCGGCATCGTTCGGCTACAGAATCCAAGTGGCCAGGTGCAGCCATGGGCACGGCGTGCCCAGGTACACTACTTAGGGTAAGCGCGGGTATTTCCGTTCACGACGTGAACGACTGGTGACTGTTCGCTGAACGTTCACTGAATGTTCAGCGAACAGTCACGGGGAACGTTCACTGAATGCTCAGTGAACGTTCGTCAAAGCCAGGTGGCCGACGTCAATGGTACTCCCGTCTTCCAAATACGCAATCATGGCCGCAGCTGCAGGTGCATCAAACGAAATACCGGACCCGACGAAATAAATTATCTGAGGATGCCGGCCAATGCTTGTAGAGAAGCAGCAGCGCCTTGTCAAGATCCATGTTGACTTTACGCAGAACTAGCCGGCAGAGAAACTCATTCGGGAGTGCCGACCGTGGTGAGGGACTGCTGCACTTGTAGGTCGTACTATTTCGCAAAATAGTACGGCACGCATGCTCCAGCGCTGTTCCAGCGCGCATAACAGGTATTCACATACCGGTAACTGATTGGCCTTGTATCGATTCGTTATATGTGCCACAGCAGTTTTGGTCCCTTAGGCAGCTATTCATAAGTGGACATGACCACGCAATTCTGTGAGCTATTACGCGATGTGGCCGACGTTAATGGTACTCCCGTCTTCCAAATACGCAATCATGGCCGCAGCTGCAGGTGCATCAAACGAAATACCGGACCCGACGAAATAAATTATCTGAGGATGCCGGCCAATGCTTGTAGAGAAGCAGCAGCGCCTTATCAAGATCCATGTTGACTTTACGCAGAACTAGCCGGCAGAGAAACTCATTCGGGAGTGCCGACCGTGGTGAGGGACTGATGATGATGTTACAAGCTTTGAGCTCGTAACGCCCAGACGAGCCAGGAGGCTAATGGACCACTTGAACTCGAAACACCAGAACACAGAAAGACCAAAAAACGTAAAATCTGAACTGAGTTAAAGAAAGGGACTGCTGCGCTTGTAGGTCGTACTATTTCGCAAAATAGTACGGCACGCATGCTCCAGCGCTGTTCCCGCGCACATAGAAGGTATTCATATAACTGTTTGGCCTTGTATCGGTTCGTTATATGTGCCCCAGCAGCTTTGGTCACGAAGGCAGCTATCCATAAGTCCAAGGCAAGAACGGCCTGTGCATCAAGTGTGGCCGCAAGGGCCATATCGCGTCCAAGCGCGGCAACAACGCCGCCGTGGCCGCGAAATGGCCCTTGCGGCCGCACTGTAAGTATGCACAGGCCGTTCTTGCGGTAGCGACGTAGCGCGTGACGGTCTCGATCGTTGCCAACTGCCAACCTCTGCCAACGACTTTTGACGCTCTTTTCGCGCGAACACCAGGTCGCCCTAGATTGTCAGGAAATTAAATCGTGAACATCAAAATCCTTGAAACTTCGCTCTAGATCAGCTGCCTTGACGTGTCTGCTTTCAGCTGCCTAAGTGACTTGACGCCAGGGTCACAAACGTGCGCGCCGTGGTTCCTGCCAACCACATGTTCAGACGGCCTTGCCCGCGCCCCCCAAAATAGTCCTGCTGTACCTCATCCGGACGACAGCTAGTACCACCTGCCGTACCGGTACGGGTACCCTAGCTGTACACGGTGCCGTACATCAAATGCACACCCATGCACCCATGCCTCCCGCCACGGCTCTTCACCAACGAGTGTCCCCCCCCGAACGCCTCCAGCCAACGAGTGTCCCCCCCCCGAACGCCGCCAGCCAACTGGTCCGCTGGTCCGCTGACTCGACCCACCTTCCCGGAGCCTGGAGCGCCCAGCCCACCACCGCAACGCAACGCGCCGCAATGTCCACAACGACACCTCGAGTGCACCCGCTCATACACGACTCCGTTTCCTCGCCGGATAAGAATCAGATCGGATCCCATCTGACCAGATCTGATCTGACCAGATCGCGACAAGGGATATCACCACCCCCCCGCGCCCTCATCCAGCCCCCACCCCATGCAAAGGCCAACGCCGTCTCCGTCCCTTCGCTGCGGCAACCCCATGCCGCATATCATGCATGCCCCTAGCTGCTCAGTACTCACGCATCTGGCCGCACGCCGCACATCCGGCACCGGCAAACCCTCCTACCTGCCTCCCACCACCTGCCTCCCACCACCCGCCCCACCCCCCGCCACGCCACACCGTGCTACTGTACAACAATACTACAACGCGTACTGCTCCAGATCCAGGCCGTACAGCACGTGCGAAGCCAATCTACGCCGCCGCGTGTCCTTGGTGCCCACGGGCCACTGGGCCAGCGGCCGCCAGTCGGCGGCGGCAGCGGCCTCGCGCGCCGCCGTCACCGCCGCCACCCGGGCCACTGTGTCGGTGCTGCTGTGGCGGCCCCCCGCCAGAGCCGCGCGGATGTTGCCCTCCACGCGCCGCATCTGCGAAGGGGGGCGGGGGAGGGAGGGAGGGATTTTTTTTGGAAACATTTGCGAAGGGAGGGAGGGATTTTTGCCCCCAGGGGGCCCGGGAGGATTGGCCGGGGTGGCGGAAGGTACCGCGCGCACGCAACGAAGCGCGCGACCCAGGACCGCGAGTTGCATGTCCTCGAGGCGTGCTGCCGGCACGCGCGGCACCGGGCACGGCACCGTCCGCAATCGTACAGCACTACTGTCGTACCTCGTACAGCGGCGCCATGAGCCTGGCTGGCTTTACTGCGTGTCCCTCCCCGACCGCCTCCCCTCCTCGCTGCCCCGCCGTGGGTCTGAGGTAGCTGGGGATGTCTCCATTGCTGGCGGGCTCAGAGCTGGTGGGCTTACCGGCCATCAGCCGGTCCACATCGTTCTGTGTATGGGGGCAGGGGCGGGGCGGGGCGGGGCGGGGCGGGGCGGGGCGGGGCGGGGCGGGGCGGGGAGTAGGAATGAGGGATACCGCAGGCGCGGCGGCAAGGGCGGGAGGTAAGAGAGAGCTGTAGCGGGAGGAGGAGGAGGGCGAGGTGGAGGGACCACATCAGGGGAGGAGGAGGAAGAGGACGGCGTGAAGGGCAATGTAGAATACAGCACAGCAGCCAGACCCACATTCACTTCTGAGCCCCAAGGGGGGTTTGGAGTAACCGCAGCAAAGCCAGTCCGATTCCCAACGCCCTCCGCCCCACCCACCTGTATGTATCCGCTCAGTCGATCGCTCATCTGCTTGAGTTGTCCGCTGCCGGCGGCCAGGGCGGCCCGCTGCCGCGCCTCGATCGCGCCGCGTGCCTCCACCAGCCCCCGACGCATTGCCAGCGCCTCCGCCGCCGCCGCGCGCCGACTGGCCTCGTACGACGCCACCGCATCCGCTGCGCTGACGGAGGCGGCCGCCGCCATGCGGCTGTAGCTGAGCTCCTCGTCGCTTGGCTCGTCCAGGGCCCTGGGGGACGAGAGGCGGTTGTGGGTGGTTGAGGGGTTTGGCTGGGTTTCGGAGCATGGAGGTTGCTGCCCTGGGAGGGGTGGATGAGGTGGGCAAGGTCCATGACGGATGACGGGCAGGTGGGGGGAGCGGAGGGGAGGGGAGGGGCCTCCTTTGACAGGCAGACAGATACCACAGGCAGGCAGGCAGGCAGACAGGCAGATAGGCAAGGCGGGCAGGTAGGCAGGGTTTATGGGCGGGCAGGTACGCAAGTAGGCAGGCAGGTAGACAGCCGCGAGGGCGCACCCCGCGGGAGGCGAGGCGCAGCTCAGAGGCAGCGAGAGGCAGCAGAGGGTGCCGTAATCCGCCCCGCCCGCCCCTCTCGCACATGCCGCATCTGTGCAGCCCACCCACGTACCTGTGCATTCGGGCCAACGTGCCGCCGACCGTGTGCTTCATAAGGCCCTTGATGATCGGCCGCGCAGCCACCGCGGCGCCTCCGCCGCTGCCTTCCGCCGCGGCGGCGGCGGCGGCGCCTCCGCCGCTGGCCCCGATCAGCATCTGCACCATCACCGGACTGTTCTTCGTGAACACAAACGACTGAGGACCGCCGTGACCGCCGCCGCCGCCGCCGCTGCGGCCGTCGGTCCCCCACTCGTCGCCAGACGCGTAGCTGTGTCCCGCGCCGACGCTGAGTGACCCGTGGGTCCCTCGCTCGCTGTTCCGTGTGGAGCCTGAACAAGCAACACAAGCAAGCGAGCAACACACGAGAAGAATAAAAGTAAGGAATGCTGCTGCTGCGGCTGCTAGGTATTGGCTCCCCCAGCGCCAGCCAACAACGAAAACGCGTGCGCCCGAACTTCGGGTCACAGCGCCCGGACGCTGTGCTGCTGTGCAGCTGTGCGCGTGCAGCCACCAACCGCAGAGGGCTCCAAGCGCCCCCCCCGGGGATGCCACCAATCGCCAATGTTATTGGTGGGCCCCCTAATGGCCGAACAACGGTGGGTGCCCCCACCCCCCAAAGCCACAAGCCGCGGCACGCGTCATCCCCAAACGTACGGCACGGTGCCATGCGCGCCGTGCCGTACCTGCGGGACTTATCCGGGACATGGAGCTGGGCCGCTGGCGCGGCGTCGATTTCCCGCTCAGGCTGTACGACGACAGCTGCGCCTCCGCCATCGCCGGCGGCGACCGCATCAAAGCGGGCATCCGCGGCGGCCCGCCGCCGCCGCCGCTGCTGCCGTGGCTGGTCGGCGGCACCGACGTAGCGCCGGCGGCGGTCCCCGCCAGTGCGGCGGCGGTGGCGGCAATGGAGAACGCCGCGGGGGCTGCGTCGTGGGCGTCTGCGTGTGCTGAGGGGTGCATGTCGGCTGGGAGGGCGCCGGCGGTCCACAGACGGAGCTGTTTGGTCACCAGCGCTCGGAGCGCGTCGTCGAATTTGTGCTGCGACCTGCGGCAGCGGCAGCAGTAGCAGCAGCAGCGTCACCACCATCATCACCAGCAGCAACAACATCACCAGCATTATTATCATCATCATCATCATCATCATCATTATCATCATCATTGCCGCTTCATACCTTTACCCCTTCGTCCCCTGTCGCCGCCCTCACCGCCAAAGCCACCACCACCGCCGCCCTTCCCCAACCCCCGCCCCGCCGCCCCCCTGCCCGCCCGCCCGCCCGCGCCCCCACCTGGGAAACACCTCCGCCAGCAAATACAACGCCGCCGCCGCCATCATCTCAATCCACACCTGCATTTACCCATTACGGTACAGTCACTGACTGGCTGGGGCCAAGACGCCTCAACAATGGCTCAAAAAGGCCTCTTTGCCCAGCCGAGCCTAAAAGGCGCCCCAACAACCCGATAGCCCCAACGACCCGATAGCCCCAACGACCCGATAGCCCCAAGCCCTGCCGAGCCTACACGGCAGGCCCCCGGGCACTGGCTCCGTAACATCAGCGGCTGGGTAGCCCCCCGGGTGGGTAGCCCCCCCCGGGTGGCCTTTCCCCCCCCCCCGTGAGTCCACAGCGGCGCTGGCTGCGCAGTCTAACCAGCAGGTCCCCGTGGGGCCTGCCGTGCGCCCCCCCCCCGGGTAGCCAGCCTGCGGGTAGCTGTGGAGCCGTGGAGGCGTGGGGGCCTGCCGGTACCCCTGCTGTGGGGCTGGGGGCACCGCCGTGGCCTCACACACCCACCCACCCACCCACCCACGCACCCACCCACACCCACCTGCTGGTACTGGTCCCTGGCCTTGCCCCTCAGGTGCAGCACCACCGTCACGTAGTGCCGACAGAAGTGGCCGAATGCATAGTCCTGGATGGGCCGACTGAAGGGGTGCTCGGAGCGGAAGGCCGCCGCCACCACCCACCAGAACAGACTCACCAGCAGGGCTGCTCGCCGGGGGGGCGGGAGGGAGGGAGGGCGGGAGGGCGGGAGGTGGGAGGGAGGGAGGGAGGGAGGGAGGGAGGGAGGGGAGGGGCCAGGAAAGGGCGGGGAGCACCAGGGAAGGGTCCCCTGCTGCCGCCACCACCACCACCCCTGCCGCCACCACCACCCTGCCGCCGCTGCCCGGTACCGCTGCCCGCTCCGCTGCTGCTGCTGCCGACGTTGTGGCGGCTGCAGATGCCCGGGCCGCCCCAATGCACCGCTCCCCGCAGCAGCAACGCCGCAACACAACACCCCGGTCCCGCCGCCACCCAGCCAGCTAACCAGCCGCCCAGCCAGCCACCCGGCAGTGTCCCAGCCAGCCAGCCAGCCACCCACCCGAGTGCGCCCGAGTGAGCGCCCACTTCTTCCAGCCCATCTTTGCGGCCGCGGCCCCAAACGCCGCCACGCTGTCGTTGACGGCCGCCTGCAGCGCCTCCCACTCGTGACCGCCGGGGGGCAGCGGCAGCGGCACGGCAGGATCTGTGCGCATTCGGGATCCGGGGGGGGGTTGGGGCGTGGAGGCGACGGTCGTGAGGCGGCGAGGGATGCGGCCTGCGGGATGGGACCGAGACGGCGTCACTGAGCGGACCCCTCGTCCTCGTCCTCGTCCTCACCTAGCGGCGGCTCCGGAAGCTGCGCCTCCTCCACCCGCCCGGCGCCCGCTGCGCTCTGGCCGCGCCCGCTCGTGCCGCCGGCGCCGTCGCCGCTGCCGCCGGCCGACGCGCGTCTCTGCCGGGCGGGCTTCGGCGGGCTGTAGATCGAGCGCTTCACGCGGTGTACGGCATCCGCAAAGGCGTCGGCGCCGCGGAGGCGCTCTCCGTCGGGGCTGCCGCCTCTCCGGAAGGGTCCACTGCCGGTGTCGGTGCCGGAACCTGGAGGCAGGTGGGCAGGTGAGCAGCCGACGGCCAGGGGTGGTTGTGACGCCGTCGGCGGCATCCGTTGTCGTGTGGTGTCCCCCGGCGACTGCTGCTGCTGCTGCCCGGGTGTGACGTCCCGCGGCTGCTGAGGTTCCCTCAGCTCCCACGCGCTCGCGAGTGGGGCAAGTGCGGCGCAGCATCGTGCGGCCTCGTGCGCCTACCCTACCAGTTGGACTACGGTACCGCGCGTACCTTGACGACCGCCGGTGGTCAGGCGTGGGTCGACGGTCGCCAGCTCAGCCACCTGAGGTGCAATGTATACGCTGTTGCATAACCCAAATGAGTTCAAAAGCGAAGATTTGGTGGTTCCGTTTTTTCACCTGCACCCGGGTAGACAGCTCCTGCAGCTCCTTGACGAGCAGCGCAACACGTCCATCATCGTCTTTAAAGTGCTCGAGGAGCTGAATGATGCTCTCATTCTCGCCGTTGCTGGTCGTCGGGGGTTGCGGCGACATCGCGGACATGGTCCAGTCAGCCACCCTGTGCAAAGCAATCGCTGTACCCGCTCACTCTAAGCAAGTTTGTTTGCAGGTGGTGCTAGGCGGACCATCGCCCAGATATCGATGCCAAGCAGGGAGCAGCGGCTCGAAGGTAGTGCGTCTGTCTTTAATTGCGTATAATATTTTGGCAACGTCAAGTAATAATAATGACAAACAATTGTCATGAACGAATAGTATCACTAACAGTGAGAACATGGTTCGAGCATCAAAATGCAAGCCGAAACGTACGGCACGGTTTGTCTTCCTTGTTTATCATTAGTGCGCTGCCTTAACTGACAAGTTAATGTCGCAATCCGAATCGTAATAGCTTATTTGTGCACTCTCGCTGTGATTCTGAGGTTGTAGGGTTGCACTGGCTACGCCAACGTTACCGATATTTCCAAAGCGCACACAAGTACCCTGTATCACATAATCGACGAATTTACTATTGCGGCCCTGCCTGTGTGCACTGAGCGAGAATGCGGCCCATACTTATCGAATCGACGGGGGGCGCCAGCGTGACGTCCACCAGCTACGGCTCTAGCAACGTTGGCAATCGGTGTCGTCTTACTCACCCGCTTCCGGCGCCGGGTCAATACTGCGTCGCCCGGCGTGGCATCACCGCAGCAGGGCTGCTTGCCTGCAAGCCTCGGCAGCGGTTAACGGCGCTCCATGCATCAAACAATCAGGAGCCGCCCGTCAACGGCGCCAAAGGAGCTTCCTCGCCTGGTGGCGCTGCACCCGACCAGCCGATTGACCCCAGCGCCCAGCAGATTGAGTTTGAGCTCAGCTCCATGTGGGAGACCATAAAAAAGGACGTAAAGAAGGAGCTCAGTCCGGAGGAGGCGCAGGTGCTGGAGTCCATCAAGGTGGGTGTTGCGGCTGGACGGGGAGGATGCTGTGTGCTGTTTGGCTGCGTTTACCGGGGTCACGGGCGGCCTCCGTCGGAGGTACAATTCATAGAGGCGGGCCTCGCCCGCTGGCGGGCTGCAGTGGGTGCGCGGCAGGGAGAGGAAGCGCCTGCCGCATCAACTGGTTCTCAGGCGGACCCTACTCCCGACCCTCCCTCCCTCCCTCCCCCAACCGATCAGGTTGACGACCTGATGGGGGACCAGGGCGACCTCATGAAGAAGGTAGGGGGGGCTGGGGGTTAGGGGGCTGGCACCGAGGGGACACGGCTTCGAACTACCACTACCTACTGCGACCTGCTGCCGCCTGCGACATATGGCTCCCATCAACACACCACATCTCCCATCGTCGACCCTGCTCTTGCAGCCGTTTCGTCCCATCCCATCCCATCCCGTCCCATCCCGTCCTGTCCCATCCCATCCCGTCCCATCCCGTCCTGTCCCATCCCATCCCGTCCCATGCTCCCATCCCGTCCACGTTATGTCCTGTTGCCGCACTGTACCCTCCTGCTCCCTACACGACGCCACCGCGGCGCGTCTCCTCACAACCACCCTACCCTACCCACAACCCCACCCACCCTACCCACTCCCCTTGTTGGGCCGCCTCGCGGTCTGCGTCCGGCTGAGCAGCTTGCTGACGAGCAGCTGGGGCCGCTGCTGAGCTCTCTGGGCATCAACGAGGACCCGCTGGAGTTCTTCGTGGACTTGCTGCGACTGGCCACCGGGCTGCAGCTGGTGTCGGCGGGGGTGCTGTTCTACGGAGCGGAGCTGTGGGGAGGACTGGACTCGGGTGCGGGCGGGGGCAGTGGGGGCGGGGAGCGGGCGGGGGGAGGAGGGGATTTGTGTGGGTGCGGGCGAGGTGGGAGGGGGGCGAGGAAACCCAACGCATCCACCGGGGGCTGCGCTGCAGGTGTGCAGGAGGACGTCCTGCCGCTCCTTCTTCCCGCTCTTGCCTGCCGGCCCGGTCCCGCTGGCCTGCCTACCGGTACTCTGCCTCCCCTCGCCCTGCCGTCACGGGTGCCCCTCTCCACCCCATCCCCCTCACCCACTTCACACCCCCTCACCCCACCTCACCCCACCCCAGGCGAGGCGTTCCGCTGCGTGTGCGGTCTGGCTGCCGGCTACATGTCGCGGCCGTTCTTCAAGGTGGAGCAGCTGCTGTGGCCGCTGTACGACTGGGGGCTGAGGATCATTGCGCCCGGGGCGGTGTACGAGGTGGGGCGGGCGGGCGAGGTGGTGGGGGTGGGGGTGATGGTGGTGGCCCGTCGGGATTTCTACCTGCACTTAAGCCGTAGAACATATCTACCAAAAAACCAACAGAAATTTTTAAATAAAAATAAAAGAACACGAGCCGCAGCAGAGGAGCCTGAGGTGACATCAGCGGAAGGACCCAGCAACAATTTAATTATTATTGTTTAGGATTTCTCCTCTACCCACGCCGCCAGCCTTGCCCCCAGGTTCGCATGTTCTTGTCTTATTCACCCGCCCCGCCCCGCCCGCCTCGCCTCCGGGTCCTTTCCGGTTGCCGCCGCCGCCGCCGCCGCAGGTGTCTGCCAGCCGGGAGGAGTCCACCACGACTCTGTCCCGGCTGGGCATTGCGGTGGCAGTGTGCAGCTTCGCCCCCCAGGTGCTCCTGGGCTGGGACAGCGGCACAGCCATGCAGTTCGTGTTGCCGCTGGCGGCTGGCTGGCTGCTGTTCGATGTCATGTACATGGCGGCACTGCTGGCCAAGCTGAGAGACTGATTGGGCTGAGACACGGAATGGAGTGAGAGTGGAGTGAGATTGGAGTGCGAGTGGGTTATGGAGAGGGTTTGAGAATGGAGTGGAGTGCCGCAGCCGAAGAGGGGCGGTGGTGCGATGCGGCGGCGGCGGTGGTAGGTGGTGGCGGGGTGGTGGTACCGCCCCCCTCCCTCCCTCCCTCCCTCAAGTGGATGACCCCCTCTCTCCCCTCACGCGGTCACTGCCGCGGCGCTGAGGGGCAGCGGGGGGCTTGAAGCGGGGGCGGGGTGAGGCGGGGGTCCGGGGGCGAGGGGCTTCGCGTACCACATCCTGGCATCTCGGCTGACGCACCCGAGGGCGGTTAGAGAAGGGCTGCGGGAGGGTGCGTGAGTCTGCAAGGGCGGATATGGTAGAGCTCCGCGATGGGTGGGTGAGTGAGTGAGTGGGTGCGTGAGAGAGTGGCGCAGGCACCTGGAAGTGGGTTTGCGATTGCGGCATCTGTCCGAATGAGGAACGTGACCACGGGGTGGGGCTGGGCGCAGGTTGCGCGGGGCCTGGCGGCAGGGCTTGGCTTGGCTGCTGCTGTCTGACTGTGACGGGCTTTTTGGGTCCCGGCAGGTTTTGAGTCAGTGAGCCCCTGATGAACGGCGGCGGCTGCTCTTGGTGGGTAGGGAGCTGTAGGGAGCTGCGCAGCCCACTCCCCGGCTGTGATGGCTGCCTCCTGCCTGGAGGCGGCTGTGGGGCAGTCGGGTCGTGGGGGCGACGCCGCGGGCGCTCGGTGGCACAGCCGCCGTCGATGTTTTTTTGCGGCGGAGGCGGAGGCGGCAGCGTTGGCTGCCATGCCACCTGTACCCTCGCTTGAACTTGAGATCGGGGGTCGTGAATAACAGCTTTTTGTGGCTGGGGTACGTATGGTTATTTTATTGGTGTGGTTTCGCCTCCTGGCGAGTGGCACTGGCGTGTTTGTTGCTGTACCATGGACCCGTCGTGTGTGAGTACCTGGTGCGACGGAATTGTGCTTGTAAGCGTGTGGCACTGGCTCGATGATCCTGCTGGCTCCGTTGCTCCAGGGTTCGAATGGTTGGCAACGTCGATTTCAACAGGATGCTAAGAAGCTAACTGCGTGTTTATTCGGCAGCACAACCTGGCGGTCAAGTACACAGTCTGGCGGTCTTCGTCGGGCATATCTCGGTCAGACAGCCGTGTGAGGGAGCGAGCGAGCGACACAAGATCAATGCCGACGGACGCGGATGGATAATTCGTGATAATTGCAGTAACTTACAATTGAAACCAAATAGCTCGTCCTGCCAGTTAACAGTCTCAAGCCAAAAAATTTGAAAAAATCACCCTTTCAGTAAAGCACCGTATACTGCCAAGCCAGCGCTACACACGCGGGGTGGTGGCCCTCCGCACGCAACGACACGCGAATGCGTTCTCTCACATGCCCGCAGCTATTCACTCTACTGAGACATTCACATGACAGGTACTATACTACCATGAAATTGGTATCGCTTTTTTGAAAATGCGATGCGAAATCAGAACTACAACGACTGTACTACACGACCCAAACCACAACTCATTGTTGTTGCTCATGCGTCCGTAACAGACATCGTCGTCAACCCATCCCATCATTTGGGTTTGGGTTTTAGGGGTTTTGGTCTAACGACTCGTTCTCTGCTTAGGTCCCAACACTCTCCTGGAGGCACACCAGCTTCTGCGCTCTGCACAATCGCAAGCAGGAAGAAAACAATCCGCTGCTCAGCAGTAAACCCGACCTCCACCCAATCAAGGGACAACGTTGAACGGGACTTCTCATCTATACATACGCATCCACCCTCATCCTCATCCATCGATGTCCCCATATGGACATCGATTGCGCCCCAGACGACTGGTAGAGGTGCAAAAAATGGAAACGACCACAACGACGACGACACAAGTTGGGTCGTACATATCCGTACAGATAAGGAAGCCCTCGCCTTGAGACAACTCCCATGGCAGGGCAAGGGCCTCAGATAAGCATGCCTGCGTGTTAACACAGGCCAAAACGTAACCGCGTGCATCCGCGCCGTATCCGTACCCACAAACCGACCTCAAACAACCGACCTCGACCAGTTCCACCACGGCACCAAGTTCACTGTCCGAAATCTGCTTGGCTGCGTTGTCACCACTTTTCGTTTCTCCGGGCCGTACTTGATGTACATTTTTTGGGTGCGCCCACTTGCCCCGGTGTCCGAGCTAAAACATCGACCCTAACACCGACCAATCATAGCAATATGGTCTTGCCATTCATTTTGCCATCTCATTCCCTACGCTGCTGATGTGGACCATTCACTTGGCCGCCGCAAGATCACGTTCGCAACAAGATCGCTTTCGTTGACCCACGGGTCTGCTCCCACAAAAGAGCCGCCCGATCTGTTCCCACATCCGTACCAAAAACGAAAACCCAAAAACCGAAAACCCAAAAAAGGCCAGACAGCCAACCCGGCCCTCAGTTCTGCTGGCACTCGACGCAGCAAGCTGGCGTGGCAGCGGCGGGGTCCTGCTGCCCCAACTCGCAGATGGGCGATGGCGGCGCGGCGAAGTGCTCCGAAAAGACCACAGCCAGCTGCGCGGGCCGCACCTGGGTGTAGGTGGCGCAGGCCTGGCCCAATGGCCGCACGCGCAGCGCGGCGCCCGCCGAGCACTTGCCAACGCACTTGCAGGGCACCACCTCAATGTTCGAGTTTCCGTCAGCGAGGGCGGACACAGCGCGAAGCACCTCCGTGGCGCCCTTGCGTTGACACCTGAGGCAAGAGGCGGACGAGAGACCAGGGCACCGGAAAGAGTGAGTATTGAGATCAGACGTGTGTCAAAGCAATGAGGGGATAGTACCATACACCCTGGGCAGCGCATGCGTCAGAATCTGCGCGTCAAGAAGAGAGATCCTTTACACTCTTTGCCTGAGTACTAGCAGCTTCATACATACGTACGAGTGCACCACGAGTGCATGCTCACACGACCTCACTACGTGCATGTTTTTCCCACCCAAAAAGCCCCAGTGCAACCCGACAAGACGTGTTCACTCACTTGCTGCCTGTGCAGACCATCACGCGGCCGCCGGCGCCCTCAAACTTGGCCGCCCTGAAGTCCTCCTCGTCCCAAACCCAGCCCTCCTGGGGCGCAGGCACCGGCAGCTCAATCTCCCCCGTCAGCGTCGACACCACCATGCTGGTCGAGTTGCCTGCGCTGGTGCCGGAAGGCTCCGAGACCACCACAGACGATGACCCGGGCGCCGCGCAAGCCGGCGATGTCGTCGTTGCCAGCGAAGACTCCAAATGCCGCGTCGCGGAGCGGCGCGCGCACAGCGCCGCCGTGGAGCGCGTTTGGCACTCGTCATCGTCCGAGTCGGAGCTGTCAGAGTCGTCCATGCGTTGTAGCAGCTCGGCAGCGCGTTGGTTCTCAAGACGGGCGGTCAGGACGCGCAACTCGGAGAGCAGCTCGGACAGCACGGGCGCATCCACCTCGGTGCGGGTCAGCGCGGAGAGGCGCTTCTCCAGGACTTTTCGGTGCGACTTGAGAACCTTGGCGAGCTTTTTGCGCTCCTTGCCAAGGGACGAGCAGATGACGGTGGAGGGGCCCGCTGGGGGCCGTGAGGAATCGCACATGACGACCGAGCGACCTGGAATCTGAAAGCCGCGAGCAGCGGGGGGAATGCCAGAACCTGCGACATGGAAATTAAGGGTAGATGATTAGATCAAGTTATGGTGTACTGATAATGGGCGGACGAACAGCTTCCCAAGGCCACCTTCCCCGAGGTGTGACAAATGCTGTCGTCAAAACACCATAAGCAACGGAGAGAGCGGAACGCATTCAGCATTGTGCAAACGACAAGGGAATCTCAATTGAAGCCCCAAGAAACATTGTGCGGGCATACCCACCAACTGTTCTTGGGAGGGAGCGTCCTCCGAGCACGCGCCGAGCATCATCCGAACGCCCCGACGTTGAGGGGGACTCAAACGAAGCCAGCAGACGGCGGCCAGCAGTGAAAGACATCGTAGCAGGTGTTGCCACAACGAAGACGCACGATGTAGGAAAGGGGCAGGATAGTTTTGTTCGGAACTATTAACAAAGTAGAGCCGAAAACGTTAATAACCTTAATACTCAATACTCGTATTATACAGGTCGTCGTAATGCCCCTCTGCCGGGCACAAGTGGTATTATGCGGGCCACGCGCGGGTGGTCGACGAACACGCGAAAGGCACGCGCCTGGTTCCGGAGCAGGAGGCAAAGGAAACACTTCGGCAGTTGCTATAAGAAACGGTTAAACATGCTGGACTTAACAAAAATCCTTGTTTTATGCCTGTTCCTTGACCTTGTCAGGTCTGTATGATGATGATGATGATGATGATGATGATGATGTTACAAGCTTCAACGAGCTCGTACGGCTCAAACGAACCCGGAGGCTCATGAACCGCTTCAGCCAAGCAGAAAAGCAAACGGAAACAAGAGAAACAGTAACCAAAGAAACGATGTAACGTCAGGATACAGGAGAAGCACAGACGAATGGCATAACTTGAAAGATAGATGCCAAGCACAACTTTACGAAGAGATGCATTCTCGCCGTAAGCGGAACATTTCAAAAATAGCACTCGCAAGACCACGCTGGTCGTCAACTTGCATGACATCGTTAACACACGCACTAACGGGCACACCCAAATCCCAAAGCCTCTGCCGCGCAGACGCAAGCGCGGAGCACTCCAGCAGAAAATGCTTCTCATCCTCCACAGCACCATTAGAGCGACACGTCTTAAACACACGAAGCTCCCTAGACCTGCTGCTCTCGCTATTAATCGCTAAGTCAGACACACACAAACGAAAACGAAGTAAGGAACGGTGGTGCGCCGGCGGGATGTACCCCTCGAACTGCTTCGGTAACCCCATCCAGTGCTTGTAACGGCACATCTTAACACCAGGCTTCCTGCCGTCCGAAACGAAAGCGCCCGGGTCCACCGCCAACCTATCACTGCCCCAATCGTCGTTGACGCGACCCCTGAGGGTGTCCATCAGCGCCTCAACGTCAAGCCTGCACGCCGAAAAACGCCTAACCCTAGTGTCCATGTTACCCGCCGCCGCTTCTTCGCCCCAGTCGTGCCCTAAGAGGTTCAGAACCCGAATGACCTTGGAGCCCCAACCGTCTGCCTGCAGATCCGATTCCAAAGCCAAACGGATCTCATGACGAAAGGCGCTGTGATACACGTTGCTAGTGTCCTCCACCAAACTGTTCCAAAAACGAAAAACGGATTCAGCCCAATGCAACTGTAGAGGCACCTGCCCGAGCTCTCTAAACAACAACTGCAGGGGTGGAACGGCAGCTCCGACCAGCTGTTTCATAAACGAGATTTGTAGCTTGACCATACGGTCCCGGATAGCGGCCTCAAAATAACAAGAACGCGGAGCTTCGTTAGCCGGAAAACCCCTCTCTATCATGGCTAAAACCAGGTCAGCGCCCCATAGCTGCGAACCGTACGAAAGAACAGAGCGAACTTGAGCGTTGAAACATTTCATACCAACTGAGGGGAGCAACAGCCCCTGCCGACGCAGCTTGCTAAGCAGAGAGAACATGGCCCGCCGGCCCGCAGCATGAAGCTCGTCCGTGCAGGACGAGAAAGCGCTGTTAGGACCAAAATGCAGCCCGAGATAGCGTGCGCGCGTCTTCCAAGTGATAGGTCGGACCACCGGCAACCCGTCCTCCGTCACGCGCATAGTAGCCAAGTCGCTGATCGCATAAAAGTGGCTCCTGACCTGGGCATTGGGGTGGAAAAACAGCAGCTCGCACTTCTTCGCATTAACGGTAAGACCGAACGCTTCCGACCACTCCCGCAGCGCTGCAAGCAGGCTCATCAAACGACGCTTTGTCGCAGCAAAAAGGCTTAGATCGTCCGCGTAAAAAGCTAAGGGCACGCGACGGCCTTCCACGTTAGTGCAATCCTGAGCCGCCATGGCAACTGGGAGCGCGACATCCAGGGCGTCAACGTAATCGGCATAACCTTCCACAAAAAACCCGAACAGCGTAGGACTCATTGGACAACCTTGCTTCACCCCTTGTGAGGAGGGGAACGCCTCTCCCGTCGCGCCGTTCACTTTGACCCGCAGTTCCACCCGCTCGTAACAACGCTTCAGGGCCTCCAGCGCTGCGCCCTTGACCCCTCTTTCTTCAAGGCGAGTCCACAATAAGCCCCTATTCACCCGATCAAATGCCTTCTCAAAATCGATCTGACAGATAAAGAGCCCCTGGCCCGGTGCGTTGGGATGGTCCCTACGGCAACGGTCCGTAAGGTGCCGTACCAAAAACAAATTATGCATGGTGCCACGCTTGGGCCTGAAACCTCCCTGGTAAGGACTGCGCGCTCCGCAACCCTCTCCCCACGCCTTCAACCGCCGGTCCAGCAAAAACGCGTAAAGCTTAGAGAGAGCCCCGCCGACAGCCAAACCGCGGTAATTGCTCGGGTCATGCGCGTCGCCCTTTTTGTGAAGAGGGGTGATGACCGAAACCTCGAACTGCTTGGGATAGTCCCCAGTCGACCGAATATGCTCCAAAAGACGCAGCAGGTAGGGCGCAAGGACAAACTCCTCTTTGTTCTCTATCGAACGAGTGGCGTATTTGTAGCATTCCGCGGGTGCCAGCTCGAGGCCTGGTGACTTATGGTTGCGTAACGACTTCAACGCCGCAATGACCTCAGCCAGGGTAAACGGAGCACTCAGAGACGCCGCCGCAACAACCCTCTGATTTCGCGCTACGCTCTCGGTACCTGCCCAATCGCGGGACGCTACAAGGTCTGTATATGTGGTTGAGCCATTCAGTCGCAAGTACTGCGAATTTGGACGAGACTCCTCCGGGCTCACTTGGCGTTTGCATAGCGAAAACCCCGAGTAAAATGCAGAACATTTATCAATCACTGCCATGATTGGGCTGCGTCACGGCTTCGTGTATGCGGTGAACATCTTGTGCTGTTCAACTGCAATCAAGACGATCAAGGTGCCTGCGCAGCCAACACACGATTTAACTTCTGAAGAACTTATATTACTGAAAGCTATTGTCCCCTGCGATTAGGAACCTTGCATGCAGGGTCTTCCCGTCATCATTGCGTAACTCGTCCGTTGTAAATCGCTCGTTGGGCGCTCACGTACTGCGAGGTCGCGTCCGCGTCCCAAAGTCATCCAAATCCCAATTGTGTGTACCTCGACGTTTAGGCTCCTGCCAGGAATTGCGCATGGCACCTGAGGCGCTAGGTTCAGAGTTTCGGATCACGCCGTCGTTCACCGGTCCCTCGGCGCCAGGAGGAGGGCCGCGCCGCTGCAACGACGCAAGAGACGCAAGCGACACACGTGCCGCGCCAGGCATCCTTCTCCGGCCGCCTCAGTGTTTGCATCAGCCAGCGATGTTAAGACCATGTTGTGGAAGGTTGCCAAGCATGAAACAGGCGACAGAAAGCGCTCCGTCGGGTCACACTAAGCTGTTAATCGTTGGCTTCCCAGCTCCAGGCGGGCTATGGACGGCTATGGCATCTATAACGCATAACACATAACTTCACGGTGGCTGATATATGTGTACCGAACTCAACTCAGCGTAGCTAGCTACCAGCCACAGTACCAATGTCGGGGGTGACCGCCGCGTGAGGGTTCAGCTCTGCACACGTCTTCCCTGGGCACAATGAGGCCACGCCCAGCCCAGCCTACCCCAGCCCAGGTCAAAGTAGGTAAGGTAAGCTATGGCCAGGCTGTCAGTGAGCCGCTGCGGCTCGTAAGCGCCACAACAAGAACAACAACGGCAGCATGGCAGTACAGTGCACAATCCCCCTGTTTGTCTGCTTAGGTCCTCGAGATTGCCTCATTGACACCAGCGTGCCGGCAGCTAACCAACTTGGCAGTCACCCAGACAGGAAGGAGCGAGTCCGGGGGAAAGTCTCATAAACCCGCAACCACGGGAGGATTTCCCAGGAGGGTGCTGCAAGGGTGCTTGTGGGGGCCCGGGTTTGGCTGCGCCAAACCCGACCCTACTCCCGGCCGGACCATATTTACTACGACGGATATTAATGGCAATTATGATGGCGGGACATCACCGGAACATGGCGTCCGGTAAACAGGCTGGAACACAGCTAGGAATTGACATTTGGTTGGGAACCAGCGAACCACCCAACGCAGGCCCACCGCAACCCCGCAACCGTAGGATTCAAGGCGACCTCAAAGTTTGCAGCACTATTTAATATGTAATATGCACCATATAAAGCAGTGTTTGCAAGCGTTCAAGCGCCGAAACCTTTTAAGTCCACTGAATCGCAACCGTCACAACCACACATTACGTGAGCTTCGGGAACCAATTAACCAAACGGTGCATGCGATAGTTATCGTGTGTTGTGAAACGCAATTAATAAGACGCGAACTATTTACGGCGTGATCACCGAGAGGCTGAAAGGTTCTTGGTAACCAGTAACTTCGGCTGTAACACATAGCGGCAGAGCGCACAGTATATATCGGATTTTGTTATTCAAACGCAACACGTGGTTAACTTGCAGGAAACTGCTGGTTGCGAGCGACGTACGCCAACTTAATACAACAGCGGTCCCCTAGGTCCCGTTCTAAAAAATGGACTGCGCAAGAGAGCGGCTTTGCAACAAAGAATCTGTGTAGAATACTTCATGTATTGACTTGAAGGTTTGTGTGGTAGTCCATCTTCATCAGTAATGTTAGTGGACCTTGCGTAAGTGGTTCCCGCGTCTGGTTTCTAGGCTCCGAGACCACCCCGATGAAAGGCTGTTAAGCGAGGCTCGGAAACACAAGATAATTTGTAATTATCTCGACCCCCTCAACATCTAAGATTTATTTCTTTTACTTGCTCTTGAATTGCTGTGGTGAATGGCCACGTGAGGGCTGCCCCGTCGCGCAACTGGTGGAATGGCATCGTTGGGCACCGATAGCAACGAGCTCGGAATTGCCTTTCGGACTAGATCTAGTGGTGCTCACCTATTATCTTCTCAGAATGCGACTGCTGTGGGTGGTGCAATGCGCGGACCTCTCGTGCGTCACGGCCCGATGACGACAGGTTGGTAAACGCGCCACCCAAAGTTTACATCACAACGCCCGCTCACCACCAATTATTTCAAAGAAATATTAACGACATTTACCTGGAGACGCAGGTGCCCCTGCCGGTGTTATATCAGAGTCTTTGCAAGCCAGCCAACTCGCTCTCCAGTTGCCGTCCGTCCCCACTCAACCGGCCGCGGCACCTGTCCACAAAGCCCTAGCCGGCTTACCTGCCTCAGCTCTGCCTTCACTCCCGCCGTCCTTAACGCCATCGCAACGCGGGGAGCTTGAGCTCGCGAAGACGCGCGCGGAGCGCGCGGCGGCAGGGCGCACGCGCCTGCCCGCGGGCGGCGGTTCCGGAGCAACTGCAGTTGGCAGCGCAAACCCCGCCTGGGGTGCTGCCGGCGGCGGCAGCAAGCGACCCCGCGGAGGCGGAGGCGGAGGCGACGCGTCGATGCCCAACACCGACGATGACGACTCTGACGGAGAGCTGGAGCTGTCGCGTCTGAGTCCTGAGGAGCAAGAGCGGGTGCTGACTGCGCGGCTGGCTGGCGGTGGGGCGGGGGCAAGCGACAAGGACGCGCGGCGACTGAAGAGGTGCGTGGTTGGTTTGGGCAGCATAGACGAGAGCGCAGCGTTGGAACGACCCAACCAACCGCTCGACTGGGGTTGGTTGGGTGCCTGGGGCGTGGGGTGGCAGCTGCTTCGGGTGGGAAACAGGCCCGCCCGCTTTTTCCATTTTCGGCTCTTGCGAGCGGCATTTCACTCCAGGCATAAATGCCGCGATCATTGCCAATCTTCGCATTGCACACATACATTGCACTCACTCTGCGGCACGCTTCTTCAGCACAACCTTCCTCCGCCGCGTCGCGCCCTCCCGATTTCCCTTCCCCCGCAGGTTGCTCCGGAACCGCGTGTCGGCACAGCAGGCCCGCGAGCGCAAGAAGCAGTACGTCTCCTCCCTGGAGGATCAGATCCGCGAGCAGCAGGCGCACATAGGTCTCCTGGAGAAGCGACTGGAGGATGTGGAGTCGCAAAACGAGGCGCTGCGGAACATCATCATGACCATGCGCGGCTTCTCTGACAACCCGCCCGCCGGCGGCGCCGCAGCCGCCGCAGGTGCCGCTGGCGGACCCACGGGTCGGCCACCCGGCGCGGCCGCTGCGCGGCCGCCGACGCAGGCGCGCGGCCGTGCAGCCGCCGCGCCGCACATTCAGCCTCAGCCCGCCCCTCAGCCTCAATCTCCTCGCGGGTTCAGGGCGGGTCCGGGGCTGCTGTCCGGGGCGGCCTTGGGGGGCAGCGCGGGCTGCGGCGGGGCGCAGCAGCAGCCCCAGCAGCCGGATCAGGTGGTTCCGGAGCTGCCGCCAGGTCAGCCGGACCTGGACGCGCCGCACGGCCAGGAGATGCAGCAGGAGGAGGGGCAGGCGCAGCAGCGGCAGGCGCCGGAGAACAGGCACTCGGCGCCGCAGCGGCCGCCTGCCGACGCTGCTCCGCAGTACCCCGCGGCTCCACCCGGCGGCGGAGACGGCAGCGGCAGCAGCCCCAGCGTCGGCTTTGCTGCGGTACCGAGCATCCCGGGGCTCGGCGCCGCGGCGCCGCGTCCAGCCCTACTGACCCATGGGTCAGACGCTCTGCGGTACCCCACTCCCGTGCTGGGTCAGCTGCCGCCGGACGTACTGGCGGGGATGGAGCCCGGTGGCATGTCGTACAACCAAGGCTTCGGCGCGGAGGACGACGATGTACCGCCCGACATTGAGGGTGAGTCGGGGCCGGAGCGCTGGATGCTGGTGGGTGCGTGATGTGGGTGTTCCAGGAGCTGTTGCCCATGGGCTCTCAGACGTGCGCTGCTGGACCCGGACTTGCGCCTCCGCCCCTGAACCCGACCTCCGTCGCTCGGCCGTTCTGTTTTTGCAGTGCCGGACTGCGCCGGCGTCGACTTCTGAGCCGCACTCTGGGAGCTGTCAAGACCCTGTATCTGCGCGCCAAGGCCCCTGGAGACCACGTCCCAGGTCCCACATCCGCGCGGCCTGCAGCCGTCGGTCAGTGCGCGGCCACCAGCCACCACTAGCCACCAGCAAGCGGAGTCGGGGATGCTCCGTAGAATGCTTCAGCGGAAGGGTGTTCGCGGGCGGTAGGGCGGGGGCCGGGGGCACTCGCGTGACCGCGGATATGTGATTCACCCAGGCGGAGGTGAAAGGCAAGTCGTGGTGCTGCGTTGCGCTGCGCTGCGCTTGTGCCCCAGTCCATCCCAGCGGAAAACAGACGGGGAGGTGACCGCCACGCGCGACCTCCACAGCTCCAACCACACGTCCATTTACGGTAGGGTCGCTGCACATTGCATTTAATACGCTGCTGCTCTCATTGTTTATTGCGTTGTCGCATATTGTGCCGTACTGCCGCACTGGTGTCGTACCGCTGCACTAAGAGCGTCGAGTTTTTGGCAGCAGGAAAGGCCGGATTGAGGGTGTGTTCAAGAGTGCGGAGTGTGTATGTGTGCGTCTGTGTGTGGTTGCGCTCCTGTGTGTGGTTGCGAGCGGTTTGCGCTTTGGTTTGTGCACTTGGTTGACCTGCGGTGGCGTGTGCCTGCCAGTGGTATGAGAGCGAGTGCCAGGAGAGAGACATAGAGAGTGCGAGTCAGCGAGTGTGAGTGAGAGAGAGAGCGTGTGGGCGAGGTTGCGGATGGCTGCGGACTCTGGGGGCCCGGATGCGGACCGCGCTGGGAGGGCTCTCGATCGAGCTGCAACCTGCAGGTCGCCGGATTTGCGGCCTGGCACTTCGCGTGGGCGTTTTTTCATGCTGGGCTCTGTTGATGACCTGTTGTGTGCCTGGTTGGCGTGTCGACTCTTTAACGGAGTTTTGGGGGCGGGTGGGGTTTTTTTATGTTGGGCAGGAGGTGAGGGCTTGTCGAGATCGTTCTCGACACTAGACCCTGCGATCTGACATTCTTTCCTGGCGTCGCGGCGGCGGCGGCGGCGGCGGCAGCTAGCCCGGTCTTGATTTCATTCCGGCCGGCTGTGCGCGACTGGTCGTTGCGCCCGTCCCAGATCCTTCTCCTTACTCCTCCTGGATATCCCAGGCTAAACCCAGTCCTAGATCTATCGACGAACGAAACCCGGGCGAGTACCATGAGTTCGTTGGAACACTTCCCGCCAAAACTCAAGCAAAGCGCGGAATCCCGACGACAGACGTCCCGAAATTGAACCCGGGAATGTGCAGTCTTCGGAAATGGGGGCAATGGTTTCGGAGCTAATCGTCTGGATTGCGGCCTTTGTTGCTCGTGCCGCAGCCAGTGTGTATGACGCTGTACGCCGGAGGCGTACGACATTGTACAGCATGTGGGGGTTTTGGTAGGTGGCGCCGTCATTTCCCTCCCTTGTGCGCGCGCGGTTCTTTGTAGGATTTGGCGGCGGGAGTTTCTTAGGGAAAGGGTGTTTCTGACTGCAAAACGGATTGGTGGAAGGGATGGCGGTTGCTTTGTTTGGGGTTAGGCCGGTCGATGCGGGGCGATTGCATGGTTGCATGGTTGCGGGGGAATATATGAACAAGTGAGTCGCTCGTGCTCTGTGTGGTGCGATATGTAGCAGTGGGCAGTGGGCAGCGGAATCTCTCCTGGGCTGCGCCTTACGAGTGGGATCTGTGCCCTGGCTGGCTGAACGTCCGAATCGACAGGAGGGGCATTCACCTCCAAACCCTATGACTGCTGCGGGCATATGCCGTACATCGGACACCGTACGCGTTAGCTGTTTTCACCCGGTCAAGGGGCCAGCCACACATTATCATAAGCATGCGGTTTGTTCAAGGATTGTAGCTACCGTAGATTGATGGTCGGCAGTCGATCGCCTGGGCAGTGTCTGGTGCCCAGGATATGGTTACCATGCAGAAGTAGCGGGGGAGTGAGGCAGCTGTGTTTTGTGGTAACGCGGTCCTCTACCGCACTACGGTACCACCGGTACAGGCGGGGGCGGGGGCGCGAGCAGCACGGTGGAATGTGTTGGGCGTAGGACCCTGCCCCGACCGAGCATCTGGCGGCTGCAGCGGTGCGGTGCCGTCCTGGCCACAGACTGACTGAGAAAGGCTCTCGACGGGTTGGGTTCGGTTCGCGACCGACATTGTTTGTAAATGATAATTTTCCGTTTCTCCACTTCCTCCGGGTGGAGTCCACCGGTGTGGCAACCACCACGCTTTGCCAGGTCCAGGGAGTCTCTTCGGGGAAGATAGCGCAAAGAAGGTACCGCAGCGAAGGGACGAAGACGGCGTTAGTTCTCGGGGAGGTTGTTTTGGTGCTGCCGACACTGCTCAAAAAGCGCGAAGTGGGGATGCAAGGGAAGGAGGCCAAAACAGGAAAGGGAGGGAGGAAGGCAGGGAGGGAAAGCCTGGAGGGAGGCTGGGAAAGTGGGCCGGCGGGAAGGAGGGCGATCGCGTGGGCGGGAGCGAAGTAGGGATGGAGTGTGTGTATGGGGCGGGTCATGGTTCCCCCCACGTTGCCTCTGTTCATTTCAAAACTGGAAACCTGATCCGTCACAGCTGCGGGGCCCTGGGGCCTACTGCTGACCGAATTCCTGGATGGATCGATCCTGCGGTCCGGGCTGGGGGAGGGAAAGGTGGATGGGGGTGGCGCGGGGGGGGGGGGGCTGGGAGGCTGGGTGGGAAAGGTGGGGGGCCGAAGGGGGGCCGGACGGGCCTGGCGGGGGAAAGGGAGGGAGGAAGGCAGGGAGGGAAAGCCTGGAGGGAGGCTGGGAAAGTGGGCCGGCGGGAAGGAGGGCGACCGCGTGGGCGGGAGCGAAGTAGGGAGGGAGGGTGTGTGTGGGTGTGTGTGGGTGGGTGGCCGAAGGGGGGCCGGACGGGGCGCAAAAGCTCGTTAGTAGGCTGCGATGCGACGGGCCACCCTTGTGGCCCCGCGGCTGGGCCGTACCCGCGGCTGTGGCCCCGCGGCTGGGAAAAGCTATCGGATGTCCGTCCGGGACTGTGCCGTCCAAAGCGGGAAAAGTAACCCGGCCAATAATTCAAGTAGAGTTTACCCTTGACATTGGAGGCAGCGTGATCAATTACTTTGATTTAGTTTGACCATACGAGCCAAAATGTTGTGGCATCTATCCCGGAAACAAGCCCAAGACCTCGCTAGTCATCTTCTGCCGGTCCGATGAATGCCATTTAGCATAGGATGAAAGTCTCTGCGGGGCGGCCCAGTCAAAAAGGCTTCTGGACGTCGGCGTGGCCTCAGCAAGGGAAGCCGAGAATCTGGGCAGATCAACTTTGCCTATGTGCCGTTTCAGGCCTTATGCCTCTAACAATTCTAATTTGTTATACAATTCTATACTAGATTGTGCGCCCGAGCGAGGCATTTGGCGAAATTTGTCCGGCGAGGCCGGAGGGAGAATGCGTGCCGTACTATTTTCCAAAATAGTACGACCTACAAGCGCACCGGGCACCGGCCCCTCACCACGGTCGGCACTCCCGAATGAGTTTCGCTGCCGGCTAGTTCTGCATAAAGTCAACATGGATCTTGACAAGGCGCTGCTGCTTCTCGACAATACACAGTGGTCGGTCAGGCCGAGCTTCCGAGAGCCATGCCGACGCCGCGCAGGGCCGGCCGCGGTCGCAGCCGCTCGCCGACGCCGCACAACTTTACCCAAACAATGAGCGCGATGAGACCGCCATCGAGGGCTTGGCATACTCTGAGAACGAGCTCTCTCTCGCGCGATTAGGCCGACCTCGGCGCGTCGGGTTCCATTATGGGCCTTTGCGACTTGGGGCGCAAGCGTACGACAATCAACACCCTTGTATTCCTTGCATACTACATGGTCGCATCTACGCTAATCGACGGCAATCATAACAATCCATATACGCTCCAGTGCTGCTTATGTATTATAACGTGCAGGCGCGGTGCTCTCGAACTATCCAAATGAGAATTAGCAGACTGTACGGCGTGAGTCCACTCACGCCGTACAAACGTTTGAATACAGACGCTAGCTGACACTCGCACAGCCTCAGAATAAAGATGTTTATTGTCTACCAGTGACATCGTCTTAAATGTCCTGGTGTCACCGTTGATAAGAAATTTTAGTATCTTTAGACTACAAGGCATGCGTCGCTAGCCTCGTCGGCGGGCCCAGTTACTGCGTTGGTTAACGAGCATGGACCACAACGAGCAACAACGTGAACTTGCTGAAGTAAGTTGGGAGGATTGATGATGGTTACGACATTTAGCCTTTATTCAAACTGTTATGTTTTGTGTTCCACTCCAAGACATCTGCCCTGGACCAGATATGGAGAACGGCTAAACCTTGTCCAAATGATGATTGCAACTCGCAGGGTGCACGTTGGGGCTGGGACACACGCTCAGGCGGCCTGTGTGGCGAGCAGCTCGGAGCTAGCGGCCTGGCGTGGATTCCCCGAACATGGTATGTTGTGGCTGGCAAGTCGTAGCGCTAGCGGCCGAGAGAGGACTGGGCAGGTGTCAGCGGCTCGCTCGAATAGCTCTCATAAGTGAGTACGGCTGTCGCTTCTCGGGACGTTAACCCGTCCGTCGTGTTTGCAACATGATAGCCAGCAGGCCCTTGTTACAGGAGCTAGAATCTTTGGCATCCAGTGTGTTATTGCCCCGCTGTTACAGTGGTGTGAATAGTTTGGAAAGTCAAGGGTCGTCGGGTCGAAAGCTAACGGACTAGCCAACGGACTAGTGCACAGCGGCACTGCTCCCGTCAGCCTGATGAGGGGCGGCACGATCCAGGCCGGGCGAACTTATTCTCCCAGCCGACGGGTGAATAGGACCTGCCAAAGGCATTCGGTGGTTTTAACCGCCATACTATACTGGATTTGGGCAATCCTCTGTATGCCTTTTCTTCGACTACACGGGGCTACACGGGGCGATATACATGGTCGTGTTGGACACGGCCATCTGTACACGGTCGTGTTGAAGCGGCCGTGTATGACACTATCCGTATCTTTTTGCAATACACGGCCATGTTGTTTGGAAGTCAGCAATTTGTTATAAGTATGCTGTTTTTTGAATCGCGCCCATGCGCGCCGCGGGTTTTCACCGAAACCAGAGCTCTGACCGAAACCATCGGGGGCCGTACGGCGCTGCGAACGAGAAGAATATTTCCTTTCATCCCCCGCGCACTGTGGCGACGGCTCAATCAGGGTTTGAAACCCGACTGCCCCATCCGCGATGTCAATAGTTGGCGCGAGTATTTCGACGCGTTATACAATGATGAGGTTAATGCGTTTAGTGCGGTGAGGGCGGACTATATTCTGAACCTTTTTAACGGGCGTCCCCTCACAGCGCCACGCAACTGGGCCGGTAACGAAGGCGTAGCTCGGAATCAGAGGGTTGTTGCGGCGGCGTCCCTGAATGCCCCGTTTTCACTGGCGGAGGTCATCGCGGCCCTTAAATCATTGGCCAACCATAAATCGCCAGGCCTTGAGCGGGCTCCGGCGGAGTGTTACAAATATGCCACCCGCAAAGTGGAGGATAAGGAAGAGCTCGTTCTTGCGCCGTACCTTTTGCGTCTGTTGGAGCATATCCGGTCCACGGGCGATTATCCCAAGCAGTTTGAGGTTTCGATCGTCACCCCTCTACACAAGAAGGGCGACGCGCTCGATCCGAGCAACTATCGTGGGTTGGCTGTTGGCGGGGCCCTCTCTAAGCTATATGCGAACCTTCTTGACCGGCGGTTGAAGGCTTGGGGAGAGAGTAGCGGCGCGCGCAGTCCTTACCAGGGGGGCTTCCGGCCCAAGCGTGGCACCATCCACAACTTGTTCCTGCTACGGCACCTTACGGATCGTTGCCGCAGGGTACTCCCCAACGGTTCGAGCCAAGCACTTTTTGTTTGCCAGATCGATTTTGAGAAGGCCTTTGACCGGGTGAATAGGGACATGTTGTGGTTGCGTCTCGAGGAAAGAGGGGTCACAGGCGCGGCACTGGCGGCTCTGAAGCGCTGCTATGAGCGGGTGGAACTGCGGGTCAAGGTTAACGGCACGACGGGAGCGGCGTTCCCTTCTTCGCAAGGTGTGAAACAGGGATGCCCGATGAGCCCAACGCTGTTTGGTTTCTTCGTAGAAGGGTATGCCGACTACGTCGACGCCCTTGACGTCGCGCTCCCAGATGCCATGGCGGCCCCAGACTGCCCAGACGTCGAAGGTCGGCGAGTGCCTCTAGCCCTGTATGCGGACGACTTAAGCCTTTTCGCGGCGACAAAGCGACGTTTGATGAGCTTGCTTAGAGCTTTACGGGAGTGGTCCGAGGTGTTTGGTCTTACCGTTAATGCGAGGAAGTGTGAGCTGCTGCTCTTCCACCCCAGTGATCAGGTTAGGAGTCACTTCTACGCGATCAACGGCCTGGTTACTATGCGCGTTTTGGAGGACGGGCTGCCGGTGGACCGGCCCATCACCTGGAAGCCGCGCGCACGTTATCTCGGGCTACATTTTGGCCCTAATAGTTCCTTTGCGTCGTGCACGGACGAACTCTACGTCGCGGGCCAGCGGGCTATGTTTTCCCTGCTTAGCAAGTTGCGTCGACAGGGGCTATTGTTACCTTCCGTCGGAATGAAATGCTTTAATGCACAAGTCCGTTCTGTTCTGTCTTATGGTTCGCAGTTGTGGGGTGTCGATTTGGTTTTAGCGTTGCTCGAGAGGGGTTTCCCGGCTAACGAGGCACCGCGTTCCTGTTATTTTGAGGTCGCTACTCGGGATCGCATGGTCAAGCTGCAAGTCGCCTTTATGAAGCAGCTGGTCGGAGCTTCCGTCCCGCCCCTTCAATTGTTGTTTAGGGAACTAGGGCAGATGCCGCTGCAGATGTACTGGGCTGAATCTGTGTTTCGTTTTTGGAACAGTATGGTTGAGAACACTAGCAGCATATACCACAGTGTTTTTCGTCACGAGATCCGGCTGGCATTGGAATCGGATTTGCAGGGGGACGGCTGGGGAACTAAGATCATTCGGGCTCTGAACATCTTAAGGCATGACTGGCCGGAGGATGCGACGGCGGGTACCATCGACGCCAGGGTTAGACGGTACTCTACGTGCAAGCTCGACGTTGAGGCGCTGTTGGACACTCTTAGGGGGCGCATTAACGATGATTGGGCCAGTGACAGGTTGGCCGTCGACCCGTGCTCTTTCGTTACGGATGGCAGGAAGCCAGGCGTGAAAATGTGCCGTCACAAGCACTGGATGGGGCAGCCGAAGCAGTTTGAGGGTTACATTCCCCCGGCGCACCACCGTGCCCTTCTCCGTTTCCGGTTATGCGTATCAGACCTGGCGGTTAATAGCGAGAGTAATCGAGCCAGGAAGTTGCGTGTGTGCAAGGCGTGTCGCATTAATGGTGCCGTCGAGGACGAGAAGCACTTCCTGTTGGAGTGTTCTGCTCTCGTGTCAGCGCGGCAGAAGCTTTGGGACCTGGGTGTACCGGAGGGAGCGAGTGTTTGCGACGTCATGCAAATAGACGATCAGCGCGGTCTTGCAAAGGTTGTTTATGACATGTTTTGCTTTCGGCGCGAGCGCATCGCCGTGTAGAGTCGATGGAGACTCCTTCTCAGGTCATGTTGTGCTTTTGTGACGTATCTGTCTTATGTTGTCTTTATGCCCTTTCTGCTACGGTTGATTTTTCCTTACTTTTTGTTCCTTTTGCTTGACTGAGGCGGTTCATGAGCCTTCGGGTTCGTTTGAACCGTACGAGCTCACTGAAGCTTGTAACATCATCATCATCGGCAAATTTTCGGTGTTATGGACAGGTCTGAACCTTCATCGCGGCCGGAGGCCGCGAAATTTTTTTTTGGGGCGGTCGAAAGATACATTTTCCTTAAGGAGTTTGCCCCTCAGGCCGCCAAAATGAAAATTAGGATCCACAACGGAAAGTCAAGTATTGAGAGTCGAAATAATGCTCGGATGCATTGTCAGATGTTTGGGGAGTATGGATAGAATTAGACTGTGGTCAACGGGGCGGTGTAGAGGCCAATAGAACATTCTCAAGTACCACCCAGTCCATGGACTCTAAACATAATTGTACTTGTAAGGAAAATGCCATGAAAAGGGATGAGACACCTTGAACATCACTTGGAGGACCGTGTTAGATGGATCACGTTACATTACTCCAAAATATTTACCTTACAAGCAGCAAACATGAAAATCACGAAAATAAGCTAGCTTTTAGAGGTGCATGTCCAGAAAGATGTCAGGAACGAATACGTGTGTAGATCGACCCGCGGGCCAGACCGGTTCGGCAGGGTGCGGCAGCGAACGCACGCACGGTGCCCTGCAACCACAATGCCCGACTGCAATGGCATGTAAGACAAGACCGACAACATTCCTTACTGCGATAGGGCCTCCAATATCAGGAACGGTTCCCTCCCCTCTGGGTTACGTAGCCCCCCCCCCCTCCGCCCTCATATGGATTCTGACCCAGCAATCCATTCGGGGCTACAGTGTCCCATGCGCCACCTTTAGCGTACCTTTCTATGATAAGAAGGCATGGATCGATGTCGGCGCCGTGGGTAGTGGAGGCAGCGGCGCGACGGAACGAGGCTTGACGTGTGGGAGCTAGGCTGAGGCCCAGGAACCCCAGGCAACCCACTTGACGGTTCACACACCCGTCTTTCGTAGGAACGCTGTCTCTTTTTCGCGTGCCGCCCTTACCGTACCTTTCTATGATAAGAAGGCATGGATCGATGTCGGCGCCGTGGGTAGTGGAGGCAGCGGCGCGACGGAACGAGGCTTGACGTGTGGGAGCTAGGCCCAGGAACCCCAGGCAACCCACTTGACGGTTCACACACCCGTCTTTCGTAGGAACGCTGTCTCTTTTTCGCGCGCCGCCCTTACCGTACCTTTTTATGATAAGAAGGCATGGATCGATGCCGGCGCCGTGGGTAGTGGAGGCAGCGGCGCGACGGAGCGAGGCTTGACGTGTGGGAGCTAGGCTGAGGCCCAGGAACCCCAGGCAACCCACTTGACGGTTCAAACACCCGTCTTTCGTAGGAACGATCTTTCGGTATGACTCGTATTGGTAAACAAGCATGTTAACAGTCCACCAATACATCCTTACCAGTCTGCCAGTATGCCGTTCAAGCAGAGTCATTGAGACGGAGTCAATGGCTACACCAGCATCTGTCACTGAGGCGTCTACCGAACCAGCCAGCATTCGCAACGCCAATTGCAACAGGAGCAGTAGGGCGTTCTAGCATACAGACACGGGGCTCTTCAATCGTCTAATAGTGAAGGGAAATGGGGCACGGAACATGCACCGCCTGTAGACCTCCGTCACAGACAGCGACCGGTCAAAAAGCGTCTTCCTGCCATGTCCAGAGGTGTGGGTACCATCGCAGCAAACAACCCGCTAACTTCACGGGAATGAACACTCGCCGGTCCAGGCGGCTGCAGCAGAGGCGACGGCGCACGCTGCTGGAACTGCAGCTGCGACGGCCCCGCACCGCTCGCTGCCTGCGTGTTGCCGAAGGGCCCCGCACTGCTCGCTGCCTGCGTGTTGCCCGAACGGCCCCGCACTGCTCGCTGCCTGCGTGTGGCCCGAAGGGCCCCGCACTGCTCGCTGCCTGCGTGTTGCCGAAGGGCCCCGCACTGCTCGCTGCCTGCGTGTGGCCCGAAGGGCCCCGCACTGCTCGCTGCCTGCGTGTTGCCGAAGGGCCCCGCACTGCTCGCTGCCTGCGTGTGGCCCGAAGGGCCCCGCACTGCTCGCTGCCTGCGTGTTGCCGAAGGGCCCCGCACTGCTCGCTGCCTGCGTGTTGCCCGAAGGGCCCCGCACTGCTCGCTGCCTGCGTGTGGCCCGAAGGGCCCCGCACTGCTCGCTGCCTGCGTGTGGCCCGAAGGGCCCCGCACTGCTCGCCGCTTGCCGCGCCAACACTGCCAACGGAGCACAAGAATGTGTCCAACTTCTCCATTGGCGCGCCAAAGTCGCAGCATAGTGGCGGTTCTGGGGGACAGGGTAACAAGTAGGGACGGTCAAAGGGTTTTAACTAGTATGCAACCTGGACGAGAGATGCAACAGCCAGCCCTGACGCTGCCGCCGCCTTACCCGGCGGAGCTTGCCTCGGCGGCGCCTTCCCCGGCGCTTGCCCGCACCTGGCCCAGCCCTGGCCCAACCTTGGCCCGGTGCTGCCGACACCTGGCCCGGTGCTGCCGGCACCTGGCCCGGTGCTGCCGCCACCTGGCCGGGTGCTGCCGGCACTTGGCCCGGTGCTGCCGCCACCTGGCCCAGTGCTGTCGGAACCTGGCTCAACGCTGCCGGCACCTGGCCCAACGCTGCCGCCACCTGGCCCGGTGCTGCCGGCACCTGGCCCGGTGCTGCCGCCACCTGGCCCAACGCTGCCGGCACCTGGCCCAACGCTGCCGACACCTGGCCGGGTGCTGCCGGCACCTGGCCCGGTGCTGCCGCCACTTGGCCGGGTGCTGCCGGCACCTGGCTCAACTCTGCCGCCACCTGGCCCGGTGCTGCCGGCACCTGGCCCGGTGCTGCCGCCACCTGGCCGGGTGCTGCCGCCACCTGGCTCAACTCTGCCGGCACGTGGCCCAGTGCTGTCGGAACCTGGCTCATCGCTGCCGGCACCTGGCCCAACGCTGCCGCCACCTGGCCCGGTGCTGCCGCCACCTGGCCCAACGCTGCCGGCACCTGGCCCAACGCTGCCGGCACCTGGCCCGGTGCTGCCGGCACCTGGCCCGGTGCTGCCGCCACTTGGCCGGGTGCTGCCGGCATCTGGCCCAACGCTGCTGCCACCTGGCCCAATGCTGCCGGCACCTGGCTCAACGCTGCCGCCACCTGGCCCAATGCTGCCGGCACCTGGCTCAACGCTGCCGCCACCTGGCCCGGTGCTGCCGCCACCTGGCCCGGTGCTGAGGCGCGCGAGACGTACTGCGTGACCCGCCCAGTGCGCATTCGAAGACCTGAAGAGCGGCATGGAGGAGAATCCCGGCATCAGAACCCTGTTTCTATAATAAGTCAATGAAATGTAAAGTATGTTCAACATGCCGGGGCTTTCCATCATGTGTAGCTGCGTCGCGTCTTACGCCAGACGGGATGGCCAGGGGTGCACACTTCGGTAATGTACACGACTCATTGGAAAGTGTGTGAGTTGCGCTACAATATTTAAGTGCTGATGAGATGTTGCTGAGACACCTGGCGCCGGCAAGTTTCACAACGGCTTGCATCTTCCCCTTGCAAGCGCTGTTCGCAAGTTGCTCTGAACTGTAAGATATTCAAACGTGCATTAAATCGAGTTTAAACCCAATGAATTGGTGTGAATTGAAGGAAGTTGGGCATGAAAATTACTTGGTACGGAAGCATGAAAATAAGAAAATTGTGGTACGGTACGACTGTCCAAGGCATGAAAATTAGACCTTGGCAGATCATCCTTTCATCGGCGAAATTTAAAGCAACGTGCCTTGCATCATAATAATCTTGCACGCTGACATGAGCTACGTTCGGGTGCGCGTGCGGCCTTTCGCAGCGCACCCCTTGCAACTATGATAGGGCGATACCGCCGCGGCAACGCGGCAGCAGCTGACAGGGCGAAGACACTTCTTTTTGTAGCTGTTTCCGCGCTTGCAACAACGGGACTGAGTCTCGCGGCTGGCTTCTTCAGCAGTCGAAGGTAGGGTCATGCTGAACACCTGAACTCCTGCGTCCAGCAGTCATGTTCGGGGCAGCCCGTGAAAACCGATTGTTATGAATGCGTTGTTGTTTATGGCCGTGGCGGTGTCCATTTGCACAGGCGCGCACGCCGCGCGCGGCTTTGCTACAAGGAAGCGCAGCTTACGAGGGCAGGAGACTCAAGTGCTCATGAACAGGTGAGGCTGGTTATCATTCCCAGTCAGCGCTGTCTTGCGCGTACGTAAGGCGCGGGGGCGAGGTAAAACAACATACATCCTGGGCTTGTTGTCCCGTTCGCAGGCCAATGCCTGCCTAGAACGTGAACAGGCTGCTGCATCCTGGGCTATCCAGGTTTACCAGCCATGGAGCCTACCACCCTGCCTTTGCCTGGTAACGGAGCTATCGTCGCAGAGTGGCGCACCCACGCAGCGGTCGCTTAAGGTAACGCGACGAAAGCGTCCTCGGCTTAAGCATATGCTGTTATTTTGAAGGCTCCTCTGTTTTTTCAGTCCTAGCCTTGCCTGGACGGTGCCAGTTTACCCACCGTTCCGTTCCATGAACGTCTTAACAGGCTGACACGAAGGAGGCGCATCTGGACAGCGACGATGACCGATTCGCGGCCTCCTCCTGCGAGAGCGACGTCTACGACTCCGACACGGGTGCCGCGGCGCCTTGCCTTGCGACATCGGCAACCGCCGCCGTGAGCGCCTTCAGCAAAATTCCAGACGAGGTCGTGCTCTTTTTCGAACCTAACGAACTGGTTCTGGAGCCGGCCGATGCGGCCGGGGTCGCGACCGAGCCGGACGCCCTGGCCATCGTGACGGGTCTGGCGGTCATTGCGCCGTTCCCTCCCGCGGAGGCTTACAGCATTCCGAAGACGCTCAACAGCCTGCGCAGCGCCGAGAGCTGGACCTCCCTGGAGTTCGGCCCAGCTGAGGAGGCCGGGTCGCCCGAGGCCGGGTCGCCCTTCTTCGACGACTTGGTGCAGGACTGCGTGCAGGATCCCTGCCTGGCGCCGCAGAGCCGAAGTTGTGTACATGTACTCGCCACAGAGCCCGATCCTGGGTTCGAGTCTGAGTCCGAGCGAGGCGACGGCGACGGCGAGGGCCCATTGGCGGGAGGACTGGGCTGCGGGGCCACGTGTGCGAGCAGCGACAGCAGCGGTGGCAGCGATGAGGGCAGCGGCGACGGCGATGAGGCCAGCGGTGACGTCTGCAGCAGCCGCAGCCAGCTGGAGGTCACTTCCGAAGACAGCTCCTTCGACCTGCTGTACCCCGAACCCTCCGACGCCGGCGACGTGACCGTCACCGTCACAATGGGCAACCCGCTCTTCGCCAAGACGTCCATCAGCCCCAGCGCTGCAGCCGTCGGACGGGAGGAGGGCCCGGCGGAAGGCGTCGCCGCCGCCGCCGCCGCCGGCGGCGGTACCGGCAGCGGCGGCGCGCGCCGCCGTCTGTCCTTCGAGACCACCCTCGACAATCCCTGCTTCGCGGCGAGCCACACGGCCGTGAACAACCCCTACTTCAGGTTCGAGGGTGCCGTACCCGCGCTGCTGCCGCACCAAACGTCAATGGCGGCGACGGCAGTGGCCACAGTGACGGCGGCCCATTGGCATCCATGCAACCCACTGGCCTACGAGGTTCCCCCTTTGAGAGTCGGGCTGCCGCCGCCGCCGCAGCAGCAGCAGCGGCAACTGCCGCTGCCGCCACAGCAGCATCTGCCGCCTCATCACCACCACCACCACCAGCAGTCGCAGCAGTCGCAGCAGTCGCAGCAGCAGCAGCAGCAGCAGTCACAGGCGCCAGGGGAGCAGCTGAAGTGGCCGCAGCGGGAGGATGCGGCAGTGGTGGTGCAGGAGGCGACGAAAGGTGAACAGGTGACGCCGCCTGTGACCCCCGCCAAGTCGCCGCCGCCGCTCCTGGCCGTGGCAAGCCTGGACTCGCCCACCTCACCGCCGGCCCTGGAGGACTTGCGGCAGCACCTCGAGCCGGCCCCCGCTGCTGCCGCGTCCTCCCCTACCTCCCCAACCGCCGCGATCAGCAGCGTCATCCCCGCAACCGCGACTGCGACCGCATCAGGGCCGTCCATCCCCTCCGCGACTGCGACCGCATCCCCGCCACCGCATCCCATCCCCACCGCCGCCGCCGTCCTACCTCCCCAGCATGACAGCTCCCCCGCCTGCGGCCAACCCAGTCCATCGGCTTGGGTACCACCGCCGCCGCCGCTGCTGCATCCGCCTCGTCCACATCGCGCTGGCGCCGATCGGCGGGAGGTGCCGGAGGGGGTGGTGGCGGCGGTGGCGGAGGGCCCGCGCGGTGGAAGGCCGCCGGGCGCCGCCAAGGGTCCCGCGGGCCAGCCCGGCTCCGGACCCGCGCACCGGCCGCCCTGGCGCCCCACGGCCTGTCCGCATGAGGCCCCGGGTAGCCGGGCGCCGCCAGTCTCTGCTCCGGGGCACCAGGGGAGCGAGCGATCCAGCTTTGCGTCGAGGGACGCTGGGCCGCACCATCAGCCGCCGCCGAGCGATACGGCCCCAGGGTCGTCGACGACGGCCCTGCCGCAGCGGCCGCCCTTCCGCCCGCCGTCAAAGTACGCTGGAGGTCGGGGGCTGCAGTCGCACGCGAGCGGAGCGACCCGCGGGTCGGTGGCCTCTCGGAAGGTATCGGAGGAGTCGGGGGCGCCCTTGTGGGGCTTTATGCGCCCTACGATGGCGTTTCTGGCGGCAGCGGCGGCGGGCGACGGCGGCTGCAGCGGAGGGCTTGGTGCAGGAAGGCGCGTGGGGGCCCAGGCCGGTGTGCATCCGGGGCGGGAGCTGGATAACCGGCCGCGGTGGCGGTGAGGTGGGATGGTGGAAGGAGGGAGGCAGGCAGTACTGGCCTGCTGGCGGTTGGTTGGTTGGACGTTGGGCGTTGGTTGGTGGATCCATCGTGGTCGAGTCAGGACAAGCGTCCGTTGGATCTTAGGTTATCGCGAGCTCGGTTTTGAATATTTCGATGGGGGAGGATGACTCGTAGGGCTCGTGAACGGTTGCTGCGCGGATTTACTGTCTGTTTTTATTTCAGGAAGCGCGCGAGCGCTGGTGTTGATTGGAATTGGGAGTAGGAGTTGCTGTATGCTGATGCGTGATATTTGGGGAGCGGGGAAGTCGAGCAGATGACCCTTGCTCCCGCAGGGCAGGTATGGACGCAGGATGACTTGGCGAAAGTAAAGAAAAGGTAGTTTTGAGAAGCAGCGATCATGAGCGTTTTCGCATCGGGCGAGGTGCGTCTTTCGTCGGCAGGATGTCAGTCTGTCAGTCAGTCAGTCAGTTAGTGGATTGAGAGAAGACGAACACGGGGAAGAAGACCAAGTTGCGGTCGTGGTGGCTGTAGAGGCTTCAGGGTTTTAGGAAATGGTTTGAGCAGCAGCGGGTTTCAGAAGCGGGCAGTTGAGCAGGAGCATCTTTGCAGGTGTGAGCAGGGTTTGTTGCGGAAGGATTGGATTTACCGACGTCCGTCGCAATGCGATGCGCGCGCGTGTCGTATGTGCGGTTGTCGGCGTGGATGGGTCGACTTTGCTGGCTTTTTCACACTTTCTCTCTCTCCCTCGCGTGCGCGGCGCTCTAAAGGGGCGCCCGGCCGAGTTCCGAGCTGCGCAGCACGAGCGTGACTAGCCGTATGACGGTTGCGTACGACAGCTACGGAGCTGAATGTTGGCAGTCATGGCTCTGGCTTTGCACACGTTGCGTTGCCGTCTTCAACTTGATCAGCGTGTCTTCATTTTCTCATCGCGTGTTCCTTCCTTCATGTGCCGTTCTGCGGCGTGTAATCGTACATGAAAGAAAAGGAAAGAAAACCCAAAAGGCGTTGCATGGCCGAAACCTACCACACGCAAGTGCGTAAGGCCCTCGACTCGGCTCGGCTCATTGCAAAGTAGTTGCAACTGCATGCCGATTGCCCAAGCGCTGGCAAATCTGTCCAAACCGTACCCGCGCGCCGGCGGCTGTACGGATCTACATGTAAGCGAGGCTGCAAGGAGCTGTGTCGTATCCTCCCATCGGAAATTTTGTGAGATGGCAAACCAGGTGTGTGTTTGTGTGTGTGTTTGGTATGTCCGTGAAGATGACGGACGGTCAAGCTACCGGTAGTGTGACTACCGTATTTGTCAGCTGTGCGGCAACCTAACCTCAGTGGAAACCCCTGGGGCAAGGCACGACACGACGCAGTGTCAGGGGTGTTGTTTGGTGCCCCTGATGCTGCTGCTAATGATGGTGGTGATGGTGATACCGTACGGGGAGTTGTAGAATGTGAGGCTGCACGAGGTTGCACAGAGCCGTTACAAGGCGTGGGTTACAAATGTGCCACCGCCGCGACACTCAGTACACTAAGACGGGGGTAACTCGGGCAACGGCCATTCACCAGCAACAATCCAACATGGCCTGCAACGCTTCAACTCTTCGCAACAAATCTTCGTAATCTATCACCCTATCGGACGCACGCACAGAACGCAGCTGGGGCGCCATCATAACGCGGGATCACACATGCCGTACAGCTCGCACGGGAGGTTCCCGCCAACGAAAAGCAGAGAGGCAAAACTCGCAGATGACAAGAGGCACCCCGGCTGCAAATGCATCGCACTGCGCTACACGGCGCCGAGATATATGTTCAATTTGAAGCTAATCCGGTTGTGACCGGTACACCATTAGTACGGTTGTACGAACGTACGGATGCGGCATGCAGGCGGGGCCCCGCATCAGAGCGAAGAGCAGGCTCGGCCGCGAAGAGCAGGCGGCAGCGAAATGGGCTCGGCCGCGGTACAGAAAACGCTGCCCTCGAGCCGCCGTACAACACATGTACGGCAGCCGCAACAGCGCTCCGCTGACCCAGCCTTACCCGCGGACGTCTGGTCGCACGTATCGTAACAACGTTGTTATTTTGTCGTTGGCGAAACGATTGAAATGCTTAGTCTAAAGCGCGCGTGCACGCGCGTGCGCCCGCCGCCGGACAGCCGAAGGTCGGCAGCAGGCTGCGGCGATGCACATGCGGGCCACACGGCCACCTAAAGGCACGCACGCACAGGCACGCACGCACAGGCACGCACACAGGCACAGGCACGCACATGCGCATACATGCACGCAGAAGATTAGTAAACGCAGGTACAAGAAACACACAAGCGCGCACAGACACACAGACAGACAGACAGACACACTAGACATTAGGTCCGCTGCATGCGTGCGGCCGCAGTCCAGCCAACTGACGCGCATGACGACACACAACAGAGGTTGCGCAATTTCAAAAGACCAGTTCCGTTCCGTTTTCGTGAGGGTAAAAAGCCGTACGACATGAATACAATTATAAGCTCGCCGCGCGATGCGGCAAACCAGCAAACGCTGCGTCTGGTGGTTACCGTGTGTGTGTGAAGGTCCGAGCAGACGGGGCAGGCGGGTGGTACGGCACTGTACGGAAACGGGGATCCGTCGGCAGCACTCTGTGGTGCCAAAAAGGCGGTTTCGGGAAGGCCCCGGGTAACGGCGGGCTGAGCCACGAACACAATAACACACGAACACACGAACACACATGACCCGATACTGCCACACACACACGCGCGCGTACTACAGTTCAGGCACGCAAGCGCGCCAACGCCCACGCCCGCGTGTGTGTGCAGGTGCGATCATGCCCGGGGCCTATTTATGTTGCCGTTTTATGCAGTTTTGCTTTGTGGATCAAGCCCCGGACAGCCCACCCACCCGCCCACCCGCTTCCCGAATGGATGGATCTACCAGCTATGTAGTGAGCTTCGCGCATTCGTGTGTGCCTCGCTCGATCGACACCTTGATGGCAAGAACGCAATGACAACTGTAGAAACGCCAACGGTAATAACGGTAGTAACGATACACTTTTCCTCCTCTTCTCGTCCTCCTCTTTTCGTCCTCCTCTTCTTCCTCCTCTTCTTCTTCCTCCCCCTCCTCCTCTTCCTCCTCTTCCTCCCCAAGCACCATTTCCTCCTTCAACCCACTGCTTCTCTCTTACGCCTGCTCCCAAGCTCTGCCCTGCCCTAACCCTCTTGCTCCCAATAAGCCAGCAGCCATACGGTCTCCTAATCAAGCCCCAACCGAGCCTGACCAGGCAACTAATCCTCGCCCGCCTGACGACGGCGAGGCTGCGGCAAGTCCCTCCGCAGCGACAAATCAAAGTCCTCAAACTCCTCCACCTCAACGCCGCCGCCCGTGTTCCGGACGCGGCTTGCAGGCCGCGCCGGCGGCGCGCCGGCTCCGGAGCCGCTGGCCCGGGCACCGCCTGCCGCCGCCGCCAGCGCCGCCAGCGGCCGGCTGCTGGCCGCCGTGAACAGCGGCGGAGGCGGCACGATGGGCGCGAGCGCCGGGCCCAGGAAAGAGGCCGGCGAGTCGCCCGAGAAGACCGAGCCAAGCGGCGGCGGCGGCGCCGCCGCCGCCGCCGCTGGCTCCGGCGCCAGCTCCAGCGGCCGAGAGCGAGGCGGCCTGGCGCCGCCGCCGGAGGCGGCGGCGCCGCCAGCGCTGCTGCCCAGAAGCGTCGACCGACTGAGCGTCCCCAGGTTGAACCGCTGACCCAGGTTGGTGCTTGGGAGGTCGCCGAGGCCGATGCCGTCGCCGCCTTCGCTGCCGAGCCGCGAAGAGGAGCTGCCGCCGCCACCGTTGCTGCCAAAGCTGCCGGCGGCGCCCGGCGGCTGCTGGCCGCCTGCGCGGGTGGTCACCGCCAGGCGCTCCCCCGTGGTGGCGAGGCCGGTGCGCATGCGCTCCATCAGATCGTCCACGTAGGCCTTATTGGCGGCCTCCTCCTGCTGGCGGCGCTCCAGAGCCGCCTCCGCCATCTGCACGGCATTGCTCGGGCCGGCGCTTTGCAGCGGCGGCGGCAGGCCGAGAGTCTCGCCGAGCGGCTGCTGCTGCTGCGGGCCGCGGCTGCGGCCGCGGCTGGCGGCGCGGCTGACGCGGCCGGGGCTGGCGGCGCGGCTGGTGCCGCGGCTGGGGCTGGCGACGCCGGAGGCCATGCGCCTCGCGGCCATGGCGGCTTGCGCCGCCGCCAGCAGCTCCTGTTGCCGCGCCAGTTGGTTCTGACGGCGCTCCAGCTCCGGAGGCAGTTGCACTCGGCGACTGGGGCTCTGTCGCAGCGACGGCTGGCCCGAGAGCCGCGGCGCGAGCGCCTGATTGATGACCTGCAGCGCGGCCGCGGGCGTCAGCACCTGCGGAGGCGCCACCGCCGCCGCCGCCGCGGTGGCGGCGGCGGCAGCTCCGCTGCCGCCGGCGAACGCGCCGGCTGCGCCGCCGGCGGCGGCCTCGGTGGTCTGGCCGCCCGCCGTATCCGGCGGCGGCGCAACGCTGACCTGACGTGACAGGCCGCGCCGACGGATCGGTGCCGGAACACCGTCTGGTGGCGGAGGCAAGCCCGTCAGGATTCTCGCGAGGCCGCGCGCCGGCCGCGCCGGCGACGGCGGCTCCGTGCCGATGAGCGGCTCGGAGAAGGCCGCTGGCTCGCGCGACGGCGGCGGCACGTAAATGGTGGAGCGACCCACGGGTCCTGCCGGCGGCGGCTGGCTGGGGCTCGCCGCGCCGCCGCCGGGGTGGTCCTCGTCGTCGTCGTACTCGTCCCCGGCTTCGGAGGCGGCTACGGAGAAGGCGATTCGGCTGGGCTGAGTGGAGAGGAGGAGGCTCCTGCGAGGGGAGCCGTCCGCCGGCTCGCCATCCGCCAGATCGCTTGCCTGTGTACGACAAAAGTACGGCAAAGAACGTGGAAGGAAGGGTGGTGTCATTCATGCCGGGTCGGAGTTCATATCTAGAGCGCCACATCAGAGAATAACCCTCCTACCGTTAATTAATTATATAATTATTATTAATAATTAAATAATATTATTTTATTTTTATATTTAATTATTTTCTTATTATTTAATAATTACCGGTAGTTGGGTGTCGCCCTCGCGGAATCTATTCGTTAAAATCCAAACACCGGGGCCCCAAACGCAAAAGGGTGCCAATGCGCCCCGTCGCTGCCCGCATGCCTCCGCTAGCCACACACACGCGCCTGCCTCGCCCCCCGCAGCCGCCCCACACGTACCTCCGGCACGACGCTCGCCTCAGGCAGCCGCATAATCTCCACGCCAAACTCATCTCGCCGCACACTGTCATCCAGATCGCTGCCGCGGCGCCCGTTGCGCACGGGGCGCGCAGGGGCCGCGTTGCGCCGCGCCAGAGGCAAGTTGCGCAGCGCGCCCGCCTCCTCCACCGCCTCGCGTGCCGGCGCCGCGTCCACCTCCTCCGCCGACGCGGCGGTGTCCGGACGCGAGGTGCCGGTGCCGGGGCGGCTGCCGGCGACAGAGGGCTCGGGGGAGATGCGCAGCATGCCCTCCGTAGGAAGCAGCGGGGAGGGGATGCGGGGGGTGGTGCTGGTGCGGGGGGTGCCGGAGCGGCGGTGGGCGGCGTCCTGCGGGGTGGGGGTCAGGGTCGGGGTTGCGGAGCCGGGGTCGGGGTGGTTGGCGTTGAGGAGGAGGAGGAGGAGGAGGAGGAGCAGAGCCGAGGTAAAGGTGAAGAACCCGGCGCGGGGCGGGGCGGGGGACAGGACACCGGCACTGAGCCTGCGGTGGGGTCCCTCCGGAAAGAGGTAACCCAACACACACACAAAGAAAAGTACAAGTACAAACACACACGCGCGCAAAGCCTTTCTCAGCGGCAACAGCGGCCTTCTCGTTCTAAAATGCGATCAAGCAGCAGCAGCATCGGCAGCAGCAGCGGCGGCGGCGGCGGTGGCGGCGGCCCACTTCCCTACCGGCGGTGTCAGCAGTCGCATGCCCGGATCAGAGCCCTGGCTGGCGCTGCTGCTGGGCCGCCCGGCGGATCCGCGCCGCAGTGATCCCGAGGGGCTGATGACCGCCCCGGCACTGGCGAGTGGCGACGCCGCCGGCGGCAGGGCCGCGGAGGGCCCGCCGGGTGGCGGCGGCGGCGGCGCGGGCAGTCCCTCCTCCTCCGCAAGCGCCTGGCGCTCGGCCTGGTCGGCCTCCTGGTCGGCAAGTGCGGCTGAGAGAGAGACAGGGACGGGGGAGGCGGGGGAGGCAGTGATGCAGTTAAGTCCAGTTGGGGTGAGTAGGACAATGTGTAGGAACTGCAGCGATGAGATGGTTTGGGAGGTGCAGGACCCAACAGTCGGAAGAGGTCGGGTGTGTGTGTGTTATTATGCCGGTCGGTCTCTCGCTCACCTGCGGCCTGCGCCGCCGCGTCTCCCGCCAACAGCGGCTCCGGCAGCGGCACCGACTTGGCGTGTACGACCACCGTGACTGGCTCCGGCTCCGCCGCCGCCTCCCGCACGGGTTCAACCTCAACCGGCGGCCGCCATTTGCCCGGGCTGGAAGGCTCCTCCTCCTGCTCCTCGCCGTCCAGCGGCAGCGCCATGGGCGACAGCGGAAGCGGAAGCGGCTCCGAAACCTCCTCCGCCGGCCCCGCCGTCGACGGTGACAGCGCCGGCGGGCTCTCCGGAAGCGGCGGCGGCAGGTCAGCGATCGGCGGCAGATGCTCCTTCGTACCCGACGGCGTCGGCGCCGGCGGCTGCAGCCGAACCGGCTCCGGCGACCGCGCCGGCGTCGCAGCTGCGGCGACGTCGGTGTCGGCCGCCGGCATCCCCGCCACCTTGCGCGGGCTGTTGTTGTAGCTGTCGGCGCCACGCAGCGCCCGAGGCGGCGGCAGCGGGAGCATGTCCTCCGGCTCCTCAGACGCCCGAACACGAAGAGAGCTGAAACGTGAGCCGGGCGCGCTGCCGATGCTGGCGGCGGCGGCGCCGCCGCCGCTGCCGCCGGCGGCGACCGACGCCGCCAGGGCGGCGTTCGCCGCCGCCACACGCGCCGCCGCGGCATCCTCCCAGCCCGGCGGCTTCTCCGTTTGTGGCGAGACAGGCGGGCTGTTGGCCGGACTGACCAACACACCTGGCACCATACGCGCGGCGCGCCGGGCGAACGGTCGCCGGCCGGCGGCGAGGCGCTCGATCATCGCGATCGTCGAGCGAAGCATGGCGTCCGTGTCGGACTGGACGCCGCTGAGCTCGCGCAGCAACTGAAGTACATGTGACGTCAGTCGCTGTACGATACCGGTGGCTGTGGCGAAGATGACGACGCGGTCCAGCGGCAGCGAGGCGATCTGCGCCGCGACCAGGTCCCCGCGGGGCGTCGCGATGCCGCTGCGGTGGCGCATGGAGCCCGGCGGCGTCGACGCCAGGCTGGCGGCGGCAAGCGTCGAAGCCGTCGCCGGCGTGATCTCGCCGGGCGCGCCGCTCACGAGCGTGTGCAGCCGCGTCGAGGCGGCGGCGGCGATGCCCATGGATCGCATCTTATGGATCTGAGGCCGGCGGATGGTCATCGTCTCCGGCGCCGCCGTCGACGGTACGGCACCGTTCTGGCTGCTAGGGCGAGAGGCGGCGGCGGCGGCGGCGGTGACCTCCGGCGCCGACGGCGCCTCCGGCGCCGCCGCGGCGGCGGTGGCCGGAGGTGTGAGGTTGAAGGCCGCCGACACCGACGCCGGCCCTGCCGCTGGCGGCGGCGGCACATGGGTCGACGGCGTCACGCCGGGGTACTCCTGTCCGTACGGCAGGGCGGCACCGACGGAGGCGCGGCGCGCGCCCAGCAGGCCGCCAAAAGTGCCCAGAGTGGCGGGCGCGGCGCTGAAGCTGGCGCCGCGGGAGTGAGCCTGGCTGAGTTGTGCCGGCAGCATGCTGCGTGCCGTACGGGTGCCGCTGAGCCGCGGCGTCGGCCCGCCGCTGGTGGCGCCGCCGCCGCTGGCGCCGACGTCAGCGTAGGCGTTAGCCGCCGCGAAGGCGCCGGTGTCGTCGCCAAAGGCCGTCTCAAGCTGCGGGTCGCTGGCGAAGCGAGCGCGGCTCTTGGCGGCCTGCGGCCGCGCGCGGCCGCCGGCGCGCGGCGCGCCGTCGGCGGCGGCGCCGCCGACGGAGCCCTCCCCGCCCATCGACGTCGACGGTCCCAGCGGCGGCGCCGCACCCACCGCCGGCGCCGCCTGCGCCTGCGGCGCCAGCATCATCTGCAACGCCCGCGTCAGCATGCCCTCCGGCGTGTTTGTGTCAGTCACCGCCGCCACCGGTCCAGACGACGCCGGCAGCGGCGGCGCCGCCGCCGCCCCCGCCGGCAGCGGCAGTGGCGGCACCGACGGCCGCATCGTGCCGCTCCGCGACGGCGCCGCCGACGCGCCGGCCACGCCGCCCATCTGTACGCGTTGGCGGTACAGCGACGGCCGCGACGTCAGCGCACGCGCCTGCGGCTCCGGAATTTGGCCCGCGAACTGGGCCACGAAGAGTGTGGCCAGGAGCTGCGGGTCGTCCCCAAGCTCTCTGCCCATGTTCTCCCGAATGTGGTGCACGTTTCGCATGGCGGTCTGTACGGCATTCTGCAGCTGCAGCTCGTGCAGCGTTGCGGCGGCCGAGGCTCCGAAACCGCCGTGTCGAAGATCGCCGACGCGCGCGCCGGTCGGCAGGATCTCATCGTCCGAGTCGTCGCCGTCGAGCGACGTCGAGGCGGTGTCGCTGCCTTCGACGGCGCCCATGCGCTTCTTCATCTTGTACATCATGTCGTCGTAATTGCGCGCCTGACGAGCAAGACGAATTAAAAGGCGCGAGCGCATGCCCACATTTTTAGACGTGCGCCAGACACGAGATACGACACTGTAACTCTAGCTGAGTTCGCTTCACATGCAATAAATTTGTCCATCACGTGTCCATCCACGTTTATAAAATAGGAACAGGAATGACATTGTTCGCTGATCATATTATCTCACAGGAGATTATTTATGGCTGTTTGGAAAGAGAGGTAAGGCAGGATTTGCGCGAGGCTGCTCAGGCTTGCGCAGGCCGCTACAAGCTCTTAATAAAATATGAACCGCCTGTGGTTCTACTCGCCTGGCGGCGCGGCACGCGGCGGCCGAAGCGCTCCAGCAGCAGGAGCGCCAGGCTGTCCGCCATGTTGTCTGCGGAGGCGTCTGCGGCTGCGGTCCGGGTACGAGCCCGCAGCAGCACCTTGAGCCGCTGCGACCTGCGGAGCGACCGATAAGAGGGCCGCGGATGGCCGGATTGGGCGGCAGTCAGTTGGCTTGGAGTGTCAAACGGTTTTTGCGTCAAAGGTATCGTAAGGAAGCCCAGATGCCGCCTAGGTGCGCAAGAGTCCGCGCTCCCGCACCGGCACACAAGCACAAGCGGGGGATGGCTGTAGACCCTTGCGACATATTGCAGCAGCAGCAGCAACACACGCCTGGCTCCCGCCCTCCCTCCTTTGCGACAGCTGGACGACCAATGCGCCGCCTCGAACCGTACTCTCAACACTTCCCACACTGCCTCTCGTCGATTCCAACTCCAGCCCCAACCCCAGCCCCAACCCCAACCCCAAATCTCCAACTCTGCGCTCCTCCCGCACCTCGTGTCCTTAACGTTGGTGTTGAAGAAGAAGAACAGCTCCCGCCTCAGCTCCTTGTTCGCACCCAGCAGCCCCTCAAACACCGAGTGCAGCGCGCGAAGGTTGTAGCGCGGAGCGACCCGCGGGTCGGGCTCGTCCGGCGAGCCGAAGCCCTCGACCCCGGGCGGCCCCGGCAACAGGATCGCGCGCTCCGTCGCCGCCTTGTGCTGCTTCGGGTGGCGGCGCGCCAGTGCCGTACCACCCGACATCGCCGCGACGCTCCTCACGATCGCGCTGTACAACATGCCGTACGCCCAGCTGTACCGCACCTCCGGCCGAGTGACCCAGTCGATGGTTGCATCGATTGCCTTGTTGGAGGGCGCGCGGTGGGCGGTCTTCTGGAGCACCCATTTGAACATGTTGCGAAGATCCTGGCCGACGGTGGCGGCGCGGCGGCGCAGGGCGCGCAGGCGGCGCTGCTGTCTCATCAGGATCGCGAACACGAAGGCGTAGAGCACAAAGACGAAGAAGAGGGGGCCCAGTGCGCGGACGAAGCCGGCAATCATGACCTCGCCGCGGTGGCGCTCCAGGGGGCGCATGTCCAGAAGCTGCACGTGGGGAAGGATCGGAGGAGGAGGTTAGGAGGAGGCAAGGAGTTAGGAAGAAGAGGTTAGGAGGAGGCAAGGGAAGCCGGGAGGAGGAGGAAGAGGGCGAGGAGGTGACACCCACCCAGCCAACATCTTAGCCAGCCACCACCCAGCCAGGCATAACCCAGCCACCTAGTCACCCACCAGCCCCTTCGCAACCAACCAGCTAGCCGCCACCCAGGCAGAACCCCTCTCACACACACACATACACACACACCCATCCCGGGGCCGCGCACCTCCGTGATTGAGGCCCTGCTTCCCGAGTTGCGGTTGATGACAATGATGTACCGCAGCAGCGTGTAAGCGGATGCGCCCAACGTCGCCATGTCGCCCAGCCGGTAGCCGAAGCAGGTGGTCAGGAGCACCAGGCTCATCGCGAAAACGACGCCGGTGACGGCCAGCCAGTACAGCAGCGCCGGCACGGAGCGCACCAGGGCGCCGCCGATGAGCGCCAGCTGGGGCTGGAAGGCGACGTACACCAGCAACCTCACCATCAGCATCAGCAGGACCACGGCCTGTGGGGGGAAGGAAGGGGGAAAGGAAGGGGAAAGGAAGGGGAAAGGAAGGGGTAAGGAAGGGGAAAGGAAGGGGTAAGGAAGGGGGTAATTGGGGGTAAGGCAGGCGAAATCGCGACGTGGAAAGGAGGCGGGGGGAGGAGGAGCGGAAGGGGGGCTCGGGTGTCCGGGAAAGACGGCGGGGAGCGGGAGGGGGGTTGAGGCAGGCTGACAGGCTTCAGTGCACGGGTTGTGGCGGGGTGGCTGCGTGGGTGTGTGGAGCATCTCGCAAGGCAGGCAAGGACGGCGGAGCGGAGGGCATGGCAGGGGCGGCGACGGCAGCCCCAGTCCAGCAAGGCCCAATGAATGTCCGCTCCAAAGAGGCAGGCGACAAGACACCGTTATGTTGCAGACGAGAGAAGACATCCACCGACGAGAGAAGAGAGAAGACACGCAGTACAATACCTTAACAACCCAATCCCAAGCCCAACCCGGCTGGCCCTTCCTCCAAATCCCCCCATCCCATTCTCCTGTCCTCCCTTTCCCCCTTTTTCCCTACCCACCCACCCACCCGGGGCCCCCCTTACCCTCCAAACCCGCTCACCTGCAGCAAGAAGTAGACGTACCAAGTGTACTCCATTCGGTCCAGGTAGTCGTACATGTGGCCGAGCGCCGCCAGCCCGCTGGGGTCGTCCGGCAGCAGCCAGCGGTAGTTCTCCCCGGCCCCCGGCATGGAGGGCGGGTCCAGTGCTGAGGCTGTGGCGGCTAGCCCCACGGTGTCCGGGGAGGGGGTCGTGTCGGAGCGGATGCGGAAGGACTGTGGGGCGGGTGGGAGTGGGGTGGTGGGGGCAGCGGGGAGGGGACACGTGGCAAAGCGGGAGGAGGGGCATGGAGGGAGGGAGCTGGTTTGGTTTGGAGGGGGAAAAGAGAGTTTGGGGGAGCGGCGGCGGAGCAGGTGGGTTGGGAGGGTCTAACGGAAGCGCCGCCAGCCCTTTCCCTTTCCCGCGAGGGTCCGAAGGGAGCCCACAGCGGGCCGCGTGCGAGGGAGTGCGCGGCGCAAGGTCCTGGCCCACACCCCAATCCGATCTCCAATCCCCGTCTCCACTCCTTGTGCGCCCCCTCTCCCCTCCATTCCGCCCCTCTCTCCCTCTCCCCTCCCACTTCCCCCTCTTCTCTCCCTCTCCCTCCCTCCCTCCCTCCCTCCCTCCCGCTCCGCCCACCATGAGCTGGTTGGCCAGGTAGGGGTTCCAGCCGCTCTCGTTCCGGCGGATCATGAAGAAGCGCGCCGACGCCGAAATATCTGCGTCGTACACGTCGTACGTCGTCTGCGTGGGCGCGCGCGGGCTCTGGTAGAACACGAACCAGGCCAGCAGCACCATGGCTGCCAACATGAGGCTCCACGCCACCACCTCCCACACCACCCAGAAGGGGGTCACGCGCCACACCCAGCGCTTCTTGGCCTTGCGCTTGCGGTTGTACAGCTCTTCTGCGGGTGGACGAGCCAGGAAGGGGTGAGGGTAATTAGGGTCTCAGGAGTTTCAGGGTTTTAGGTGATGGACCAGTGGCCGGATGAGTCTCGTTAACGGTAGCGCACACGCACGCACGACACGACACGCACAACTCGCATACACACACGCACGTCGGTATACACAACATGCACGCACACTGCGACGCACACGCACACGCAGTCACACACTCCCACCCACCCGGAGTCAGGTTCTGCAGCGCCTCTCCCTCCCTGGCCCGCTGCATGAGCCGCTGGTGCTGCAGTGCTCGTACAATGTCCAGCAGCGCATTAGCGCCGTACAGACACACGAACAGCGCCATGATCCAGTCCGGCACGAAGCGGCGGAAGGAGCGGTCGCGGATGGTCTCCCAATAGTCGACGGCGGGGATCACCTGGGGCGCCGGGGCGGGGCGGGGCGGCGGGCGAGGGGGAGGGGCAAAAGGGATGAGACAGAGACAGAGGGCGGCCGGGGACAGATGTGTGGCGGGGGAGGGAGGGGCAAAGGCGGAGGCCCCTCTCTGCAGCCACTCACCGACATCCACTGCTGCAGCTTCACCACTCCGTCACCCGCCCAGCTGAACGCCGCCCGCCAGTAGCCAAACACCTTCTTCTCTGCGTTGTACACCACCAGCCTCCCCTGCAGTCGCTTGGACATGACGGCTGACAGGTAGCGACCCTCCTGGACGTACGACAGCATCTTGCTGGCGCGAGCCAGGCCCAGCCTGGCCCAGGACAAAGGGAGGGAGGGAGGGAGGGCGGGAGAGGGCAAAGCACAGCGAGTCAGAAACGAAAGGGACGGGTCGCATTTGCGGTTGGTTGGATGGCCCGAGCGCGCTGGGGCCCAAGGCTGCAAACCCTCGCCCTCCCTCCGTCGCCCGACGCAGCGCCAACGCCGGCCGCTGCTCACTGCTCACTGCCCTCCCCGTGCTCGTGCCCTACCCCGAGCCCTTTCCTGCCCCGTCCTTGCTCTTACCGCGTGTCGAAGAAGACCGGGTAGCCGTCAGGCATGTTAGGCACATGAGCTTGTATGAAGCCGTAGGGAATCCCATTGGCGGCGATCTCCGCGTTGCCCTCTGAGAAGTTGTAGTAGGCCCAGGGGCGCGCTGCGACGTCGGGGGAGTAGAGGCCGGTGCCGCGCGTGAAGACGGGGTCTTGTCCGATACTGCCCAGGTCTTGGACGCCGGTGCTGCGACGCGGGAGGAGGAGGAGGGGGGAGGAGGAGCAAGAGGGGCAGGGGGAGGAGGCGGAAGAGGAGCGGGGGGAGGAGGAGGAGTCAAGGAAAGGAAAGAGGAGGGATGAGCGATAAACGATAGGGGACATTAACATGGGAGGGACAACAGGGCACGAAGGACCCGCTGGCCCGTTGACTCTTAAGTCTTCTCAAGTCGGATGCCCACTGTAACCACCACCACCACCACCACATCAACAACATAGCACAACCACACAGGACATCGAAGACGCGCTCTACGCACCTGTTGTATCTGGGTCCGTGGGTGCACTCGGATCGAAGGCCCCCGAAGCGACTGCGGCAGGCAGCTGACCCCTTGCTCGTCACCACCTCCGCCAACCGGCGGCGCTCCTGCTGCAGCAACAGCCCAGCAACCACCTTGTTGCCCCGCATGCCGGCCACGCGGACACGCTCCGGTATGCCGCGTGAGTCGTACTTGACCACCAGGCCCGGCGGCGGTCGCCCTGCCGCCACCTCAAGCTCGTACCCGCCGTACTGCTGCCGGGCGATGACGCCCGTCCCCGGAGAAGACCAGTGCGACGCCTCCGTCACGGCGGCGGCGCCGGTCCCCGCCTGAAGACGACGGTCTCGACTGGAGGCTGGGCTCAGCAGGTCCGAGAAGCGGGTGGCTCGGGAGCCATCGCCGGTGGTTTCGGAGGTGGAAGGGGAGCGCAGGCGACGCAGCCATTTGGCAGCGGTTTCGGAGCCGCCGGCGACGGTGGACAGCAGGCGGCGGCTCATGGACTCCAGTTGCACGGCGGCGAGCAGGGAGAAGCTGGCGGCGGAGGCGGGCGGAGGCGGAGGCGCGGTGTAGCGGCCTGATGCAATGTCAGCTTTGAGCTGCTTCGTCGCGGTGGCGTTGACGGTAAAGTTCGCCCGCAGACCGCCGCCTGAGCGCTGCGCGGATGGAGCGGGCAAGGGGAGCGAGGGAGGAGGAAAGGGACGGGAGGGAAGGTCGGGAAGGGTGGCCCGAATACGGTAGGCAAAACACTGGCTGGGCTGACAGAGGCGAAGGGGGTTAAGGGGGTTATGGTGACAGCAGGCAGGCAGGTGCTCGCTTTCATCGGCGTTACGGGATCCCCAGCATCAGCACCTCAGCGCTGGGCTGCCGAGCGCCGATGCTCCGAAACCGGCATCAACAGCACATGCCGAAGCCTGTTTCCGCAATCTGATACGGTGTGCTCCATCTCCTGAAACCCTAAAACCCTTAAACCTGCATCGCGCACCCGCCCACCCCGTCGGGTGCACCGGCCCATTCCTTACACGATTTGGAAACCAACCACCTGCAACCTGCGACCCAAGATGTCAACCACCCAACAGCCCAACCACCCACCCACCTACACCCACCCACCCACCCACCTACACCCACCCACCCACACACCTTGATGAGGCAGGTCTTGAAGTCCTCCCAGTACCACGCGTCCTCCGCCAGTGCCAGCCCGTCGATCACCACCGCAGTCGTCATGCCGAACCAATCGCCCGCCTCCACAGCCGACACGATGCTGCCTTCTAACAGCGCCGCCAATGCGCCGATGAGACCCGCGTTCTGGCTGTCCTGCGCCTGCTGCGCCTTCAGCAGCAACAGCAGCTCGTCCGCGCTGGCGGTGATGTCGGCCATATACGACAGCGCGTACGACTTGTACTGCTCGTACGTTTTGTTGTTCCTCAGGTCCACGGTCGTGAACTTGTTCTCCAGGTTGTTAATGATGGTGGTGGCGTTGGTCACGTTTGTAACCATGGACTGCGGTTTTGCATTTTTGTGCCGCGGAAAATGGATACGATCGAGTGAAGAGCTCGTTTGTGCGGCCAAGCATTCATGGATTTGTGGATTTGCGGGTTTGGGAAGCTACTTTGTTTATTTCTCCTACGTCCTACCTGACTCTCGCCTGCACACCCATCAGCGCTGTTCGAGCCCTGTAGAGCGCACTTTCACCCTTTTGCTTCCCATTCCCTTTTCCCAGCCCACAGCGCCCAACCCACCGTGCTCAGCCGGTAAACGTCCATAATGAGGGAAGCCATCACCGCTAACGATGTCTCGACGTTGCTGGGGGGCGCCGCCGAGCACTGCGTTTCGATGTTGGTGGCGTTGTTGGAGCCCGCGCAGAGGGTGGTGTCGGTCGTGCTGCCCGCCTGCAGCCAGCGGCGCCGGGCGGCGGCGGCGGCGCCTCCGCCGACGTCGCCGCCGGTGATCGCCGCCAGGTCGCTCCCAACCTGCTCTAGACGCTGCGAGATGCGGGCCAATCCGGGAACCAGGTGGTTGATGAGCGCTTCACGGATGACTGTATGGCGGCTGGGCGGCTCGGCATCGCTGTCATCGGCGTCGGCGTCGGCGTCGCCGCCAGCGGTGGCGTTGCCGCCGGCGGCGGCGTCAGCGGCGGTAGCCGTCGGCGCTGGCGTCGGCGTCGTCAGCTGCCGGGAGGCATCGGAAGACGAGGAGGACGAATCGGCGTCGACGGCGGCGTCGTACGCCGCCGCGGCGGCGTCGTACGCAGCCCGGCGCAGCTCTCCGCTGATGGGCAGATCGCGCGGCGGGTCGCGGTTGCGTGTGAACACGCGGCCGAGCACCTCCGCGCTCCTCATCAACTGCCACTCCTCCTCCGCGGCGGCAGCGGCGGCGGCAGCGTCGATCACGTCGTCGTCTTCGTACTCGTAGTACGACGGCGTCGTGTATGACACACTGCGCCCGCTGGCACCGGCGGCAGCGGCCGGCGGCGACGGTGGCGGCGGCGCAGGTGCCGCCGCTGCTTCCTCGGCGGCCTGGCGCTCCCGCGCCGGGAGGACGTGGTGCTGCCAAATGCGTGCACCCAACGCCAGCGCAGCGGCGCGGGAAAGATCATCGGCGGCGGCGCCGGCGGCGGCGGCGGCGAGCAGGGAAGAGTCGGCGGCAGCGGCGGGTCCGGCTCCCAGCAAAACGGCGTGAAGGAAGGAGGGTGCGGAGACGGAAGGTGACGGCGCCACGGCGCGGGGCGCGGCAGCGGCGGCGGCTTGCTGCCGCCGCCGGCGGCGGGCGGCGGCACCCCACATCCCGCCAATCGTCGCCGGCTCGCTCGACGGGTCGAACAGAGGCGCATCCTCGTCTTCAACGTCGAGCGCCAAGCCGTACTCGCGCTGCTGCGACGGGGGAGTCGTGCCGTGCGGGAAGCCGGGAAGCGCTTCCGGTACCAAGGATCTAGCCGGGGAGTGGGCGATGACGGCGGCGGCGGCGATGGGGGCCGCCGCCCTGGGGGCCTCATGCGGGACGTGCGTGTGGTGATGGGACTGGTACTCGTACGGCTTCTGCTGCTGCTGGATCCGGAACTCCTGATGCGCCATCGACCCATGGGTCAGGCGCGGCGGCGGCGGCGCCGCCGCTGCGTCGTCCCCGTCATCGAATAGATGCAGGTCCTCCCTGTCGATGTCGTACGCCGCGGTGGCCGCCGACGTCGCCGCCAGGCTTACTGGCAATGTGGCGCTGGCGCCGACAATGCCTGCGATGGCCCCGGGGACGGCGTCGGCTGAGAGGCGGCGGCGGAAGTTCAAAACGGGCGGCGGCGCCGGAGGGCTGGCGGTGGGCTTGCGGCTGCCCGGCGGCGGTGGGTAGTTGTCGGGCTCGTAGTACGGCAGTACGTCAGGGAGCTCGAAGTTGTTTTGCAGGCCGGTGGTGTAGTTGATCGTCACCTGCGGCCAGGGGTTGGGCAGTTACCGGTTGGAAGGGTGAGGATCAGGTGGGTGGGTTCGCGACGGGCAGACGACGCAAGCTGAGCGGCTGACGGGCTGAGGGGCTGCATGGCAGCAGCTTGCTGGCAAGCAAGCATGCACGAAAGGTAGGTGTGTGTGTGCGTGTGTGTGCGCGCCCCAGACGCACTCACATTGAGGGTGCATATGCAATAGTTGAGGTCGTAGATGCCGTCATCGGTGTTTGAGTTGATGATGGTGATGGAGGTGATGTTGGCGGTTTTGACCGAGCGCAGATTGATGGCGAAGCGCGCAAGAGTGGAGACGATGAATCCGCGGGTAAGCGTCGAGTTGGCCTTCGGGGGGTGGGGTGAGGGAGGGGCGGTGAGGGGGTGCGAGGGGTTAGAGTCTCTACAGTAGACAGCCGCCCATATTAACAATTTTACAGGTTGACAAGCCGACAGACGCACGCAGTGGAAAGGCGATCTACAGCCCGCCATAAACGTAACCAGTGCCATGGCCAGCGCAACCTCCACCGCCTCCCACCCTCACAGAGCATCTGCAGCCCCCGCCATGAGCACATGAACCCTTACCCGGGGCCCAACACGCATGCTCGGTACTGATGCCAATACTCATGCTCATACTGGTGTTACTGCTACTGTTACTGTTACAACTACTGCTTGTCCTCGCGAGTGAAAGCCCTCCAGCATTTCCTTAGCTGCTGCGGCTACGCCCCACCGCTGCTGCTGCTGCTGTTGCTGCCCCTTCCCTCCTCCCCCCTCCCCCCGCCCCGCCCTCTCCGACTCGCGCTCACCAGCAGCGCGTCCCGGAACGCCGTCGTCTCGTTACGCATGTTGGAGGGCGGCGCCGACAGGTTGAAGGAGGGCGGCATGGTGAACCACAGCGTGCTGACGGCGATGGACTCCACCACGAAGTTCATGTAGGCCAGGCTGACGGCGCCGCCGCTGTCGGTGACGCTGTACAGCAGCACGTAGGTGCCCGGGAAGCACTTGCCCAGGGTGAGCTGCTCGGGCTTGCAGCGGAGGCACTTGTTGGGGTTGGGGGAGGCGCAGGTCGTCACGTCAGTCACCTGTGCGGAAAGGGGCGGGGCGGGGCGGAGCGGGGCGGGGCGGGGCGGGGCGGGGCGGGGAGGGAAGGCGAGGGCGGGGTGAGCGATGAAGACGACGATACGAGTGGGGCGGGGCCGGTGCGGTGCGGGGCGATGGCGATGGCGATGCGGTGTGGGTTGGAGTGGGGGCATTGCTGACGGAGCCAATATACGCAACACGCGATAAGCAACACGCAACGCTGCAGCACATACAGTACACAAAACAGTACACAGTACCGTGCACAACCGTACGCAAAGCAGTTACACAGTACGCAAGAGACGCAAGAGGGCACCCCCCGGCACCCCCAGCACCCCGCAGCCCCACCGTGATCCCCGGGGTCAGGTCGCCGTCCTCCGTGTCCCAGGCCACCGCGGCGCAAGCGGCGGTGACGTTGTAGGAGGGGCAGGGGCTGAAGGAGATGGGTCCCGGCACGCCGTAAGCCAGGAACTGCGTCACGTTGAGCACCGCGCCGGCGGCCGCCACGGGCGCCGTCTCCAGCGTGGTGCCCGGCGGCAGCAGCCGAAGGGCGGGCGCCGCGTTGACCACGGGGGCGGGGGCGCTGGTGAGGCCGGCTACCGAACACGGCACACTCTGGCAGCTGCGGGGGGGGGGGACGATCGAGATGAAGCGGGAGCGATGGGCGGGGTGGGGACGACAGGAGGGGAGAGGAGAGGAGAGGGAAGGGGAGGACAGAGTAGAAATCGGAAAGCCATCACATATACCACAAAAAGGGACCCAGCGCCCGCGCAAGCGCCGCCCGTCCTGCCGAGACGACGGGTGGCAATCACCGGCACCGACCGAGCGGGTCCAGGTCCCCCTCAACCCAGCCCACCTCCACCCTCAACCCCCTTGAACTCACACTCCGCTGCAGTAGTACTGTCCGTCGGCGCAGGGGTTGGCAATGACCAGCGTGCGGAAGGTGGTGGAGGACATGGGCGGGAATCCCCTGGGGATCGGAGGGGAGGGCAGGGCAGGGGAGGTTGTGAAAAAGATGCCACAGCCTGGGAGGGGAACGGGGACGACGCAGAAAAACCTTAAAAACCCTTAGTGCGACAAACCCACTCACTGGTCGCAGGACAGGAATGTGACCAGGAAGGCGCTGCCGACGGTGGCCGATGTGTTGACGCAGCCCCGCACGCCCTTGGTGCTGTACTCGTGTCCGGAGCAGGCGGTGGAAGAGCAGGTGGCCAGACACAGCTGGGGGGGACACACGTAGATCTTGGGGCGGGGGGAGGGAGGAGAGGAGGGAGGGGAGGGGAAGAGGAGAAGGGTAAGGTGATTTGTTCGTGCAGCTATAGCGAAGCTGCGGGTGGGTGGGTGGGTTAGAGCCTCGGCGGAGCCACACAGCCGCCTTCACTGACGGTTTCGCTTCCGGCCCCCTTCCCCTTTCCCCCGACTGACTGACTGACTGACTGACTGGCCGACTGACTGGCCGACTCGCGAGTTCCCTTTCGGGAGGGGGAGGGAGAGGGAAGGGCTTCCGTCTTCACTTTACGCCTCCGCCTCTGCACCCTAAAAAGACAAAAGGCACACTGCACTGCGCTGCACTGCACTGCACTGCAGGGTCACCCTCGAACCGAACAGACACGCACGTCCACCCCACCACACCCCACCCCGCACAGAGACAGAGACCCCCTCCTCCCCTTCCCCCCCAAGCCCTCGCCCTCACCCTCTCCGTGATGTTGCCCTCCTCGGGGTCAATGGCAATGGCCCCCGGCTCACACAACAGACTGACAGGGTTACCATCAGAGGGACGGCAGTTGCGCCAGCCGTAGTCCTGGGGCACGGACACAGTCTGACAGGGGGGAGCGGGAGGCGGGGGTTGCGGGCGGAAGCGGGGTTGCGGGGGCGGGAGGCGGGCGCAAGGGGCGGGTTGCCGGCGGGTGGGTGGGGGCTAAGGAGAGGTAGGGTCAGGTCGAGCGGGAGGGGGGAAGGCTCCTACACGTAAACGTAAGTTCGTATGGGGCGAATTTCAGGTTTGCGTACGGGAGCGGATCGCGGGTCGCTGGGCGCTACGTGCCTACCTACCGACCTACCGACCGGAATCAAACACGGGCACAGCACTGCCCTGCCCTTCCGTGAAAGCCCGCCGCATATGTGGAGCGGACTGCTGCACGGGTCCCAACCATCCACGCCTGCCGTACTTTCCGTGCCGTACCTGCGGGATGAGGTTGCTGGTGACGAGTGTGATAACGGGGGCCTGGTTGACGTACACCGCTGGGCTGCCGCTAACACCGAACGCCTGCGGCAAGGGAAGGGAAGGGAGCGGAGGGAAGGGAGGGGCAGAACGACACTGAGAAAGGCAATGAGGCAGTGAGGGCCCCTCGGAGCCCTCGGGGCGTTTTTGGTCGCTTGAGCGAAACACACGGGCAAGGGGCAAGGGGCGCCAAATGAGAAATGACCCGGGGGGGGGGGGGGAAATGACACGGAACGTTCGGACCGCGGAAGCCCTGGGAGAGAGGCCATACACACACAAACAAACAAACAAACAGACAGACAAACAAACAAACAGACAAGGGAGCCTTGTGCGACAAGGCAGGGGAGCACAAGGCAGCGCGAGAGACACAGCGGTGCGGTGCAGGAGACACACCACACCACACGACGCGACGCGACCCGACCCCACGTGACGCGACAAGACATCGGGCGGCCCTACCGAGCCGGATTGGTCGTTGGAAGCATCCGCGATCCCCTCGTCGTACTTGTAGCAACCCTCATCGGAGCAGCTGCCGTCGGGGCATTGGACCTGCGGGGAAGTGGGAGGGGGTGGGGGAGTGGTAGGGGGTGGCGGGGGATTAGGAGTGGGATTCGGGGGAGGGCCAAAGATACCGGTACAAATCGCTGCGAGGGTGTTAAGCGCGGGTGGGAATGCGACCTGTGGGCGCGGGTGTTGGGGGCGGAGAGGGGCCACATGCCGCGGCCGAGGCGCCTCCGGGAGCCCCTTGTTGGGATTCCAATGGCGGCGGATTCCATCTCAATGCCACACCTACAGCCCACCCCAGCCCTCTCCGTACGCGGTAGCTGCCCCGGGTACTGCCCTGGGCGTGGGGTGTCAGATAGCCCTTTGCACTGGACTCCCTAGCATGAGCATCATTGCACTCCTCATCATTGCACTCCCTAGCATGAGCATCATTGCACTCCTCATCATTGCAAACAAACCGAACGAACGAACGAACGAACCGCAATGGCAGTCCCCACCTGTCCATCCTGGCAGACCTCAAGCACCAGCAGCTGCCGTACAAGGCTGGTCGTGGCGCCGAACGAGTCCGTGACGGAGTAGGTGATGGTCTTGTAGCCGGGGGTCATCTTGGTGGGCAGACCGCACGCGGACAGACCCACCGCATCCCACAGCGTGTCGGCACCCGCCGCAGCCAAGTCTGCGCAGGCCCGGACCTGCGGGTTGGGGGGTTGGGGGGGCACGGGGAAGGGGGTTTGAAGGGTGTTGAAGCAGGGTTGGGGTAGGAAGGCGGAGCATGGGGTTGGAGGTGCGTTAAGCTGGGAGGGGAGAGCGCGGGGGAGGCAGCGCTGGGGGAGAATGTGGCAGCATGCGGGAAGAGTGAAGAGTGAGCCAAGTGCAGCTCGCACGCCCCCCTGTCGGAGCTTCACCAGATGCTCTACTTTTCCCCCAAGGTACTCTCTTTCCCCTTTCCGGTATGTGGCCAACGAAAACACAATACACACACTGACATACACAAACCCACGCCCATACCCACAAACCCCCTAAAACGTCAATAGGTCAATATGTCAATATGTCAATAGGCATCAATAGGTAACGCCGATGCACCCTCCGCAGCCCAAGGGCTACCTTGTAGCTGATGTCTCCGTCCTCCGCATCCGTGGCGACCACTCCGCTGTCGCATCGCGGCTCGCTGGGCTGCGGGCACTTGGCGTAGGTCTGGTTGGTGTAGATGAGCAGCAGCGGGCTGAGGTCCTTCAGGACCAGCTTGGGCGGCGAGTTGTTGGCGGAGGTGGAGGCGCTGGGGGAGATCTGCGAAGGGGGAAATGGGTGGGGTTGGGGTGGGGTGGGGTGGGGGCAAGGTGCAATGGATCGTTGGGGGATTGGGGGGAGGGTATGTGTATGTGTATGTGTATGTGGAGGCAGTTGGGCGCCCAGTGGAGTGCGTTACTACAACTCTCTCCGAAACCGGCCCGGGAGGGGACGTGGGTTGCTTGTGCGTATGTGTATGTGTATGCGTGTGTGTGCTGCACAGCTCCAGCCCAGACCCAGACCCGGTCCATGGGCCCCCTCCTGGGGTTCCCCCGGCTTCTTCGCGCGCGGCCGCAGTTCCTGCGCCGCCGCAGTTCCTGCGCAGACTTTGGGTCACTTTGGCTCTCACCGTCAAGACCCCGCTGATGACGTCGGGCACTCCGCACAGGCTGGATGCGCAGTACCACCGAGGGGGGCTGGTGACCCGCTCGTCGGGGGGGCACAGCTTCGGCAGGCTGGCGGGGCAGTCCACAAACACCAGACGAATCTGGTGGGTGGGTGACAAAACACACACACAAGGGGGGGTAGGGGGGGTAGGGGGGGGAGCGGATTGGGGCGAAGGATGAGGAGGCGAGGGAAAGCGGGGGGAGGGGCAAGGACGGAGCGGGAGGTAAGCAGGCGGCAAGCAGGATGTTACGCAACACAGCAAGGTAACGCCCACTCGCCCACCCTTACTTAACTAACTAACACAACACCCGACGCAACACAGCAAGGTAACGCCCACTCGCCCACCCTTACTTAACTAACTAACAACAACACCCGTCAACAACATCCAAACTAACAACAACAACACCCATCAACAACACCCATCAACAACAACGACTCACGCACACACTCCCTCCACCCCCCGCGCCTCGCACACTCGCCTGCGTGGCGGCCTTGTTGCCGCTGACGTCCTTGACGTCGTACGTAATGGCGTACGGCCCGCTGGACGAGGTGGGTCCGCTCGTGTCCACCAGCTCCGCGTAGCGCCGCACCACCCGGGTACCCACTGTGGCGTCCAGGTTGTCAGAGGCGACGTAGCCGGGGTCGATGAAGGTGTCCCCCACCGTAAGGCGGGTGATGATGCCCGACATGGCGGGGGTGCCCGAAGCGATGCCGGGCTCTCCGGCGGGGATGGAGAAGAACTCAGCGTCCAGCGGCAGCAGCTGGATCTGGGGCGGCTGCGGTGCGAAGACACACAAATAAACAGACGAAAAAGGGATGAATCAGAAGAAAAAGGGACCAACAGACAAGCCAAAGGGTGCGGGGCGGGGCGAGGCCGGGGCAGGGGCGGGACGGGTGATGTCAAGATGGCGGCGCAGCCCAAGAATGGGCGCTGTGAGGCTCATGCGGGGCGATGTCATGCGGGGCGACGTAGAGATTGTGTGTGTTGGGGGGTGTACACGCTTTTCACGAGAGGCGCCTCTTCAGTGTCCCCCCCCCGTCCCCCCCCCACCCCCCGCCCACCAACCCGCCGCCCACCTGCGTGTCCACCACGGGGTCACTGACCAGCGACCCCACGCTGCTGCTCAGCGGCACACTGGGGTCGACGCCGCCATCGGAGTCGGTGCCCTGCGCCGACTGCAGCAGTGAGGTGGCCAGAGACACCAGCTCGGGGAAGGCGGCAATGTCTCCGCACTTGCCCCCCAGCACGGAGCAGGTCCTGTCGGGACACATGCGCTCCACGTTCGAGGAGTTTGCGGCGCAGGGGTCGATGACGTGCACGCGGCGGTAAAGTGTGGTGGCCCTGAGGGGGGGAGGGAGGGAGGGGGAGAGAGGGAGGGAGGGAGGGTTTGGAAGGGGCGGGTAGGATGCACCCGGCTCCACAGCGATACGCGGCCAGGTTGAGCAAGCAAGAAGTCAGGAGGGGGAAGAGGCGGGCACAGGGAGGGTTTGGAAGGGAGGAGGTGAGATGCGGCATCTAGTACGGCATCTAGTACGGCACATGTCCAGTGGACCCTAGGAAGGCCACACACACAAGCCAGCTCCCAGGCGGGGGACTCCAACCAGCCCAAGGACTAATCACGCCCGCGCCCGCCCGTCCCTTATACCTGTTCCAGACGTAGTCGTACACGTCGTACGACACGATGAAGGGGCTGGTGGTGACTACCGAGGTGTCGATGGGGAAGGTGGTTTGACAGCAGTACTGCGTCTCGATGGGCCGGTACAGCTGCGGTGGCGGCGGTGAGGAGGCGGCGGTGGCGGCGGTGAGGCGGGTTTCAAAAGGTGAGTTTGCGACTGATTGTTGACGCCGGGGACAACGACAAACCGCTAACCGCTAACCGCAACAGCCGAGCTCGGCGGGGTCATGGTGTCATGCTACGAACTTGGTTGATTTCTGTGGTTATACGATAGTTCACCCGCGGACCCGTACTGCCAACTGGAAACCGCCAACCAGCAACTTCCAACCGACCTGTGTGATGATCTGCTCCGTGTCGATGACGCCGTCCACGTTGTCCGTCGCGAGGACGCCCGGCTCCTCATAGTTGCCGTACTGACTGACGTACACGTCGTTGTCGCCCACGAGCGTCAGCACGGGCGGCACCGTGTCGCTGGTGTTGAGGCGGCGGGTGTAGACGTTAAAGTTGGTGGGCTTGGTGGAGAGGAGCGAGGTGGAGAAGACGGGGAAGAGGTTAAACCTCAGCAGATCCACCAACGCTTGACTGCCCAGGCTGCGCCGCACGTCCACCTCTGTGGACTGCTCCACATACACCTGAAGAGTTTTGTTTTGTGGATTTCATTGGGAGTAGGGTTGGTTTTGGGGTTTTGTCAAGGTTGGTTTTAGGGTTTTAGGGTTGGGTTTTCGGGTCTTCTGAGGGGTGCGAGCCAGGCGGACAGCGCCCACTGGAGCCCACTGTAACGCCATACCGCCATCGCAACAGCAAGCGTGGTGCAGCTAGCAGCGTGCAGGTCCCGGTGCGATGCGATGTCTTGCGGCTTTGGGGCCGGCCAACAGCGGCGAGAGCCAGCCAGGCCAACAGAGTGCAGGGCTGTGTCAATGTCCTGTTTCGGTGGACCGGTGGAAGTCCGGGTGGAGAGGTGGAGTTCCCCGTGCGGCATTCCACACACCCGGCCCCTTCCGCGCCCTTCTCTTATTCCCCGCGAGTCCCTCACGCATTCCTCGCACACGCACCCACACACACGCACACACGCACGCACACACTCAGCCCGCCGGTACCTGCAAAAAGAACGTCATCCGAGGCCAGGTGGTGTTGCCGTCCGGCGGCGGCGGGGGCGGCGGCGGCGGCGGCAGGAAGCGCGCGTTGGGCGACCAAGGAGGCGGGATGGGCGTCGGAGGCGACGGTGGCGGAAAGCCCCTCAACGCCGCCGTCGCGTTGCGTTGCGCCTCGATCCAATCGCCGTGCGCCCACAGGATCTTGTTGATCCGTACACGGGCGGAGAACTGGTTGAAGGGCAACGCCTGCCGGATGGCGCCGCAGAATTCGTACCGGCGCTGCGCGTCGTACAGCAGCGGCTGCATCCATGCGTCTGCCACAACCGTCAGGTTTGCGAAAACCACGTTCACGACGGTAAACTCGGCGGGGTCGAAGCTGCTGCCCGGCGTGCTGGTCACGGTGTCAGGCTGTACGGCAAGGGGTACGACACGTGTACGGCATGACAAAATCAGTGAGGGAAGGCAAGCAGCAGCAAAGCCGCAGCAGACTTCAGCATCGATAACGGGATCATCCAGAGGAGTTTAAAGAGCTCAGACAACGTACTGTTTTGCCGTACCTCGAAATCGGTGCTGTTACTGCTGCCAGAGATGTCTGACAACGTCAGGTTGACGTTGGAGAGGGGCGGTGGCGGCGGCGGGAAGCCAAGGGCCACGTCAATGCTCCGAAGGGGCGGCGGCGGCGGTGGCGGCGGCGGCGGTGGCATCGGAAAGTTGGGCGGCGGCGGCGGCGGTGGCGGCGGCGGCGGCGGCGGGGGAATGGGTGGCGGCGGCGGCGGTGGTGGCGGCGGCGGCGGCTTGGGGGCGGGGGGATCGGGGGAGTACGGTGGGAAGTCTGGCGGCGGCGGCGGCGGCGGACGAGGTACTGGCGGCGGCGGACTGGGCGGCGGCGGAAACTCGGGAGGGGACGGCGAGTTAGGGATTGCAGGCGCGATGAGGATTGGCGGCGGCGGGTTGGGCGGCGGTGGTGGCGGTGGTGGAGGAGGAGGCGGGGGCGGGGGAGCGGCAGGTGGAGGGGGCGGCTGACCGGGGGGTGGTGGCGGCGGTGGTGGCGGCGGAGGCGGAGGCAGGTTGGGAGCTGGTGGATCGGGGCTGGACGGGGGCGGTACGGCAGGGGCACTGGGCTGGCTGGGCAGATCAGGTTGAACTGGCGGAGGCGGTGGAGGGGGCGGCGGCGGTGGCAACGGCGGCGGCGGCGGTGGCGGCGGCGGCAGTTGTGGCGGCGGAGGCGGAGGCGGAGGCGGTGGTGGTGGCGGCAGGTCGGGCGGCTGGTCGAATACCTCAACCGGCGGAGGCGTGTCCGGACCCGGTGCCGCCGGTTGTACGGGCTCGTTCGGCATAGTCGGTGGCGGCGGCGGCGGTGGCGGCGGCGGCGGTGGTGGCGGCAAGTGAGGAGACGGGGGGTCCGGCGGAGGGGCTGCCGGCGGCGGCGGTGGCGGCGGCGGTGGTGGCGGCGGCGGATCCATCGGGAAGGGCGGGAAGGGTGACTGCGGTGGCGGCGCTTGGGGCACCGAGGGAGACTGCGAGGGAGACCGGACGGGAGCGGGGATCGATACCGGGTGGTAGTGTAGTTCAGTTTAGGTTGAATTGGGTTGGCTCAGGTTAGGTTATCGGCACTTGGCAGCCGTAGTGGCAGGGCAGACAGTGCAGGCATACAGTTACACTTCAGTACAGTAGTGCAATGTGAACGATGGTCGGTCCCAGAGGTGTCGGATGTATTCCCTGAATGAAAACATGACGGGGAGGCTGAGCAACACGCTTCTCACCCCGGGAAGGTCCGGAGCTCCAGGCGGCGGCGGTGGTGGCGGCGGTGGTGGCGGTGGCGGCGGCGCGTCCGGGGACGGCGGCGGAAGCCCTGGTGGCGGCGGCGGTGGTGGTGGCGGCGGCGGCGGCGGTCCGTTGGGCATATCTGGGAAGTTGACTTCGGACGGCGGCGGCGGGGCCTCGGGCTCCTCCGGCGCCGTGGGAGTGTCCGGCGCGCCCGGTGGCGGCGGTGGCGGCGGCGGCGGCGGTGGCGGCGGCGAGTAGTCTATGGGCTCAGTCGGCGGCGGTGCGCCCGGCGGAGGCGGCGGCGGTGGAGGTGGTGGCGGCGGCGGCGCGGCTGGGAGGTCTGGCGGAGGCGACAGAGGAGCCATCGGCGGAGGATTTGCAGGCATGGCTGGATTGTCTGGAACACCTGGCGGTGGCGGCGGCGGTGGTGGTGGCGGCGGTGGCGGCGGGACGGGAGGTGGCGGCGGTGGTGCGTTCGGCGGCGGCGGAGGCGGCGGTGGAGGTGGCGGCGGCGGAAGCTCTGGCGGCAGGTTGGGGTTGTACGGCGGCAGCGGCGCCTGGGGGATCGACGGCGACCTGGGAACCATGGGCATGTTGGGGAAGCCTGGCGGCGGCGGCGGTGGCGGAGGTGGAGGCGGCGGATCAGGTGAAGGCGGCGGCGGCGGTGGCAATCCGGGCGGCGGCGGTGGCGGCGGCGGCGGCGGTGGCGGCGGGTTGTCTGGCAAACCGGGCGGGGGGAACGCTGGCGGCAGGTCCGGGGCGCGGCCGGGCAGCTGCGTTGCATTGCAGTCGGGGGAAGGGGTACGGTGGATTGTGAGACGACAACAAAGGAGGGGGCAGTATCAGCAGCTGGACAGCAACTAAGGTTGAGACGGAGAAGAAAACGGCCCTTCATTCGTTTCTGTTTTCATTGATTTAGCTCAAAAAGACGTGTATCCAACCCTGTTTATCAAAGTAAAACAGGTTTGTCAGCTACGTGCCGAGGCCAGCAACATGCCACAAACACATCAAAGCGGTTACTATCACATCAATAAAGCATCTCATTGTTCGCCGGATTCCACGGGTTCAGGCAATGTCTCTGGAAGACGGCGCCCAAGGCCAAAGTCAGACAGGGGAGGTGTTGCAGCTTAGCAGCCTTACCGACGGCGGCTGCGGTGCCCCCGGCGGCGGTGGTGGCGGCGGCGGTGGCGGAGGAGGAGGCGAGCTCGTGTCCGGCGGTGGCATTGGGGGCGCCAGCGGCGGCGGTGGGGGCGGTGGGGGTGGCGGCGGTGGCGGATTCGACGGGAGATCCGGCGGAGGCGCTGTGGGCGGCGGGAAGCTGGGCGCCAGCGGCTGCAGTGTCTTGTCAACCGGGACGGCTGGCGGTGGCGGCGGCGGCGGTGGCGGCGGCGGCGGGCTGGGGTCCGGCGGCGGCGGCGGCGGCGCGTGCGGTGGTGGCGGCGGCGGCGGCGGTGGCGGCGGCGGGGGCTGTGCGGGAGCATGGATTTCCTCCTCGATTGGCGGTGGAGGTGCCAAGGGCTCGGAAGGAACGGGGGGAAGGTCGGGGACCTGGGGAGGTGGAGGCGGCGGCGGTGGCGGCGCATCTGGCGGCGGATCGTCAGTCAGCCAGGGCGGTGGCGGGGCAAGTGGTGGAGGCGGCGGCGGTGGTGGCGGTGGCGGCGGCGGCAGGACCTCAGGTGTCGGCGGATCTGTAATCGCCAGCGGTGGCGGCACGCTGGGCTGTTCCGGTCGCAGCGCTGGCATGTCAGGTACGGCCGGCGGCGGCGGCGGTGGCGGTGGCGGCGGCGGTGGCGGAGATATGGGCGGCGGCGGTGGTGGGGCGTGGGGCGGTGGAGGTGGCGGCGGGGGTGGCGGCGGCGGTGTGATGGACTCTGGTGCGTCTGGCGGCGGGGGTGTGACCGGCGGAGCGCCCGGCGCCCCGGGAAACTGCACGAGGGGAAGAGCCGCGCGGAGGCAACACGGGCTGAGAGGTGAGGGGTCAGGTTGACTTGAGGGGCCGCGCGGGAGGTGAGGGGTCAAGAAGGCGAGATACTAGCATGGTAGGAAGTCGAATCCAGGTGGCGGATGAGTCAGCACGGATCAGAAAGTCTGTACCTATCTCTATCTATCTATCTATCTATCTAGGTCAGAAAGTCTGTATCTATCTATCTATCAATCTATCTATCAGCAACGATATCAGCAGATATGTAATGCGGTCGAGATATACATATGCTTGGCTGGGTAATTCGGCTAGATAATTCGTTGTCCTGTCTGACTGACCACACGCCGAAAGGATTACACTAGATTGCTGCCTTGACATGGACACCCACCGATGGCGGCGGTGGATCGGGAGGCGGCGGCGGCGGGGGCGGCGGCGGCGGGCTGGGCGGCGGCGTGCCGGGGCTCAGCGGCGGGAAGAGTGGCGGTGGCGGCGGCGGGGGCGGTGGGGGCGGCGGCGGAGCCCGGTCAACAATCTCCGGCGGCGGCGCAAAGGGGGCATCTGGCGGCGGAAGAGAAGGCTCTGACGGCATGTCAGGCTGTGCCGGCGGCGGCGGCGGCGGAGGAGGAGGTGGCGGCGGGCTGGGATGTGGAGGCGGCGGCGGTGGGGCATGCGGTGGCGGTGGCGGCGGTGGTGGCGGCGGCGGCGGGGGCACGTAGCCAGATGGCGTATCAGGAGGGGGCACGGCGGGTGGCGGCAAGCCGGGCGCGGCGGGCCCGCCTGGGTGCTCTGGGGAGCCGGGAGGGGGTGGTGGCGGCGGCGGCGGCGGCGGTAGCGCGATTGAATCAGGCGGCGAGTCAGGCGGAGCATGAGGCGGAGGTGGTGGCGGAGGCGGCGGAGGCGGCGGAGAGGTGAACCCTTCAGGTGCGTCAGGAGGCGGCGCAACCGGCGGTGGGAGGAGTGGCGCAGCTGGGGAGGGCGAAATAGTGTTCGGGACTGCTGGCGGCGGCGGTGGTGGCGGCGGTGGCGGCGGCGGGCTAGGGACAGGCGGTGGCGGCGGTGGTACGTGTGGCGGCGGCGGCGGTGGCGGCGGCGGCGGAGGAGGTTGCACGGAGCCAGGCAAATCAGGCGGGGGCGCGGCGGGTGGCGGCAAGGCAGGCGCATCGGGGGCATCTGGGAGATCCGGGAGGGCTGGAGGAGGGGGTGGTGGTGGCGGCGGTGGCGGCGGGGGTGACGTGGTGTTGGGCGGCTGCGCTGGTGCAAACGGCGGCGGCGGCGGCGGTGGAGGTGGCGGCGGCGGCGGCGCGCCGGACGGGTGGTCTGGCGGTGGCGCATCTGGGCTCAGCGGCGGCGGCGATTCCGGCTGGTCGGGCATGCCGGGCATGTGGGGCGGCGGCGGTGGCGGCGGCGGCGGCGGCGGGGGATCAGGCGGCGGCGGTGGTGGCGGCGGAGCGTGCGGCGGCGGCGGCGGCGGGGGCGGAGGTGGCGGAGGCGGAAGCTCTGGCGGCAGGTTGGGGTTGTACGGCGGCAGTGGCGCCTGCGGGATCGACGGCGACCTGGGAACCATGGGCATGTTGGGGAAGCCTGGCGGCGGCGGCGGTGGCGGAGGCGGAGGCGGGGGCGCAGGTGAAGGCGGCGGCGGTGGTGGCGCCCCCGGTGGCGGTGGTGGCGGCGGCGGGGGTGGCGGCGGCGGCGCAATCGGCTGGTCTGGCGGCGGCGGTTGTGGCGGCAGGCTCGGGATGCCGCCCGGCGGCTGCGGGAGCAGGGCAAGCAGGGCAGGGAGGTCAAAACAGACGTGCGTCGGTGAGTAGCCTGGTGTACACCAACTCGCTCAACAAAATGACATGCACCGAATCAGCACATTGAGCATTGGCGTCGACGCACTGCGGGTGCCGGGTGCCGAAAGCGACGTATGCGAAATACGACAGCCAACGACGGGAAGGAGGCGAAAAAGGGGGCTACTGCCCCACACCGCCGACACTCGAAGGGAAAAGACGATCAACAAGAACACGAACACGAATGCGGGCACTGTCAGTCTGTGAGTCTGTTTCTACACATGAAGGGGACGCGACCAGGTAAGTGCCAGGGGGTCACTTTAGCGAGAGAGCGCTTCCTCAAGAGAAGGCCACTCCTCACATCCCAGCAACCCCACCCCCACAAACCAGTCCTTACCAAGTTGGGCGGTGGCGGCGCGACCGGCGGTGGCGGTGGTGGCGGTGGTGGCGGAGGCGGCGGGCTGGAAGGTGAGCCATCCGGCGGCAGACCCGGTGGTGGCGGCGGCGGCGGCGGTGGCGGCGGTGGCGGCGCCATCGGCAAATCGGGCGGCGGTTGCGCTGGCGGCGGCATGCCGGGCAATGCCGCTGTGTCCGCTGGCACATCAGGCATTGCGGGCGGCGGAGGTGGCGGCGGCGGTGGTGGTGGCGGCGGCGGTGCTGTCGGGGATGGTGGCGGCATCTGGGGTGGCGGTGGTGGCGGCGGCGGCGGTGGTGGGGGCGGCTGCGACGGCGCTGACGGTGGGGGTAGGCCCGGGGGGCTGTAGGCGGATGGTGTGCGTGGGCTCGCTGGCTCATCGGGCATCTGAGGGGGAGGTGGTGGAGGTGGCGGCGGGGGCGGCGGGGGCTGCTCGATGACCGAGGGCTCGCCAGGCACTTGCGGTGGCGGCGGCGGTGGCGGCGGTGGAGGCGGCGGCGGGGCTGACGGCGGCCCGTGTTCAAAGGGCGCCAATGGCGGCGGCGGCGTGGCAGGCGCAGAGAAGCCGCTCGGCATGTCGGGCGTCGACGGCGGCGGGGGCGGCGGGGGCGGCGGCGGCGGAGACATCGGGGGCTCACCCGGCGGCGGCGGCCTGCCGGCTGGCGGCGGTGGAGGGGGCGGTGGAGGGGGTGGCGGCGGCGCCAAAGGCTGGTCTGGCGGCGGTTGCGCCGGCGGCGGCAAGCCGGGCGACGCCGACGGCTCTGAAGGCAGGTCTGGCGTGCTCGGCGGCGGCGGCGGCGGGGGTGGCGGCGGCGGAGGTGGCTGGGCGTCAACGCCCTCGGGTGGCGGAGCGTCTGGCGGCGGCGGTGGCGGCGGCGGTGGAGGTGGCGGCGAGATTGCAGACGGGACGTCCGGCGGCGGTGCGGCGGGTGCGTCTGGTGGCGGCCGAAGGGGTGCGCTAGGCAGATCCGGCTGGCCCGGCGGCGGCGGCGGCGGTGGCGGCGGCGGCGGCGGTGGCGGTGCGTCCGGTGATGGCGGCGGCAAACCCGGGGGTGGCGGGGGCGGGGGCGGAGGAGGCGGAGGCGGCTGGGAAAGCGACGGGGAATCAGGCGGCGGCGACAAGAAGCTGGGCGAGCTGGGCAGCTGTGGCGACGCTGGCAGGTCAGGCGTGCCTGGCGGCGGTGGGGGTGGAGGTGGCGGTGGCGGCGGCGGCCTGGGCGCTGGTGGCCGCGAGTCTGGTGGCAGGACAGGTGGCGGCGGCGGGGGTGGCGGTGGCGGCGGCGGCGGGTTGTACTGCATGTCAATCGGCGCATCCGGGCCCGGTGAAGCTGGCGAGCTGGGTGCGGAGGGCATGGTGGGGTCCGTTGGAACGGCTGGTGGCGGCGGTGGTGGCGGCGGAGGCGGAGGCGGGCTGATCGACGGCGTTTGGGGCGGCGGCGGCAGGTGGGGAGGCGGTGGCGGAGGTGGTGGTGGCGGCGGCGGCGGCGCGATGCTTGATGTGGTTGGCCAGTCGGGTGACGGTGGCGCCGATGGCGGTTCCCCGGGGAGCTGCGAGGTGAGGTCGTGACAAGGCGAGGTGGTGAGGGTTGCGGATAAGGGAAGAGGGAACGTACTTACTGTGCAGTACTTCGTTGCAATTGGGGCGCGCTAGGGCCCCCCATTCCCACGTTTTTCAGTAGCCATTGTCATAAGGGTAAACTTGTAATGCCACCGAGCACGTTCCGCTGCCACTACAGCTACTGAAGCTTGTTTAAGCACTGTTGACTGAGTCTTACGGGTGCGGTGTGCGGGCGCGGTGTGCGGGCGGAAGGAGTCAGATCGAGTCATTACGTTTCCAAACGGCGGTTCTTTCTGCTTACCGGTGCAGCTGACGGTTGGCCTGGCGGAGGCGGCGGCGGTGGTGGCGGCGGCGGTGGCGAGCTGGAGATCGGACTTGGGGGCGGCGGCGCCAGCGGTGGCGGCGGCGGCGGCGGCGGTGGTGGCGGTGGCGGGGCGGACGGGGCATCCGGCGGAGGGGCATCCGGCTGGAGAGGTGGCGGTGCAGCGGGCTCCTTCCAGTCGCCATCCGGCATGGCTGGCGGCGGCGGCGGAGGTGGTGGCGGCGGCGGCGCCAACGGCGGAGTACCCGGCGGTGGCGGCGCCTGTGGAGGAGGTGGTGGCGGTGGTGGCGGCGGTGGCGGCGGGGTGACCGAGACTGGCAGATCGGGCGGTGGGGCTGACGGCGGTGGGGAGAGGGGTGCTGCGGGAGATGGCGAGACGGAGCTGGGTACGGCAGGCGGCGGCGGCGGTGGGGGCGGCGGCGGTGGGGGCGGCGAAGCGTCGTCCAAGGGTGGCGGAGGCAACCGGGGTGGCGGCGGCGGGGGAGGTGGCGGCGGTGGAGGAGGTGCAGAAGGTGCATCTGGCGGCGGCGCAGTTGGCGGCGGCAAGTTGGGTGAGACGGGGGTAGGGCGGTCCCATGAAGGGGCGCCTGGTGGTGGTGGCGGTGGCGGCGGAGGGGGTGGTGGTGAGCTGGGGGTCAGCCCCGGCGGTGGCGGCAGCTGCGGTGGTGGCGGCGGTGGAGGTGGCGGCGGTGGAGGAGGTGCAGAAGGTGCATCTGGCGGCGGTGCAGTTGGCGGCGGCAGGTTGGGTGAGACGGGGGTAGGGCGGTCCCATGAAGGGACGCCTGGTGGTGGTGGCGGTGGTGGCGGAGGGGGTGGTGGGGACGCGGTATTAGGGTCTGTTGGCGGCGGTAGTTGAGGTGGTGGCGGCGGTGGAGGTGGCGGCGGTGGAGGAGGTGCAGAAGGTGCATCTGGCGGCGGCGCAGTTGGCGGCGGCAAGTTGGGTGAGACGGGGGTAGGGCGGTCCCATGAAGGGGCGCCTGGCGGCGGCGGTGGTGGCGGCGGTGGTGGCGGCGGGGCGTTGATGATAAGCACTGGTGGGGGAGGCAGCTGCGGGGGTGGCGGCGGTGGCGGCGGCGGTGGAGGTGGGGGTTGGACTCTGGGCGGCGGCGGATTGGTGGGAGGAGAGGGTGCCGCAGGGGCCAGGGGAGCTTTCATTGTGCTGGGAATGTCGGGAGTGCTTGGAGGCGGCGGCGGCGGGGGTGGTGGGGGTGGGGGGGCCTGGGAATCAGGAGCGGGTGGTGGAGGCGCGTGAGGTGGTGGTGGCGGTGGGGGTGGCGGAGGCGGAGGCGAGATTGCGGATGGGTGGTCTGGCGGCGGCGCCAGAGGTGGTGGAAGGTTTGGTTGAGCCGGGGAGGGTGAGGCATCTGGAAACTGGGGTGGTGGCGGCGGCGGTGGTGGCGGTGGTGGTGGTGGCGCTGACGTGTCGGACGGTGGTGGCGGCAGCTGTGGTGGTGGCGGCGGAGGAGGTGGCGGTGGTGGAGGAGGTGCGGAGGGCGCATCTGGCGGCGGTGCAGTTGGCGGCGGCAAGTTGGGTGAGACGGGGGTAGGGCGGTCCCATGAAGGGGCGCCTGGTGGTGGTGGCGGTGGCGGTGGAGGGGGTGGTGGTGAGCTGGGGGTCAGCCCCGGTGGTGGCGGCAGCTGCGGTGGTGGCGGCGGCGGTGGAGGTGGTGGAGGTGGCGGAGCTGAAGGGCCTTCTGGCGGCGGCGAGGCGGGCAAGTTGGCTGCAGGGACTGACGGCGAGGAGGGAATCTCCGGCATGTCAGGCACAGCAGGCGGTGGTGGCGGTGGCGGGGGAGGCGGAGGTGGCGAGGCAACCAGAAGGGGCGGCGGAGGTGGAGCGCCAGGTGGCGGCGGTGGAGGTGGCGGCGGTGGAGGTGGGGGTTGGACTCTGGGCGGCGGCGGATTGGTGGGAGGAGAGGGTGCCGCAGGGGCCAGGGGAGCTTTCAGTGTGCTGGGAATGTCGGGAGTGCTTGGAGGCGGCGGCGGAGGTGGTGGTGGGGGTGGTGGGGACTGGGCATTCGGAACGGGTGGTGGAGGCGCGTGAGGTGGGGGTGGCGGTGGGGGTGGCGGAGGCGGAGGCGAGATTGCGGATGGGTGGTCTGGCGGCGGCGCCAGAGGTGGTGGAAGGTTTGGTTGAGCCGGGGAGGGTGAGGCATCTGGAAACTGGGGTGGTGGCGGCGGCGGTGGTGGCGGTGGTGGTGGTGGCGCTGACGTGTCGCGGGGCGGCGGAGGTTGCTGGGGTGGCGGTGGTGGCGGCGGTGGTGGGGGTGGGGGTGGAGTGGATGGTGCCTGAGGTGGAGGTGCAACAGGTGGAGGCAGTTCCGGCTCCCTCGGGAAGGACTTGTCAGTGGGGACCGCTGGTGGCGGCGGGGGCGGGGGCGGCGGCGGTGGCGGCGAGCTCACGTCCACCGTCAGCGGTGGCGGCAGGTGCGGCGGTGGTGGTGGCGGTGGTGGCGGTGGGGGTGGAGGGGTCCCAGGAGCGTCAGGTGGCGGTGATGGCTGCAGGGTGCCTGAAGGAGTGAGCGGGCTGGAAGGCACATCGGGCATACCAGGAGCTCCCGGCGGTGGCGGCGGCGGGGGTGGCGGCGGCGGCGGTGACTGAGCAGAAGCACCTGGCGGCGGTGGCAGGTGGGGAGGTGGTGGCGGCGGTGGTGGTGGCGGGGGAGGCGCCAGTGCTGAGGGTGTATCCGGCGGGGGGGCAGTGGGTGGCGGGAGGGCCGGCGCCACGGGAGTGGGGCGGTCATCCGAAGGCGTTGCTGGGGGTGGCGGAGGCGGAGGCGGCGGAGGCGGCGGGGATGCGGCAGTGCCAGCTGGCGGCGGCGGTTCACCCGGTGGTGGCGGTGGTGGCGGCGGTGGTGGGGGAGGAGGGGCCGCCGGCCCATCCGGTGGCGGCTGAGATGGCAGGAGGTTGGCGGGGCTAGCTGGGGAGGTTGGCACGTTGGAATCGGGTTGGGCCGGCGGCGGTGGTGGCGGTGGCGGTGGCGGCGGTGGAGGTGCCGCAGTGTTACTGGGTGGTGGCGGCAAGCCAGGGGGCGGTGGTGGTGGCGGCGGCGGCGGCGGTGGGGGTGCTGACGGAGCATCTGGTGGGGGGGCAGCTGGCGGTGGAGATCCAGGGAAGGCCGGGGTCGGCCTGTCCGAGGAAGGCACGGCAGGCGGCGGTGGTGGCGGTGGCGGTGGAGGCGGCGGTGAGGAGGCGTCACCTGCGGGAGGTGGCGGCAGCTGTGGTGGCGGCGGTGGTGGCGGTGGCGGTGGTGGCGGCGATGTGGCGGTGGCGGGCATGTCTGGTGGCGGCATCGTGGGAGGTGGGAGGTTAGGGCTAGCTGGGGCCGGCTTGTCCCAGGATGGGGTGGCCGGCGGCGGCGGCGGCGGCGGTGGCGGCGGCGGCGGCTGTATGTTGGTTGTGGATGGTGGGGGTGGAGTGTGAGGAGGTGGTGGTGGGGGTGGTGGCGGTGGTGTAGGATATACAACCCCTGGCATATCTGGGGGTGGTGCAGTTGGGGGAGGCTCCAGGGGGGCAATCATTTCACCGGGTGGGAGTGAGGGAATTGCTGGAGGAGGCGGCGGTGGTGGAGGAGGCGGCGGTGGCAACTCCCCAGGTGGTGGCGGGGGAGGTACATGGGGGGGTGGGGGTGGGGGTGGCGGCGGTGGAGGGGGTGACATAGACCCTGGCAGATCGGGGGGTGGGGCTGACGGCGGTGGGGAGAGGGGCGCTGCGGGAGATGGCGAGACGGAGCTGGGTACAGAAGGCGGCGGCGGCGGCGGTGGCGGAGGTGGGGGCGGCGAAGCGTCGTCCAAGGGTGGCGGCGGCAACCGGGGTGGCGGCGGCGGTGGAGGTGGCGGCGGCGGGGGTGATGTGAACCCTTCAGGCGCATCAGGGGGTGGGGCCAATGGCGGTGGCGAAAGTGGCGCTGCAGGGGATGGCGTGACCGAGCTTGGAAAAGCGGGTGGTGGCGGTGGCGGCGGTGGTGGCGGCGGCGGCGACACATTCGGCACCGGTGACCTCGGGGGTGCATGCGGTGGCGGCGGGGGTGGCGGGGGTGGGGGTGGCGGTGAGGTGATGGAGTCGGGCATGTCTGGCGGTGGTGCAACTGGGGGCGGCGAACCGGGGGCTGCGGGTGTGGGTCGGTCCCAGGTGGGGGTTGCTGGCGGTGGCGGCGGTGGCGGTGGCGGTGGTGGGGGCGACACAGGCAACCCGGCTCGAGGTGGTGGCACATGGGGAGGAGGTGGGGGTGGAGGTGGGGGTGGAGGTGGGATGGCTCCACTGGGCACATCCGGGGGTGGAGCTGTGGGGGGCGGTGACAGCGGGGCTGCCGGTGAAGTTGCATCTGATGACGGCACCGCTGGCGGTGGTGGTGGAGGAGGAGGTGGCGGGGGTGGTGATGACGCATTCTCTGATGGTGGTGGCGGCGCATGTGGCGGGGGTGGTGGCGGCGGTGGCGGGGGTGGGGGTGAAGCAGTGCCGGGAGTGTCTGGCGGCGGTGCAGAGGGTGGTGGAGAGAGAGGTGCTGCAGGAAGAGGCTGGTCGAAAGATGGAGCGCCTGGCGGCGGTGGAGGTGGCGGGGGAGGCGGCGGTGGAGATGTGGCAGACGCAGACGGCGGCGGTGGAGCCAGCGGCGGTGGTGGTGGTGGCGGCGGTGGCGGCGGGGGTGAACCCACACTTGGCATATCCGGAGGTGGTGCGTTCGGGGGAGGCTCAAGGGGGGCAATCATTTCACCTGGAGGGAAATTTGGAATGGCAGGTGGAGGTGGTGGTGGTGGAGGTGGCGGGGGTGAAGATGCATCAGGTACACGTGGCGGCGGGGGAGCAAGAGGTGGTGGCGGTGGGGGTGGTGGAGGTGGTGGGGGTGAAGCAGCCCTAGGAACATCAGGTGGCGGTGCAGTTGGGGGAGGCTGCATGGGGCCCGACAATTCACCAGCTGGCATGGCTGGTGTTGCCGGTGGCGGAGGTGGTGGTGGAGGTGGCGGAGGTGGGGATGCATCAGACAAAGATGGTTGTGGTGGTGCATGCGGTGGGGGTGGTGGAGGAGGAGGCGGTGGTGGTGGGGACACGGTCCCAGGAATATCAGGTGGCGGTGCAGTGGGTGGTGGGGAAAGGGGCCCTCGGGGGGCAGTCAATGCATTAGTTGGAATGGCTGGTGGAGGCGGTGGTGGGGGTGGGGGTGGGGGTGGCGACACATCAGACACAGGTAATGCAGGTGGAACAAAAGGTGGGGGCGGTGGGGGTGGTGGAGGTGGAGGGGGAGAAATAACACCAGGCATGTCGGGTGGTGGTGCAGTAGGGGGAGGCTGCATGGGAGCCGAAGCTTCTCCTGAAGGCATCAATGGTGTTGAAGGAGGCGGTGGAGGCGGCGGTGGGGGTGGTGGGGGTGACACATCAGCAGGCACAAGTGGTGGGGGTTCACCCGGTGGTGGTGGCGGGGGTGGTGGAGGCGGTGGAGGAGACACAGATGCTGGCAATTGAGGAGGCGGTGTGGCTGGGGGAGGCTCAAGTGGAGCAATCATTTCACCTGGAGGAAGTGATGGGACTGCTGGCGGCGGCGGCGGTGGCGGGGGAGGCGGCGGTGGAGATGTGGCAGACGCAGACGGCGGCGGTGGAGCCAGCGGCGGTGGTGGCGGTGGTGGCGGTGGCGGCGGGGGTGAACCCACACTTGGCATATCCGGAGGAGGTGCGTTCGGGGGAGGCTCAAGGGGGGCAATCATTTCACCTGGAGGAAAATTTGGAATGGCAGGTGGAGGTGGTGGTGGTGGAGGGGGCGGGGGTGGTTTAGTTGCATCAGGTACACGTGGCGGCGGGGGAGCAAGAGGTGGTGGCGGTGGGGGTGGTGGAGGTGGTGGGGGTGAAGCAGCCCTAGGAACATCAGGTGGCGGTGCAATGGGTGGTGGGGAAAGGGGCCCTTGGGGGGCAGTCAATGCATTAGTTGGAATGGCTGGTGGAGGCGGTGGTGGAGGTGGGGGTGGGGGTGTCGACACAGCAGACACAGGTAATGCAGGAGGCACAAAAGGTGGGGGCGGTGGGGGTGGTGGAGGTGGAGGGGGAGAAATAACACTAGGCATGTCGGGAGGTGGTGCAATAGGGGGAGGCTGCATGGGAGCCAAAGCTTCTCCTGAAGGAAACAATGGTGTTGAAGGAGGCGGTGGTGGCGGCGGTGGGGGTGGGGGTTGTGACACATCAGCAGGCACGAATGGTGGGGGTTCACCCGGTGGTGGTGGCGGGGGTGGTGGAGGCGGTGGAGGAGACACAGATGCTGGCAATTGAGGAGGCGGTGTGGCTGGGGGAGGCTCAAGTGGAGCAATCATTTCACCTGGAGGAAGTGATGGGACTGCTGGCGGCGGCGGTGGTGGCGGGGGAGGCGGCGGTGGAGATGTGGCAGACGCAGACGGCGGCGGTGGAGCCAGCGGCGGTGGTGGCGGTGGTGGCGGTGGCGGCGGGGGTGAACCCACACTTGGCATATCCGGAGGAGGTGCATTCGGGGGAGGCTCAAGGGGGGCAATCATTTCACCTGGAGGAAAATTTGGAATGGCAGGTGGAGGTGGTGGTGGTGGAGGGGGCGGGGGTGGTTTAGTTGCATCAGGTACACGTGGCGGCGGGGGAGCAAGAGGTGGTGGCGGTGGGGGTGGTGGAGGTGGTGGGGGTGAAGCAGCCCTAGGAACATCAGGTGGCGGTGCAGTTGGGGGAGGCTGCATGGGGCCCGACATTTCACCAGCTGGCATGGCTGGTGTTGCCGGTGGCGGAGGAGGTGGTGGAGGTGGCGGAGGTGGGGATGCATCAGACAAAGATGGTGGTGGTGGTGGTGCATGCGGTGGTGGTGGTGGTGGAGGAGGCGGTGGTGGTGGGGACACGGTCCCAGGAATATCAGGTGGCGGTGCAGCGGGTGGTGGGGAAAGGGGCCCTCGGGGGGCAGTCAATGCATTAGTTGGAATGGCTGGTGGAGGCGGTGGTGGAGGTGGGGGTGGGGGTGGCGACACATCAGACACAGGTGATGCAGGTGGAACAAAAGGTGGGGGCGGTGGGGGTGGTGGAGGTGGAGGGGGAGAAATAACACCAGGCATGTCGGGTGGTGGTGCAGTAGGGGGAGGCTGCATGGGAGCCGAAGCTTCTCCTGAAGGCATCAATGGTGTTGAAGGAGGCGGTGGAGGCGGCGGTGGGGGTGGTGGGGGTGACACATCAGCAGGCACAAGTGGTGGGGGTTCACCCGGTGGTGGTGGCGGGGGTGGTGGAGGCGGTGGAGGAGACACAGATGCTGGCAATTGAGGAGGCGGTGTGGCTGGGGGAGGCTCAAGTGGAGCAATCATTTCACCTGGAGGAAGTGATGGGACTGCTGGCGGCGGCGGCGGTGGCGGGGGAGGCGGCGGTGGAGATGTGGCAGACGCAGACGGCGGCGGTGGAGCCAGCGGCGGTGGTGGCGGTGGTGGCGGTGGCGGCGGGGGTGAACCCACATTTGGCATATCCGGAGGAGGTGCATTCGGGGGAGGCTCAAGGGGGGCATTAATTTCATCTGGAGGAAAATTTGGAATGGCAGGTGGGGGTGGTGGTGGTGGAGGTGGCGGGGGTGGTTCAGTTGCATCAGGTACACGTGGCGGCGGGGGAGCAAGAGGTGGTGGCGGTGGGGGTGGTGGAGGTGGTGGGGGTGAAGCAGCCCTAGGAACATCAGGTGGCGGTGCAGTTGGGGGAGGCTGCATTGGGCCCGACATTTCACCAGCTGGCATGGCTGGTGTTGCCGGTGGCGGAGGTGGTGGTGGAGGTGGCGGGGGTGAAGATGCATCAGGTACACGTGGCGGCGGTGGAGCAAGAGGTGGGGGTGGTGGTGGAGGAGGCGGTGGTGGTGGGGACACGGTCCCAGGAATATCAGGTGGCGGTGCAGTGGGTGGTGGGGAAAGGGGCCCTTGGGGGGCAGTCAATGCATTAGTTGGAATGGCTGGTGGAGGCGGTGGTGGAGGTGGGGGTGGGGGTGGCGACACATCAGACACGGGTAATGCAGGTGGAACAAAAGGTGGGGGCGGTGGGGGTGGTGGAGGTGGAGGGGGAGAAATAACACCAGGCATGTCGGGTGGTGGTGCAGTAGGGGGAGGCTGCATGGGAGCCGAAGCTTCTCCTGAAGGCATCAATGGTGTTGAAGGAGGCGGTGGAGGCGGCGGTGGGGGTGGTGGGGGTGACACATCAGCAGGCACAAGTGGTGGGGGTTCACCCGGTGGTGGTGGCGGTGGTGGTGGCGGCGGTGGAGGAGACACAGATGCTGGCAATTGAGGAGGCGGTGTAGCTGGGGGAGGCTCCAGTGGAGCAATCATTTCACCTGGAGAAAGTGATGGGACTGCTGGCGGTGGTGGAGGAGGCGGGGGAGGCGGCGGTGGAGATGTGTCAGACGCAGACGGCGGTGGTGGAGCCAGCGGCGGTGGTGGCGGTGGTGGCGGTGGCGGCGGGGGTGAACCCACACTTGGCATATCCGGAGGTGGTGCGTTCGGGGGAGGCTCAAGGGGGGCAATCATTTCACCTGGAGGAAAATTTGGAATGGCAGGTGGAGGTGGTGGTGGTGGAGGGGGCGGGGGTGGTTTAGTTGCATCAGGTACACGTGGCGGCGGGGGAGCAAGAGGTGGTGGTGGTGGTGGGGGAGGGGGTGGTGGTGGGGATGAAGCAGCCCCAGGAATATCAGGTGGCGGTGCAGTGGGTGGTGGGGAAAGGGGCCCTTGGGGGGCAGTCAATGCATTAGTTGGAATGGCTGGTGGAGGCGGTGGTGGAGGTGGGGGTGGGGGTGGCGACACATCAGACACGGGTAATGCAGGTGGAACAAAAGGTGGGGGCGGTGGGGGTGGTGGAGGTGGAGGGGGAGAAATAACACCAGGAATGTCGGGAGGTGGTGCAATAGGGGGAGGCTGCATGGGAGCCGAAGCTTCTCCTGAAGGCAACAATGGTGTTGAAGGAGGCGGTGGAGGCGGCGGTGGGGGTGGTGGGGGTGACACATCAGCAGGCACAAGTGGTGGGGGTTCACCCGGTGGTGGTGGCGGGGGTGGTGGAGGCGGTGGAGGAGACACAGATGCTGGAAATTGAGGAGGCGGTGTGGCTGGGGGAGGCTCAAGTGGAGCAATCATTTCACCTGGAGGAAGTGATGGGACTGCTGGCGGCGGCGGTGGTGGCGGGGGAGGCGGCGGTGGAGATGTGGCAGACGCAGACGGCGGCGGTGGAGCCAGCGGCGGTGGTGGCGGTGGTGGCGGTGGCGGCGGGGGTGAACCCACACTTGGCATATCCGGAGGAGGTGCATTCGGGGGAGGCTCAAGGGGGGCAATCATTTCACCTGGAGGAAAATTTGGAATGGCAGGTGGAGGTGGTGGTGGTGGAGGGGGCGGGGGTGGTTTAGTTGCATCAGGTACACGTGGCGGCGGGGGAGCAAGAGGTGGTGGCGGTGGGGGTGGTGGAGGTGGTGGGGGTGAAGCAGCCCTAGGAACATCAGGTGGCGGTGCAGTTGGGGGAGGCTGCATGGGGCCCGACATTTCACCAGCTGGCATGGCTGGTGTTGCCGGTGGCGGAGGAGGTGGTGGAGGTGGCGGAGGTGGGGATGCATCAGACAAAGATGGTGGTGGTGGTGCATGCGGTGGTGGTGGTGGTGGAGGAGGCGGTGGTGGTGGGGACACGGTCCCAGGAATATCAGGTGGCGGTGCAGCGGGTGGTGGGGAAAGGGGCCCTCGGGGGGCAGTCAATGCATTAGTTGGAATGGCTGGTGGAGGCGGTGGTGGAGGTGGGGGTGGGGGTGGCGACACATCAGACACAGGTGATGCAGGTGGAACAAAAGGTGGGGGCGGTGGGGGTGGTGGAGGTGGAGGGGGAGAAATAACACCAGGCATGTCGGGTGGTGGTGCAATAGGGGGAGGCTGCATGGGAGCCGAAGCTTCTCCTGAAGGCATCAATGGTGTTGAAGGCGGCGGTGGAGGCGGCGGTGGTGGTGGTGGGGGTGACACATCAGCAGGCACGAGTGGTGGGGGTTCACCCGGTGGTGGTGGCGGGGGTGGTGGAGGCGGTGGAGGAGACACAGATGCTGGCAATTGAGGAGGCGGTGTGGCTGGGGGAGGCTCAAGTGGAGCAATCATTTCACCTGGAGAAAGTGATGGGACTGCTGGCGGCGGCGGCGGTGGCGGGGGAGGCGGCGGTGGAGATGTGGCCGACGCAGACGGCGGCGGTGGAGCCAGCGGCGGTGGTGGCGGTGGTGGCGGTGGCGGCGGGGGTGAACCCACATTTGGCATATCCGGAGGAGGTGCATTCGGGGGAGGCTCAAGGGGGGCATTAATTTCATCTGGAGGGTGTGACGGGACGGCAGGTGGAGGTGGTGGTGGTGGAGGTGGCGGGGGTGGTTTAGTTGCATCAGGTACACGTGGCGGCGGGGGAGCAAGAGGTGGTGGCGGTGGGGGTGGTGGAGGTGGTGGGGGTGAAGCAGCCCTAGGAACATCAGGTGGCGGTGCAGTTGGGGGAGGCTGCATGGGGCCCGACATTTCACCAGCTGGCATGGCTGGTGTTGCCGGTGGCGGAGGAGGTGGTGGAGGTGGCGGGGGTGAAGATGCATCAGACAAAGATGGTTGTGGTGGTGCATGCGGTGGGGGTGGTGGAGGAGGAGGCGGTGGTGGTGGGGACACGGTCCCAGGAATATCAGGTGGCGGTGCAGTGGGTGGTGGGGAAAGGGGCCCTTGGGGGGCCGTCAATGCATTAGTTGGAATGGCTGGTGGAGGCGGTGGTGGGGGTGGGGGTGGGGGTGGCGACACATCAGACACAGGTGATGCAGGTGGAACAAAAGGTGGGGGCGGTGGGGGTGGTGGAGGTGGAGGGGGAGAAACAACACCAGGCATGTCGGGAGGTGGTGCCATAGGGGGAGGCTGCATGGGAGCCGAAGCTTCTCCTGAAGGCATCAATGGTGTTGAAGGCGGCGGTGGAGGCGGCGGTGGGGGTGGTGGCTGTGATACATCAGCAGGCACAAGTGGTGGGGGTTCACCGGGTGGTGGTGGCGGTGGTGGTGGCGGCGGTGGAGGAGACACAGATGCTGGCAATTGAGGAGGCGGTGTGGCTGGGGGAGGCTCAAGTGGAGCAATCATTTCACCTGGAGGAAGTGATGGGACTGCTGGCGGCGGCGGCGGTGGCGGGGGAGGCGGCGGTGGAGATGTGGCAGACGCAGACGGCGGCGGTGGAGCCAGCGGCGGTGGTGGTGGCGGCGGCGGTGGCGGCGGTGGCGACACAGCACCAGGCAAGTCAGGCGGCGGCGCCGTAGGTGGCGGGGAGAGTGGAGCGGAAGGGGATGGCGAAACCGAGCTTGGAACTGCTGGCGGCGGCGGCGGTGGCGGCGGAGGCGGAGGTGGGGCTGTACCAGGCGCTAGCGGCGGCGGTGGGGTGCGAGGCGGCGGCGGCGGGGGAGGCGGCGGTGGTGGAGGCGATGTGAACCCCTCGGGGGCATCAGGCGGCGGCGCCGTAGGTGGCGGGGAGAGCGGCGCTGCAGGGGATGGCGAAACGGAGCTTGGAACTGCTGGCGGTGGCGGTGGAGGCGGCGGCGGCGGTGGTGGGGGACTGAAGATTGGCGGCGGCGGTGAAGGTACTCGTGGCGGCGGCGGGGGCGGCGGCGGGGGCGGTGGCGGAACCTTTGAGCCAGGGAAATCTGGCGGAGGGGCTGTAGGCGGCGGAAGGTTGGGCGATGCTGGCGGCGGCGCCTTTCCAACCGGTTCGGCTGGTGGCGGTGGTGGCGGCGGCGGTGGCGGCGGCGACGAGGCGTCCATCGTTGGCGGTGGCGGTGCATCTGGTGGTGGTGGCGGCGGCGGCGGCGGCGGTGGCGGCGGCGTCGAGATCTCGGGATCACTGGGCGGCGGCGGAATCAGTACCAGTGGTGGCGGCGGCAACGGCGACGGCGGGAAATCGGGTGGGAAGTTGGGAATGTAGGGCGCGGTTGGCAACGGCGGCGCCTCGGGTGCCTCTCCTACTGTTTGCCGAATCGGCGGCGGCGCCGGCGGCGACGATGGCGGCAGCAACGGCGAACTGGGTCCCAGCGGGTTGAGGGGGAGCAGGGAATCGGAGCGGCAGAGGAAGCCCAGGCGGTCACTACAGGAGCGGTCATCCCAGCGGTAGCAGTAGTTCGAGCCGTCCGTGATCGTCGTTGCCGCGACGCAGTCCTGGCTGCCGCCAAAGTTGTCGGGCTGGTAGCTGAGCAGGGCGGCCACGCCGGCGGTGGTGCAGGCGGCGGTGGTGGGGTTGAAGGCGGTGACAGAGCTGGTGTCGCCGGTGTCGTACCAGAACCAGGAGGACGAATCCACGTAGTCGCGATGCAGGCCAATCCAAATGGCCGGGTCGTACAGCTGCACGCAGACGCGCAGGTGTGGCACGTCAGTCGCCCCATAAACCCAACCCACAACAGCGTCAAGAAGCGACCCCAGGCCGAATCGTCCCCCTCCTCAGCCCTCCCCAGCCTTATCCGCCCCTCTCCGACAGCCTAAACGTCCCTCCTGCACACGCTCCCGGCCGCAATGACAACGCCCAGCGCACCGCAGCGCCGCCCACACGCTCCCGCCCCACCTCCGTGAGGTCTGCCTCGAGCGCCGTCATGGCCGCTTGGAAGGTGGTCACGTCCTCGAAGCTGGCCAGGGTGGTAGAGTACAAAGTGCACAGCTGGTCCGCTTCGTCGAATGAGAGGGGAGCGGCCACGTACAGCCAGTAGGCGCTGCTGCCGTCTAGCGAGAAGTTGCGCACCGCGGGGACTGTGGTGGAGAGTGATGAAGACGGTATCGCGGCAGAGGGACGGAGGCGACGTTAGCGAGGGGACTCGGGAGCCAGCAATGTGTGCAGGGACGGGACGGGTAGGGTAGGGGCGCTTGCTTCTGGTTGATTGCTATTGAAGCCCCCAGCATAACCAAGTGGCGGGTAGCGGGTATCCAGGAACAGACTGGAGGCCGTGAAGGTAAGTAAGTGCCAAAGTGCGCAGTCAGGAGACATCTAGTAGGAGGCTGGGGTTCGCGGTACTCACTGGAGGTGGAGGGTGGCGGAGGCACCGACGACGCGGCCGGCGGCGGCGCGTCCGCTGTGCTGATGCCCCGGAGGAACTTGCAGATGAAGTAGTGCGGCTCCAAGCAGTCCAGAGCCGCCCACTTGCCATCCCACAGCCCGTCCGCTGCACACGAAAAAGAAAACAACACCATCATCACAATAGTTGACCAGGCACGGGACAGAGGAGGCACCGAACAGGTGCCGGAACTTTCGAGGGAGACTGGATCGAGGGAGACTGGAGAATGTGAGGGCAGGCGAGCAATCGATCATCCAGAGCGGTCAGGCGTGGAAATTTGAGTCCACTAATCGGAAAAAGAAGGCAGTCGATAGTGAAGACCCGCAGCCCCAGGACAACTTTGCTATTTGGGCCGGCACTCGCAGACCGCCGGCGCCGCCCGGCCACCGCTCGGCGGCGGCCAGGCCACCCCGCGCACGCGCCCGTGCCCCGCACCCACCCGCTGCGCAGTCGTTGCCCTCCGTGTCGGTGAAGGGCAGGCCCCAGTTGTCGTACACGGACGGCCCGCCGTCAATCCACGCAAAGGAAGCCTCTCCAGAACTCAGCTGCGGGCGGGGGAGAGAGGGGGTAGGTGCCAACGTCATTGGGGGAGTCAAGAGGGAAGTGTGGCGTTGGGACTGGTCCATGAGGGCACAAGACGGGAGCAGCCATGTCTTAATGCCGGTTCCTATGTCTGCCGCTCCCGCAGCGGTTGCAGGTGACCCAAAAGGCATCACATGCCACCCCCCCTAACCGTGCCTGTCCCGGGGTATTCACTTGGTATGCCCTTCCACACTTCTGCTGATAGCCCTACACGCTCAAGCGTGTCTCCGGCGGCTCCCGCCCCAGATTCCGTACCTGATCGTAGCCGATCCACAAGCTGTCCTTCAGCGAACTGGGAAACGTAGAGCCGAACTCCGCCCATACGGCCACCCACTCCGCCTCTGAATGGAACGACGCCAGATAGCCGCCGTCGTTGCGGCAGAGCGACGCCGCTGCAGAGTACGGCAATGCTGCCCGGTACAAAGCGTACAGGTACAGCCCGCGGCGCAGGCTCAGGGGCCCGAAACCCGTCAACGGTGGCGGTGGTGGTGGCGACGAGGGCGGCGGCGACAGCAGAGCGTTGGGCGCGGACGCCTGGCAAAGGAACGGCAGCTGCACGCCGCAGCCCTCCGGCACGTAGGCGTACTGGCTGGTCGGGTCGGCGGCCACGCACGACAGCACCGGCCATGCGCCCGTGTACACGCCCGTCGCCCAGGCCGTGAAGGCTGGCGGCGCCGTGCCGTCGAGCGTCGCATACTCTCCGTCGAGCGCGCGGATGCCCAGCCAAAACGCCGACTCGCCCGACTGGGCCGGCATGGGCGGCGCCACCATCGCTGGCTCACCCGAGCCCGGCAGCGGAGGCCACGGTGGCGGCGAGGCGTCCGGAGGCGGCGCAATCGCCGAGGCGCCGGCCGTTGCGCCGTTGCTGGCCAGGTAGCCATGTACGGCAGACATGACGTCGACGTAGACCTGTGCGTCCTCCGGCGCCGCCAGGCTGCCGCCGGGGTCCAGCGCCGCGCAGTATCGCAGCGCCGCCGCGAAGCTGCGCGGCTGCATGACCAGTGTATAGACGATGCCGCTGGAGTCGCGAGTGTAACGGAAGCTCAGCTCCCGCGCCGTCGCCGGCGGCGACGGCAGCGGCGGCGGCGGCGCCTCCGCCACGTCTGCGACCTTGCAGAGGTACTGCAGACTGGTGAGGCAGCTCTGCTCTGACCAGGCCCCGGCCCGGTCAAGATGCATCGCCGCGCATCCCGGCGAGGTCAGCGAGCCGGTGGCATTGTACATGTACGACCCGAAACCCGAGTACGACAGCGGGCTGCGGTCGGACCAGGACCATTCCGAGCCGTACGACGTCGCGCGCTCGTGCAGGCCGATCCAGATGGCCCGGTACGAATGCGTGAACGGCAGCGAGGCGGGGAAGCCGGCGGTGGTGAGCGCCGTCAGCAGAGCCGTACGCACGGCGGCCTGCGTGGCGACGTCCTCAAAGGACGCCAGGTGGCCCGAGGGGCTGAGTTCCACGCAGGCCAGTTGGGCATCTTGCCACGACTTGGAGCTGGAGACGCCCAGGAGTTTGTAGGTGTGGTAGCCGACCACCACGGACACTGTGTGGGCGCGCGGGCGAGGGTGCGGTCAATGGGGCGCGCGGATGGGTGGGGAATTCAGGTGATTGTGGTGAAAGTGGCGGTGGATATGATGGTGGATGTAATACAACCAGCGGAGGACGAAGTCGTGCGCTGTCCTGAGCTGGGATAAGGATGAGCACCAGCGGATGAGTGTAGGGAGCATTACGGGGCGCATGTCGTAACCCAGGCTTGGCGGCACATTGCAGTGCTTTAGGTCCCCGCGCTCGTTGTCGTGGTCGCAGAGACCAACTGGTTCGGCCAGCTGGCTTCCTGCCATCCAGGGGTCGTTCTCACATACACGTGGATCACTTACGCACTTCTCATCACTAGACACTACGCCTAGCGAAGAAGGCTCATGGCGTTGCGACACAACGCAATGTGAAGGGGAAGCACGAGCCCAGGTGGCCGGTTGGATTGCCTTACCTTCCGGGTACGACGGGTATGATAAGTCATACGGTGGCGGCGGCGATGGCGGCGGTGGCGGCGTGCCACCATCAGACGGCGGCAACGGGGGCGGTGCCTTGAAGGAGCTCGGGCCAACGCACCAGTACGGCAGCGCTGTACTGCAATCCACGTCCAGCCACGCGCCCATGAAGGCCGGCGAGTAATTGACCTGTATGCTCAGCTGGGCTGCCACACAGTCCAAAGAGGTGCTGTCCTGGGTCCAGTGATCCGGAGCCCACACGCCCTCCCATTCCGTATAGCCCACCTGCAGCACGTTGCGGTTGCGTATGAAGGCGGGTAGGCTAGAGGAGCAAGACACGAGCTTGGCCATTCGTTTTGGGTTTCGAGGAACCGAACCCAAAGCGAATGGCCAAGCGCGCGTCTGTGGCACCGAAACGTGCGCATCGTTTCCAACACCGGTTGAGGCCAAAGGCGCAAGCACGGCCCCAGCGCGCACGGGAGCAGGAGTAACACGCCCCCAGCGTCCGCGACATGCCCTGGGGGAAGCCCCAGCCGCATGACCATTACCGCAGCAAACCAGGCCGGGCATGTACGTGGCGCTGGCTCGCCGGCACTCGTACTGGCATGTCCCGGCTGTGCGCCAAGAAGGCCCAACGCGCCCCGGCAGCGGCTTATAAACCCGCGCCCTACCATAGCGCTCCCGGCCGATGACGGAACTGCGGCAAGGATGCCGCCATGTAACGCGCCGCCCGCGTCCGGGCACCTGCCTGTACAAGCTCCCAGCTGCGTACCTTCCGTCCCTCCACCCTCCCCGCCCTAGCCCTATGCTGGCTTACGCACCTCCTGCATGCTTGTAGTGCCCCGCCCGGCTGTGAAGTAGTACCAGCCCTCCGTGTCCTTGTCGCTGACGCCCAGCCAGATTGCTGTGCTGGGGCTGAGGTAGGAGAAGGTGGGAGTGTATGCGGACACGGCCGCCTCAAACTCGGTAGAGCTTGTTGGATCCGCCAGATGGCCGCCCCAGGCGCGGCATGACTCTTCCGCCAGGCTAAAAGACAGCGGCGCGGAGAAGAGAGCCCACTGCCGCCCGTTGATGGTAGTGAACCATGGTGACGCGCCGTAAATGCCGTCAGCTGAGTAAGCGGGCGGTGGTGAATTGAGCGATGGCGGAGGGGAGTCTTCCGGCTGAGATGCTGCTGGACAGGCCCGCAGCGCAAGGCCCAGCAATGCAGCGTGCAAAAGCAGCAGCAGCCAACTCCTACGTCTCCGCCAGCGGCATCCTGTCCGCGCCGCTGGAGGCGGCCGGCTCCCGGCCAAGGGCGCCAGCACACCACCCAGCGGCTGCCTCTGCATGAGCGGCGAGTCGCAGTGCTGCCCTCTCAGCAGCTGCGACAGCGCTCACAACATAGAATTTTATGTTTCGCCCTGCAAGGCAATCCACAGGCTGAGCTGAAACCAAATCAAGCTGCGTTTTTCTGGGACCTGTCGGAGGCGGCAGCGCGACAAACTCAAAACTGCTGCATGCGCGGTCCAAATTCAGTAGAGACAAGGCCGGTCAGCTTTCTTCGCAAAAGCATAAAAAACATATCAGTACACGACTTGTCTTGCCCATGAAGTGCGCCACTCCACGCAGACAGCCCCGCAGGCGACATTTGGAGAGCAGCAGGGTGGGGGAGCAACTTGAATCGCGCATCCTCAAAGTAAGCGAACCCTGATCCAATAGTCCATATGAACACCAAGACATCCACGCAGGCTGCTGCTACAAGCGCACGTACCCAGGGAGATGCCGGCTTCGAGCTGAAAGTTAGCTAGGTCCTCGCAAGACGATAGCGCCTCCTGACCAGCAAGTCGTAAACGTAACCGCACTGTCTTCAGTATGGCAGGGCCTTAATAAGGCACGCAGCAGCGGCAATATTTGGGGGTTAACTACGGCGGTGTAGCAAGAAGTAACATACGCAAAGTGAACAAGCTGGAAAATGTACTGTGAACTGATAGCTGTGGCGCGTCTGAGTGCATGGGAAAGTCCCGGTCTCCCGGACAGTGCGGTCGCAACTTCCGTACTCGCTGGAACTCGTGGTACTCGGTATCTTGCGTACTCGGTTCGCAGCCGGTTCTGTACTTTGTCCTGATATATGTTATCTATGCTTTCGTTTGAATACTAGCGGAGGAAATTGTTTTTATCACGCGCCTAGCTCGACGATACGCTGTCAGGGGCTCGATTAAGCGGAATACCTGCTGGATGCAGGCTTCAGCCGCTTTCATGGTGTAGTACGGGGATAACTTGGACCCCAGGCGTGTCGGCAAGCGGCTTCCGAGCAGGGTTAGGGATTGACACGCGTAACGATGCAAAGCAAGCTCGAGAAAGTCGTTGCGGGGCTTAAGACGGGACCTAGATTCCTGAAGGAGCTCCGCGAGTTCGATAATCTAGTCAAGGTGCGGAAGTTGGGCGCAATTTGGCGCAGGTTTGCTTGCGATGTGATTTGTGATTGGCATCCGCAGGCGATTGGAGAATGCAAATCCAAGGCCGAGGAGGACCGCGTCATAAGCCAGGAGCTGGAGCTGCTTAAACAGCGTCTTAGCGATCCCAAGCTGGACAAAAGTCGGGGAAAAGAATACATGATACGCCTTATGTACTGTGAAATTCTGGGCCATGATGCGAGCTTCGCGTACGTGAAAGCTCTGCAGTTCGCCAGTGACCCAAACATCCACACCAAGAAGGTACGTGTCTGGGTTCGCCGTCATCGCCAAGCGTCAGCGCGGCCCTTCCTGTGGTCTGAAGTTTTTTAAGTACTCTGTGCATGTGATCGGGGGGCTCGCGTGGGCGAGCGTGGCCGTCCAACCAAACGCCTCCTTGGCTGGCGCGGCCTCTTCATTCTCCCCTGGCGCCGAACCCCTTCATTCTATTCGCGCGGCCGCGCTCCAGGCCGCCTACCTGGCGCTGATCCAGTTCCTGGACTACAATAACAATCTGGTGCTGCTGTTGGTGAACACGCTGCTGCTGGACATGAAGTCGGACAACTATCTCATAGGTGCGCCTGCTGCCGGGGGAGCCTGCATGGTTTGCTGACACGGGGGCTTCTAGCGTCGCCAACCCTTGGCACGTTGGCAGTCTTCATAGTGTAGCAGCAGACACTGTTTTACCCTGTCATGGCCGTTTCCTGTGCCGCGCCCAACCCCCGCACCACCAACCGTCGGGATGCGACCGACCCTCGGGTCACGTGTGCAGCTTGCCCGCCCCTACGTTGGCCGGATGCCTCTCCCTCTCCGCCCGAGAGATGCGTTGTACTCAACTGCAAATAATTATATCTTTTCATCCTTCTCCACAGCTGCCCTTCCGCATAGCCGTCCGCCTTCCCATAGGGTCCATCCGTCTTGGGCCCGTCCATTCTGGGCCCTCCCGCCCATCCCCGCCCCCTTATCCTCCTCCCCCCCCGCCCTTCCGCACTATCTCGCCCAGTGTGCACTGCGCTGATTGCGGCCACCCGGCTGATCGGAGCGGACCTGGTGAACGCGGTGTACCCGGTGGTGGTGGAGCGGTTGCGCCACCCCAAGGAGCACGTTCGCAAGAAGGCGGTCATGGCGCTGCACTGGTTCGGCCAGCTGGACCCGCGTCGCGAGGGGCCGCTGGCGGGGGTGGAGTTGGACAAGCACTTCCGGACCATGCTGTGCGACAAGGTGCGCACGCACGTGTGAAGGCAGGGCGGGGCTGGGGCGGGGAGGGTCGGCACGGCTGTGAGAGAGGGGAGGACGGGGAGGGGGCGGGAGGGAAGGGGGACGAGAGGGAGCAAGTCAACACAATGTTGCAGGGAATGAGGGGACTGAAACGAGGTAACCGACTGGGGCAAACGGGGCAAAAGGGTGCCTAAATGTGGCACTTCGCACGTGGGTTGTCAGGCACGGAAAACGCGCGGTCGGGGCGAGCATCGTGATCATTACCCGACTCCCTCCAGGCGCCCGCGTGAGACCCGGCACCCGTCACCCTGGGGCTAGCGAGGGCCCCGATGCTGTGGCCCCTCTCTACCATTGCCCATGGAAGGGCGTGAGGCCATAGCCAAGCTCCGGCGCCCGCAAACGAACAGTCTACCGGTCTTCGCTCTCCCATTGCGGTACCATCGCGGCATTGCTGTACGCCTTGGGAAGGTGTTTCAAAGCGGCGATGGGACCTAAAGTATGCCTGCCAGACAGGGCAGGTGTCCAGCCGCGGGGAGATCGAGGGGACGCGACTGCGCGCCGGATGCTGTCGGCAGCATGCACGGCGGCGCGAGGGCACTGAGCCCAATGCCGCCTTGCTAGCTGCCACACCTCTGCGCCGCACGGCTCGCTGCGCTGCGCTTCGGCTAGCTCGCTTTCGTGAGTCTGGTTTCCTGTAGACCCGCCGCTCCGCGTGTCAAATCCCCGTGTGCCACAGGACCCCTCGGTGATGAGCGCTGCGTTGTGCGCCCTGCACGAGTGCGTCAAGGCCGACCCGCGGCCCTACAAGAACCTCATACCCTCCTTCACCAGCATCCTCAAGCAGGTGGGATTAGGGGGGCGAGGGCCATCTTCAATCGCTAACGTCTGGATGGTTTCATTTAGATAAATGTGAAAAGGGCATCGACGATAGGGGGGCGGCTGTGGAACCTGCATGTCGCTCTGCTGCCTTCTCTGTCACAAGAATGGTTTGGAAGACATACGTGAAACGGCCGCGTGCCGCCGGTCTAGGCTTTGTGGGACTTTCGACGCATAGTTTTGTGGGAGGCCGCGAGGAAGCGTGGTGTGTGACTCGGCTTTGGGTGTTGTATGATTGACTGCATACAGGGCACTGCCCTAGGGCTAAACCCCTCGCACCCCCCGTCCCGCCGCTCCTTTAGCTGTGGTACACCGACCCGCGGGTCAGTCCGTCTGCCAGTTCAAACGCCGTTTTCCTTCTCCTGCCTTCCTGGACCAGCGCCGACTCGCGGCACCCTTCGCGCTTAGGGAGAGCCGCCCCAACCTGTCCCTGCCTCCCTACCCATCCGCGCAGATTTCGGAGCACCGGCTGCCCAAGAGCTACGACTACCACCGCTTCCCGGCGCCCTTCATCCAGGTCAGGGCAATGGCCAGGGAAGGGAAGGAAGTGGGGAGTTGTCGAGGCCGGTTTTGCATGCGTCAACCGAGTCGTTGTTGGCCCCACATTAACCGCCAAATGCATATCACTCTCCCCGCTTTCCTCCGTCTCCCCCATCATGCTGATCGCACCAGCGGCGGCGACGCACGTCGTATCCGCATTCCAGACCCCCATGCGTACCTGTCTGCCGGCCTGTCTCCCACATGCTGGTACTCCTTGCTACGTCATGGGTCCGTCCGCTAACTTCGCATCCGGTCCTCCGCTGCCGTATTACCTTTCTCTTGCTCCCAGTCTCAGCTGCTCATGCGGACCAAGCGCCAACCGCTCCTCCCGCTCCCACTGGCTCCCCTTGCAGATCAAGCTGCTCAAGATCGTGGCGGCCCTGGGCGCCGGTGACCGGGCTGCCTCCGATAACATGGCAACGGTGCTGCTCCAGACGCTGCGCCGCGCCAACACCAGCCACACCATCGGCTCGGCCATCATCTACGAGTGCGTGCGCACCATCACCACCATCTACCCCAACCCGCAGCTGCTGGCCGCGGGTGAGGCGGCTGCAGACGGGACTGGGCTGCAGGAGCGGGCGGGCGGGCAGGGGTGGTCTTGCATGGGAAGCGGGGTTTGGGAGGGTGGCCGCATGGCAACCGTGCGATGGCCAGTACAGAGGCCTGCGGGGGTGTGTTGGGGCGGGGGGGGGGCGAGACAGTGCGGAGCGCAGCGACGGAACGGAGGCAAGAGTAGGGGCGGGTGCGAGCCTGACGAGCGCACGGCCCCCGTGCGTGGGTAATCCTGTCCGCGCAGACGGGTCGTCAAGCCCGTCGCGACTGCGCCTCTGATGGACTGACCCCGGTCCATCTTCTCCCCGCCCCGCCTCGTTTTGCAGCCGCGGAGAGCATTGCCACCTTTCTCCGCTCTTCCTCCCACAACCTGCGCTACGTGGGCATCGACGCGCTGGCGGGCATCACTGCGCTCAACCCCGCGGCGGCGGCGGAGCACCAGGTGGCGGTGCTGGACTGCCTGGAGGTGCGCGGCGGTGTGGTTTGGGTGCGGGGAGGCTGGGGCTGGGAGAGGAGGCTTGCAGGCGTCAGCAGGGCTCGGGCGGAAGGGGCCCATGAGCCCTGCATCGTGGCCTGTCAGCTCTCTCGTTCCCTCGCCCAGGAGGAAGTCGACTGCTGCATATCAGTCCCGGCGACGCATCGCGCTCTTTATTTCCCTCCCCCAGGACCCGGACGACACGCTCAAGCTCAAAACGTTGGAGCTGTTGTACAAGATGACTAAGGCCAACAACATCCAGGTAGTTGGGGCTCGGGGTTCAAGGGGCGGGGGGGGGTGCTCGCAAGAGCAGCCGGCGGTCGTTGGAGGCTGAGGACATAGGGAGGTTGGGGCGCCTGGTCATCGGGCTGCGTGGGTGCACGCACTGAGGGGGGGGGCCCTCTGGTCGGGCTGCAGCCCCGTTCGCAGCTGTTGAGCTGGCCTCCTCCGCTTCTACGCTTCTTGCCGGTGCTGAGGGCGTTGCCCAGCGCCTCTGTGGCGGGTGCACGACCATCCTGTTAAGGCGGTTTCAACCTGGCCGGTCGGCTATCAGTGGATAACCGTCTGCTGCCCCTCTCAACATCTCAACATGCCCCTCTGCCCTGCTGCCCCTCCGCCTCCTTGAAGGTGATTGTGGACAAGATGATGGGCTACCTGTCCAGCTGCACGGACGAACACATCCGCCGCGATATCGTGCGCAAGGTGAGCCAGCCGGGGCGACGAGCAGCCCTCTCTCACACAGCTCCCCTCTCCCAGCGCCTGCGACCGCACCTGGGCCCTCCCCCCGGCCCCTTTCCGCCCCTCAAACCGCCGCCCTGGGGGCTGGCCCTGCCCCGTTTCCTGTCCCTTTTACCCTTCCCTTGTCTCGTGCGGTTCTCCTTCCTTACTTTGCTTCACCTCACCACGCACTGATTTACCGTTCACGGGCTCCGGCCTACCTCTCCTCCCCCTTCCCCCTTCCCGCTGCGGTATCATTTTTTACCCCCCTTCCCCCCCAGGTGTGCGACCTTGCGGAGCGCTACGCTCCCTCGGCTGCCTGGTTCGTGACCACCATCAGCGAGGTGTTCCGGCTGGGCGGCGAGCACGTGGACGAGGCCGACGCGCACCGCCTGGTCCGCCTCATCGCGGAGCAGGACGCAGCGCTGCACGGCTCGGCGGTGGAGGCCTACCTGGCGCTGCTGGATGCGGAGATCGCGGCGGCGCACGCGGCAGCGGCGGCCAATGCGGGTGCGGCGGCGCTGCCGGCTGGGGCGCCGAGGAAGAAGCTGCCAGAGACGATCCTGCTGGTGGGTGGGTGGTGTTGGGTTATGGGTGGGTGATTTAGGTTCGTGATCCCACTAAGTAAAACGCACGTGACTGTGACGTGCGCCCGTGGCCGCCCGCCCCGCGTTCAGGTGATCTGTTGGGTGCTTGGCGAGTACGGGCACCTGGCCCGGCGGCCCCCTCTGGCGGTGCTGTCCCGCCTGGCCGGCATCCTCACCGCCCACAAGGCCGCATCCGACCGCCTGCGCGGCTGCCTGCTCACCGCCCTAGCCAAACTGGCCGCGCACACCGGCGGCGCGGCGGGGCCCGTGGGGCAGGCGCTGCTGCCGCAGCCGCACGGCGGCGCCGGGGCGCAGGGCGGCGAGGCGGCTGACCTGGTGCACAAGTGCCTCAACAGCCAGTGCCTGGATCTGCAGCAGCGGGCGCAGGAGCTCACGGCGCTGCTGGGGTGAGACGCTGAGCTGAGCTGAGCAGGCGGCGCGGGAGTCTGTTGCGAGCATGATGGGAGGTTTGGGGACGTTGCCTAGGAAGGAACGGAGGATAGGAGGCGCGTGTTGTTGTTGAAGCTTAGTAGTTCGCCGCGCCCTGGCGCCCCTCTCTCCTCTCCCCTGCTTCTCCCTTTCCCACTTCCCTGGCCTGCCCGTGCTCCTCCTTCTTGGGCCTCCTCAGCTGCCCCGGGCCGGTGCTGGCCGCCGCACTGCCCGTGGACGCCTCCTGCGAGGAGTTCAGCGCCGCCGACCTGGCGGAGGTGGCGGCACTGCCCTTCCTGGAGCCCCACGTGGCGCGGGCGCTGGCGACGGGCGCGGCGCCGTACCTGCCGCCGGAGGCGCGGGGAGGCCGCGCGGCGGACGAAGGCTCCAAGGGTAAGAGGAGGAGCAGGTGTTGGGGCGGTGGAGGGCGCGTGGGGGAGTCGCGGAGCAGCGTCCATAACGGCACCCTTGCAGAAGCGGTGTCATCCCAATGTGGATCTCGATGTGCGGTGTGGTGCTGGGATGGGCGTGCTGCTACGGGGCGCCGGGGCGCCGGCTTCACCAGCCCCCGGTCGTTGCCTCCATTCCTTCGCGGCGGTTCCGTCATTGTCAACCGCCGTCAAGTCCCGCCATCTTGAGGCGCTTGACTTGGTATTGATGCCAATATATAATAATATACATAACATTTATGGCAATGTTTGCACCCCCGTTTGACCTCGCTCCTGCCCCAGGCCTGCGCTTCGAGGCATACGAGCCTGCGCCCTACGCCATCCCGCTGGCCGCCGCGTCCACGTCGTACGCTGCCACCGGCGGCCACGACTCGCGGATCGGATCAGTGACTGCGGCGGCGGGGGCAGCGCCGCCGGCCGGCGCCGCCGCTACCGCCGCGTCGGCCGGCGCCGCGCCCTCGTCCTCCTCGTCTTCGATAGAGCCTCAGCTCATGGTCAAAGGGGGGACGGGCGCCCGCAAGTGGGGCCCGGCGCAGTACGAGACGGACTACGGGGCAGCGGCGGCGTCGGGTCACGGCGCTGGGATGAGCGGCGCGGCGGCACCGGCGGCGGCGCCGGCGTCCAGAGGCACCCACTCGCGCTCAAACTCCGCCGCCAGCTTCTCGGCGCAGGCGGCTTCGGAGCGGGAGCGCCTGGCGGCGTCGTTATTCGGCGGCGCAGCGGGCGGGAGCGGAGGCGGCGCGGCGCCGTCATCCAGGCAGGCAGCGGCAGCACCGCCGGCGGGGCACCGGCCGGTGAATGGGAGCGCCGCTGCGGCAGCGGCGCCACCGCGGCAAGCTACGCCGCCGCCGCAGCCCAACCCCATGGACTTGTTGCTGGATCTGGATGTGCCGGCGCCGGCGCCACAGCAGTGGTCAGCAGGGGCCGCGGCGGCGCCCTCAGGTACGGGCCGGCCGCCGGCGGCATCTGGGGGCGACTGGATGGACTCTCTTATGGGGCCGCCGGTGGGCGGACCGTTGCCGGCCGCCACATCGCCACTGGGCGCCATGGGGCCCGTGGGAGGCGGAGGCGGCTCGCTGCTGGGACCCGGCATCCCAAATGGCGGCGGGGGCGGCGGGGGGCCGGTGCCGATGGGCGGCGTGTACGGTATCCAGTCCCCACCGATGCAGCAGCAACAACCCGGTGGCATGGGAATGGGAATGGGGTTGGGGATGGGGTTGGGGATGGGCGCGACTGGCGTCTCGATGGGCGGCATGTCGCCCCCCATGATGCCTCAGCAGCAAACACCCATGCAGGCGCTGGGGTTGGGGACGCCCATGGGCGCGGGGATGGGCATGGGGCAAGTTGGGTACGGCGTCGCTGCGCCGCAGCAACAACCGCATCCGCAGGCGTGGCAGCACCCGCACCCGCAGCAGGCGGTGATGGCCGGCGGCGCGGCAGCTCCGCCCCAACTGCACCACCACCACCACCACCAGCCGCAGCAGCAGGTTGGAAGGCCTGCGGACCCCTTCGGAGACCTGCTGGGTTAGAAGGCGGCGCGCGGAAATCGGATACGTGGACCGTGTGGCGCTGTTTGCGTGTGCATCGAGGGGGGAGGGGGAGGGGGGCCGTTGTGGTTGCGGCGACGTCGTGGGGGGGGGGGGAAATAGGGGACTGGGGACGTGCAGCCAGGAAGAGCCGCAGAAGGGCCGAGTGCGGCGGCATTGCACCATGTCAGCCATGCTGCAGGGTCTGCAGTTGTAGCGTGAGGTGGGGGTTGGGGGTCGTTACATATGATGGCGGCGGGCGCCGGACGCCGGAGGGCGCGTGCACGGCCTGTGTGCTGTTGCCTGGTGTGTCGCCGATGTCGCCGCTGCTGCGCAGGGTTTGTTGCGTTGGTCATTGAACGCGGCGGACGGCAGGTCGGGCCGCATGCTCCTTGTCTCTGGCACCGATACGTGTGTGTGTGTGTGTCGGTGGTTGGGTAGGCGCTGGGAAGGCAGCAGCCAGCAGGGGAGCAGGCAGTGAAAGCATTTGGGAGGCTGCATGAGCCGCCCGGAGGCGCCGTTGACCAACCGGGCAATCAGCTGGACTCGGCGCCGCGAGGCCTTGCGATGGCGCGTGGCGTTTGGTGCGTTGGCAGCTGGGGCCTCGGGGCGAGTAGCTATGCATGGCATGTTGCGGCGATGGGCTTGCATGCCGCCAGTGCTGGACTGTGGCCGGGACAGGTTCGCAAGGAGTCGCAACGACCTCCCCTGCCCTCCTTGCTGCAGTCCTCCTTTCTTGCCACTGGGTCCCTGCAAGCCAGCCGCGTCCCTTGACGCCCTCCGGAACCGGCCGGAGCCTGCTGCCGCCAACCTCGACCGTAACGCCGCCCACTGGTGCAGCGCACTGCCTCCAGGGCTCACACAGGCGCCACGCCGCCGATATCCAGGCTGTCGGAGGTAGTCAACCTGAAGCAACTCTGCAGGATTCATTCGTACATTAGTGAGTAGGCGATTTCTCCGGAGCGCGTTGGCGGCGTTGGCGTTGCGCGGCGTTGGCGTTGCGCGGCGGCGGCGTTGGCGTTGCAAATTTCGTCCCCAAGTGCGCCCAAGCCCCGCCTCGCGGCGAGATGGGGGAGCATCTGCAGCTGTTCCCTCCGGAGGTGAAGCTGCGCAGCGCTCGGATTCGCGCCAGCAGTGCCGGGCACAGCGAGCACCGCGCCCACAGCCTCGGACGGAAGGGTGAGAGACACGAACCGAACCGAAACGACAGAAACGGTAGTAACGAATTGACAAGGGGGCAGCGGCGCGGAGGCAAGGGAGGGAAGGGGGAAGCTGGGCGCCCGATAGCTCGGGGCGGCCTGGGCAGCCCCACGTTCTTCGCGCATCTGATGACCTCCCTCCAGCAGCCTCTGGCTGCTGTCCCGCCGAAATATCACCTGCCGTTTCTCGAATCGGTTTTCGTTGTTCCGTGGTTGGATCGACGTCATGCTTCCACGTCGATACATCGTTCTACAGTAAATGGCCCGTGCGCACCAAATAAGAGCAGGTGAAAGAGAAGGAGCGCGTAGTTACACGGCATTGCCTATTGGGTGGCAAGGCACATAGGCTGAGAGGGGCTGAGTACTCGACCTCTGACTCATGAATGGCTCAACCCTCATCACGAAGGTTCAGAGTCCCCCATTCTAACAACCACAACCATATAGTTCTGGGGCCCGGCTGCAGGAACCGTCGATCGTCAAGCAACCGAGTGCACAGGGCCCCTTGATGGAGTGCACAGGGCCCCTTGATGGGAGGGCGCAAAAGAAGAGTCACAACCGCCCCGTAGCTTGCGTGAGGCACAGAGCTGTACGAGACTTCCGACGTGTCGTACAACGCATCTCCTTCCGAAGCAGAACAGTACGGTACCCGTACTTGAATCAAATCAAGCGGGTGCTAACAAGCGGGTGCCAACGCCTCTCGGGAAGCCTCGAGACCGCAAAACAAGACGGCGCTTTTCCCTGCCACGGCGCACCGCCCACGAAATGCACGCGGATGACTCGTTTAGGGACCGCCGCGCAACCGCCCAGCAGACGTGCAGAGTCACACTGCAGGTACGCCCTTCCTCGAGCTCTTTCAAGGTCTTCTCCACATGACCAAAGTGCCCCAATGGGGATTACCTCCCAAGACTGCAACCTAATCCAGCTTAGCTGCCTCCTTCCAGATTGCCGGCCTTCGGCTCGTCTCGATCAGGGGTTCCTGTCTCTCTCTCCCTTGCTGTAGCACTTTAGTTAGGCCTGCCCCACCACAGCCTTCTTGGCCTTGCCCGCTACCTCCGTCACCTTCTCCGCCCCCGCCGCCACGCCGCCCTTGACCGCGCCGGCGACGTCGTGCACCGCGCCGCGCACCGCCTCCGCCGCCTTGCCCTTGACGCCGCCGTTGCCCACCTTCGCCGCCGCCGCGTCGGCGGCGCCGGCGGCCTTCTCCGCCGCGACGGCCGTCGTACCGGCGGCGCCGGCGGCGACGCCCTGCACCTGCTCCGCCGCCTTAGCCCCCGTCGCCGCCAGCACGCCGCTGACGCCACCCTCCGTGACGGCGGCAACCGTCTCCTGCGCCTTGTCCACGACGGCGCTGGCGGCGGCCTTGGCTTTTCCCAGGATTCCGGTGGGGGCGCCCTCCGCCGCCGCCGCGGCGGCTGCCTCTTGGCGGTATGACGGGTCTCCCAGTAGTCCCACGAATGGCGACCAGAAGGTCTCGGTGGCGGAGGGCAGGTAGCCCAACACCGCGCCGTTGAGCAGCCGGATCTGAAGTACACAGGGGCAGGAGAGGAGAGGACGGGGGAACGGGGGAGGTTACGACCCGGGAGCGACCCGGCGTTCAAACTGAGGTGGGTTTGGGTACAGGATGGCTGCATGGCAGGTGGGGGGGGGGGGTGCGCACGCACGACGGCAACACAACCGGCTTCACTTTCATCACCCGACCGAAGCTGAGCCCCGCCCTTATAACCCCCTCAACAGCTCCCCCTTGGCCCGCGGTGACCCTGAGGGAGAGAGGGACACAACCAGTCGGACCTCTCACCGGCAGCGGCAGCTTGCCCAGGTTGTGCAGGCGGCCCTCGAGTGCGGTGATGACGTCCTGAGAGCCGTCGGAGGCTGGGCCCTTGCTGATGCGCAGCTGCAGGTCGCCCTGGAAGGCAAGGAAGGGGAAGGAAAGGAATGGGAAGGAAAGGAAAGGAAAGGGAAGGGAAGAGGCGCGATCGTGCAAGGCAGGCGGGACCCGGAAGGAGAGGGGCGACGGAGATTGCGACGGTCACCAGCGAACACACGGGTAACACGGAGCGCCGGTGGTTGTGCTTGTGGTGGTGGTGAGTGCACGTGATGGCACTCGGGCGGTGACACGTGGTTGCCCTCACGTGCATACACACACACGTACACACGTACACACGTACCGGTACACGCACACGCACACGCACGCAGACCAGCGCACACGAGCTCACCGAGAGCGTGAAGGTCTTGGGCAGCAGCCAGGTGGCGGGCAGCCACCAGGGCCGGTGGGGGGACATGTGCGCCTCCACCAGAAGCTCCAGACGAGTGCGCTTGTCGTCCAGCTCGCGGACCTGGGGGGGAGGGGAGCGGGCGTGTGGGTGTGTGTGTTGGGCGTGGGCGTGGGCGTGGGCATGTGCATGGGGCAGGAAAGGGAGGGCGGGAAGGAGGCGGGGAAGGTTCCAGTTCAGTTCGCGGCCACGGCAGCACCGTGCGGTGATTGCTGCAGACAGGCAAGACGGGTGCGACTTGTCCTTTTCGCGTTTGGATCGCCATCCCCCGTGCGAGGTGAGTCTGAGGTGGGGTCGGGTGGGGTGAGGTTGTGCACGCCTCGACTTGCTCACCCCGCCGCACCGAACTCGCACCCGAGGTCAGCCTACACCGTAACAAGCTGCAGACTTGGATCCCGACAAACACACGTCTCGCACAAGGAGCCTCGCCGATTTGCCGTGCAGTGTCGTACTGTCTGTCGTACCGTACCTTGTACATGAGCGGCTTGAGGTCGACGGCCGCGAGGAGCCATTTGGCGATGTACTGGGCGGCGCGCATGTTATCGCGGCCCTGTGGGTAGTGTGTGGGCGGACAAGGCATGCAGCGAGCAGCAGCAACCGTGCAGAACACGGTTCGTCGACGGTTCGTTGACGGTTGCAGCGACGGACCTGTAAGGCTGTAACACAGTGCCTTTGCGCCGCACGCAGCACGCAAACGCTCGCTCTCCCTCTTCATCACCCATTGCTGATCGCCGTGAACACATGGGTTCCCTCCCTGGAGGTAACCCCCCCTGGTGCGTTGTGCCACACGCTGCAATCCAAGCGTGCTGTGACGCCTTGCACCGTACATACACCGTGTTCACGCCGCCCCGCCCCGCCGCGCCGCGCTCGCGTCCATATGCCCCCCGCCCGCGCTCTGTCCGACCGACCCACGCCCCACCCGCTCTCAACCCGGCCTCTCCCCCCCCCCGAGCACCTCCGCTGTCCCGCACAGCCCCCTGTGCCTGCGATGGCACGTCTCCACCGCACTACCGGTATACCCACCTGAAGGGATAGGAAGGGCGAGTCGACGGAGATCTCAACGTCGAGGTGCTCCGAGGGGCCACGGAGCTGGGACATCAGGCGGGCCTTGGCCAGAGACTGGGAAGAAAGAGCGGGGAGAAGGAGGAGCGGGGAGAAGGGGGGTGGGGTGGGGGGCGGGGCGGGGGAGGGAACAAGACACGTCAAATGATGGGCTCGGATCGGGGGAAGAAAGACGACCCGCAGCTCGGATTGGGGCCCCGAACCCCCGGCAACACTGGGCCCCAGGGAAGGTGGGTTCGCGGGGACGCGGGAAGCGCGGGTGGCTTCGAGCGGTCATCTGACAAATTGACAGCAGACCGGAGGGAAAGAGATGAGCGCTTCCTGCGAGTGTGCGGGGCCAGGCAGCGCCCGTGGGTCAATGCTGTGGGTGTGCTCTGCTTTGCGCAATGACGGGCGAGATCTTTGGCCACACGTGATCTGGAGGCAGCACCGAATGCAGGGGAGGCAAAGCATTCCGGAACCGGAGCTTGCGCCTGGGAGCTGCTGCCAGTTTCGGGGGCAACACACATTCCGGAACCGAAACGCCTTCTGCGCACCGCCGCCACCCGCCAGCGAAGGTTCCCGAGTCGCTCGCCGCGCTGCGCTTCTCGGCGCCCACCCACCCGAAGCGCCTCGACGCTCGTCCGGTAGCGCGGGTGCAAATGGCGGTAGTCCTTCCACTCCGAATGGCTGTGCGAGTGCACGTGCGGCGGCGAGTGGACGTGCGCCGGCGGATGAGAGGTCAGCGCGGTGGCCATCTTCAGAGGGAGGCGGACGGAGTGTCCCGGAAGAACGCCGCGGTCGGGTCGGGTCGGATCGGGTGGTCGAAGATCGGCGAGGGCTGTGCGTCTCGGGAGGCTTTCAATTGGACGTCAAGGAAATTTGTATGTTTGCGCGCCAAGGGCTTCGGCTCCTGCAGGTGAGTGCGGTATTTCCGCAGCGGCAGCGAACCTTAACAGCGGAACGCACACCCGGCGCCGTTGCGCTCGATGTACGACGACCGAGGCGGATGACAACATTCCCGCCTAAGGTCCGACGTTTTCGTGCCTTCCGTCCGTCCCTTTTGCCAATGAATGGATTCTTCTTCCTCTTGAGTGTTTTTGGGTCGCTGTTCCCCAATGGATATCTATAGAAGTACAGATGCGGACATCGTTAGGTGTTGGGAACTTGGGATCCGCAGGATTGCCAGCAGGGGGCGTGACCGACCCGTGGGTCGCAGCAGCTGCGCTGCTCTTGCCGCCCAAAACCGCGCACCCGAGAGCCTTTTCTCACTTCGTGCGCCCAGCACTACGCACCCGAGGAACAGTACCGCGTCGCCGCAGAAAGTAAATCGAAGGGTCTCTATATATAATACGGCAGGTGTGGAGTTGGATGTCGGCTGAGCCAGCCCGCCAAGCTGGAAAGTAACGAACGAATCCAGTCATGCGCGCCATGAAAGGGGTCTCCCAAAGGGTCTCCCATTGCGGCTTTGCGGGCCGGGCTGTCATACAGGCTCTCCGCGCTGTTCCAAGCAGCTATCAGGCCGATTTCTGGAGGGTAATAAGAACGGCCCGGGGCGAGGGGAACGCGGGGGGCTGGGGGAAAGGGCCCTCGGGAGCTGCGCCGCGTCCCTACCCTCCTCCACGCCCTCCTCCATCCAGGGGGGTTGTCATCCCTCCAGGGAGGGTACCCACCTACCCACCTACCCACCTACCCAGTCAGTTTCGACACTCTTCTCTGATACCCTTCAGCAGCACACCTCGCACAGCCTCACCACCACCGGACTGCCTCCTCACAGCTTGCATCCCACCACCACCACCACCAACCCCACCACCACCAGCATATCGCCGCGCCGCTGCAACCGCATTGTCGCACCAACATTCCTCCTCGCCCTTCGCTCCTTTGTTGTCGCACCCGGGTACGGTACCGGTATGTTCGCGACGTCGGGCACAGTCCGCCCCGACCGTGCGCTGAGTCCGTGTAGATACACCGGGGGGCCATGCACACCCGCGCAACCGGCGGAGGCCCCACGTCCCTCCCCCCAACACAGGGGGCCCAGCGCTCCAGGTGGGGCCCCGCACCCACCACCCCACCACCCAACAGAGCGCCTCAACCGGCTGCCACGGCCGCTATCGCCGCTACGGCGTCCTTGCCAGATGCACTGCTGCCGCTTGCGCTTGCGCTGCCGCCCCCGCTCCCGCCCCCGCCACTGACGTCCCCCTCCGCGCCTCCGGACTCTCTGCCGTATGTCGCCATGGGCAGATCCCCCGTGTGGAATCGCCCCACCTCCCAGTAGCCCCGCGGGTCCGACATGCGCTCCAGGACGGTTGTGTCGCCGCCTGTCTCGCTCACCACCACACCCGACACCTGTGCGGCAGGACAGCGGGACAGCGGGAGGGGAGCTGAGGAGAGCAGAGCTGGGTGGGGCGGGGCAGCGGCGGGGCGAGACACTGGAGGGGGAGCCGGGGCAGCAACCCGGAGACCGCGTGTCCCCGCTGCAGCTCTTGCAGGCGCGCTTCCAATCACGCAGGGCCTTGAATGTCGGCGCCTTTGCGTTTGTCCGTATGACACACACACGCACATACATACACAGAGATTGAGACCCACCTTGAATTTGCGCTGTCCGCTGCTGGTCTCCCGCAGCACCTTGACCGCCACCTCACATTGGGCCGATTGGGTGACGTTGAGGCGGGCCAGGTAGGTCTGGAGCGGAGGGAGGACGGGAGGGGCGGAGGGGTTCGGGAGGCGGGGAGGGGTGATGTTGGCTGGGACGGGACGTGACGGGAGGGGTGGAGGGCAGCTTGGGGTGGGCGCGGCTGCCGGTGCCGCGTCGCAGCGGCGCAGCCCCGGGGGCGCTGGCCGAGTGGTGACGGCCTCATCCCCGTGAGTCGCATCGGGAGCAAACCCACGGCCTGACACTCATCTTCCCCCAACCCAGATCAGGGTTTGCCCACCAACACCAACACCAACACCAGCAGCGGCAGCGAACCCGGGAGCTGGAGCTGCATCCCAGCGACTTGCCGCCCCTGTCCCCGGCACGTTTGCCCACCCCCGTTCTCGCCCCCACCTGGGACACGTGCTCCGTAATGTGGGCATCCACGACCAGGGGGGAGCAGGAGCAGCCCAAAACACAGCTGGGGGAGGGGCGTGTGTGGGAGGGACAGTGGAAGGAGGGGTAGGCAGGATAGAAGCACCGAAGATCGTGGCCACAGGGTCGAGAAGGGTCAGGAGTTGGTCGACGTGCCCTGGGTGGGTGGCCAATGCTCCAGGCGGGACGAGGGGCTGGGTGGTGTCGTCCAACACTCTCAAGGTCATCCGAGGGTGGAGCGGGTCTGGAAGGGGGCTGCATGTCCGGAGAAATACCCAGCCCAGCCCAGCCCAGCCCAGCCCCTGCGCCGCTGTTGGTGCTGCAGTGGGCCCCAAACCCTCGCCGACCTCCATCCCCGCTGCTCCCACTCCCGCTCCCGCGCGCCCATCTCCCCCGGTACTTACCCTCCCCACCCATGGTTTCCGTACATCCCCACCTCCCCGACTTTCCGCCTGCCTCCTGCCCGCCCACAAGCGCCCAATGGAGGTCAACGGGCCCCCGCCGCGCTCCACACGCACCTCATCTCCGCTCGTCCCATGTTCTTGTACGACCTCAGATGCAGTACATACAGTGGCACTCTGGCCCCCTGCTCCAGCAGCGCCGACGGCCTCCGCGTGTCCAGTCGCATCACCAGGCGCGGCTGCGGCTGCGTGGCGGGGTCCGACCAGTTGGCCACAAAGCCCCACTTGGGTTTCACACGCGGCCGCTTAGTGGCCGCCGCAGTGCGGTTGGCGCTGCTGCTGCTGCTGTTGCTGCTGCTCCTTTCGTTGCTGGTGGAGGTTGCGGTGGCGGGTGCAGGGAGGGATGTGGCGTTGGTGGTGGTGGTGGTGGTATTGGTTGCCTCATTGCGGAAGGTGAAGCCCGTGTTGGCAGTGATGAGGTGCGGGAAGCCCCCCCCGACAACGCACATGGTGCCGCTGGGGGGCTCGTTGCCTGGGAGGGGCGAGAGGGAGGCGGAGAGAGGGTTTTCAGCGATATATGGGAAACGACACGAGCGGGGCGCTGAGCCCAGACCACGTTCGAGGACAACATCCTTCGGCGGCGTCAGGGCATACGCCCACCCGGCAAGCGGCCAGCGGTTCAGAGGGGGCTGGCTCCTCCTTCGTCCTTCGTCCCTGTGTTGGCACTTGGCAGTGCAGGTACCACAGTTACCCGACCCACGCCACGCCCCACTTCCCCAACCCGATCTGCCCCAGCCGGCACTTGGTGACACCCCCAAGCCCCGAACCCACCCGGGTACATGGGCGGCGGCAGGGGGCGGGAGGGAGCCACCGCGTCGTCAGTGACCCACGGGTCGGTTGTGGCCAGCTCCACTGCCGTACTCTGTAACAGGTGTACGACAAGATCCGCCATCACGTGGAAACCCGTGTCGCCGGGGTGGAAGTCTGCGGTTGAGGGCGGTTGACGGTTTGGTCGGCGGTTGGTGGGGCCACTTCGCAGCACGTCTTCGCGCAGTGAGGGTTATCGAGTCCGCCCTCAGACTTCCTCTCCCTCTCGGCCAACACACCAGCCACGGAAGCTCTTATTGTTGCCGAATCCCAACCAACCCCTTCCCGGCGCCAGTGCCGGGCCTAACGCGTCCCGGGCTGAACCCTAGCCCCGGACCCGGACCCGCACCCGCTTTCGCAGACTCGCTCCCGCATCCGGTCACCCGCACCCACTCTCGCTCCTATGCCCCATGTCGCATCAGCTCCCGCACCCGGTCCCGGTCCCGGTCACCTGCAAAGACGTCCTGCCAGCGCCAACCGGGGACACGATCCACCGCCGCCAGCCGGTACAACGCCGTACGCAGGGAAAGGTACGGCACGTCGTAATAGTGGGCCAGCGCCGCTGCGTGCAGCCGTCAAGGCAGGGGGCAGGCAGGCAGGTGGTTCAGTCTCGACCCATGGGCCCAGCCTCGACCCATGGGCCCAGCCTCGGCCCATGGGCCCAGCTTCGACCCATGGGCCCAGCCTCGACCCATGGGCCCAGCCTCGACCCATGGGCCCAGTCTTTGTGTGGGTCGAGCAGGGGGCGAGCGGGGTTTATACGCCCGGTTAAATCAACGGAGGGCGCACAGGAGAGAAACAATGCGAGCGACCCGGGTAGCGCAACTGCGTGCCCTCATTGAGCACGAGTGAAGTCTCAGAAGACCGCCAGATCGGGTTAGGTCGGGAAAGTGCCTCGAAGTACTTGACCCATGATAGACGTTTCCTCCTCCTGCCAGCACAACTCTTCCGCCACTTTCCGCACGCCCCTGCCCCCCCTCCCCTCCCCTCCCCTTGCCACCCCAACCCAACCCACCATCCACATCCTCGTTGGTGAAGTAAAAGCCGCGGTGCTGCGAACTGCCCTTCTCCATAGCCATGCCGTACATCGGAACCTGTGGCCAGTACCGGTATTCGCGGTCAATTGAACCGCCGCATTGAGTGGCTGCGGTGGCGAGATGTACACCCGGTCTGTCAGGCCGGCCGGCAGGGGACACGCACGCGCCACCGTGCCGTACCGTACCGCACTGTCGTACCTGCATCATGATAACCGCCGGCTTCCCCGGCAGCGCCAGCAACCTCCGGATCAGGCGCTCCATTGGCTTGGCGGCCGAGTTCTGCGTGATGACGACGTCGTAGCCTGATCAGGACACAGCGGGTCGCACACGGGCTCGGGCGATCAAGTCTGGGCAGCACGTGGGATCTGGCGGCGGCTGCGAGCAACGCGGCAGCGGACGCGGTGGCGGCGGGACGCATAAATCCCCGATTTACGGTATGCTTTGTTGCGCGGTGGTGGCGGCTCGGCAAGAAACGGGCGACGAAAAGCGCGAGTGTGCGTGTGGGGTTGCAGTACCGATGGCCTCGTCGGGGTGCATGCTAGCCGCGCTCATCCAGGGCGGGGTGCGGGGAGTAAGGGCGGCAACCCGTGCCGGCCCATACGTATGCCGTACTCGTTTCGTGCCGTACTCACCGTCATTCATGCCGTACTCTACCAACACCAGGTCCACATCCGGGTCGACGGATTGCTCCAGGCACATGACCATGTACGACGACGGCGTGGCGGGCACGGCACCATTGCGTGCTGTGATGCGCGCCGCCGGGAAGGTCTCGATCTGCGGCGGCGGCGGCGGCGGCGTCCCCCGGCGCGACGTGATGGCCTCAACACCACCCCACCCCTCCGATGAACACGAGAGAGCGCAAGAAGGACAGGTACGGCGTCCCGAAAGTGCTGGGCTGCGCGGCCTCAGAACAACCTGCAGGACACTGCACACAAAAGGTCCTTCCGAGCCGCGAGTCGCCATCCCCCATGTGCCCTTTGGAACGAGGCCATCTCCCTGCCCCACGCACCCACGCGTCGACTCAAGCCCCCCACAGCTGAGCTGAGCTGGGCTGTCGCAAGGGGGGGGAGGGTCAGCTCACAGCTTTGCAATCCCTCCATGGCTGGCTCGAAGTGTGCCACTCACCCAGCCTTCCACCCATCAACCATCCATTCATTTGGCATCCGTCCGGTCCCTCCTTCTCCGCTGCGGAATTCTCTTTATACCCTCCCACCCACCCACCATCCATCTGGCCAGCAGGCTGAACCAGTCGGTGGTCCCGATGGCGCTGGCGCCCTGGCCCCAGGAAATACTGATCGGACACACCGGCGAGAGGGAAGGCACGGAGTGAGGCAGGGGGCGAGGAAAGGGGAGGAGGGCGGAGGCAGGGGGCGAGCGGAGCGAGGGCAGTGCAGTCGGGGTCCGGGGGCAGACGGGGGGGGGGAGGTCGTTGCGCGTCCTGGGGGCTGCACTGTGAAGTGCTCTCGTATCCCATAGGCCCAGGACGGCGCGGCATGACGGGCGCAGATGGCTCCTTGAGTACGGCAACCGAGCCCGATCAGCGCCAGTCCCACCTGCCTCCGACGATTCCAATCTTGAGGGCCCGCTGACCGCTCAGTAGGTCCCGGACGAAGCGGCGCAGACGCCGCCGCGCGCCCGCGTATGCTACGCCCGCCTTCAGCTGCTGCGCGGGGAGCAGGAAGCGGTAGTCCAGCAGTGGCCCGAGGAGGTTGTCCAGGGGGGCCCCGCTGACTGACACATGCGGGAAGGACCGGCGCCAGAGCAGCTGCTGCTTCACAGCGGTGCGTGCCGCTTTGACGTTGTCGGATTCCAGCGCCCAGGATAATGCATCGTCGGTTGCAAGAGTCAAGTGTGAAGCCCAGTCAAAGGATAGTAGCAGAGTAAGGGTGAGCTGAAGAGGTGACAGCCATGTCCCGCGAAGCATCGCGGGGACAGGGGGAGTGTCTTTCACTTATCCGTGGAATTAAACGGACTATTCATATCACATCCCCTTTATGCCCTGGATTGCTGCCTTAGGATAAGTTACCACCTTTCGCATGGGCGCGTTCGGTCGCACTGGTTTTTCCCTCGCGTGAGCCCAGGCCATGCTGTCTCATTAATTTATTACGCTGTAGCTTGTATAGCTCGCAAAACCACAAGCCAACATCCCTCATTACAGGGCAAAGTGCTGCAACTGAAGTCGGCGATAACATGCACACCCTTGTGAATGCGAGTGCATCGTAATTCCGTTTAATAAACAACAGCTTGAGTAGCATTTGCTGTCAAGCAAGCGCCACACGACATCATGCAACACCTACATACACTTTTGAAACCGCTTTCCGGCCTAACGACCAACGGATCTACCCTACCCACTCCTGACGTCCGGGGCCCAGCCCACCAAACACCAGACACTGAACTATTATTTAGCAACTGCACGCTACATCTACTGATCCCAAGATTCAGGCGTGCGAAAAAGCTTGGGCCCCACTCTCGCCCTGCATTAGTCAACGGTCAACGACTGCACCAATCGACGACGGTCCTGGCATATCCGCCGCAGCGCCATTCCCCCCATTTCCCCACACTGGCCGCTGGTCTCTTTCTTTCAGGCCTGTCCCACCACGGCCTTCTTGGCCTTGCCCGCAACCTCCGTCACCTTCTCCGCCCCCGCCGCCACGCCGCCCTTGACCGCGCCGGCGACGTCGTGCACCGCGCCGCGCACCGCCTCCGCCGTGTCGTGCGCCAGGTGCTTGGCGCCGCCGATCACGCCGCCGCCGGCGCCGCTGGCGGCGGCCGCGGCAGTGTCCGCCACGCGGTCAGCCGCGCCGGCGACGGTGTCGGCTGCGGACTCGACGGTCGCCCGGGCACCGCCCACGGCCGACGTCACCGTGGCGTGGGTCCGCTCGGCGGCGGTGGTGGCTGCCGCCTGCGCCGCGGTGGTGGCCTTATAGACTATGGTGGGGTGCTCCTCGGCGCGGTTGCGGTACGAGGGATCTCCCAGTAGTCCCACGAATGGCGACCAGAAGGTCTCGGTGGCGGAGGGCAGGTAGCCCATCACCGCGCCGTTGAGCAGCCGGAGCTGAAGTACACAGGGGCAGGAGAGGAGGACGGGGGAACGAGCGAGGGAGGGAGGGAGGGGATTACAGACGAGATCGTAGCGAGGAGATGCGGCGAAGAGCGGCGAGGGGCTCCGAGTGGTGCGTGGGGCTTAGGGGTTGATGTGGGTTTTTCTTAAAAAGTGGGTGAAGGCGTTAAGGGTTTCAGGGGTGAAGGGGCGCGTGGCATCGGCGACAACCCTTCCTCTACATCCCGTGAGCCGCAATGAGCCCCACAGTGGCACTCCCACACTTCGTCTCCGTCCCTTCGCTGTGCTATCTGCTTTTTATCCCACACAGAATCTCTCACTGCACTGCACTGCACTGCACTTCACTGCACTGCACTGCCCGGAGCCCCTTTGTCACACCGCCGCCGTCATGCCGAATCGTCCCGCCTTGTAGACCATTCAAGATCGCGCCCATCACTCAAGTACCGGTCCAGTATGCAAACAGCCAAACACCCGGCCCTGACCCCGCGCCCTCTGCCCCGTGTGTGTGTCCTGCTGCTTGACAAGGCTTTAAGTCACCTAATCAACCAGCCAGCGACTCAAAAATCATCCATCCAGCCAGCCAGCCAGTCGGACCTCTCACCGGCAGCGGCAGCTTGCCCAGGTTGTGCAGACTGCCGTCGATGCGAGTGACCACGTCCTTGGAGCCGTCAGCTGCGGGGCCCTTGCTGATGCGCAGCTTCACGGTAGCCTGAAGTACGAGCGAGGGAGCAGGTGTTGGCAGGTATTGGCAGGTGTTGGCAGGTGTTGGCAGGTGGGGCAGGTACAGGCGGGGGCATTGGGGCGGTTGTTGGGGGTTGCATGCGCAGCAGGGGGCTCGTAATCGGCCTCCAACCCCCACCGCCGTTCTAATGACCCCCCAGCGGCCCCCCTTGTATTTCTCTCACAAAGATCCCACCCCCATCCTGACCCCAGCCCTGAAACCCCAGCAGCAGCAGCAGCAGCAGCAGCCCCTCACCGTGAGGGTCCAGTTGGGCAGCAGCCAGGTGACCGGCAGCCACCAGGGCCGATGGTGGCGGATGGTGGCCTGGACGAGCATGTCAAGCTGGGTGCGCTTGTCGTCCAGCTCGGCCATCTGTACGGCAGGGTACGGCAGGAGAGGAGGCGGCGGACGTGCGTGGACGGGGTCGGAGGATGAGGCAGCGAGGCATTAGGCGTTGTGTGAAACGGCGACGCAATGCGGAGAAAGGCGCAACCGGAGAGAGCAACTCCAAACAGCACCACAAGCAGTCAAGCACCCGCAGAACAAACATCGCAACGCGAAAATCGACAAAACGCGATCGCCTTTTTCATTTCTCAAAACCTGTGCACGCGCTCATAGAGTCCTTACAACACAATACGCCTGGACTGGCAAACGTAAACGCAAACGCAAGCCAGGCATTGTCGCCCATCTCCCGGCCCTTACTCAGGTGACCCATGGGTCGGCTGATGTAACATTGAAGCCCTCGAAGCGGAATACACGTTACGACACACGCCGCAACCGACCCGACCCGACCCCAATTAAACGCGCACCTTGACCATCATGGGGTCCAGCTGGACCAGCGCCACCCACTTGGCCAGCCACACGGCCACACGCATCGCCTCGCGGCCCTGGGTTGGGGAGGGCGGAGAGGGAGGGAAGGGACAGAGGAGGCGGAGTGAGGCGAGCGGGGGCCGGTCGGGCTGCGACGAGGCGGGTGAGGCGCAGGAGCAGGTGCACGATGAGATAGAAGAGCGAGCGAGCAGGGACGCCGGGGGAGTGCGGCGGCGATGACTCGTGCAGGAGGCCGCGGCCACCGCCATCCGCCATTTGCGCCCCGCAGTCTCCATCCGCCCGTTTCTGCCAGTTCCTGCTGCACCGCAGATCACTGCCCTGCCCTTCACTGCCCTTCATTGCCCTGTGCAGCGTTCCCCCGCACCGCACCGCACCTGCAGCCAGATGGGGGGCACATCCCAGGTGATCTCCACGTCCAGGTGCTCGGCGGCGTCCCAGTGCTGGTCCATCGTGCGAGCGGCGGCCAGAGACTGGGCGGAGGCGGTGGCGGAGGCGGAGGGTAGAGAAGGGCAGTGCAAAGGAGGCAAAGGAGGGCAAGGGTACGCGGGGAGGGGGCGGCGAAGAGGGGCAGGGGAGATGAGAGGGCAGGAGGTGATGATGGGGCGCGGCGTCGGGGCCTTCGGGAAGCGCGGGTCCACGCCGCACGACCCGCGGGTCGGTGGAACTTCTCACCCTGCGCCGCCGGAAGTGAGCTCTAAGGCGCAGGGAACCCCGCACACACATGCAATCGAGGCCCAACCCATCACCACCACCACCACCACCATCTCCCTTCCATCTCCATCGAAGCAATTTCGCTGTGATTGTTCATTCTCATCCTTCTCACCACCCCCCTCCACCCCTCCAACTCACCCGCAGCGCCTCCACGGTGGTCTTGTAGCGGGCGGGCAGTGTGGCGTAGTCGTGCCACTCGGGGTGGCTACCCACCTCACCCATGCCGGCGGTGGGGGCGGCGGTGGTCTTGGTGGCGGCGGCGGGGAAGGAGGCGGCGGCAGTGGACGCTTGCGCGGGGGACTTCTTGGTAGCCATGATGGGAGTTGTTGTGGGGCCCGCGGGGGCGGTCTCGGCTTCGGTGCGCGTCGACTCCGTCGGGGGCGCGGCGGCGGTGCTGCCCTCGACTGCGGCTGTCAGGCCGCTGAGGAGGAGAAGGGCGGTGGCGGCGACGTCGGCGGCGCTCTGCTCCTCGGCCGCGGTGGTGGCGGCGGCGGCGGCGGCGGCGGTGACGACGGCGGGTAGCAGCAGCTGATCCGCTGCCTCGAACAGCTCCTCGACCGCTTGCTGCTCGACAGCGGCGGCGGCGGCGGAGTCGTCGACGATGTACGACGCGGTGACGGCGGTTGCGACGGTGACGACCTCGCCCTCCTCTCGCTCCTCTCCGCCCGACAGCGGCGAAACGCCCAGGTAGTTGACGGCGCCGCTAGGGTCGTACACGCCGTACACGCCGGCGGGGTCGGTCGGCTGCGTGGTGGCGGACGGCTGCTCGGCCGCGTCAAAAGCGCCCTCCAGCTGCTGTCGCAGCTTCTGCTGCCGATGCCGCGGTGGCGGCTGTTGCGGCGGCGACGGCGCTGCGGTGGCGCTGGCGAGGGCCTGCCGCTTGTCGGGGTCGGATAGAGCTGGTGGCGGTTGCAGCGGGGAGCCTTCCAAGATGGGCACCAGGTCGTCGTTGGGTGAGGGCGGCTCCGACGCGAAGGCTGCGTCCCTGATCTGCGAGGAGCTGGCGGTGTCGAGCAGCAGGGGGCTGGTGCTGCAGCTGTTGGAGTGATTGGAGCTGGGAGTGGAGGGAGGGCCGAGCGGGAAGGAGACGGGGGAGGCGCGGCCAGGCGCGGTGGCGGTGGTACCGGGGCTCGCCGGGGTGGCGGGCTGGTCGGTGTGGGCCTCGGTGTCGGCAGAAGAGCCTTGTGGCGACGAATTGAGATGGAAGGGGCCTGTGGTTGGATTGGCGGTTGAGAAATTGGGCGCGGACAGGCAAAAAATGAGATTCGATGAAAATGGCGCATCCTTGCGGAGACGATGTGCTGGCGCAGCGCGTCAGAAGCGCCGGCGTGCGGTGGACTGCTGCGCGAAGGTTAAGCAAAGTTGGCGGCAGGAGGGCGCGTGTGCGCGCGCCGGCGAACTCGCACGCCAGGAGGTTCCTAATAAGGACGTGAAAGGCCCTTTCGCGCGCGCAGACAAGCCAAGAAGCTGTGGGCTAAGGCGTCAGTGATCGGTCGCCGCGGCTGGCGCGGTCCCTCGCGGCCGAACCTCCCCACTTCGCCAACGCGCAGTCATTGGCGAAGCCGATTGCCTATGGATTGCTGCAGCTCGTCTGTGACTCCTGACAAAGAAGATAGCTGGTCGGTGTCGGAGACTGTCGGAACGCCCTCTCAACGCGTTGGAGCCTTCAGGAATTGCGGTGCTGTGCAACACAACATCCACTCCCGGGACGCACCTTTTGATTGGTGGTGGTTTGTTTATCAAAGCACAGAAAGGATGAAGTAGTGTGCGAGCCCTCCATTTTATTGCGTTGCGGAATGGTGCGGAACGTGCGTGCAAACGATTGCGACGGCGCGGGCAGAGGCCGTCACGTTCTTGGGTCGCCTCGACGCATGACGTCACTCATGCGTTTGTACATCATTGAAGGGTAAACACATATGAACACTTCGAAGTTATCAGGTGTACACGTATGATGGCCGGAACAACTACAAAAAATAACTGATACTGCGTGCTTTCAAAAGCCAGTTGGCAAGACCCATGGGACGAAAACGCGACAAGCCGACAACCCAGCGTCTGCGCAGAACTTGACGCGTGCCTGTAGATGCCAGCCCAAACATTTCTTTTTCACGTCAGGCTCCATGGGCTATATATACTACATTTGCAGGGCCGAGACCGGTCGGACCTTGCGCTCGCTGGTGGCACTTTCCTACTTCGCGGAGTTCATGAAAAAACGGAGACACGCAATACATGTCGCCATGGGGTCCATCATCTCATGCTGGTCAATACCACACAAACAGAGCTATGGCGACGTTTTTGGAACAGTGTGCCGGAAGCGACTTGAAACAAGCGGTCACTTTACAAGCCATGATAAACATAAAGTTCCTTCAGGCATGAGTCGTTCACACTTGTGCATCCGTCAGCGTTAGGCGGGGTAGTGGCGAATACGGACGCAACGCGAAAGGATTCAGGTCGCGCCCGAGTTGGAATCGAGCTATGCACCAACAGCACTAGCTTGCAATCTGGGATGCGTTAAGCGAGCTCAGCGAGCAAAATGTTCCATTTTTCACCGCGCTCCTAAACCCTCCCGGCCGCCGTACGGGGCGCGGTTGGTGTTGACAAAGTTGTTGCTCTGCAAGGGTTCTCCCTCTTCCCTCGTTGCCTCGTTCGGTGGTCGAAGGCAGGAAAAATGGTGAGACAGCCTCGCTATTGTTGCAGCCGGAGTAGGCCAAAATTAGGTGTAATGTGGGCGGAAAGCTGTTATTTCAAGGTGTAGGCTCATACAATTACCAACTGGACACAGGTGAACGTTCCTAAGACCAAGCGGGCCTTCTGCAAGGGGTGCAAGAAGCACATGATGATGAAGGTCACCCAGTACAAGACTGGCAAGGCGTCACTGTACGCCCAGGGTAAGCTAATGTGAAAGGTTGTGTCCTCAGCATTAGTCACGGCGGCTTGGCGAGGTGGAGAAGCTCCAGCTGGCGGCAGAAGGCGGAGTGGCAGCCGCCTCGGCGAAAACAGCGGAATCCAGCATGGTCCTCGGTCCTTCTGGAAGCAGCACACCTCCGTGTATCATTTTAGTTAATTGTGCATCAGTAGGGGCGAACGGGTGCTCCTCTCCAAACGTTCCATGGAGGCCTATCTTTGGGGACAGTCTTATTTGCCAAACATTACATAGCTACACCGTGCGCTTCCTACTTACAGGCAAGCGTCGTTACGACCGCAAGCAGTCGGGTTATGGTGGCCAGACCAAGCCCGTCTTCCACAAGAAGGTGCGGGCGCGTGGTTCGCAGCTCCAGCGGTATCGGGTGCTTCGACCCCAGCGGCCTCGTTAGGAGGGCTGGTTCTTATGAAGCGCGGACTTCCCTCGCACACTTCATGGGGCCGATAACGGACTGGGGGGGAGTCAGCACATGCGGGTTCGGCGTGACGTGCGGTCCCAAGACCGCCAGGGAGGTTATGTGTGTGTGTGTGTGCGGGGCCACGATGTTTTCCATTGGGGGACAGGCTTTCGTTGACGAGTGCGCCTGCTCATCATAGGGGCGGGAGGTTGTCCTCGCGTGTACGGCACGCGCACCTCACTTCCCTGATTCAGACGGCATCGTATGCATCGACAACATGCGGTTGTGCGCGCGTCGGTGTGATCTCAGCCGTTTCCTTAGCATGTGGAGCCGTCTTCCCTGCGGAGCGGCGTGCATGCGGCTGTACAGTTGTACCCTGCACCAAGATGTCACGCCAAGGCGCGCACATGCTCATCAGTTTGGCAGCCTGAAACATTGTTGCCGTTGACCGGTTTTATTGCTCATGTTGCTTCATGCAAACAGGCCAAGACCACGAAGAAGATCGTGCTGAGGATGCAGTGCCAAGAGTGCAAGCAGACCTGCATGAAGGGACTCAAGGTAAAGCTGTCTGCGTTCGTACAGCACCAGTTGCCCTGGGAGCCTTTTTTGCACCCTGTTCTGTTTGCCATTTGGGATGATCCAGCGCTTGTGAAATCCCCTTTGGTCCCTTCTCGACATCAGTTTCCGAATTCGGACATGCCCTCGTGCAGCGCTGCAAGCACTTCGAGATCGGCGGTGACAAGAAGAAGGGCAACTAAGCTGGTGCACTTCGGCTAAGAGGGCAACCATGGCAGTGGCACTTTGGCTGGGAACGTGTAACGGCTTAACCGCTGATTCTTTAATGGTGCTCCCCTCGCACTTGTCCCGTCCCCGTCTCCAAGCAGCGATTCAGCGGTGCTGTTGCTCAGCATTGTTAATTAGCGCGGTCCGGGCAACTATCGCCGCGGCGGCAGTGGGTTGGGATGGCAGTCACGATACGGTACACTGCCCAACACGCACCGCGTTTGCAGCTCAGCACCTTCGGTCATCACTAAGACGGCGGTTGGCAAACTATACTACTACTTTCTGATCGCCACAAGGGCTGCATTGTCGTGACGAATATTTGGTACACTCAAGCCTATCGCGCACAAGCCCATCATACATGTACACCATCATGCACGACGACCCTGTTTGTACATGTGCCCGTTTGCACTAGCCTCTATTTCAGGGCATGTGAAAAAACCTTCTCGCTTACAATGTGCTGCATGGCGACTGCATACCCCTTCGACATTTGTGAAAGACTGCAAAAGAATTTACAGACGGGGGTCCGCGTGCACTACCCGTTATCACACACTTTCAAGCACACGCGTCGCAGTCCCTGCGATATGCTCCTGTCCGATGAAGCTCGTCCACGATCGGTGACACCGTACTGGACTAAGCACAGCTCATGCCTGCTATAGTTGAATATCACCTGTCCGTCACTCACGTACCTCAACGCGAGAAGATAAGTCCCGACTACTTCTGCGCACACACTCCTATGATAACACACTTGCTACTCTACTCCGCTTGGCCACCACACTTCGCCACCAGCGGCAGAACATGTACGGACGGCCGTTGCCAATCCCCACCATTAGTCCTGTCGTACCTAACTTGCACTCATGGAAACCGTATTTACTGCCCCACACCTAGCCCTTGCACCGGACAGTCTAGCCTCCTGCGCCCAGTCCCCCAACCAGATTAACTAGTTCGAAATGCTTAGGCGTCCTGGATGATCTGATGGATCGCCTCGCTCAGTTCCATGGACTCAGCGCGCACCACCAGCTTCATAGCAACGTTGTTCGCCGAGTCGATGCCGAACGACATTCGGACCAGAACCTGGCAGGAACGAAGGGACGAGGCCGATGAGGAGATCAGCGACACCGCAGTCCGCGGGAACGGATGGAGCGAGGTCACACGATACATGTGTGTCACTAGCTCACTACCCGCGCTTAGCTTATCTGAGCATGCGCAAGCATGTGCAACGCTGTCAACGAGCTCGGCCAAACCTTACCTGCTGGTATCCGACGAAGATGCCGGCCAAAAGCACCGTGTGGCTGCGTGCATTGGGTGGCACCGCCTCACTGCCTTCACAAGGCTGCATGCCGAGGATGCCAATCACCGCCTCCACCGCCTCCTGCAGTGTGTCAAAATACGAACAGATGAAACGCACCCAACGACAGATACGGATGCGTGGTATGCTACATCAGCGGACAGAAAAGCCACATGTTCAAGGTCCGCGCTTGCTTTTTAGTTCCGCACAAGATCCCCAAGGATTGCTGCCCCCCCCCGCGCCCACAAAGGTGCAGCAGCCGGCCCGGGCCGGTTGGCACCCAGCATGTAGCAGCCGGCCCGGCCCGGTTGGCACCCAGCATGCCGACAGCGAAAATACCAGCGGGGGGGGGTATTCACGTGTAGGCCGGAGCCCGTAAACGGTATCAAATCAGAAAAGTCCTTCCGGGGGGGGGGGTGACTTATAAAACCCTCTGGATTCGTGGACCCAGGACGTCTGAAAATGCACAGGCTCGGAAGTCATCCCTGTCCATGCGTTTCATACCCGAACTAGAACCAGGCCTTTGCGCCTGGTCGCGCGGCCTGACCTGGAACCCGCAGCCATTACGAGCGCAAGAAACAGCCCGAAATGTTATCCAACAACGCACCAACCTGCAGCCCCTCGCGTGTCCCCAGACCGTACTCGTCCTCCTTCTCGGTGGCGGGGTCAAGCTCCTCCCAAGCTTTGCGGAAGTTGCCCAGTAGCGTTGGTTTGACGTAATCCGCGGGGGTCACCTGTGGATAACATTGCATCGCGCATTTGTGACCGGTTTCCGGTTGCTAAAACAATTAACGGCAACACGGGGAGGACGGAGACGACTAAACGCATCTGAACGTGTCGACATCACGCGCGTTTTGGCGCGTCCCACCTCCAGATCCTCCAGCTGGTACTCGTCTTCGTACCCCTCCTCCTCAGCCTCGCCGGTGCCGGGGTCGATCTCCTTCACCTGAGGAAGGGACAACACCATGAAATCCGTGACTGCCGTGACTCGTTGCAGCAGGCCTAGATGCAAGCACCAATCCCTTGAAGCATACCCCGTCCCCTTGTTAACAGAAACAACCCACGACAGGCAACTCAGCGCAGCGGTTGCATGTGCCGCCTAACTGTCACCTGTAGTCAGGTTGCCCGCAGCGGACTGTTCTGCCCCGCAACTGATCAGTGACCGGAGATCGCAACCCAAACAAGGCTCCTGTGCCTCTCAACGGTCTGCCCGCCCGGCTGAAACCCTCAGCTAAAACCCCCGGCTAACACCCTAAAACCCAATATTCGGTGGCCTAAACCGCCGCGCGCTCAGGTCCAGTGCGCCAAAAGCTGAGGGACACGCGCAGGCCCCGTTTTGCTTCATCCTCCAATCGCCCTCGCAAACGCAATACAGTGTTCTTACCTTGAACTTCAGGATGTTGACAACCTTTCCGGTTGCTATGGCACCCGGCTGCCGCGCTACCACCGTAAAGCATTGCCCGACGCCGTTGAGGGGCATGGTGTCCAGGGGCACCGTGAACGCCTCCTCGAAGTCGGCCTGAGGGGTTACATGCGTGCACAATGCATCAGACGCCCGTACTATCAGAGCTGGAACGGGGATTGGGGGGATCGCGAGCCACAACACCGATGCAGAACGCAAACGCATTGCCGATAAAATACCCGCGCATACCCGCGCACAAAAAGGACGCGTGGTTACAACACTAATCCGTCGCCTTTGTCAAGCTACGTGCATGTATGCGCCGGCAAGATGGTAGCTGCTCGATATTCTCGAAAGACAGCTTGGCTCACCGCTTCTGCAAGGTCCATGGCGACGCTGACGTCCTCCAGGACCTGCTCCGCAATGGTGTTGATGCAGTTGAATTGGAAAACAATGTGCGACTCGTAGACGTGCTTGACGCAGAACACAGCGTACTCGGTGTCCTCCTCCGTAAGCCGCACCGGCTCGCACGACTTGAACACCTGCACGGCCAGAGATGCAATCAAGGTCGTCCTGATCCAACATTGTCACGTGCAACCGTGCAACGCCCGCAGCGTTTCGGCACTGTTGTGCGAACGATTGCGAACAAAAGCGGCGTTAAGCCGTGTTAAGCGCACGCTAAGTCCCCAAGAGGACGTCAGTATAGCAATTGATTTGCCAGCGTAACCAGCCTGAAGCAGCGACAATCCGTGCGACGCTGTGTACTAGCAAGCATGAAGCGCGTGGGCCATGTGATTGTTGGGATACCAGTCCACTGTCTTACCTCGCCAAGGGGAGCGAGCTGCGGAATTGACCGGAGCAGCTCTGTGTACTCCGCGGTCGGATCCTTGCGCGCGGCGCTGGTTGCAGGGAGTCCAGAGGCGCTGCTGGCAGCGACAGCGCCCGTCGGGAGGCCCAGCGTGCTCGCGCCAACTCCGCGGGCCGTCGGTGGCGCCTTAGGGACGACCGACTGCAAGGGGATGGTTTAAAGGCGAGACAAGAAATGTGCATTCAATAGGCGATTACCCGTGCTGCCATGCAACCCCAAATTGCTGGCTTGCCTTTGCCAATGCAGATGCTCTTGCAGCACACATTCGAGCCGAAGCAACGCGGCGCTAATGTCGACCAAGAGACAGCAACGCCTTACAATGTCGAAGGGCTTCTCCGTAGGGCCTGCCAAGTAGTCCGCCAGCGCTTTTTCCATGGCCGCCAGGTTTAAATCCACGCGTGGCTGCACAGCTTCCGGCCCGCCCGCCTTGCCCTCCAGTTGCTCCAAATGCAACGTCGCGCGGTCGCGAACCTGTGCCCAGATCCGCAGCGAGGGTCAGCTGGTTTCGGAGAAGCGCACCTCCGGCCCATAATGCCGCAGCGGTGTCACATCACTGTATGGTGGGCACACAGTCTCATTCCAATGGACAGGAACTCGACAAAATGATTCCGGCGTATGCACCAGGGACCCAAAAGGCACATGCGCCGCATTCGCGCGTGCGTTCACCTTTTCACTTATCCTCGCACCCAGTACACGGCAATTATCGTTCCAACCACAACCGGCTGCCACCGCCATAACACCCGCACGCACAGGTCACACCCGCCCCCAGGGAATACACGCGAGACAGCGACAACTCGCGCCTTGCACGTGGTTACTCGCTCGGGAATCACCCGCCCGCCCAACTGACCTCGTCGTCGTTGTCCGACAGCGCACGACGCAGGAGCACAATAATGCGCGGCCGCAGTGCCTCGCACGCGGCTCCAAAGTTCGCCAGCGCCGACACAGCAGCGGCGCGCACAGTTGCATTTTCCAGGATAATCCGGTTGTAAATGTACCGGATGTACTTGGATGGCTCCTTCGTCTTTGGGCCCTCCTGGCCTGCATGGGTCAGGGCCAACACATCACATTCAAGATTACAGTTTACTAAACAATCGTGTGCCTCATTCATTTCCAATAGGGACTGCGCGCAGCAACTTGACAAAGCCACACCCATGCCGTACAAACCCCATTTACCATACACCCACACCGTACATCCGTTGCCGTACTGGCAAGCTCCCAATGACCGTATTCCCCGTACCTAGGAGGTGCAGGACCTGCGTCGACAGGTACGTGAACTCGCAGTCCTCAATGAACTCGCACAGGTGCCCAAGCCCCGTCTCCTTGGCGTCCGGAATCTCCTGGATCAGCACCAGGATGCTCTGGACGATGGCTTTTTTGTACTCGAAACCCCCCTCCTCCCGCAGCACGCCCGACAGGAAGTTCATCAGCGCACGCTGCTTGGCGGGGAACTTAAGGCACAGGGACCGGATTGCCTCCACCACGACGATTTTGAAGTCGTCCGCAATGTCCGACATGAAGCTGCCGATCTGCTTCAGCAGCTTCTCGACACTGGACTCATTCCCCGTCTTCAGCAGCGTCGTGATGGCCAGCGTGGCGATGGAGCGGTTCTGGTCGCTGATGAGCGACTCCATGTCAATGTTGCAGTGCGTAACCGCAAGCGGGTGGGTCATTGCCACCTTATTGAGCGTCCGCACGGCCGCAAAGCGCAGGACTGGCTTGCTGCTGCTGAGGAAAAGCTGCAGAACAGTGACGGCCGGGGTAAGCTCGCGCGCCGTGACGTCCCGCAGGTTGCAAATCGCCCGTGCCGCCTCAAAGATCACCACCTCGGCCTTGTGCCGCAGGCAGCTCTCCAGGAAATCGTAGAACGGCCGCTGCTCGCCGTTCGGCCCCGGCTGCGAGTCCTGGATCACCTGAGCGACATAGCGGACCAGCAAGCACTGCGCCAGCGGGCTCTTCACGTTCGCCTTTGTGAGGCTTGTGACGAGCTTGCTGATGGCGAGCCGGTCCGAAGCGCGCAGCGCGTGCAGCAGTGCAACCGCATGGAACTGCACCATGTTGTTCTTGTTCTGCGCTGCCTCCTGCACCTCATTAATCCACCGCTTGACTATCTCCGCGTTATTGCCGAGGAGATGCAATGCACTGACCAGAGCCGCGCTGGCCACGACTGCCGACTTGTCGACGATGGCCTGCTTCAGGTACCGCTCAATCTGCGCCAGCAGCTGCCCGTCAATGATCTTGCAGAGCACACGAACCGAGTTCGAGCGATATAGGTCCGTCTTGCTGTTCATGTCCTTCATCAGAGAGCTGGTGACGATGATGACCTCGTCCGCGCCGGGGCAGATGTCCTTGATGCACAGATACATCATACGCCGCAGGTTGATGTCCTGCTTCTGGAAGAGCTTCGTAACACCAAAGAAGACCTCAGCTGCCTCCTTCTGCGGGTGACAGCACGCCTCCGCGTTACGCGCCTTGAGGCTGCTGGGGCGCAGCGGACACAACAGCTTCGCACCTTAGTGAACACTTCGCCCTGGTTCAGCAGGTACAGGAGCTTGGTGATCACCTGCAGGATAAGGGGCAACTATTTGAAACGCAGTGGAGGGAAGAATGCCTAACGCTGCGCACAGACCTGCTGACATCTCCGGGGGTCAATTTGCGGGTCATTGAAGACCCTGGCCTCCTGAAGGACCGCTCCTTTATCTATCCCGTAAAATGGCGAGAACTCCGCTGCGAGTCATAATAAAAATACGTAAGGCCACCAGCTCCAGCCCAGCTGCTGAACGCCTTGGCTATCTTACTCTCATCTTCGCGGTCCTCGTCCTTCTTCTCTGGGCCCCGCAGGGGCGCCTGCGAGTCCTGAGCAGTGGCAGCCATAGCAAAAGCTGCGCTGAGGAATTGCGTTCTAGGGAGTAGTCATGCCGTTCAGATCAGATGAGGTTTCCTAAACTTCCTATCCCGCTCTCCAGTGCAGGGCCGCCGAAAATGTGAACGCGAAGAATGGCACACTGGGGTAGAGTGCGTAGCGCGAAGGCAAAGGAGCGCCGGAGCGCAAAGAGCACCGGCTGTACGGTAATACGGCAATTGACGGTTACAACATGCACCTGCACGAGAGCACAGAGCACGGCTGTATGAAGTCAGTGAAATCACCTCCGGTGTCCCGTGTAGGGCCATGCTCGCTCAGCAAAGCGAGCAAAGCTCTTTTGCGGCAAGGCGATTTTGAGATAGCCCCATGCGTGGCAGCCATTTGCATAATCCCGCTGCCTGTAGCCACGGAAGCTTCTCATGCAACATTCTGCACCACATCACCTTAGTGAGTCCAGCCCAGACTGTAGTGCTCGTTTGCACTGTTCGCCCCATGGGACAAACTTGGCTCAACTTCAAGGCCGCCCCCGCAGCTGAACCGCCTTGCATTGCGCGGAACTCCCAGGGCGGCGCAAGTGGTTGGGTCTGGGGAACGATTCCACTCAGACTTCCACGGGGTCCCCCGAGTTGAAGCGGAAGGTTACAGCGGGCACGTAGTAATCCTTGCCTGTCGTCGGACAGCGGCCCTGCCACGCAGCGGCCGTGGCAGGGCGGCTGCGTCTGGGGGCGGGACACGGCCTCATTCAGCGCACCTACAGGGGCACATTGTACCAAATTCTCCTTCTTCAACCTGCGTACGGCACGCTGTCGGGAGCACCAGTAGCGACGGACGCGGTGTTGCCGCACCTGCCGTCGGCGCAGGGCGCTGCCGCAAACCAACCATTTCATACCACAACTGCGTGCAATGGGCACCGGCATATGCCTAGATGGTGTGTCTCCATCCGACAATATCATGTCCAGCCCGGCTAGAGACGGCTTCAGGCCACCGAGCCTGAAGGTGTAGAGTGATCAGACGCCAGAAGACCTCGCTGCTCTGCTTGGTCTCTCTCGCTCTTGTTGGCTCGACCTCAACACACAATGCGCGCTGCGGTCCACAAACTCCCCCAACTTTTTTCCACGGGGGGCCCGAACACGTCGCGCCGCCGCCGGTCCAGCTTGTCGTCAATCAGGTGCTGTGTGGTGTTGGCGGAGGTGCGCGCGGAGAAGCCGATGACGTTGGGGGGATGTACGTGCTCGGCGGCAGGCCGTACAGGTACTTCTGGGCGAGCATCGACTTGCCTGCGGAGCGCGGAGCAGCGAGGCGGGGGGGGGCCCGGGGGTGGTGGCATACGCGTGTGAAGGGCGGTGGCGGCAGCACCGTGGCACCGACCGACGCGCCCGGAGGCGGGCGCTGCTGGGGTCGGCGCATTGTGTGCTCGCCTGAGTGGAGTCCCTGTTCCGCTCTCACACCCCAACCGGCCCCGCACTTTGCACTCCACTTCCGCGCTCCCCGGACCTCGCACCCCGCCCTCCCGCACGCCGCCCCGCGGGGTGGGAGTGAAGGGGGTTGTGAAAGGGGGGGCCGCTTTCTCACCTGTTCCCGTGGGTGATCGTAGTTACACTATGCGGCGCAACAGCCTGCATAAGGAGCGAAGAACGGCACGGCGGGTAGAGCTGCTGCTGGGACCTGGGAAGTACCGCAGCAAGCAGCTAGAGACCCATCCCCTCAACGGCCAAGCGATGAGTCGATGAGTCCTCGGATGCGGATGAAGCCACTGGACCAACGGCTACCGACGCCCTAGGTGCGGTAACGACCACGTAGGGGCAGCGGCCTCCAATCGAGTCGGTCAAGACTTCAAGTTTGCTAATGGGGGCCGGGGAAACCCCGTCCCCCGCCCCAACCCCGTATTGCTGGGTTGTTGATGGTGATATTTGATGGTTTCGTTCGCCTGCGCCGCCTTCGTCCCATCGCCTGCGCTTTCCTTTCCTTAGCCCCCCGCCCCCGTTGGGTTACTCTCCTCAACCCTAGGCAGCTGGCCGCAGCCCCAGCATGTGGGGGCTCTCCGGCATGGGCACGCCAGCGACCGCCAAGCGGCCCCCCGGCGGAAGAAGTCGCGGCACCCCACCTTGCTGGGATGCAGGCGGGCACTCGAGCCCTTTCACCAGCTCTGTCGGCGGGGCGCAGCGCAGCGCAGTGCCCACCCCCCTCGCACGCTCAGCTCACTCGCCGGTATATGCTGCTGAATGATACGCCGTGCAGGTTTCGGAGCGCGGCCCGCAGCGACAGCTCCAGGGGCCAGCCCCCCACATCGGCGGGCAGGTCGGCGGGCCCCTGGGAGGCGGATGCGCCCGCGTTCACGGCACCGCCCGTGCCGGCGCCCGCCACCACCGCTTCGATGACGACGAGTGGCGGCACGCGCACGCCCACGCCCACGCCCACACGTGTGGACATGGGCGTGCCGCCTCTCGGTCCGCGTGTTGGGCCGCCAGTACGAGTACGGCTCCCAGGGCGGCGAGCGGTGGTGGCTGCAGACCGCATGGGGAAAGAGTCAGGGGGCGGCGCGCAGCGGGAGGTGAACCTCAAAAGAAGGGGGGCGGGAAATGTGTTACTGCAGCGGAGGGACGGAGGGGGGAGGGGGCCCGAATGGGGCAGCCAATCGGTGGTGGGCGGCGGGCGAAGGGACGGAGGCGGTAGAATCAATGAAGGCGGTGACGACATTAACAAGCCGCCCGACGCCGCAGTTGCACGGGCTCCCTGCCGCCCTACAAGCCCCACACACCCCATCCGCCGCTCTCCTCTGCCGTATTTCGCCAAGCTCCGCAGACTCCACAGCCGTGAATCTCCCGCGGCGTCGCAGCCTCAGCTCGCGGCCCAGCCTTACAAGCGTCCCCCAACTGACGTGCCCCTGCACCACCGCCTCGCTCCCCCACGTCTCTTTGCCCCAGCTCCCAACCACCCACAAACTCGGAAGCGATGTGGACCCGGCGGGGCTGGCGGGCCGCTGGGGCGCATGAAGGCCACGGAGGCGCGGTGCGGGTTGTGCTGGCGGGAGGGAAGAAAGCAAAAAAGCGCAGCCAATGAACCGCGCTGGTCTGTGCTGGCGGGGGGCGGAGGAGGGATGCGTGCCGAGCGGCATCTGCACCAGGCCCGGTACGGCGCGCTCTGTGTCGTACACGCCGGGGGACCACGTGCTCCTTGTGCGGCTCCGCCAGGTGCTGGTTATCATGTCGTGTCGTTTGACGACCTGGCTGCGCGGGGCAGCTGGATCTGGATCTGGATCTGGATCGAGGGGAGCGCCAAAGGATGCTACAGGCGGGTGTGGATGGCCGGGGCCACCTCGCCCGCCAAGCCGACGCCGGTGCCTGCCTGCAGTAGGTACGTCAGCTTCCTCTACGCCAGGAAAGGGCCCGGCCTCGTTGCTGAACAAGTAGGGTTTGCGGGGGCGGTGCCCAAAAAGGCGCAGCGCGTGCGTCCGGCGGTGTTGGGGGCGGTGAGGCTCATGCGGCCGCGTGCGTCAGCCTCAGATGGCGGTCTAGTAGACCGCTGAGGGAGTTGGGTACCGGCACCTTGATCTTGATCTACATCTTGCCGGCGCACAGCGCGAAGCGGGGCGTGTTGAGCTGAAGGGTGAAGGCTCCCAACCTCGTGCAGGTGCTCTTCCTCCCCAACCAGTGGCGGCCCACAGACATGGGGGAACGCCCGGAGCGGCCCCGACATCGCCCCCAGCGACCCAGTCGGACACGCCCAGTGGCTTTCTTCAGGACACAGGGGGGACACATGGCCGCCCGACGGGCCTCAACCACCATCCGAAGCTGCATGGCCGCAGGAGCCGTCCCCTCCGTCATGCGCCGGTCGTACCGGCGGAGGTCACGGGCGGGCGGGGCTCCAGGCTCGCAAGTGGCGGGTAGGCAGCCAGCTGCCCCACCGGGTTAGGGTTCGCAGACCTTTCCGGAGGGAGGGGGAGCTCGGCCCAAGTGGCTAATGGTCGCGCCGCACGTGGGGGCCTGCCCGCCAGCCGTATCCTCTCCAAGAGGACGGTGCAGGAGGCAAGCGATGGGAGGTGCCGCAGCCCGCAGATGTAGTCGAGACGACCTCGAGTTGAGCCTAGACCCTAGACCCACCGCAAACTGCGCAGCCCGTCCCGTCCCCTCCCGTCCCGTATCGTCCCGGGGGGAGGCGCACAACACAAAGGCTTAGGTGCTACACGCTTTTGGTTTGTATGACCCACGCTTTCCGAGCCACATTCCTCCCCGGTGATCCAGGGTTCACCAGGTTCTGGCCGACTGGGGAACCTGACTTTCCCCGACGCATGTCGGCAGATAGTGCAAACATCGGGAGCTGGCGGGAGTGTTGCGCCAATGGATGCACGGATGCGCGCGGGCACTGCTTCCTTGCATGTGGACGTTGCCGATGAGGCAGGCAGACGGGTACGGAACGCCATCAACCGCAATGAATTCCGGTTTTTACACAAACGGCCTGTCGCAGGTTTGTGGATGAGGCTGGGGTGCTATTGCTGGGAGGAGCGCAACCTTGTCGGGGCGAAGCTGGAGGGACTGCCGGGCGGCAAGGGGCCTGCCCAGCCTGCCCCGGCCGCACCATCCGCAAATGGGCAGCTTCAATCGCAAATAGCGTAGGCGTCCTTGCGCAATGTGTGTGTGTGTGGGGGGGGGGCTTCACGAGGCTGCGCCGCCTGAACGGCTCCTTCGTCCTTCCCCACCCATCCCCCCCCTCCCAAAAAAAACACCCTTGGGTCGTCAGTCAAGCCGCGGAAATCCCGGGCGGATGCAACGTACCAACATACCTTTTGCTGACAGACAAGGCAGGAATGTGTCGGAGAAGCGATGGTTAGGGAAATTCGGGAGGGGGCCCGTGGCTCCTCCGGCCGGGTCGGCCCTGGTCGGCCCCCATCCCTGCCGGGGGCCCCGCCTAAAGCCACCACGGCCCCATCTCTGGGAGAAGTGTGACGAATATTCGTAATTGGTGCCTGTGAATGTCACATACATGCACACACAAACGTGCACATCTCTTCTCACGGTGTTCGTCTCCGCCCGCTGTGGCTACTTCCCTCCGGCGGGAGTGTGAGTGTGACCGCGCGGTTACTCGGAAGGACGACAGTGGCGTGAATCTTTGGTACATGAAAGCAAATTGCTGATATTGGAACCGCATAGTGTAACTCAATTGATGTAGTCAATCGACAACACGCGTGGAAACGGTTCCGTAATGTAACTGCTGCATGTGAGGCGCCCTATCCGCACTGCGCGCGCCCTGCTATCCTGTTCTGTGATAACGCCAGATCGGCACTCAAACCTCACGCCTTTGCCCGAACTAGTTGCGCACGACGGTGTGGAAACTCGAAAACTTACAGCCACCCTGGAGCCGGCTACCCTGGACCTCTTAGAAAAGCACTCGGTACCGCACACGTTCATAGTATTACCACTCGCTCAGCGCTCATTACGCACTTACAGAGTGACCGGGCGAGTGTTGCATTTTGAGAAGGATTCATTCACCTCACCCTCACTTGTCTGAAGTTCTCTTCCGCCGACCTTAGCCTTAGCTGCGCGCCTGCGCCTCCTTGTTCTGCCACCTTGTTTAAGAGAGTGGAGGTTGTTCAAGGTTTGTGGCAGCCGGTAGGGAAGTTTTGATTGCGGCGAAGGCGCGGGCCTTCGTGCGCAGCCCGGAGACCATGCGACCTTCGCCCACGCTCGTGCTGCTGGTTACGGTGGCAGTCGCGGCGACAGCTTATGCGCAGTCATCTGGCCCCACCGTCATTCCTCAGCGCGTGGCGCTTCCTAGTGGTGCGCGCTGCTTTTGGCCCGGACTTGGCCTCCGAAAAGCCCGCGGACATGTGACAAGACAATCTCGTCTCACGCAGGCTTTCGCTTCACCTGCTTTGATGGCTATGAGCTGATCTTCACGAATGACAAGTACACGAATGGCGCGTATGCAGCAGATGACTTCTACCCCTATCCTGTGGGCCAGTGCAGGAAGTGCCCTGCGGGCACGTCCACCATGGATGGCTTCCGCTGCATTCCTTGCCCTTCGGGCTACTATTCGGACGCAGGAGCTCGCGAGTGCACAGCTTGCCCGGCCGGCACTATTGCAAAGCCGACTGACATTCGCACCACTCCTGGTCGCGGCGTGGAGACCTATTTTCAGTATGGATTCTTGAGCAAGGGCTCCTCAGCATGCCAGAAATGCCCTCCTGGATATTTCCAGCCAAATCTTGCCGGCACCGCCTGCCTTCCCTGCCCAAGCGGTAAGCTGACCGGAAGGTCCGCGGCCATCCACGCCATGGTTCATTTCATACTCTGGCCCGCTGCCCGCAGGCTTCGTTTCTGGCGAAGGAGCTACCAGCTGCACTCCCTGCAACGAAGGCACGTTTCATGGCCTTGGTTCGGAGCTTTCTTCTTCGGATAACACTAAGACCTATTATGGCATGACGAACGCCGCCGACACTACCGTCGGCAATGAGGCAACCGCGGCGCAGGTTGCTGCTGTGACTGGTGTTGTACTTTCTAGCGGTCAAGACTACGTGGGCATTCCCAATACTTGTATCAAGTGCCCTATAAACACATACCAGCCTCTGAAGGCCCAGGCGGCAACCTCGACAAGCGGCCCATCGGCCTTCAGCGCTTGCAGGTTGGTACGATTGCATTTTAGTGCTCATGTGTTGAATTGTACACTCTCTTATACTTTGTCTGATTTTGCATATAGGGTATTTGTAGTCATAACCTACCATCATCTCACGCCTTATTTCTCGCTCGCCCTTGGTCTTGTGCACGCAGGCGCTGTGAGGATGGCTGGTACTCTTCGCCAGGCGCCGCGTCTTGCATGCCCTGTCCTGCCGGCTCGTACCGCAACAGCTATTTTGATGGCAGCGTCGCTCTCACTGCCGACCCGGGCAATCTGCAGTTCCATGGCTCCAACGACTTCGCTGCCGACACGGGCGGCGCTTGCTTCAAGTGCCCCAGGGGCACTTACGCCCCTAACCCGGGCTCGAGCGTATGCCTCCCTTGCCCCGCTGGCACGACCGCCACCGCCCTCGGCTCAACCGTCTGCACTCGCTGCGCGGCTGGCAAGAACAGCTTGTACGGCACCCGCGCACAGCAGCTCAGCTGGGACCCGCTTGGCACCGGTGCTACTGCTGCGTACAAGTCGTATACGTACAAGTTCTTCGACAATGCAGATGATATCTACAAGCAGCTGCGCACCGGCACGGACGCGTTCTTCTGGCTGGCTGCCAAGGGCGACGCTTGCGCGGATAACCTGCCAGGTAGCAGATGTCCTGGGGAAGAGGACCTGGGGAGGAGATAAGATGGTTTCTGGTTTGGTTTTTCATCTAGAATAAAATGAAGTCGTGAAAGCGCAAAACCTTTTAAACTATGGGGTTGGGCTTGTCACATCGTGTCGGAGTGTTGCCGGGGGCCTTGCGGGCGTGCTCTTCTAACCTCTTGTCGCCTCGTCCCTGCCACACGTACAGCTGTATATGTGCATTGTAGCAGTCCGTTCAATCGTTGTGTGTATATTGTCCGCTGTATTTCCCCCCTTTTGCATCTCGTAGGGTACTACACGGATGTGGAGGGCCTCCCGGTGCAGCTGCCCTGCCGCCCGGGAACTTTCATGAGTGACGCCAGAACCGACAAGACGACTTGCATCACGTGCACCACCGGCACCTTCACACCGGAGTTCGCACAGCGTGAGTGACTGATTGGCTGATCATGAAGAATGGCTGGTTGGGGCCGACAAGGCGATCAGAGGATACTGTGTAAACGCTTAGTGCTCTGAGGGAGGAATGAGCGAGTCGCGTTGATGCATCCAGTGCAGATGTGAATAGTATAATCGCACGTGCATATTGGCGAGTAGAGGCCGTGTAGAATTCTTTGGAAAGAGTAGAGTGTCACTCGTTGGTGAATTTTCTTTGTCGTCGTGTATATCCTTGGCCCTTGCGCACAGAATCCTGCTTCGCTTGCTGGCCGGGTTCGTTTGCAAGCCAGCGCGGCATGACGTTTTGCGAGATCACCCAGCCGGGCTACTACACCAACCCGGATACCCCGGCCATCAACGCGACCGTGGACATCTCTGATTTGACCACGACCGTCGCGACTGGCCTCGTCGCGGGCTCCAAGGACCCCAGCCCCTGCGGTTTGGGCAATTATCAGAACGAGTACGAGAAGGATGGGTGCATTTCATGCGCTATCGGAAGTTACGCCGACGTTACGGGATTGTCAGCTTGCAAGAAGTGCCAGGCCGGCAGGTGCGATTTGGTTTGCTGAGAAGTGGTGTGCGATTTGGTTCGCTAAGAAGTGGGAGAGGCGCGCGGGAAAGCAACATGTATGACCTGGTGCATTGTTCCTCTGTATCGACCAGGCAAAAGCAGGCATGTGTCATGAATGCGTTGGTCCATTAAATTAGTACATTCACAGAATTGCACAAATCTCCGGCGGACTGCGGGGCAAGCTGCCACGGCTGTTGCCTACATATCCTTTCTTTTGGTTCTCAATGCATTCCCCCCTTCCTCGCCTGCCTGCCTGCCCGCCATTTCCGCAGGTTCCAGGACGGCGTGGGCCAGGCTGTCTGCAAGCAGTGCGACATGGGCTGGTTCTCGGGCTACGGCGCATCGCTCTGCACCGCGTGCCCCAACGGTACAATTACGTCGAAGCCCGGCACCTCTCGCTGCTCCATGTGCGCCCCGGGCTTCTACGCCGACCGCGCGGGAGCCGCCACGTCTTGCAAGGCCTGCCCTCGCGGCTACTTCGGCCCCAACCCGGCCGCCTACTCGGAGGATGGTTTCCTGCCCGATGGTCCTCGTGGCTGCTTCAAGTGCCCCTACGACTCTTACGCTGATCGCCCGGGCATGACGAACTGCACCATGTGCCCGATGCTGGATCTGGGCGGGGGCACGAGTGTCGAGACCTGCACGGAGACGACTGGCGCCCAGCGCTGCAAGCCCTGTTCGCTGCTGGTCTTCCCTAAGACCGCCCGCGCCGGCGTCACGAGCCCGTCACCACCGCCTCCGTCGCCGCCGCCGCCGAGCCCGCCGAGCCCGCCTCCGCCTTCTCCTCCTCCGCCTTCTCCGCCGCCGCCTTCTCCGCCGCCGCCGAGGCCACCACCGCCGAGCCCGCCGCCGCCGTCGCCACCGCCGCCGCCGAGCCCGCCGCCGCCAAGCCCACCGCCTAGCCCGCCGCCGCCTAGCCCGCCGCCGCCCCCAGAACCCAGCCCGCCCCCCCCTCCTGCCGGCACTGCTCTTGAGAATGGCATCGGTGTGAACGGCCCTGGCGACCAGACCACAGGTCGTCGCCTGGCTTCCACTACCACATCTTCTTCGGCTGAGGAGATTGCCGAGGAGCGGGAGCTCTTGAAGTTGGATGAGGAGGAGCAGGAGAATTGAACACTGCAAGAACAACAAGAACACCTTCATCAGGGAGAGAGGGTGAAATCGCCTGCTGGGCAACATCGTGTCGTCGTTGTCGCCTTGCAATGATCGCTCTAATTTATCGTTATTGCCATGCCGCCTTTCACTTTCGGCAGCGGGGTTGAGAAGGAAGGACAGGGGTTGGGCTGTACAGGAGACACGTGGGCACACACACATGTGTACCTAGGTCGATTGTGATTGCTGCGCCACGAGGGAGGCTTGTTTCTTTTGAGTATCAACCCCCAAGGTCCTCTCTCACTCTGCGCGCTTGCGTGGCTGACTTCGGAGCGACGTGATGGATTGCATGGACCGGGGCGATATTGCTGTACCAGTTGCTTTGTCGACAGCAGCATTCAATTCGATTGTTGATGTAGTTGAGGCTTATGATGTGATGCGAGCTGGAGACTTGACCTACTTCTGGGCCCGTATCGGACAGGCGGCGCGGACATTGGTGTTCGGTCGGGCTCTGGTTTCTTTTTGAGCTCGACAAGTGGGAGCTATGGAGGCGTTCGTGTGTGGTGTGTGTGTGCTCCTTCATGCCGCGAGAGGGGGACTCGTCCTCCAGCCCGGATGTTCATGCGGTCAATCACCGACATGGCTGTGCAAATCACCGTTGGCTCTACACTGCGGCCACACTGGCTCATTAGAGGTAGAGGCAGGTTGTCGGCACACATTCTGTGCGCACGCGTGTTGCCCCCCCCCCCCGGGCTGTTGCGCAGCCGCTCGGGCGCACGTCGTCGCGTGCAGGTGCCTGCGTATCGGTTCCGTGATTACTGGGTGGGCTATGGTGTGTATGTCAGTGCGTTTGTGCGGTCGTTCGTGATCTGGCCATTCGTGACATTGTGATGTGTGCTGCTTTGAGATCCGTGCTGCTGTGGACTGGCGCGTGCTTCAGTTTTCATGCGTGCGTGCGTGCGGGTGTTGTGTTGTGTGATCATGTGATGATTGCGCCCCAGAGGGCTCTGCGCTGCGCTGCAGGAGGTCTTCGGGTTTCCCTCCGTCTGTACCCTCCGTCGCCTCACCGGGCGGCACACATCCTTTACCCCCCCCCCCGGGCTAGCTCGTGTGGAGGTGGAGCATTCATCAATCTTCATCGCCGCCGCCGCCACCACCACCATTTTGATGATGTTGATGTATCGACTGACGGGGTCCCGGGGCTCTGGCCATCTGCGACGGCTCTCGGCTCGGCTCCCAACGCTCCCATTACCCTCCCTGGAGCCGGGGCCAGGGAAGGTGGGAAAAGGTTTGTGCGCAGGTGTCGCGGTCGGGGCTTTTGGCTGTTATTGGGTTGAGGGCATCTGCAGCTGGTGTCGTTGGGGGTTGGGTTGAGTCGATTGCGTGAAGGCCGGTCAGTTGACGGGTTGCTGTTGGGAGCTGTGGCAACTGTGGATCTGGAGAGGGTGGCGGCCTAACGAAACGTGGGCGCGTGCTTGCTCGTGTCGCGCGCGCGTTTATTGATCTATCCCACCTTGCTGCTTGTTTGTGAATGCAACCATCAACCACCAGGGGTCGCTGGCCGCACTCTTTTGTCCCGCCTCGGCCTATTTGTCTATCCGTCAACCCATCCCTTAGCCGGCGTGCGCTTCATTTTCAGCCGTAGACCTGCTGTACGTGGTCTGGTGGTGGTGCCCATCACAGTGTGGCCTTCCCCGTCGCCTCACGCTGGGCCGCGCCTCGCTTCGCCCCGCCGGGGGCCGCCACTATCTCTACCTGCCAGGCGAACGAAATGGCTTGCCATGGCGAGGCGCGTGCGGAGTGGTGGGGTGGGGGTTAAGTGTCGCTTTCTTAACTTCCGACTTCAAAAATCGTATCAAATAAGGTCACTCGTATGTAGCTTTCGGGGGCACGGCGGCGGATTCATTCGGGCCCGTCCGTTCTGGCGACCCGGAGACATGACTTGTGCGTGGCCCTGTGGAGGTGAGTTTTGGAGCCATGTGTAATTTCTTCATGTGTGCAATCGTGGCCGCCGGGTGGTGTTCCGGACTGCGTGCGGCAGACATGTAGTGCTCTTCGGGTGGCTGTGGGCGCAGGTATCGTTTCTGTGTGTGACGAGTTGCATCGGGGAGAGCAGTGGTCTGGCGGTTGTGTCTCGCCAACGCAGAGACGAGTGCTTGCCGCCGCAGTGGTTTGGGGTGTGCTGCTGGTACCCGCTGCTGATTGGCACTAGTGCTTTGGCGTCACGAAGAATGCAGGGGTGTGACTGTTCACACGGGACGTAGTTTGATACCAACTGGAGATTCAACCATTTCGCTTAACATCCATCACTCATTGGCGCACGGCGCCTGCCGACGTCCGCGCTGCTGTGCCGCTGCCGCGAGCGCACCTTTCCTATCCTTGCCTTGTTGCGAGGGGGGCAGGTGATGAAGCGGTGGCAAGGTCCGGTGCTGTACGCCGGCACTAGCATTACATGCTGCGCCGCGCCTTTCATGTTTTTGCATCCCATGCCTTATCCTAGCACTTTTTTGTAACGAATCCACCGCCCCTTGATTAGGCCTTGTAATTATTATTGTGTCGAATGTAACGAAGTTGTTATTGACTGGTACCTGCTCCCGACGCTCCCGTCTTGCATCAACCTGTCGTTTCGGACTAGGGAATCCCAAAAGAGCAGACTTGGGCCAATCTTAGCAACAGAGGTGTACACTACTAAGCTCGTCACTTACCGTAAAGAACCGTTCATCTTACCGCAGATGCATACTCACAGGCTACGGTACTACCATTCGGCAGCCACCATGCCCCACCTATCGAAGATTGTTCAGCCGAATGGATTGGGAAGGATTGGCAGGACCGGCAGCCCAAGTCACTTCCCCCAGCTAGGAGACATCGCAATTCGGTCAGCTTTCGTATCGGCAAGGTGACCAGTTCCCCCTTAATTCCCCCCTATTCCCCCTGGGCACCGAGCGCCGGCAGGTCGCATAGGCACCAGCTTGGCAACCATTAGGCGAGTCGTCAACGAATTGCACACAGGTGGCCTGCGGAAGTTAGTGGGGAAGGAAGGGACTTACAACTCAAACCTCCTACGGTACCTCCCCGCCCCAGGCACGTCCACGGACCGGAGGGGCTCACCGAGCCTGCGCTCCCCCCTAACATCCATGCCTTGACAACGCGGCGAGGCGAGCCGGTGGTAACAATGGTAATCGCGGTAATAGTATAAGATTTTAGAACTCGTTTGGCTCAGAGCGGTACAATAACTGCAAAATCCAAAAAGTACAACTAATCTGCTTCCGTTCTCCGGAAATTCAGGATTTTTTCAATTTTCCCAAAAGAGCATTTATCGTAAGCACTTAACAGGGCTCAGTTATAACGTATATACGGACACGGCGCTGATATTCAAGCAACCACTAACCGTCAGAGCACGAGCTGGGTGCTGGGCAGTGTCTTGCTGTCATCGTTTGAGGACATCATGCTTAGTATGGCTCTGCGGTGTTTCGCGGCGCGGAATCCTGCGGGAATTTGGGCCAGTTGTGCATCGGCAAAGAACATGGCCTGGTTCAGCGCACAAGCAGCTGGGAATCAGCAGGGTGCAGAGAGTCGGCACACGTCGCATGGCAATGACACTGTTCAAAATGGCGGCAGCGGCAACTTCGGCGGAAGTGGCGCCCCTCACACCCCACGGGAGGAGGCCAGCGCAGACCAGCGGGCGATCGTGCTGCCCATGCCGAAGCTATCCCACTCGATGACACATGGGCGCGTCCTGAAGTGGCACGTCAGCGAGGGAAGCCCGGTTGCTGTATACGATGTCATTGCAACGGTAGAGACCGAAACGCTTGTGGAGGAGGCATACCGGCTCGACCAGTTCGCTGGCAAGGTGCGCAACGGCCACCCCCGGCGGGCAATGATCCCCCGCATGGACAACTACCGCACACACCAGCAGGCGGCACGGGAGCCACATGGGCGGGCGGGCGGGCGGGCGGGCGGTGGCGCCGGCAAAGCATTTTCGGCAGGAGGAGCCGCCCGCGAGCGCGAGGCAGTGTCTCTGAGCCCCGGGCTTCATCGTGCAGGACGCCTTGCAGTCCGTGGGGTGTTGGGCAGCAGCTAGTGACTCCGCTGTGGGTGAACCCAATAGTTTTCACATAGTTGCAGGGTGCGCGCACATCCCAGCACACCAGCTGCAAGCGCCAAGAGGCACCCATCGGGTCGGGTCGGGTCGGGTCGGGTCGGGTCGGGTCGGGTGCGGCACACTGTGCACCGGATGATGCCGCATTGCCACGTGACGCTGCGTCCCCCCACCGGACGTCTAGCGTCGCCTCCGTCCCTCCGCTGCCGTCTACTACCCCCCTCCCACGGCCCACCCCTCCCCATTCCGCTGCGGCCCCACTGCGCAGGTGTCCCTGCTGGTGGAGTCCCAGGAGGAGGGCTTCGTGGCCCGGCTACTGGCAGCGGAGGGCGAGGAGGTGCCGGTGGGCAGGCCCATCGCGCTGCTGTGCGAGGACGCAGACGAAGTGCAGGCAGTCAGTGGCGGCGCGGACTGCTGGCTTCAACGAGTGCGCGACGTGTACAGCAGCGGTGCGGGCGTGCCCCGGCTGCGGCTCCTCGAATGGCAGTCGTACCTGGCGCGAGGGCCGCCGAGCAGCGGCTGCCTGTGAGCCGCAGCCGCTGCAGGAGGGAGGTGTGCTCGGCGGCGGGGGGAAGTGTGAGAGGGGCCCGGGACCGGATGCACCTCTTCCGATCCCGGACCTCTCTCACTCTCCCCCCCGGCAGATCTCACACGCACGCGCGGCTTCGGGGAAGGGAGCGCAGGCGCTGGTGGAGCGGCAGTTGGCGGGAGAGGCGGGCACGCACGCGCATGAGGCGATGATACGCGTGGCTGGCGGGGCGGGGCGGATGCTGGATGCTGGGTGCGATGGCGCCTGCGTCGACGTAACTCACCGCTGGCCGCGTGGCTGGCTGCTGCAGGCGGGTACGTGGGCGCGCTGCGGGTGCACAGCTGCATTTGGCTGATGTCGGGTCCAGCCCGGGTGGCCCCCGACGGACGGACACTGGGGCCCAATGCCTCCGCCACAACCTGTGCTCAGTGCTGTGTGCGGTGCACCTGCCGGTCTCGACTGCCCTCCCCACAGCCTCCATCACACCGCGCCGCCAGCGTCGCCTCCGTCCCACCGCTGCGGTCTCATCTCTGTTGCACCCCGCTGCGCCCTCCCCCCTCTCCCCCCTCCCCCACTCGGGGCCCCTGCAAGTCTGGCCGCAGCGATGCTGAATGGGCAGCTGCTCCTCGTCCTGCTGCTGCTGCCTGGCCGCCCGGCATCGTGCGAGCTGCGGATCATCCGCCGCCTGCGCTGCTCCTGGCTGACCTACCTCCGCAACCGCCCGCCGCAGACCCGGCGCACCCACTGGTCCTTAGGCCCTGAGGACCATCGGCTGGCCGGTTGGGCGGTTGGGTGCAGCTGCGCGGTCGGCGGTGTGCGTGTGCTGGTCCTCAGCGAGATGGGTATTCGAACCTTGAAGTGTGTTAGATATGGGCAGCGGGGTTTGGTGGGAGGGCGCCCCGGAAAGGCCTGCCGAACTGGGATTGTGGGATACGGCAGGCCGGGCCGCACATCACACGTCTCTGCACTGCACTGCACTGCTAACGTACTAACAATTAGCCAATTAGCTGTTTACATTGTGTGTGCGCGGGGTGGTGGGGGGGGGGAATGTTCTGCACGGACCTGACACGATTGCTGTACACGGGAGGACGGGCGGGACGTCGCTTGGCTGTAAGTGCCGTGAGCACTACTTTCCAGTCTCCCTTCCATCAAACAGTCTTCGGAGACAGGCACGCGCCCCGTGTTTCTGAGGGACTGGGTGCCGCCACTGCCTTGACCGCTGCCAATACGGACGCACCTGCTTTGCTTCATTTGCTGTTGCTGTACTCTCAGTCGAGTCACCTGGGCCGACGCTGGACGGGCGATGCGGGTTAATGCCCACCTGTTGGCCTGCGCTGACAGTGGATAGCTGGCAGCGGCAATTTCCCCGACCGCCTTTGGGTTTTCCTTCGGCCGGACACGGCAGCTGTCGTCGGGCTTGGGCGACTGTGGCGCGGCTCCGTGGCACCTCAAGAGTACCACAAGGACATGGCTCGTATGGGTGGTGGTTCGGGTATGGGGTTACGCACAACTAAGGAATGCGTGCTGCTACGACGCGGCCACCTCCAGGGCCCTGGACCTTGCATAACCATGGGGCCTGCGGTGAGTTTTGTTTTTAGCTGTAGGACACGGGCGAGATTACAGCTCTGAACGGGGGGGCACGCAGAGGGCGCGCCAAGACCGATGGTTCGTGATTGTTGGGGTCGTTGGGGTCGAAAGTTCGTCAACTCCACTCATACTCGTTACATGAAGGATACACATAATAATGTACACAAATCCAGCAAATTTGCGTGCTATGCAAGTTGTGGAAGGCGGCCTGGTCAGCAAGAACGTGGCCCGTCTGTCGGGAACCATCGCCAACTGCCAAGCAACACCCCCTTTCGATATTAATGCGTGAAAGTTATTGCCATTTACCATAGGAAATGTCTATACAGTGCCCAAAGCAGGTGGCCTCTTTGACTTTGCTTGCCGAAACTGCAAACAATGGAACGAGCAAGCGGCACGCTCAAGGTGAGAAGTACGCTACTCGCAGAGCGGGCGGAGCTTCCGAAGTATGCGCAAAAAACCGTCTTGTCAGCGTTGCGCAAGCAGGCAATTTGCAGACGTGGCTTCGGAGCTTGGGCAACCGCGTGAAACCGCTTGCCGGACTTGCCGAACCGACGGAGGCGCGCAGGTGTATTTAGCCGACCAGCGACCCAAAAAATTTTAAATACATTTTAACTGCTCTGTAGTACTGTTCAGTTCGGGAGCTGCCTTTCCGTCTGTTGCTTTGCCGAAGCGGCCGAGTCGCTGACAAAGCCCTTGTTTCCCAGGATAACTGGAAGCGCTTCTATCCACTGTCAGAGCCAGATATAACTTTTGAGTCTATTACCGTGTTTTTTTGAGGGCAAAGCTGCCTCGGCGACTGCAACTTTCTGTCGAGTGCAACAGGTTCGTTCGTGTTCAATGCGTTATCAGTGGCAAAAAGTCGAACCAAGAACATACAATGAATTATTAAGCATTTGGATAAACATGCCTCCAGAGATTGTAGTTCACCATTTTGCTCGCGTTTCAACCAGTTGGTGGTTGCCCCCGAGGGACCTCGTCAACACCGTCAGACGTCAGTTCTGACCCGGCGCCACATAATCCTGTCTCAGCTCGCCCGCAGGACGAGCTTAAAGCAGCAGGACCAACTTTTTGGCGTCACTTAACTTCGCCGGCGCTCAACGCCACCCTCTCCAAACGCCGAAGGTTTCCATATTCCAACGGACGGGCCCGAACGCAACCGCCATGTCGCGGGTGGTCGTGCCCACGCCAGTGCCAAAGCCCACGCTTTCATACTGGTTAAAGGCTTTTCCGGAAGCCACCAAGCCCGTCGCGCCCCGAACGGCGCCTTCGCAGCAAAACGGGTCGCAGCCGCGGCCCTCGCTGCCGCCCGCGGCTGATGTGGTCATTATCGGCGGCGGCATCGCGGGTGTCAGCACCGCCTACCACCTTCGCAAGGCCCGCCCGGACCTCCAGGTGAGCTACAGGTAGCTGAGGTAGAACCCAAGTGGAAATTTCCACCACCGGGCAAGTCGAGTGGGGGGCCGCTATACCGGGCGTACAAATGAAGAAGACACACAGTACCTGGGAGCTAGGGGAGCCAGAAGGGGCAGGAGAGGGAGCTGGGGGCCAGCAGGTTGGCGGGCTGCGCTGCCGGGGAGCGGTGCTGCTGTCCTCTCAGTCCAGTGCCCGTTGCTGTGGCGCTTGGGCCGGCGGTTTGACTCTCCGGCCTTTCCTGTAAACCACACCAATGAAGGCTTTGTGAAAGGGTGGCCGCTTTGGAGACCTTGGATTCGTCAGGCCGTCGCGCGGCAGGGCGCGGCGCGTCGCGTCCAAAGGCCGCACCAAAGGCCTTCTCTTAGTTCCGAGCAGGGTTGCACCCAACTGGGGGTTGCAACCCTGACGCCATTGGCGTGCGTTAGCCATGGACCATGCATCATTGCCTTCATTGGGTGAACGATATCTGTACGTGACGGTTGTCGGTTGTTTCGGTTGGCCGCAGGTGGTGCTTATGGAGGCCCGGCAGCTGAGTCACGGAGCCACGGGCCGCAACGGCGGATTGCTGTGGCCGGCGTGAGTGGTTGGTGGGGACCCTCTCCTGTCCCTCCCCTCCCCGTACCTTTGCCACAGTCATCTTCGTGGCTTGCATCCACGGCTGCGCCACACTCTCCCCTTTGGTATTTGGTTCTGCCCTCGTTCACACACCGCTCCGTATGTCAGCCAGTTTGTCAGCCTGCCTCTACGCACTGTCTTCTCGACCCACCCCACCCCACTCGCTTTCCCGCCTTTTTGCCAGCTCCTTCCGCCCCCCCTGGCCCCCTCCTGCGCCCCCCTGCCTCTCAGTCTCAACGCGCCCTGGGTCAAGACCGCCGAGCGGTACGGCACCTCGGAGACGAGCCGCATGATGGCCTTTGAGCTGCAGTGCCTGTCTGAGGTGACGGACTTCATTCGGGGGCAGAGGCTGGAGGGGGAGGTGCGGTACGCGCCCTTCGGCGACGGCGGCTTCTACTTGTACGAGGGACAGGGCGAGATGGAGGCGGAGATGCAGGAGCTGGCAACCATGCAGCGGGTGGGGCGGGAGGGGGACGGGACGGGCTGGGTTCGGCGAGGTGGGGGTCGCCGAGGCCAGGCCAGGCCGGGTTGGCTGCCAGAGCGAACTCCTCCTCCTCCAGCCTCGGTCGTCGTTCAGGTTTTGGGAAAGCAGTATCAACCGGCGCTGCCCTTCCCCCCCTTTGCTCCCACATTCGCCATTCCGCACGTTGAAAAACATCACCCTCCACCCTCCACCCCCGTGGGTGGTTGCCTCCGTCGAGATTTCTTAGTGCCGCCCTCTGTCGTTCCCGCCCAAGTCCTTTCCTCCCTCCTCACGCACCCGTTATCCTCCCTCCTTGCCTGCCTACCCTCCCGCCTCCCTCCTCCCCCGCCACCAGTTCGGTATCCACACGGACGTGGAGCCGCTGTCTCGCCGCCAGGTATCCGCACTGCTCGGTACGGACGCCTACGCGGGCGCTGTACGGCAGCCCGGCGTGGCGCGCGTGTGGGCGGCGCGGCTGGTGCACGCCATCGCGCGCATGGCGGCGGCGGCGGGTCCCGCGGAGGGGCTGGTGGTGGCGGAGAACACGCGCGTGGCGGCGGTGATGCCGCTACCTTGCAGTGCAGAGCTGCCGCCGGGGCTGGGTCTGGGGCTGGGGCGGGGGCTGGCGCTGCACCCACCCGAGGGCCATAACCACAACAACTACAACGGACATAACGGCTATAACGGACATAACGGCTACAACGGCCACAACGGCAACGGCCACGTGGCCACGGCGGCGGCTAACAACATCCTGCCCCTGTGGTCTGGGGCCGCGCAGGTGCGTCCTGGGTCTGTTGAGTCCTGGTGGCTGGGCTGGGTGGAGGGCGGAGAGAGCGGCAGGATTGGGGTTGGGAGGGTTGGGGTGCCGGGGCAGCTGGTCTGGTCTGTGCTGGTCTGGTCTGGGAGCGGGCCTCCGGCGGCTGTTAGGGGTGGGCGCGTGCGGTTGAGGGCTAGAGAGCGGTGAACACGATGTGCCGTACCGGGCTGCTGAGTATCCCGGGCTGCCGGCGGGCGAGGGGGCCGCGGGGGCAGTTGCCGGGGGAGGTTGAGATCCGCTCTGAGCCGCATTGCATCCATATCTGCAAGTTGCGCTCCGTTGCCGCTGTCTTCGCTGTTCGCTGCTGTCCACTGCTGTCCGCTGTCCGCTGCTGCAGGGAGGCCCTCCCGGGTCGGAGATGTTGGACGCGGCGGCGACACCACTGCTGCAGGTCGGTGAGGGTTGTGTGTGTGTGTGTGTATGTGGAAGGTTCGCCCCCTCCCCATCCGTTTCCTGACGTCGCCTCCCTTCCGCCGCTGCAGTGCCACCTTGATTTTAACCCCCTCCCTGCCTGGCCCCCGTCGGCTGTCAACCCTCTCTCCCCCTTGCCTCCCCCTCTTCGCCGACTGCAGGTCGTCACGGAGCTGGGCGACACGGTACTGGCTCGCCGCGTGGTCCACTGCACCAACGCATACGGCTCCTCGCTGCTTCCCGAGCTCCGAACCGCGCTGGTGCCCGTGCGCAATCACGTGGCCGCAACGCGCCCGCCCGCCGCCGGCGGCGTCGCCTTCCCGCTCGACTCCGCCTTCTTCGCGCGCGGCGGCTACGTGTACTGGTCGCGCCGCGAAGACGGGCGGCTGGTGGTGGGTGGCTTTCGCGATGTCGTACCCGACCTCGAGTGGGGCGTGTACGACGACGCCTCGCTGGACGAGCGTGTACGACAGCGGCTGCATTCGTACCTGCCGGAGCGCTTCCCGGACCTGTTTGAGGCCAGTGGCGGGGTGTTGTATCCGGAGGTGGAGTGGAGCGGCATCCTGGGTTTCACGCAGGACCGATTCCCGTTCGTGGGACCGGTGCCGGGTCGCCGGGGTCAGGTGGGTGGGGCAGCAGGAGGGGAGGGGGCAGGTGGGGCTACGGCTGCCGGGGCGGTTCTGGGCGGGCAGCGGCCAGGGTACCGTTTTCTCTGCTCGCGCGTGTGCGTGTGTGTACACGTGTGTGGTTCCAATCGGTTCCCTGCGGAACTCGCCTCGCCTCGCCTTACCCTCCCCCCTTCTTCTTACCCTTCCACTCAACTTGTACCTGCCGCACCTCCCCGCCCGCCCGCCCGCCCTCAGTTCGTGGCTGCCGGCTTCAGTGGACACGGCATGACGCGCACCTTCACATGTGGCCGCGTGCTGGCGGACATGGTCGCAGGTCAGCCGATCGATCCCGGCTTTCCGCGGACCTGGCTGCCAGCCACCGGCCGCTTCGGACCCGCCATGCCCACCGTGCCCGGGCCCGAGGCGGCGGCGGGCGCAGTGTATCTGTGAGCGAGTGTAGGGAGGTGGTTTACGGAGGCGTGAGGGGGAGGCAGTGGTTGGAGGAGGGGAGGGACGGATTCGTGGCTGGGATAACAAAGCCGTGTTCCGTCAATTCGTGGGGGCCTCTTTCCCCACTGGGGACCGCTTCGACGACGGCGACCGCTGTTTCGTCCCACCACAACATGGGTGACCTCCCAGGGGATACGCCAGCGACTTGTACAACACATGTACGACCACAATCTGTACGTTATTCCGGCCAGGGCCGGGGAGGAGCAGTCCCTGTTGCACCCGTTGCATTTTTGCGTTTTACACTAGTCGGGCCCTGTGTACTGCGACGGGCACCCCATGCGTGTGTGTGTTTCAACTGTACAGCACGAGGTTGAGATTGAGGTTGAGAGAGGTTTTCTGATGTCCCCTCTCTTGTCCTGATGTGGCACCCGATGGGGATGAAAAGGAGGACGGCATGGCAGGTGAGGGTGAGGGTGACCGCTGGCGAGTTCCGGGTGGTTGGTGGCACTGGTGTGGTGACCTTCCAGGATGGGGGGTGGGGGTGGCAGTTGTGGCTTGTGGCTGTGGACAATGCGGAGGGCAGCTCAGGCGGGGGAGAAAACCCGCCCGTACATGGATAGATAGCTCGATACAGAAACCTGACAACCGAAATGCACAAACGGTGATCGTCCGCCGTACATACTGCCAGAGTCACCGGAGGGAGGCCTTTGTAGGCCGCTAAGTGTTGTTCTGTTGGTCGCAGTGATGTGCCCACGGGAGGGGGGGCGATGCGGCGAGGAGACACAAGGGTTATGGCAGGTCCAACGTTGTGGTTGACGCAAACGGGGTTTCCCTCCCCGGTGGACCCGGCCCTGGAAGCGTGTGTTGCTGTTGTTGTGGTTGGAAGTACAGTGGGTTGCAGACCCTCGGAAACGCAGAACCAGCGGACCAGCGGGTCTTGTTGTTACGGTACCATGCGCACGCCAACGAAGGAAGCGTCTGTGCAGCTGTGCAGGCCTTGACTGGTTTAAACCGTGTGACAACCTTCCCTGTGATGTGTCATTGCCTGGACCTTGGATAGGTGGACGTCACGGCGGGTGCAGCCCGGGGTTACTTCGTGTCCTGAGGGGGGTTGGGCGGTGCAAGGCCTCCACGGGGGCGCAGCTGGGCTAACCCGCAGCTCCACCTCGCCAAGTTGACATCCAGAGTTAGTTGATTGGGGCCCAGCTATGCATGTCGGCAACAAGCTGCAACACGCGGGCCGTATTGGGTTACGGAGCTGGGCCAAGACGTCACGTGTCGGAGTCACATGGCTGAACCCATCGCCGTAATCCGCGGCCAGTATTTTAAGCATGCTTCCACACAGATTGTGTGATTCAAGTTTTGAAGTGGCCTTTCGGTTCATGCGGCCACAGCCCACAGCAAAAGTTGGATGGATGGATGGATGGATGGATGTTACAAGCTTCAATGAGCTCGTACGGCTCAAACGAACCCGGAGGCTCATGAACCGCCTCAGTCGCGCAAAAAAGATAAAGAAAACCAAAAAGACAAAGAAAGATTCGAAACGATGGTGATACAGTGGATGAAGTAGACTGGATGTGCTCGCACACAGGCAAACTCTTAGGAAGCGATACGCTCACGCCGAAAAGCAAACATCTCGTATATAGCTTTCGCAAGACCACGCTGGTCATCAACTTGCATGACATCGTGAACACTCGCAGTAGTGGGTACACCTAAGTCCCAAATCTTCTGCCGCGCCGACACAAGAGCAGGACACTCCCATAGAAAATGCTTCTCGTCCTCGATAGCGCCATCAGAACGACACGCTTTGCATACACGAAGCTCTCTAGACCGACTGCTTTCACTGTTAACCGCCAAATCAGAAACGCACAACCGAAAACGAAGTAAGGAACGATGGTGTGCCGGGGGGATATAACCCTCAAATTGCATCGGCAGCAAAAGTTGGTCGAGGGCATACAAAAAAATGCTCGTCCAAAAAAAACAAAAACGGCCCTACATGTGATGTTTGAATACTTAATTGTGTTGGAGATTAGTATCTTTATTTGTTATTTGTATATTATTTAGTCTCGTTGCTGTGCGCGGGAACAGCGCTGGAGCATGCGTGCCGTACTATTTATCGAAATAGTACGACCTACAAGCGCACCGGTCCCTCACCACGGTCGGCACTCCCGAATGAGTTTCTCTTCCGGCTAGTTCTGCATGAAGTCAACATGGATCTAGACAAGGCGCTGCTGCTTCTCGACAAGCATTGGCCGGCCGTGCATCCTCACTTCCGACAATTCATTTCGTCGGGTCCGGCATTTCGTTTGATGCACCTGCAGCTGCGGCCATGATTGCGTATTGGAAGACGGGATTGATTAGTGACTGGGACAAGGGGGTTCCCACCGCGACGAAGACAAGCACACACACAGCAAGTAAGGGCAAAAACAAACACCGGGCAGCCCACAGGCACCCACGGAACACTCCCGCCGAGACAGTCAGGCGGGAGACAGAGTCCGGGAGGGGACAGGGGAGACAGAGTCCGGAGGGCCTACAAACACAACACGGCCCGCCTGGTTGGCAAGCCGCCGGGACCGCGTCCTAACCAGCCGGCACGGCCCCTAGGGCGGCGAACGACGCGACACGGGCCCAGAAGTCGGCGCTTGTTACTAACGAAGAATGCACTGTGCACATGGCGTTGACCAAAAGTCACATGGGCGCCTTTGTGCGGAAGGACGAGCGTTTTTATACGCCTTCGACCGAACAGAGCGGACCGAAAAGTTCACGGCGTACGGCTACGACGGAACCACTTTGCCGACACCGTGACGGTGACGCGCCCCGCGAACGACAAGTTGACCAGCCTCACTAGGATTTCTGCTCGTCGAACTGAGTAATGAAATTGGTGCGCGGTGAAAGCTGCACATTTTTTGCGGGCTGCCATCCACGTGAGATGTCAAACAACGTTACTTTGCATTAATCACAAAGCTACACGTGTTTGTCTATTATCGGATTAGCCTTAAGCGAATGGCGCCAGTGCTGGAAGTACGTAACCTTCGGCGCGATGTTGCCGATCGAAACATCCTCTCCAACATTTCGTTCACGCTCGAGGCGGGAGAAATCCTCTTCGTCCGTGGACCAAGCGGAGTTGGTAAATCGCTCTTACTGCGGGCGCTGGCGTGCCTGGATCATCCGCAGGCGAGTTCCGGCGTCCTTGTCAGAGTACCCGAGTCCCGAACAACGCCCAACACCCTTTCCCCCCCCAAACCCAACCCAGGGCGGCACGCTGCTGCTGCACGGCAGCCCGCCCGCCCACGTGGGTTACCCCGCCTGGCGCACCGCCGTGTCGTACGTGCCCCAGTCTCGCGCCAGCAGCCTGCGCGGCACCCCCGCGGAGCTGTACTTCAATGCGCAGCGCTTCGCGGCGCAGCGAGCTCGCCCCCGCGGTGACCTCCCGGCGCTGATCCACGATCTGGGTCTGGAGCAAGTGGTGCTCAATCAGCAGTGGGGAGAGCTGTCGGTGAGCAGTGAAGGGGGGGGGGGCGTGAGAGCTAAGAGGGCGAAGCTCGGGCCGGGGCGGGACGGGTTGGGGGCGGGGGGTTGTACGAGTGAAAGGGAGGGTGAGGGGAGGGTGAGGGGCGGGGCGGGGCGGGTTAAGAGTGTGACGGGCCAAAGAGGCAATAAGCTGACAGGCTGGGGAACGGTTAGGGAGGGCCTCGAGCCGGGGAGGGTGAAGGGGTTACCGTTACCGTGACCGTTGCCGTTCCAGAGCCAAAGCCAGTACAAGCAGCCTCACCCCTCTTGACGCGCTGTGCCCCGCCCCGCCCTTGTTGTCACCTCCCCCCTCCCGCTCCCGCTCCCCCTTACCCCTCCAGGGAGGCCAGGCTCAGCGAGTGTCCCTGGCCCTGTCTGTGGCCCTGGGTCCCCGGGTGCTGCTCCTGGATGAACCCACAAGCGCTTGCGACCCGGTGTCGGCGCTCAGGTGCGACCAGGACCAGGACCAGGACCAGGACCAGGACTGGGCGGGGGGGATCGGGTAACGGGGACTGAGCGAGTTGGGGACTGGTGGTGGGGAGCTGGGGATTGGGGCCGGGTCCGGTACAGGGCCTTACTGGGCCCGTCTGGGCTCTACTCTGAATGTCGCTACACCGCACTGCCCTGAATGTCCGCCAAGGTGAGGGGGGCGCGGGAGGCTGTCCGATTGCCCTGAGGTCCCCTGGAGGCCTTCCCCCCGCCCAGGCGCGGCGCTCTTCCGAGCCCTCACCTCCGACCCCACCACCGTCGCCTCCGACCCCACCACCATCGCTGCGGCTTCATTTTCTTATGGCCAATGCCCCACCCAATGCCCCATCCCATCCCCGTCCCCCGTTTGCTCCGTTCTTTCAAAACCCACTGTTGCACACACCGCCCATCGTCAGGGTGGAACAAGTGCTCCGCACCTGCGGCGCTGCACTGGTGTGGGTGACCCACGACCCGCAGCAGCCCGCCCGCGTCGGCGGCCGCATCCTGGAACTGCCGCTGGGCACCGTCGTACACTTGCCCCTGCCGCCGCCTCCGCCGCCGCTGGCGTCGCTGCCGCCGGTGCAAATGCTCATTCACCCGTCCGCCGAGGGCGGCGGAGGCGGCGGAGGCGGCGAAGGCTCCAAGCATTCGTCGGTGCCAGCGCTGGACGGAGGCGGAGCCAGGGCTGGGGTGGGGCCGGCGGCTGCGGCTGCGGCGCCGCTGCTACCGGCCAGCAGGCCGGCGGAGCTGCGGGACGGCGACGCCGACGTCGATGTCCTGTACGGCGACGGCGCGCTGTCGCCGCCGTCGCCGTCGCAGCTGCGTGGCGCGCAAGGGGTACCTTGACCAGAGCCATGGCGGCGTGTTCGGCCGCTCGCCGCAACACATTAGCTTCACTACCGATAGAGGCATACCGGTTCGACTGGTCGTGTGGGCGGTTTGCTTCCAGCATCATGCCTTCGTGCATCAGACCCGCAGAAGCCGCCGCTGCCGCTGCCGCCGCCGCCGTCAGAGCCGCCGCCGCCGGCCGGCGCCGGCGCACTCCCGGACCGGACCGGACCGGACCGGACCGGAGCGGGTGCCGCTCTGGGTGGCCGGAGATCAATACGACCCACGGGTCAGTCGTACGCCCTTGTCGGTTGTCGGTTGGCGACTACGGCTTCTCTGCCTTCCAGGAGGTCAAAGCCGCTTTGTCAAAGAGAGGCTCTACAGGCAACTGGGGGGGCCACAGCCCAACCCGCTCCTGCCTGGGGATGTACCGGAAGGGCTCGTGCCTGGTGGCCCCCGGGTGACAGACTCCCCTGCCTGACCAGCCTGGCCCGCGTTCCGGATCTGTCAGCAGGTCGGACGTCCGCACCACACCGCACCGCACCGCACCGCACCGCTCCGCTCCGCTCCGCTCCGCTCCGCACCGCACCGCACCGCACCGCACCGCACCGCACCGCACCGCACCGCACCGCACCGCACCGCACCGCCACCGCACCGCACCGCCGCACAGCGACGGCCCCAGGCCGCCGGCCACGTTGCCACTGCCCGCGCCCCCCCCTGGACCGCAGTTTGGTTTGCCCTTCGATGGCGGGTCGATTGGAGGGAAATGTCCGTTTGTGGTGGGGAGGGTGATCGGGTGGCGCGGTTGTTCGATGGAGGGGAGGGGAAGTGGGGGACTGAGAGCGAGGCGGAGAAAGGCCGGGCGGACTGCGTCAGCTATGGGTTGGCGCAAGGGATCATGCCCCGGCCGCTTATCGTCGCGGCGACTCGAAGGAAGGGCCCGGCCGTGGGAATGACGGGCGGTTTTAAGCCTCGAGGCATGGCTACGATGCGTTCAAGCTGGGCCGCAGATTTGTGCAGAATGATGGAAACGGCGTGAGTCTTGGGCCAAGGCCCGGCGTGTTCGCATTGCGGTTTACGTCACGTCCTGTAAGCGCATCAGGACTTTCGGCATGCTGCCGGTGCTGGGGCTTTGTCTAAGGTTGGCCTTCTACTAAGCCACAAGTTTATATCAGATAAGTTGTCTAGGTGTTTTTGTTGCCTGAGCACGCCGTCAGGTCGTCTCTGTGTGCAGTGGGCACAGTAGCGGCACAGTTACGAGAAAGCCCTCGGGTGCTTTCCGCTCCTATTAATCGAAACTGTGGCCGTTTCTGTAATGGAAAAGAAATGGAAATTTCTTTTGTCAATGAAAGCCTTACACTCGTGCGGTTTATAGTTCTCAGCTTCCACTCCGGTGAGGTAGTTGGGTACAACCGAAAATGGCGATTGCACCTGCTTAAAAGGCCGTTTTCCTCAAGGACGTGAGTTGACTATACTGAAATTTACGTATAAGGTTATTTATTAATTTCTTCTATTACAGCGATCGCTCGCAACAAAGGTTTCGTGAAGGTAGTATGTGCTCGCTTCGGCGAGACTCATGTCGCCCCGTAAGGGATACCTTGGTTGGGATAAGGCCGCATTCGCTTTTATAGTGACGGCTGGGGCCCTGGGAGGCGCAGCTTGTTACTATTACTCCGTCCGGCGTTGCGGCATAATTTTGCGGTAAGGCTTGTGAATGTATAAGCCAAAAACTGCACGCCGGTGTGTAAGTCACGCTGACAAGACCACAACTCTGAATTTGCAGTGAGCTCCATCGTGCTGCCGAGAAGCAACCGCCAAGCCGAGTTGAATCGCCATCTTCAGTGGGTGTCAACGCAGTTTCCCATATGCCATTTGCACCCTACGTTGAAACCTTCATGTTAATTTCACGCTTTCGTCAGGCTTTGTCGACTAATCCTTGCTTTTCCTCGACCGCAGGGGCCCCAGGCCGCGCCGGAGTCCGGCTCGCAGCCGCACCCTCAGCCCGCCGCTCATCAGCCTCAACCCCACATCCAGCCTCAGCCTCAACCGCGGCCCGGCTTCGCTGCATTGGCCCAGACATGCAATCAACAGAGCGCAAACGTCCCCCCTGTTTCGAAGCGGCGGACCACCGGGCAGCAGCAGCAGCAGCAGCACAAGCACGAGCCTCAACCCTCTTCACCGGGTGCTTCAACGGAGGTGAGATCCCGCCCAGGCGCTCGGTGAGGCTCCCACCGCCACACAGGCTCGAGGTAGCTTAGGGTCTGAACCTCCGGACGGGGCCCGCGGAGTGAGAGGGAAGGCGCGGGGCGCGCTTAGTGGTTTCCGCGCGGCGCCAGCTTGGTACTCCAGGGTGCTCTGCGTCTCTGGCTCCATCCGTCCAGCTGCCAGCCAGACGCGGTGTGACAAGCCATGCAAGCCGTTTGCTCATCGGGCAGGACTCGTTAGGACTCGTTAGCGTGGTCCTAACTTGCACGTGGGCACCTTGGGCACCATTTGCGTGTCTGCGTCTTTGTATGCTTGGCACCATTCTTCTGTCCGCGTCCGGTCACTGCGGCGCGGTTTGGCTCTTAGGCACCAACCAATTTCAACATTTGATGCATCTTCTGTCTGGGGGCTGCACCTCTGGGAACAGAAATGTGGCTGTGAAGCGCGCGTGCGTCCCTCTGTTCCAGTCCCTCCGCCGCGTTCCCAGCGCACAGTACTGCTTCCTGTGTTTTGACCCTGCCTCCCCGCCTCCCCGGTGCTCGGCGCAGATTGCCCTGGCCGCCCTGTGCCGCCACCACCACCACTTCCTGTACCACTACGGAGACGACGTCAGGCGGGCCCCGCCGCCCCCGCCGCCGGGCTCGCAGCTTCCAGGCGAGCAACTCCCGGCCGCGACCCTCCCCGAGCAAACGCAGGAAACCCAGCACCAGCCGCCGCCCCAACAGCAGCAAAACCTGTCGCAGCCCGCGTCGTCGCAGCCGCAGTCACCGCGCGAGTCCCCGCAGCCGCAACCATTGGATCCGCCGCCGCCTCTGCCCCAGATGGGCTCGCCTACGTCTCAGCAGGAGCCCCAGCTGCCGCAGATGCCGCAGCTGGAAGCCCAGCGATCGCCGCCGCCGCCCCAGATCCCGCTCCCGCAGCAACCTCTGCAGGCGCAGCTACAACCGTTGACCCAGCAGCCGCAACCGCCGTATCTCGAGCTTGTCCCACCGGCCCCCCTGGTCGGTCCCGAGCTACCAGTTCAATTGAACCCGCGGCCCTACTACCACTACCAGCCGCCTCACCCGTACCACCCCCAGCAGCAGCAGCATATGCCGCCCGGGTATGGCCGGGTACAGATGGCTCAGGCTCAGACTGCCAGCATTGCCCCAGTCGCTCGAGCCGCGGCTGTCGTCAACATCACCGCCAACAACTCACCTCCTGCCACCGCCTCGCCCGCGCCCTCGGATCGCCGGGAGGTGGCTTCAGCGTCGGCTTCAGCGGGAGAGGTACGTTTGGACAAGTGGGGCACGACCTCCCGCGCGCTTGGGGGGCGGAGGGGAAGGGGGAGCCACTTGAGGGGTGCTCCTGGGGGCTGAGACAGACCACTGCGCCGGTCAGTCCACCCACATCCCTCCCCAGACCCCGCCCCCACCATCCGCATCGCCTCACCCGCGCCGACGATATTGCAACTTCCGTTCCCCCGCACCCCAGTCCTGCTGCCTACACACGGTTAGCCTCACAACCCACGTACCCAACCCAACTTGAATTTCCCCCCTGCAGCGCGACCGCCTCCCCTCCGGCGGCAGCTGCCGGCAGCTCCGACCTCCCAGACATCGTCGTCGGCTCACAACCGCGGATTCCAGCCCCAGCGACTTTGAGACCACCTGTCAACAATTCGACCTAGCCCTGCTGCACACGTCGCATCTCCACAACCACCACAACCACAACCACAGCCCCAGCCGCCGCCACCTGCCGTCCCTGCGGCGCCGCACCGGCTTTGGCTCCCAGCAGCAACTGCTGTTGCAGCAGCAACTGCAAGCGCAGCTTCAAATGCAGCAGCAGCACTTGCAGCAGCAGCAGCAGCAGCAGTTGAAGATGATACGGAGAGAGGGCTCCCAGGATGGGTTATTGTTTGACCGCGGGCGGAGCGGCAGGAGCCTCGATCCGTACGGCCCCGGCCGCCGGCGCACGAGCACCGACGTTGCTCGGGACCACCCCCACCACCCTCACCACCTGGCATACGGGTCCGGTCCCGGCCCCGAGCCGCTCTACCCGCTACGTCGGCGGCCGCTGCTGCAACAACAGCCGCAGGAGGGACAGCTGGAACATGAGCGGCAGCACCCGGAGGCGGTGGGTGACGCGGCCGCATTGAGACATCCGCTGCAGCAGACAGCTCGAGCAGAGCAGCAGTCGTGGGAGCAGCAGCAGAACAACCACCCCCGGAATCCGCCGCCGCGGCAGTCGTCGTGGCAGCAGCTCCTGCAGCGGCAGCGAGAGCAAGAAGAGCAACAGCAGCAGCAGCAGCTGCATTGGCAGCGGCAACAGCAACGTGAGGAGCGATCCGCTTACGCTCTCCTGACAAGCTCCAGCCTATCGCACCAGCTCTCGGGCGCGCTGACCTTCCATACCAACGGACTGTACGGCGCACCGCCAACGGACAACGAACCCGAGCCAGGCGACGGTGGCGTCCCCGCCTCCCCATTCGTCATGCTGCCGCCACGGTGCGCCGTACAGCAGCAGCAGCAGCACCACCACCACCACCAATGGCAAACCCATCTGCCTGCTGGCTCCTGCAGCCGCAGCGGCAGCAACCTCGGACCCGCCCGTCGGCCGCCGCCGCCGCCGCCGGCCCGGGAGGTCGTGATGCTGCTCGGGTTTGATGTACGGCAAAGTACGGCCCACGCGCACGGAGACTCCAACGGTCAAGGCGACGCGCAGTCGCTGCCAGCCGGTCTGGCCTACGCTGCCGCCACGGCGTTTGCGGTGGGCGCCGCCGCCACGGTGACAGCGGCCGTGGCGGCGGCGACTGCGGCGGTGCTGCGGGAGTCCGCCTCCGCCGCCGCGGCCACGTCGCCGTCGGTGGCGGCGCCACTGACGACGGCCGCCTCCGCCGCCACCGCGCCGCCGCCATCTGACTTCCCGTGCATGGCCGTCAACCATGCCGCCGCCGTTCCCAACCGCAACGCCGCGCCACTGCTCCCAGCCCAGCAGTGCCTGGCTGCCGTCGTGGAGTCTAGCACCGCCTCCGCCTCCGCCGCCGCGCCGTATTCCTCTCTGTCGCCTTCAGAAGGGAGCTCGTCGGGTCGTCTGACGCTCCCCACGCGCCTCAAGGCCACCTCTTGCGCCAGTCCTTCCCGCTTGTCGTACCTGCCAGTACGGTACGAGCAGCTCCCGCCGCCGGAGGTCACCTGGGCCGCCGCCGCGGCGGCCGCCGTACAGGCCGCCGCCTCGCCCGCGTCCTCCCTGACTCTGTCGCCGCCGCTGGAAAGGCGCCACCAGCCGTCCGTCGAGATATCCGCGGCACCCGCTGCTGATGTGGCCGCCGCTGGGGCTCCGCCGGCCGCAGAGGCAGCGGCAGATGCGCTGCCGCTGGACGTGGCCAGCTTGCTGGGCCTTATTCCGCTGCTGGAAAGCGTATCAAGCCTCGGCGCCAGTGCTGCCGGCGCGGACGGCGCAAGTGCCGCCGCGGGCGGCGGCGTCGGCGGAGGCGGTGACTCGCCCTGCGTCGGCCTCTGCGGCCCAGAGGGTGCGGACGGCCGGGTCGGCAGCCTCCGCTGGATACTCGGCGCCGACGGCGGCGCATGGTACGACACTGCCGGCTGTGCAGCCGACGGATCGGGGGCGACCGCCACCTCCGCCAGCGGCGCCGCCAGCGTGGCGTTGCGCCGTGCGAGCGAGGGCGGCGCCTCCCTCTCGCGTCCACCCTCACTCCCACACGCCCGCGAGCCTCTCCAGATGCGTCGCAGCAGCAGCAGCAGCAGCAGCAACAGCGGCGTAGAGTCCATCAGCGGTGCCAGCAGCCCCTCCGTCGCCGGGACCCAACATCCCCCACCACACGCTTCCGAGCTGACGGCGGCTGAGGAGGCACCCCTGAGGGACAGCTGCGCCCTTGCGCCGCACGACATGGTGGCGACAGCCGAGGGTGCGGACGGCCCCGACCCCGCTTCGCCCGTGCAGTGCCCGGCGAGTGCCAAAACACGCCGCCCGGATGTGCTGATACGGCTGGAGCGGCGGGTCCAGATGCTGGTGGGCGCTGGGGCGGCCAGTGGCGGCGCAGCGGGTGGCGCTGGCGATGCTGGAACATGCAACAGCGGCAACAGCCGTAGCAGCTGTAATAGCGGCAATGGCGAGAGCGGCACCAACAGCAGCAACAGTGGCATCCACGTGAACCTGGGAGGTGGGACCAGAGTCGTTGCGGCTGCTGCGGCAACTGCTGCGGTGGCAGTGCCGGCTGCCGGCGGCTCGGACCAGGCCGCGGCGTCGCACCCGAGCACTGCTGGCCCCGTGCCGCCACCGACCCCGCCCAAGCTCGCCTCGTCGGCGTTTGGAGGCGCCACCTTTTCCAGCAACCCGCCCACCGCCACCGCCACCGCCGCCGCCGCCGCCGCTAGAACCGTTGCGAACCGCGTCGCTGTCGCTGCGTCGCCCGTCGAGCCCGCCAGCGGGTCAGCAACGCCCTCGCGGCTCCGCGGCCCATCCGGCCCCTCACAACCCGCCACCGCAACCTCTGGAAATCCATCCGCCAGCCCGATCGTGATCCCCTCGACGCCGCCGCTGCTTTTTCCACCGCGTCGCGAGCTCGGTAGCGGCCGCGGCAGCGACAGCGGGGCCAAGACTGGCGCCGGCGTGGTCATTGGAGTGACCCACGGGTCATTGGGCGGAGTCACACCCGCGATTGGCAGCGCAGCGGGCCCCAGCCCCCGCATCATCTCGCCGCGCTCACTCCTGTTGCGCAGCGGCTGCGGGTCAGCCTCGGCCCGAATTACCCCGCCCTCTGCTTCCGCCGCCGTGGCCGCTGCCGTCGCGGCCCCCTCGCGGGGCACTCTGTCGCGCGCCACCTCGCAGCCACGGCCCCTGACTGCGACCCGCGCCTGCGGCGGTGCCTCCCGCGGCCGCTTAGTTGCAATTGCCCTCCTCCACAGCAACTCGAAGCGCAATCGAGCGGCAGTGCCGCAGCCGCCGCCGCTGGCCTCGGCCAGCGCAAGCTCGCCGACGGCGGCGGCGGCGCCGCCGCCGCCGTCGCCGTCGCCGCAGCCGCCGCCGCCCCTTTCCCGGGTTTCGCCGGTCTTCGGCTCGTCCAACAACCTGGTGGGGGCTGCTGCTGCTGCGGCGGCGGCGCGGCGCGGCAGCGTCTCGTGTACAGTGAGCGTCAACGGCAGTGCCGCCAGTAGCGCCGCCACGGAGCACTCCGCCAGGCCGGCCTGGGTGTACACCGCGTCATCGTCATCGCCAGCGCGGACCTCCCGATCGATCCCGGCGGCGGCGGCGGCGGCGGCTCGACCCGCCGCCGGTTCGACGCCGCGGTCCCGCCTCATGGCCCGATTGGCAAAGCAGGCTGGCGGCGGCGCCGCCGCGGCGGTGCGCGCCGCCCTCGGCTCTGGGAGCAGCAGCAGCGGCTTTGGCGGGGCCCACAGCGGTGTGCCGAGCTTTATGCGCCCCACGGCGGCGTTTCGAGCCAAGATGCGACCGCCCTTGTCGAACCGCTCGGCGGTGCGAGCGCGGCAAGCGACGCTGTGAAGGCATCGGTCGGTCCGGCCGGGGAGGGTGGGGCTCTGATCGATCAATTTGGATAGACAATTGGGGGGCGGAGACGGGGGCTGCTGCCGGAAAAGGCCCTGCTGCTTTGGCCGGGGATGGGGACTTTGGGTTTGGGGTCGGGCGGGGTTGCCGAGGGAAGGTGGGGGGGCTGCAGAGGCAGGATAGGGAAGGGTCGGGGGACAGGGCTGACGGGGGAGGGTTGATGCCAGGGGCGGCGGGGCTTGGGGTCGGGTGCGTTGGGGACGGTTCTTTTTGCTCTTTTACCTCAGGGGCGCGTAGGTTGGGTTGCGGCCCGCCTGGGGCGGCCCGCCAGACCTGATGTCCTTTTATATGTGTCCCTCTGTGTGGGGTGCTGCCTACGGAGATACCTGGGCAGCTTTTTAGAGCCCGTTGGGGTTGCGTAGCGGGTATTCGTTGCTTCAGCGTCAAACGTTTGTTCCATGTTTCTTTAGATCTATACTATGTTCGCAGCAGTCTTAGCGTCGCAGCAGTGACGGCGTTCGAGGGCGCCGGCAGTCCAGTGGGCAGAAGCGCAGGCAGGTCGCAGAGAATTGGGCCAGTTGGGGCATTAGCTGGCGGGGCCAATTGCGGCCGCCAGGGCAGGGGGGGTGCAGAGACGGCGAATGACGGCAGGGGGCCAATTGTGCGTGCACGCGAGTTGCGGGCCTCTTGTGTTGCTTTGCAGGCGCAGCGTGTGCATGTGCGCGTGCGTTGCGATGACGATGATGACGAGGGTTGCAAGCAGCTGCGGGTTTGGGGGGATTTGGGACGTGCGACGTGCAGGTCGAGGGATTAGGGGGAGGGCAATGCGGGAGCGTCTGGCGGGGTGTGGGATGTGGCCCCTCGGGAAAGGTAGTTGTCGGCACCTGCCGCGAGGCAGCTGCCGGCCCGCCAGCCCGGTTGCTGAGGGGCCCCGGGAAGTGCATGTGGCCGGCGCGGTGGCGGCTTAGCAGCGCCGCGACACTGTCCTTGTAAAGCCTGTTGTTCTCGGGCGCACGATTTCCAAAGCAAGGCCGCCTCCGCTTGGCAGTATGGATCGGCTGGTCTGGTGGGTGCTGGAAAAAACGTCCTGGCCCTGAGCACAGACAGAAGTGAGATGCGCCCTGACGGCGGGATTAGGGGATTCTCGGGATTATGGCTCCGGGACCGTGACGTGTTCCTTCGGGCTTCCCATCTATCAAAAATCAATATTCTCTGAACCAGCGACACATCCCCCGTATGCAAGGCGCATGCAATCCGGCCGACATCAGACTGATCCGCCCGAATTCGCCCGCATCAGTCCCCAGTAGCTATGAATCGGTACCTTGGAGCCCCGACTTCCGACCAATCTCAGAACTACCACTAATTTTCTTTGTGGCACGTTGCTTGCAGCAGCACAGAGCCGACAGCTTTATAAGACAACCTCTACAAAGGAAGGAACAACAAAGAACGGCACCGTGAAATGCGTCCAGCCGAAGTCGTCATGGACGGCGTCGCCAACGCGCCAGGCCCCGTGAAATGGGGCGCTGCGGGCGCTGTGGTGGGAGCCACCGCTGCTGGAGTGGTCGGACCGCTGGGCGCTGTTGCCGGTGCGAGCTGTTCTGATTTCCTGTTGCTTTTCGAGTCCAGCCCGTCCGCGCTCTAGGGCTTCCCGCGCGCCGGCCGCGCAGGACGCCCTCCTGGCCTTCTGCCTGCCATCCTCAACCCATCCTTCACATTAATCGTGAACGTAAATACAAAATCACGAGTCTGCCGACCGCCCTTGCCCGGCCGCGCCTGTCCGCTTCGTGCCGCTCGCCTTCGCCCTCGTCACTCCACTCCGCTCCTCTCCAAAAGAAAAGGAACAAAGTGGCGCGCTTATGTGCCCAAGCCGCCCCTCACTCGGGCAATCACGGCCCCTATGGTCCCCACCGCCCCGCTGCGTCTGTCGGCCGCGTAGGCGCCGTCATCGGTGCGCAGGCGGCTGCCACGATGGCCGCTGTGCTGGACCCACCGCCCACGTCCCGCCTGCACGGCGCCGCCGACTACGAGACTGTCGAGGCGCCCGTCGCGGGGCCCGACCCCGAGGCGGGAAGGTCAGAGGGGGCGGAGGCGGAGCCGGCGCTTTCCGGCCTGGTCGGCGAGGGGCAGCGGGGGCCGTCGCCGCCGCGGCACTCTGCAGTGGATACCTCGGCGGGGGCGGGGGCCAGCAGCCCGGGACTCGGCTGAGCGGGTAGAGGGCACGACGCGACGGCGGGCTGGCAGGGCGGGGGCGGCAGCGGCAGTGGCGCCAGCGGGCAACGGTGGGGGTTGAGAGGTGGCTGTCCATTGCCGGCCCATCTGTGCAGCCGCGGCGTTCGAAGGCGGCATCCTTCTGCGCACGTGGGCAGCCAGTTCACCGGAAAGAGGACGGGTGGCGGGCTGCACGGACGCGCCCATGAGGGACCCAGTCGAGTGGTTTCCTCGCGCGGGTCCCTCCAGACCACAAGACTGCTGTTTGGATGAGCGTGCGGGCATTAAAACGCTACGCTTGGAAAGCCGTCAGCGCAAGAAACGCTGGCTCCGAAGGCAACGGGGCCCGGCAGGGCACGACCAGCCGTACGACCGTCTATTGCCTTAAAGACAGGGTTCCAAGCGCGAGATTGAAATAGCGAGATGAGCAAGTAGCGAAAGTCGCCAGACGGGGTGGTTTGAATGGCCGCGGCTTTGCCCGAGGATGTAATGCGTGGAAGGGGCGTGTACGGCATGGTGCTCCCAGCTGCTGTTGGTTTCCGAGCATAGCCCTCAGGGAAAGAAACCGGTATCTATAGCAGTCCCATGGGAAATGCTCCGACAATCGAGCTTGTGATCACAAGGCCTAGAAATTTTGGCGGCGCCGGAAACAGGAGAGCAGAGTGCCGTCGGAGAGAGGTGTCTGGTGGTGTCGGAGAGCGCCCTGAGTGTTAGTGTGCCACGCGGAGATTGTAACCTTGGCCAAGCCGTGTGAGTTCTGAAAGGCGTCGAAAGGGAGAAATGATTTGCGCACATCATGTGCATTGGGATGCATCAGGCAGATGCCAGGTAATGGGTTACCAATGCGGGCCGTTTCGGAGAGACTCAGCGATTCCGTCACCTTTTAACTGACGGTCGTCTTCTAACAGTTGCGCGGTGTTTCTGCATGGTTTCCATCATGGCCATTACAAATACCTCACTGTTGTTCTTTGGAATATGTTGTTGGCTCGGCCTGCAGCCCTGGCAACCCGGGGCAATCGGCCGAGAACGTTGCGTACTTCTTCGCCCAAGGCGCATGCTGTTCGCGATTCTGTTAAAAAAAATCAACATATAAAATCATGTTCGATTAGTTGATACCTACAGATGCGCAGATGAGGCGGTGACGAGGGAGCGAGGACTCCCCACTGCAGAATGTCGGAATTGACAACCGGATTAGATTCCTTCGCCCCTTGGCATTACTCTACCAGAAGATTTGGTTACTGCAAGTTTTAAGCAATGTACCTATCACAAACAGCAGGCCCTACTTCGCAGTTGTACTGGCTCGGCTGGTCGTACTATGCCCCAGAAACGCGAAAATGTTACCCGTATGAACTGGTGCATAACAGCAAGTGGTTGGTTGAAATCGAACGGTATCGTTTCCCTTTTGTCCTCAACGCACACATACGTGACAATACACGAGTATGCAGCTGGGAGATAAGCTAGCACTATCCGAAAGGGAAAACCATGCACCTTCCTTGACATAAGCTTGCTCCTCTTTGTGAAGACCTTGTCGACTGAAAGGCCCGTTATACTCGCGCAAGCTTGTGCGGTTTCTACGCCCCGCCTGCCGGGGCGGGGCGCCTATTACAGCTTCGCAATCAAGTTTTCTGCCAGCAGTAGGCGCTAGTGTGCAATCTACCGAGGACAGAAGTGTAGAGGGACATGGGTTGCGCCGCTTCACAACCAGAGGCGGACGCGGTGGTGAAGCCTCCGGCTCAGAATGGCCACAACAACAGCGCTCCAAAGGCAGCTACAAAGGAGGGAGTGGAGCAGCCTCCATCGCAGAACGGGAACGGAGCTTCGTCGGCTCAATCTCCTCTCTACGCAGCTCCTCAGCCTGGGAAGTCCCCCAGCCCGGGGCCACAGCAGGCAGCTGCGGCGCCGGCTGCTACGCATAGTGCACAGCCTGGTGGCTCGCAAGCAGCGGTAAACCAAAGCTTGAAGTCACTGAGCGCTAATGAAGCTAACGCGGTACAGGCAACGTTGCTCAAGGTGCGTAAAGCTTCGCTTGTCGTGGTGTTTCGCTCTGTTACCCATCCGTTGCACCTTCCTTTATAAAACAGGTCAGCACGCTTATACAAAAGTTTGCGGAGGGCCGCAGCGAGCGCACAACGCCTGTGCAGGCGGTCCGTCGGGCGCTGAACCTGGTCACAGCGGATTGCCGGGCAAAATATGCCAGGTAAGCCGCAAGCATAGGCGCCGATGGTGCCGAGCTCGCTTGCTGAACGCGCTGTCCGCCCCGCAGCGTCAGCGTCCTTTCGGAGACGCAAGAACATGCGCTCCTGGTGACCGCCGTCGGAGTGCCCGACACTGTGCATGAGGGCAACCGGCTTGTGAAGGTCCCAGGCTCCAATTCCTCTGCGGAGCGAATCCTCCAAAAGGGGACGGACTTCTTCTACTGGCAGCCGGCAGCGAGCGAGGGGCCGGCCCCCTCGGACTGGTCTGCGCTGGCCAGCGCCGCAGGTGTGCTGTCCGGCCCGGCGGCCCTCCCCCGCATGGTTGCTCCAACCAGTACCAAACGGCATCACACCCTTCAAACCCCCGCACGCGCTCAAACCCGCCTTCCCGCATTCGTACGTGTTGCACACAGCCATGCGCGTCCACATTTCCTCTTACCCGCTCACCCGTTTCTTGAAACCGTTGCGTGCGTGTTTCTTCTCGAACCCCCCCCCCCCTGCCACTCCTCACTACCCCGCAGCGTTGACCTACTTGGCGGCGGTGCCCATCAAGGTGTCGGACAAGGTCATCGGCGTGCTGACCGTGGGCTTTGGCGACGCGGCCGCAGATGAGGCCGACTACATCATGTGAGCAGGGCGGGGGGAGGGGGCTGGCGGCAACAGCCCGCGTAGGGAGTAATGCTTCCCGGGGGGAAAGGCGGGCACATCTGCGCCACGCTGCACCCTGCCCTGCCCTGCCCTGGTTGGGGTTGTCCTCCGGGAAGAGGGAGGCGCTTCTCCGCATGTCCGCTCACCCGTTTCCGCCGAACCGCAACACTTCCGCTTCCCACATCCACATGTACCAACCGCTCAGGGGGCACTCGCGGCTAGAAAGCAGCAGCCGTATTAATGCAAACTCAGCAACTTGACACCCAGCCCAGCTCGCGGCGCAACCAGAACTGGCGCGGCCTGCTGCCACACAATGCCATGCGCCCTGGACTATGCCCCGCTGCCACTGGCCCCGACCCCCCTGTCCCCGTCTCCCCACACCCCCTGTCCATGGCCGCATCCATTGCCCCGTCTCCCCGACCCCCGCCCTTCCCCACTCGCCACCTCTCCCCCCTTCTGCACTTGGAACAATCCCCCCGCCGCCTGCGCTTCGGTTCCTTCATCCTAACCTGACCCCCCCCTTTCCCTCCCAGGTTCCCCACCTACCTGCAGCTGGTGGCCGCCAGCCTGAGCAGCATGGTGAAGGACAACAGCATCCCCAAGTACATGACCCTGGTGAAGGACCTGCACGAGACCAACGACCTGGACAGCCTCATGCACAAGGTGGTGCAGCACCTGAGGACAGTGCTGGGACACTCCAACAACCACCACATATGGTACCGCATAGGACTCACGGCGCCTAACAACACAGCAAGCACCATATTTGACGACCTCACACAGGTGGGCGGCTGGGTGGGGAGCAGCAGGGGGATGTGGGGGAGCTGAGGGCTCGGAGCGGGGGGGCGGGGGCTTCCGCGCGAGTTGTGGGTGCGGTGGGAAGCGGGTGCGCGCCTCCTCAGTACAGAGGAAACGAGCAGAGTCGAAACGAGCGGCATGGGGTGGCCTCTGGCGGTTACATCTGGACGGATGGGAACGACCGGGGGGAGAGCGAGGTGGGGATGCATTGCACACCTAAGTGCCAGGGGCCGGGTCCCCGGGCCGGGAGCGGGCGGGGGGGGCGTATGCGGAGGGGACGGTTGCGAGAGCGGGGGGAGCAGCTCGGGTGCTCGAGCCGCTTCAAGGCGTAGAGGCAGGCAGCACGGAGCGGTTCGCCTAATGGAAGGGGGAAGTGGCGCTGAAGCAATGGCTGGATGTGTCGCGGGGATGCGGAGGGGCAGGGGGGAATGGGCAGGCGGGGCGAGACCGCACCGGCGTGGCTCGGCCGGGGAAGGGGGTAGTTGCGCGTTGGAGGGAATGCTGCACGTAAGATTGGATGTGCATGGGGCATTGGGGCGTGGGCTTGCCTCCCCACACACATGGGCCCCCTGAACTGACCAGCCGCGCTCCCCCGCCGCCTCCTTGCGTGCCCTGCCGCACCTGCCCGCTCCCCTGTGCTCACTGCCTCACCTCACTCCCTCCGCCCCTCAGGGCTCTGTGTTGACCGTATCTAGGGAGCTGGTTGATGCGACCCATTGTACTCCTCATCTCTGAGCCCCGCCTGCCACCATCCCTTGCCCGCCGTTGCTGGGCCCTACTCCCCTGAGCGCGCAGGTTCCCCCTACGCTGATGCAGCGCACTCTGTCCAACCCGACCGGCTCCTCGTCCTTCAAGCTGTTGAAGGAGGTGCAGGCGGCGGGCGGGGTGATGCGCACGGTGGTGGCCATGAAGAACACGGTCATGAAGATCGCCGTGCACAACAGGCAGCAGGTGGGGAGGGGAGGTGCGGGAGGGGAAGCAGGGGAGGGGCTGGGAGCACAGCCATGGAATTCTCCATCCCCATCGTCCCCCCTTCCTGCCGGGGGAGGTGGTCAGCTTGCCAGGGAGAGTTAGCTCGCCTGCTCAGGCCTTTTTCCTCCGTCCTCCCTTCCGCTGGGTCCCAGGGTTATCTAGGCGACAGGCCACTGCCTCCAGTTTCATACTCACCTCCCCCCCTCCGTCTCGACCCCAAACCCTCTTTAGGTGATGATCCCGGACGTGCAAAAGGTGATCAACCAGAGCGGCAACGTGAGCGCGGACATTTTCAACACGCGGCTCATCAAGCCGCCCACCAGCGTGCTCGTCTTCCCGCTCAAGGTAGGGTACCGTGCGTCCAAACTGGGGGGACGTTCAAAGGAGGGGGAGCATGCGGAGCGGGGGGAGGGGGAGGGAAGGAGGTTGGGCAGGCTGGGTTCGCCCGGGGCATGGACGGGGTAACGGAGCGGCCGAGCAGGCGGGCGGGGCATCGTTTGTCTCCCCAGGGATGGGAGGGAGCTCTACCGCCAGCCGCCTAGGGGTGCGTGGACGGGTGGGTTGCGCCTGACCGAGCGCCGCAGTCTCCATCCGGGCGCCCCCCCCTCCACCGCCTTCCCCGCTGGGCGCCTGACCAACGGCCGAAGTGCGCTTCGCCCCGCACGGCCGGTCCATGGCGATGTCGGTTGTGTGCGGAAGTGGCCCTTGCCACCGGGGTATGACGGCGCCGCTGGGCTGCGTCGCGCTTGGCCTTAATCCGTATCCCTCTTATTGTTATCCCTCCTATCCTTGCCCTGGTCCTTACCGCTGCCGCTGCCGTCGTTGGCCGCTATCTGCGCCGCTCCTCTCCGCTCCGTGTCGCGCAGGTGAAGCAGCACATCTTCGGCGTCATCTTCTGCATGTCTTCGGTGCAGAGCGACTTTTCGGACGTGTCCCCCAAGCTGAGGGAGGTGTGCGAGGTCATGTCGCCGCACCTGCTCTTCATGCTGACTCAGCCGCTGGCGAACGATTACAAGGTGGGCGGGAGGGAGGCGGCGGGACGAGGGACGGGGCGCGGGTGGCTGGGCCCTGTGAGGGGAGGGGGGCCCTGGGGTGCGGGTGGATCGGGGCCCTGGGGCGCGCTCGGGTGCGGCCTCCTACGACGGCCGTTGGAATCCTCTTTGGCCGCTTCATCACGATGTGTCCCCTGGCCCTTGTCGACCCTCTCCGCCCCTTTCCTTCTGTTTCTGCCCTGCAGACGATGCAGACCGCCAGCCTGACTCAGACCGCGGGTGGCTCCATGATGAGCGAGGGCGGCTCCATGAGCGGCATCCTGACGGGCGCCGGGGGATCCATCGGCCGCTCGGACAGCCTGGGGGTCAGCCTCTCGGGCGACAGCTTCATGTACACGCAGTCGCGATCCTCCACGGGGGCGCTGGTGACGGGGCTCACGGAGAAACTCAACCAGAAGCGCATCCGCTCGTCCATGGACTTCCACAATGTGAGCAGCGTGGCCTGGAGCCGGGAGCGGAGGGGAGGGAAAGGGAGGTGGCGGCGCCGGGTCCCGAGGGGGCGTGGTGGGCTGTAAGCTGTGGGCCGTTAGCGTGACAGGCAACCTGGCCCCGCGGCTGCCTGCCTGACGACCAGCCGAGGTGCCTGCATGCCTAATCGAGAGCCGCCAGGCCGTCTTGCTGCGGCAGCGGCCCACGACTGCCGCCTCAGGCCCTCGGCTGACCTCAGCTCATTGCTGGGCCGCTGAACCAGCCGCCAGCTCCGTCTCTGTCTCCGGCCCCACTCCATGTCTGCCTCCTGTCTCTGGTCCACTGAAACTGGTGCCTCCGCTGCCTCTGCCGCTGCTGCTGCTGCAACCCCGCCCCCTGTTGCTGATGCGGCTCCCGCTGCAGAACACAACAATGACGGACCTCCAGATCAGCGGTCTACTGGGCGAGGGCGGGTTCGCCAAGGTGTTCAGGGGCCTGTGGCGCGGCCTGGTGGTGGGCGTCAAGGTGGTGTGTGATGACGGCAAGAACGAAAAGATGGTGATGAAGAACGCGCACGAGATTGCAATCCTGTCGGCGCTGTCGCATCCCAACATTGTGCAGGTGCGCAGAGGGAGGGGTGCAAAGTTGGGAGGGTGTAAGCGGCGGGGCGGTTCTTACTCCTTTAGCTGCGGCACTTCGTTCTTATTTCCCTGCCCCGCCGTTCTTATTGCCCCCCGTCCCGCACTTCGCAGCCAACGCTCCGGCCCCCCTCGCCCACCGACTCGCCCCTACTTATCCTGACTGTCTTGTTTGACTGTCTTCTCTACCTCGCCCGTCACCCTCGCATTCCACTCTCAGTCCCTCGCCTTCCCGGCCTCCTCCTCCCTTCCCGCGCCTCTCAGGCCTACAACTGCCTGACTGACGTGTTGGTCCGCGACCTGCTCAACACCACCGTGCACCGCTACAACAACCCCACGGTGCTCAACTCACCCGCCTACAAGTACCTGCTCTCGATGGAGGACAAGACGTGCCACCTGGAGGTGAGTGAGGCCGGGGGTGGGCTGCGGGCTGGGGGGAAGGAGGAGAGGCGTCTTTCCGCGTCCCATCGCCCTTCCGCGTCCGTCCATCCATTCGCAGCAGCGAAGATCGCTCACCTTGCGACCCCGCGCTCAGAAAACCCACTTCCCACTCCCCTCCGTTCCGTGTCCTCTGGCCTCGCTTACTCCCCCGCCAGGTGATTGAGTACTGCGACCTGGGCAATTTGTCCAATGCGCTCAAAAACAACATCTTCATGATCCCCAACCCCGTCATCGCTGCGGCGGCCGGTGCGGGAGACGGCGCGGCGGCGGCGGAGCTGGCGGAGCGGGCCCGGCAGCAGCCCATGAAGGTGCGAGCAGGGGGAGTCCCGGAGGAGGAAGAACACGCGTGCGCGACTGGTGCCCTTCTTGCCGGGTGGGGGGGCTTTGTCTCTTGCGCTTTGAGAGATGGAGCGACGCGCATTGGGAAGAAGTGTGCGGCTCTGTCCCGCTGGCGCCAGCTGTGTCTGGTAGACCCGTCGCTCGAAGTGGGTGCGAGCATCTGTTCGCCTCTTCCTCTACTTTGATTGGCTTTTTTTCCATGAACGCTTTTTCATAACGCCTGTCAGCCAGTCGGCTTGCCTGTTGCCTGACTTTGATGCTTTACTCCCCTTCCCTCCCTCCCTCCCTCCCCCAGGTCAACATGCGCACACTGCTGCTGACGCTGATCGAGATTGCGTCCGCGTGTGGCTACCTGCACCGCATGGGTGTGGTGCACTGCGACATCAAGCCAGCCAATGTGCTGCTCAAGAGCTCCAACATCGACTTCCGCGGATTCACGGCCAAGGTCTCGGACTTCGGCCTCAGCCGGTGAGTGGGTGGTGAGGGGCGGGTGGTTCTAGCGCTGCACTCGGAACCCCCCAGGCACGGCAGCGCGTTGCCCCCCCCCCCCGCCCGCATCCTCGTGCGGGGGTGCTTGCGCAGCCCCCATCATCTCCCAAACCGCCCCTCGTCTCATCGCATTCTTCTGCTCCGGTCCCTCCCCATGCAGCCCTCGCGCAGCGCTCGCCACTACCCCGCTTCCCCCCACCTTGCCCAATCGGCCTGTCCGTCTCTCCCCCAACTTGTCCCCCCCCTCCACTTTCTGCCTGCAGCGTGGAGGACGACGACACGTGCGCGTCCTTCCCCTTCAACAGCTGCGGCACCGCCGCCTACGTGGCCCCGGAGGCCCTCATCTGCAACAAGAAGGTCAACAGCTCGGTGGACGTGTACGGTGAGCAGCAGAGGGAAGGGTGGAGGGGGGGACAGAAAGGTGGCCCTGGCAGACAGATAGTCAGACGGAAAGACAAGGGAGAAAGACTGATAGCTGGCACCGGCACTGGCTCTGGCGTTGACCCTGAGCTTCGCGGGTCGGGGGGAGGTGGGCGGGCGGGCTCTAGGCGGCTGTGGGCTATAGAGGTCTAGCGGCAGTGCACGAGCGGTACCTGGGGGGTCCGGGGGCGGCCCAAATGCCAATGGCGTAATGCCTGCCTTGTGCGTGAGTGCTGTAGAGTCCCAACGAAAGCTTGCTCTTCCCCCTTCCCCCCCGATGCGCGCGCAGCCTTCGGCATCCTGATGTGGGAGATGTACACGGGACAGCGGCCGTACGGCAACATGAAGCAGCAGCAGCTGGTAGAGGAGGTGAGCGACAGAGCGGCGGCTGCGAGGGCCGCGGAGGAGGGAGCGGAGGGGTCGGCACCCTGGCGTTGGCAAGCGCGGGGGAAGGGACACAAGGACGCCCTCGCTCAAGGGAGGGGCCCGGGCTGGGGCTTGCGGAGGAGAAGGCGATCTTGCGTTGGCCTTTGGTCCCCTCGCCCGCCATGTCGCATCCGCAGCTGAGTTGGACGTTGCCTTCATCGCCTCCCTCCACCCGCCCTCCGCCGCCCGCGCCCCGTTCTCCCCACGCCCCCCCCCCCCCGCCCGCTCACCCGCCCCCAGGTGGTGATGCGCGGCCTGCGCCCCAAGTTCCCGGGCACCGCTCCCGCTGGCTACGTGGTGCTGGCGCAGTCGGCATGGAGCGGCTCACCCCAGGCGCGGCCCTCGTTCGATGAGATCCTCACACACCTCAACGCCATGCTGCAGCAGGTGGGCGGCTGGACGGGGCGGAGCGGGTCTGGGCCGGGGGTTGGTACTTGGTTGGGGTAGAGGGCTGGTTCGCTCCGGTGCGGCACGGGAGGCGGTCGGCAACGGAAGGGGAGGAGCCTGGGCGGGCGGGCGGGCGCGTGTGTAGTGGTGGCTGGTGGGATGCCGCGCCCGGTGCTACGGCGCTGCTGAAGATTGGGATTGGGATTGTGAGGTAGTGGCGGCAGCGGCGGAGGCGGTGGGGTCGGAACGTCGGATGCTGGGATCTTGCCGCCGCATCCCGCCGCATGTGCAGCCCACCTGCCCCTCCACACTCCAGCCCTACATGCACCCACTCTGCACGCGGGGCCCACCCCGGCCTGAGCACGACCCTAGCGGGGAATCGCTCGCCTAAAGTGCTGTGCGGCACATCTCTTGCGCTCATCAACCAACTACCAACAGATGCCGTCAGAGCATCAGCCCCATCTAACCCCTCGTTGTCCGCCCCCTCCCCTCCCATCCCCCCTCTCCCCTCCTCCCTCTCCCCCTCCCTTGCCGCAGGTGGACGACCGCGAGATGGACTCGATGGTGGGTGGCTCTTTCGGTTCCATGGGCGAGAAGTTCGAGTACATGCAGATGCAGCAGCAGCAGCAAGGGGCCCCCGGCGGCATGATGCAGGGCGGCGGCATGGACCGCCGCCCCTCGCAGGTCAACCGACGCGTGCCGGGCGGCATGCCGCAGATGCCCTCCCCCATGGGCCCCGGCGCCAGCCCGCGCACCACCGCTGGCGGCATGCAGGGCGCATCTGCCGCGCAGCAGCAGCAGCAGGTCCAGGCTGCCGGACTCGTCAACGGAGGCCACGTGGGCGGCGGCGGCGGATCGCAGGTGGGACAGGGCCCGCTGGTGGGGCCACCGCAGGCGCAGTCGCCGCTGCCGGGCCCTCGCGCCTCGCAGGTGCCGCCGCCTCAGCAGCAACAGCAGCCCGGGGCGGGGGGTGGCACAAGCAGCGCGCAGATGTACTCATCGGCGTGAGGGGAAGGAAGGGGCTGTTCCCCGCCTCTGCTGCAGCATGGTGCCTCTGCGCGGTCTGGCTGATGACCCCTCGATCCTCGGGTCGGAACTGGGGGGTCGAGGGTTCGCGCGTCCGTGTGATTGCACTGGTGGGTGATGGGCGGTGACAGTGAGCTGTGCGCCCATGCGCTGGGCGCAGAGGCCGGTGACTAACTGGCTGGCTGGTTGGCTGGCTTATGGGTCAATTTATGAGTTTCAAGCAGCAGCAGCAGCCGCACAACAGACTCTCTTAAGGACGAAGAAAAGGGCCGCCCGCGCGCGCCTGAAGAGCATGGTCGCTTGGTTTGTTCATTTGTTTGTTTGTTCGGTTTTTCGTGGGGGGTTTGTGGCATCTGCTGTCGTGCGTGAAGCTGCGCCCACAAGCCGCGTGCTCGCTACGGTGGAGTTGTGGGGGACTGTGGTGAAACTGGGGCTGCGGGTGTGCATAGGAGGGCAAGGGGGGGCCGGGAGGGCAGGAGCCCCTTCTGCGGACGGCGCCCAGGCGCCCGGGTCCTGTCCCGATGCGTGCGAAGGCGGGGCTGGCTGCAAGGCTTGCGTTGAAATAGGGGTGCAAAAGTGCAAATGTGGTTGAGTTGGGGGTGCGGATGCAGGTGTGCCGCGTGGGGTGTGTGTGCGCGCAGACGATAAAATAAAGCGCAGCGGCTCAATCGCCGGGATGGAATGGAATGGGAGGGGGTATGGTGGGATGAAGCGGCTGTGGGGTTGCATGCCGAGCTGCCGGACATTGCACGGCGGTGCGCTTTCTTCCAAGGATGTAAGGGCAGGGCACGGGGCTTAGGAGCGTGGGGGAGTGGGCGGGCGTTGCGAGGAAGGGGTGGGTCCGTTTTTTGATTCCTTTCAAGTAAGGGGCGGGGTGGGGAGGGGTCCATGAGCAGGAAAATCTTAAGGCGGTGGTTGTAGATACGAGCGCGCTGAGCCTGCTGCTGGACTTTTGGGAAGGAGGGTGGCGATAACGCAGAGAGGCAGGTGCAGAGACCCGCGCGCTGTGTGGACAAGCCGGTGAGACGTCAACTTGGTGCGGTGCTGCGCGGTGCGAGGCGTCAGCACCCTGTTCGACTTTTGTGGTCACGACGCGTTACGTTACGTTACGATGTGAGGAGGGTGGGCATAGGTACAGCCTCAACAAATGCTGCCACGTGAACCCCCACGTGACTCAATACACGCACACGGAAGGGGCACACACGTTAATGTGCACAAGAGCGCGCATATGGGTGTTGACGTCCGGCAGGGCTCCGGGGGCTGTCAGCGAGGCCCCGTGCAAGAGAAGAGGAGCGGGCGGTTGGCTGCATGGGCTGCTGCGGTCTGTTGCCAAAGATGGCACCCTGTGTTGACCGGGCGGGTGCGTGTTCGCCCGCCCGACATTTTGTCTTGGGCCGTTGGGGACACTCGGCTGCCCGGGGAGGTGGTCGGCTGATGCAACACAGCTGCTGCCGCGCGGGCCCCTCCCCGCCGGCGCAGAAGGGAGCAGCACCAGCACCCCACTTAGCCTCATCTCATGCGGTGGGGAGCGCCGCGTCAGGCTTGGTCCTCGTGCAGTAATGGCTTCAGAGCCGACGCCAACCACCGGGCTTCATGCTTTGGGAGAACGAAATAGCGCTGTGTCTTGTTTGGAACTCTATGATGACGCTCTATTATCTGAAATCGGGAGCGGCTTGGTCACGGGAAAAAACCCGGGGAGGCGCTGCTGTGGGGGTGCGCGATGTTGGTGGTCAATTGGTTTGGAACCCGGAGGTTACACCCCGCATTGGCTGCGTCCCAGGAGGGTGTCGGCGGCTGAGAATCGATGACCCGGCGGCCGATGGCTGCTCCCCTTAGTGGCGGCTATGGGTGCGTCGGGCCGTTGGTCGGTTCAGGGTGCGGCAGCGGGTCTGTCGGTCCGTTGGCTGGAGGCTGCCTGCAGCAGCGGCGATTGCTCGTTTGTCTGCGTGCGTAGGCGCGCGAGGAGCGGGCTCGTGCGGCGGAGCGCTGGAAGGCACGGCGGTTGTTCTGTCTGGGGGCTTGGTCTGGGGCGCGCTGGGCCTCAGGCGCATGGATGGCTGGTCGCCGGGTCGCGCTACTCAACCGGGCCTCCTTGCCTCTGAAATCCCCAGCCGACGTCGCATGACGCGCCGGCGTGCGTGCTTGGCGCCTGCTGCAAGGCAACCAACGTGCGCCTGGAAATGCTGCTGCTGCGACTGCTGTGTGAAGGCCGCTAGGAAGGCAGCTTGCAGCGTATGGTGGTGCGAAGAAGTGTGCGCCGATCAGTGAGATACGACCTCCGCGTGCACACGCCAAGGCACCGCGTCCAATGTCGCGGCCTGCCCGGGCGGCTGCTGTGCATTGCACTGTCATGCCCGGCATGTCGACCACAGGCGGCGAGAGGTTCGGTCGCCCCGGCAGCGGCGGCCACACTGCCCCCGCACACCTTGACCCGCCAACACGGCCGCCGCCGCGCACAGCGGCCCCGGCCTTCGCCGCGAGCGTCTGCTTTCCGCCTCGTTTCCTTCTGAAACTCAATCTGGTGTCGCTGCGCACGCGCCGTGGCACAGCGCGTGCGCAGCCGGCCTTGTGTTCTTTTGCGGGCCTGATGTGGTATGCAGAGGATTTTGTGGTCACTTTCGCATGCGACGTAATCGCTGTCTGGTGGGGGCATATATCGGGCGGGGACGTGTGGGAGCCGCCGGTCAGTTCCGTCTGGCGTCATGCGTCCGAGCCCGGCGCGGGACTGGGAGCCATATCGTACATGTACGCGTAGACCTGGTATGTTGTGTTGTTGCGTGCGCGCGTCTCCCTGCATTGGTCCGGCTCGGCTACCCATCGGCTCGGCCGTTGGTCTGTCCTTCACGACCAGTCGTCTTTCAGTCACTGCCTTCGGGGTTGCAGCGGCTTCCCTTTGTCGCGGATCTGGAGGGGCGGGGTGTTGGAGGACCCCTCTCGGCGAGTCGCGGCCAACGCTTGTCGTTAGCATTTGTACCTTCAGAATACGACAAGAGTGCAGCTCGACGTAGCGGATGTGGCTTATGCGCCGCGCGGCTCGGGGGTTGCGGCCTGGCCCGTTGATTGCAGTGCTGGGCTGTAGAAGGTGTCTGTGTGAGTCGGGTCTGGCGGGCAACGGCGGGCTGAACAAGGGAAGATGTGCAGGGTCCGGGGTTCTGGTGTCACGAAAGGAATGATGTTTGCCGCACCTGCGGCTCGCCGCTTCTTCGTATTCTTCTTCTGATGCTGATGCTGAACGTGGTACGATGGTGTTATTGTTGCCTCGTAGCCAGAGATGGTGGCGTTTGTCGTCTCGACATGGTTGCGGCTGTCTGGCCATTGGTCATCCGCGGGGGGGGGGAGGGGAGGGAAGAGAAAAGATTCCGCAGCGGAGGGTCCAGCGCGGCGCGAAGGCCGCTCTTATGGGGTTAGAAGGTTACCGGTGGCGGCCGAGATTCGCAGCGAGTCGTTGGCGTTGACGCGGTATTTTGAGATCGTTCCCGCTTTCTAGAGGTGTGTGTGCGTGCAGTGGTGCCCTCCGTGGCGCGCTGGTGTGCGTGTTGCGGGAAGTCCTCGTGTGTGCGGCCACGTGCGGGCGGCTGGGCAGGTTGTTGTGCTTGTAGGCACGGGGGCGGGCGGGCGGGGATAATGAGGTGAGTGTCGAGCAAGTTACTTGGTGGTTGGAGGTGGTTGCGGCGGCCGGCAGCTGGTCCTGCCGCTGCTGCATGCGAGTCAGGCGCGCCTAATTGGGTGTGGGCCCCAGAGGGTCACGTGTCCGGAACTAGTGGGCTTCTATGGGTGTATTCAAGACAGCTGCAGGGGCGATGGCGCTCACGGCGTATGCGGTCTCATGCGATTGATTTCCTTCTCGCCCGCCGCGGTCTAGGTCTGGGTACGGTACGTCGGGCAGGAGGACCGGTGGCGAATGAGGGGCACCGCATGCAATAATTGAGCCCCCTGTGGCTCCTCGGGTGGAGATGGAGGCAGGAGGAGCGGGGCTCGATCCCTGGTATGCTCTTGTTCCCATTGGGGCTGTGACGGGCGGCTGCCGAGCCGTGTTTTCTCTTGTAATTCCTTCCGGGAAACGGACGGCTCAGGACGGCCTCCCTGCTGCCGCTGGCTTTCTCCGACGGCCTTCCCCACACAGCAACCTAGGAATTGAGAACAGGCCAGGCTGCACGTGCGGGTTACTTTCGTGTACGTGGCACCACGTGGCGTTTGAGCCGAGATCCGCTGCTTCCGTCACCACTATGCACAACTGACACCACCACCCCCCCAGCGCCTATTCCTACGGAACCCGACCCACGACCGCGTCCCCGCCTCGCCCTGGCCATTTTTCCCGGGTCATCAGGAAAGACCTGCAGGAGCAGTCGCTGCCAGGAGCAGGCGCCGCCTCGGAGTCATTCGACCGACCGACCGCGGGATTCCTCGACTTTTCGACGCCTTCCCCCCTCCGCATTCTCTCCCGACACTCGACCTGCTGCGGCAGCGGCCACACCGGTCGACCGGTGCGGCCCAGGTCCGCCAGCCCAGCCCAGCCCGGCTGAGCAGCCGACCGTGTGACATTCAGCCACTTGCGTCGCGCATCTCCTGTCAGTAGCACGCAGGGGGGCGGGGGGGGGAGGATGTTGGGGTGAAAGACCGGCCGGGAGGCGGAGTCCGTGTAGGCGTGGGGGTTGAGGTTGGGGCATGGCGCAGCGAACCCGCGCGCTTGCAGCCGCCAAGTAGCACCACCCCCACCCCCACCTGCTCCGCTGCCGCCGGTCGCATGCGGCCCCAAACCCTGGAGCCTTTCCTCCTCCCGTCTCGGCAGCTTCCGGCCTCCAGAATTGACATCGCCCGCGTCCGGCAGCTAGGTCCCCCCGTACCGTATCCCGCGTGCTCGCAATCTCCGCCTGGGCTGGCCTGGACTGGCCTGGTGGCACCACCCAGTTCGTACTGGTAACGCAATACTCGGCGGCCAATCCCCCGCTTGCCCCTCTCTCCTTAGCCCTCCCCCGCGGTAATATCCCAGGTAACTGCGTTGCGTTCCCTCGTCCAGGGCCGTTTTCTATTTCCCCCCGCGGCCCCCTGCCCCTGCCCGCTCACCGATATGAGCTGCTGCACGTCCACTCCCTCCGCCGCCAGCCAGAACAGCAGTGTCAGCACCGCCGAGTTCCAGGCGCCGTGGATGAGGATGGGCGTGAGCAGGTTGCGCGAGCGCACGTACGACCAGCCCAGCAGCAGGCCCAGCGCGCACAGCACGGGCAGGTCGCGCGCGGACAGGTGCGCCAGACCGAAGGACACGGACGAGGCCACCACAGCCGCCCAGGTGGGCATGAAGCGGGTCAGGGAGGTCAGCAGGAAGCCCCGAAACACGGTCTCCTGAGCGGGACACGGGCGGGGGGGCGGGGGTCAGATGTGAGGGTGCGAGGAGGACCGTGGCGGGGCCTTGGGGGAGCTGGGCAGGTGAGCATGCGGACGTGCGGACGTGAGATAGCTACCGTCGGGAGCTGGGACTGGCAGAGTCCTTGGGAAGGGGAAGGGGAAGGGACGGGAGGGGGACGCTACCCGTCTGACGGCCTCCCCCTCCCAACCCGCCCTCCTTCCCCAGAAGCCAAAAGCCAGCAATAGCACTCAGTTCCCAATAACTGCAACAATCTGTCTCTCCCTCTCCCCCTCCACGGTCTCCCTCCCTCACCTCGAGCAGCGGCGCCATCGCCCCGGTGACCGCCAGCAGCGACAAATACGTGGGCAGGTCCAGATCGATCATACCCGCCACGCCATCCACAGTGCCCTGCCCGCCCACCGCCTGCTCGTATCCCACCGCCCCCAGCAGCGCCGCCACACCGCCCACCACAGCGGGGGAGGCGAGCATGCCCAACAGGCCCCAGAAAGCCCAGCCGCGGGGACGCGCAAAGGGCTGTCGAGGGTCGTACACGAAGAAGTCCAAGCCGCTTGGCGGTGAAGAGGACGGCGACGAGGGCGACGAGGAGGAACGCGACGAGGGGGAGGAGGAGGAGGAGGAGGGGAGTGAGGCCGCCGCCGCTGCGAGTGGCCCCGCGGTGAGGGCGCGGATGAGGGCCAGGCTGACGAGCGTCTCCATTGCCTGGCACACAAGCGTGAAGGTGGCCTTGTCCTGCAGGGCGAGAGAGGGGGAGGGGGGAAGGGGCAAAAGAAGGGTAAGGCCGCAGACGTGGAACGGAACGGAGGCGATGAGTGGCCAACGGACCCGAAGGGGGGTCAGGGAGTGATAAGCTCCTTTATAAAATAATTAGTCACTGGGGGGAGAGCCGGACGGCAAGCCAAGCAGCTTTCCCCCCGCCCCCCAATTTCCCTGCAACAGCCCGCCACGTCCCCTCTGGCCCAGCTAGCCGTATCTCTCTCTCCCTCTCTCTCTCACCTCGGGTGACAGGTCGTACAGGGAGATGCCGGCCATCCGATAGAGCTGCGGCACCAGCACGAAACCGACACCCACGAAGCTGCCGAACCACAGCGCAATGCCACCAGCCACGCGGCCAGGGCCCCATGGCACCTGCCAGCTGCCGCAGTAGCGGGACAGGTCGAAGACTCCCCAGGTGGTCTCGTCGTCGTCCTCTGGCCCATCACCGTTGCTGCTGGGCTTCCGCACGGTGCCCGCGGGAGAGGTCGACGACGGGGGACCCTTCGTGCCCGTCCGGCCCCATAGCCTTGCCGGCTGAGCGAGCAGTGGCTGAGAGTCCCGTTGCAGGCTCGCTCTGGGGCGTGCCGCTGCACGATGTAGACAGGCATCGTGTTGCGTGAGGTCCAGCGGCGACGACAACCTTTGCAGCGGCCATTCCACGGCGAAGCGGCTGGAAATTTTAGGGACTGTCCATCCGGCTGGGCAGGCTGGGCAGCGTTCACGAGGACCAGTGGTACGCATCGCTACTGCCGCCATAACTTAACGGTTACTTCCGTAAGAATGTTGATATCAGCTTTATATTCACGATGCCAGCTATGAGTCACTTGCGAACATATGCAGAAACTGGGCGCTTCGCGTTTTCGTCCTTCAAATAAACTTGCAGAGCGGCTGACGTGGGTTCCAGGTTCAATCACGACCGAAGGTATTTCAGCCTTGTCCTGAGTATTTACGGATTGAAGTGGAGGACGTTCAATAATCGTATGTGTTACTACAAGCGTGAACTCGTACGGCCCAGACGCGCTGAGAGGCTCATGTTAGATGTTACTGCCACTGTCAAGAGGCTCATGAGCCGTGGTGGTAAGGGGGTTGGGTGAGTTGTAAGTTACTATGATGCGACCGTTACAAGGGCGACCAGCTTTCACATCGGTCGCTAGCAGTACCGGCTAGACGGACTGATCACCCTACCCCAGGGGCACCCGGGGTGCCATGGCTGGCCGGACCAGGAGACGCCGCAAGCGACATGCAGGTCCCCGTCTCGCCTGTTTGCGTTCGGTCTGCACGTTGACGTGGTGCGCAGTTCCACGATCGGGATCTCTCCTGTGACCCATGGGTCATAAACACTGTTGTGCTGCGATCATTCACCGTAACACGGCCCTGCAAATAGCCATGTCCGACTGAGGTGGGTCGTTGGCGGGAGCCCTGGTCACTGCAGGCGCCTGTCGATCGCCTACACGATCGGGTGAATCGGGTTCCAGCGTCCGCTCGCTTGCCAGCCGCTGATTCCCCTCTCTTGCCGCTGCGCCTGGCAGTTCTACAGACTCCTTACGTGGAGGTACCAGTAGCAGCAAGCTGTTCCAGGCTTCCAGCACAGCCCTCCACCGGCATTGACCGGTCGGCACCTACCTGTCGGATCAAGTGAGGACCTGGCAACCGAAACACACAGTCAGTCCTGGGTTACAAGCAAGGCGAGCCAGCAGTTGAGACCGCGAGGCCGTCATGCGGTGCCACAGCGTCCGCCTTTTCCACCGCCAGCTTCGGAGCGGCCTGGCTTGACAAGGGAAGGTTGTAAGCCGGCCGTTTCGGTGCATATACTTCAAAAACGGTGAAGGCGCACATCGCACGGCACCTAAATACGGCACGGCTCGCACCGCGGCGGGAATCCAGGAGGAGGGCGCGGGGATGCACGCTCACGCACACGCGATAGCTGCAAGGCATCAATCAGCAAGTCCAGACGCGAACGTGGCAGAACCCTCCTTCCAGCGGGCGAGTCCAGAATCGAGGTTGGCAGCTACGAACAGCCTCCCCGCTCCGATCAGCCGCCTGCCCGCAACGTGGAGGTTCCTGTGAAGGCCCAAGCCGCACGCCTTCATCCGCAACGCCATTCGCCTTGGACACATCCCACCACTGAACCTTCCACTAACCGCGTGGCCTACGCTGTACCCACCCCCGCCAAGTGCTTCTCCCGAAGTAACCGCGGAGTGCGGAGCCTGCCGCCCGCACCGGACCCG